>BNCP01000043.1:0-600000 GCA_019650235.1 Volvox reticuliferus
TGAGGTAGGGCTATCTGGCTAGTCTAATAAAAGCGAACGAATGAAGGGATGAATGTGAACGGATCATCTGTGAAGCCAGCCGCACCCTACCTATCTATCTATGGATCGATCTATCTAGGTGAGCTATCTGCCAGCTGGTTGGCTTGCAGTCTCGTTGTACGTACCCAGAGATAGCCACGGGTCGAGCCTGTTGCTGGTAGCGGATAAAACCACATGACTAATAATGGATGCGGTGTATGCATGATGGGCCCATCTGAGCCACTATTGTGATGATGACGTGGCGGGGATACCGCACGTACATACGGGGGTACGGAGGTAGCCCCTATCTACTTACACAAAATCAATTTAGCTATTTATGGCACATTGGCAACATTGTAACGGTTATTAGCTGCCGAGGAGGAAAATCCGTATATAACAAGGCTGCCGTACTGAGGATGGCAATGCCTATCTTGCACTACTGTTATAGTACTTAGTTATTATATTCAAACGTGGAAAAGGTGATCAGCAGATTTTATCAAAGGAGATCCAAAATTGGTCAGCTTCATTCCTGCGGTATGTTCGGTATATAGCTAGTGGATGTGTCCATTCGAGATTTTCCAGGATACGCTACCTAGACAGGTGACTACGTACTGCACTACGATTATCTTATAATAATTATCCGGATAGCTATTACTAATGTGGATAGGTCGTCGTCGCTCGACTCCATCCTCCCTACCTAGTATTGGACGAATGGATGGATGGATGGATGGATAGACAAACCCACAAACGGGTCTCCAGGGTCATGAGCAAGGTAGGGTGCTGTCATCGGCCGCCGGTCGGTCGGTCACATGACCATCAGCCAACTCGCTGCGTGCTGCAGGCAGGCAGGTCAGCTCCAGACACTCATATATCAGTGACATCCGTTTCTCATCATGTCATCAATATATATAGGACATGATAATAAAGAATGGACACGGCGAATTGCATCGGATGACCTCAACTAGCTAATAACTGTACGTCATCACATTTCAGTACCAATATTTGCAGCCTCTTATTAATCTTTATAAGGATGAATAAAGTCAGCTAAGAGAGAGACGCATCGAACCAGCTTGCATTGTTGCATACATGCATACGTCCCCGGGTGTGTCAACTAATAACCGATGACGACGTAGGGCAAGAGTGCCATCCTGTTGGACGTTTCGGATGTGTGGACAGAAGGGCGGGGAAGTACGGTTCGTGTGATGGACGTGTACGTGATGAGCTATGCCGTATTCGGTGACACACAGATTCAGTCGGGTAATGTAACGTTGCGGGCTAACCTAGTGTGGCGGCGGGCCCCCGCCTGCTACATGACATGTATGACTGTACGTATTTTATATGGAGTTCCGTACAGTTCAGCTAACTGTTCGCGTGTTTCTTAGCACAGTTGCATATTTGTGAATTAAGACGCTCCCAGTCGCCCCCAGTTCCAACCCTCTGCATACGGATACAGAACCTGCATATCCCTGCATGTCACATCTCGCAGCTAACATCAGGTGCGGGGTACGATACGAAGGGTGGCCCCAGTTGCAGTTGCCAATTCATGCCTATATGCCTACGTTGATTGCACCACCATGATGCTGGAAGTAGGCGCTGAAGGGGGCAGTTAGGTTGGTTGGGGTGTTGAAGAAGGTTCGATCTTCCCTTTTGGAAGGAGCTGTAAAGTGGCCGTGCGCGGACCTCTATGTTAGATTCGGGGCAATGCCTGACAGCAACAGGCATTCGTGAACCAGGCCAGGCTTCCTATACATCATTGCCTGTTTAAGCACTCATTTCTTGTTTAGATAACGTCATGATCAGGGCCTGTACGGCACTGTGTATGTGCTGTTGTACACACCGTGTGCAGCAGACAAGATAATGTAAAACCAAATCAACCGAATAGACTCAAGTCGAGTGTCGATGCATGTAAATGCATTTTCCATGTCAACCATGCTTGACCGTTCCCCGGTGATGATTTCCCCCACCGACCCCGTACAGATGCTCGACCGTGTGTGTGTTACACTTTAGGGTTAGTGGCCCATCCGGAATGCATACCACACTCGCAACCCTCGCTCTGTCACCACACGGCCCCACTATTGAACAGCGCATGCAGCTCACTACCGTGTGTCCCACATGCCCCATGCATCCATAGGCACCAGATCCCTGTCCGTTGTAGGAGGCCCATTTGCCGGTGGTCACTGGAGGTGCGGCAAACACCGCACTCCACAAACACACCGCGAGATCACCCTGAACCCCAAACCGCACGGAGGAGTCCTGGGACGCCTTCTAGGACAGCCACATCTAGCTAGGATAGCTACCAGCCATCGATCGGGGCCCCACAGTCCCCACAGTGGAATTCTATTGCAAGCTTGATCGAATATATTCACGATGGCACTATCGCCGCAAATATGGTGAGCGGCCGTCTGTGGCCAGCACTAACCAGCACTGCCCCTAATTAATAACCAGCAAAATACAGTGCCAGAGCTAGATAAAGAATTCACCCCTCCCAGCAGGTCAAATATAGTCAACGCTAAGACTTATCACTTTTAAAACCCGAAACAAAACTGCTAACGAGATAGACCCAAGGAAAGGGCGACACAAGGCACGGTTCATGAAAGAAATAAATTCATAGCCTGGAGGATCAGAAATAAATGAAAGCCAACGCACGCGAGATAGGGCAGAGTCTAATAACTAACACAAAAGTTACGGCTGCAAACCTCCCCCTGTCGTGAAGACGAACTATCTGTATCTGTCTCCTGTTACCTCTCCTCCTCCTCGAGGCAGTGCAGCTTCGTTCAACCTGCTCGTCTGTGCACGCACCTGTCCATCCACCTGGCAATCCTTCTAATAATAAGTTCATCAAGCACCACCATTTGTATTGCCGTTGTATACGTCTGTCACTACTGACGCATGCATGGCACTGCCGCACCCTTCCAAACCTTTATAATGTCACGGCCTGCCCCTGTTTTGCAATTCACCTACATGCAGTCCCACTCATCCTCCCGGGCCCCAATATTGGGGCGGCCAGATAGCAGGATGATATATGAACGAAACGGCCCGCCGCCAGAAGTGGGGTTCCGCAGGGAAAGGGGAACGTTTTGCAGCGCTGATGAAGGGGCCATTGGCACCTCTCATCCATAACAAGTCATCAAGGAGAATCCGGTAGTGCGGCATGAATTGTACGGCTCTGTATGTGGCACTCCCGACTCTAAATACGGATCACTATATGGCATCCAGCAGCGTCTTGGATGTGGCCTCTCAAATTCTCTTTGCCGGCATCCCTCCTGAACGAATACGTTGACCGTCAGACCCCCCCCCTTGGATTCATGGTGGAATGTGTGCCACGTCCTATCCGGGTCGCAGCTGCGCCCGTCATCAATAGCCCTTCCCACCCGCGAACATCGGGCGGCTCCTCACCCGTTGCCTATCCAGGCCCTAAACCCATCACACATTCCCCGCGACGCCGTAAGGATACAGCCCCGCACATGACAGCCGCTGTTGAGTTGAACGCAGCCTGTTAGTCGCTGACAGCCCGACAACCGCTGCATCACTGAATCGTCTGGTTATTGCCCCATCACATCATTGAGCGCCTGGCAGCGCCTGATTTCAATGTCCCCTGCTGTTGCTTCACCCCGCACGCCCATGCATGTGAGGTGCATTGCGTGGGACCCCCTCCTGCGCCACGACCTGGTGCGTGGTCCTGGCGTCACACTCCCGCTACAGTAGCCGCATCCCAGCTACTGCTTTGAAACCTGGACAGCCGCAGCCCGGGTTGGCTCCTGCGACCAGCAGCCGGATCGGGTTGTGTGTGATGTTTTGAAGTTCGAAGCATGCGGCCCAGAAGTACATTCCCAGGGGGGAATGAACAGAGCGTGCACCAATCGTGATCAATGAGAAATGCAATCATGATCTGACCTCGGCTGCTGCTGCTGCCGTTGCTGCGCCACCTCCGCTTGGAGCGCCCCGCAGCTTCCCCTTCACCTGGGCGACCTCGTCCTGCGCTGCAATTGTTTCCTTGCACTGACGTATGAAGCTCATCTTAGACGCCTCCACGTATTCCTGCAGCTCAGCCACCTGCTGCCGCATATCCCGCAGCTCCTTTCGATGTCCAGTCCCTCCCGCATGAGCCCTTACTCCCTCCTCACTCCCTAATATCCCCTCCCTGCTGCATATGCCCTCTGTTCCTCGCCATCTTGGAGGAGGCGATCACGACCAGAATCACAAGTCACTGCTTCGGCGCTTCCGCAACAGCAGCCTCCGTCCTCCACAACGCGTATTGCATCGACCTACCCTTACCGTGCAAGCCGCTAACAGGCAGCCTTCTCCTGCAGCAATCGCAGCGGGTTGGCCATCGATTCTCATGATGGCTGAGCTGCGGCCGCCGCCGCCCACATCCGGTAAACCACGCACCGCTCCTCCGTGCTCCTCCATGGACCCTCAGCTCCGCCAAGCTGATCTCGAACAACAACAAATTTCTTGAAGCCGCTGGCGCCGGTCGATCGAGGTGGTGAGGTGGGCTGCAGGTTTTGTGATGGGGGGGTGGGGGGTGCGGGGTAAAATAGGGCGGCAACGCGCTCACGACATCAGGTGGGTTAATAAGGTGAGGTGTGAAGTGCGGTGGTGTAGTTGGAAGGAGAGAAGATATATAATGGTGGGGGTGGGTGGTAAGTTATGCCAACTGAGGAGGAGAGAGCGATAAAATGTTAAAGAGGAGATGGGGCCCGATGTGGGGCGGTGTGGGCTAGAGAGGGAAGAAGATGGGAGAGTGAACACGTACGCTAGGCGTCGCATTTTGGTGGCGGCGGCGATAAGGAACTGAGCCAACTTCCCCGAGATAGAGCCCACCTGCCTGCCTGGCTATCCCCATGCCGCCGCTTGTTTTCTTCGTACACCACAACCAGCCGCTGCGTAGCTGCCCCCGACGCGTGCGATGACGTGTTGCCTGTGCACTCTACTGCGGTAGGGCCGACGGGATATGTGTCATTACTTCAACGTAGGTACGCGTAACTGTTCCACCTGCATGCGGTAGGTACATGCCGTATGGCCGTATGGCATGTACGGGGTGCAGGGAGTTCAGACGGGGGTTGAGGGCGAAACCACCCGGTATGCTGCCATGCTAGCCGCCGGGAAAGTGGCAGCAGGCATCAAACGCCGGGGCGGTGGCGGCGGGCGTCCAGCGCCAGGACGGTGGCGGCGGGCATCCAGCGCCGGGGCGGTGGCGGCGGGCGTCCAGCGCCGGGACGGTGGCGGCGGCGTCCAGCGCCGGGACGGTGGCGGCGGGCGTCCAGCACCGGGACGGTGGCGGCGGGCGTCCAACACCGGGACGGTGGCCGCGGGCGTCCAGCGCCGGGGCCGTGGCGGCGGGCGTCCAGCGCCGGGAAGGTGGCGGCGGGCGTCCAGCACCGGGACGGTGGCGGCGGGCGTCCAACGCCGGGACGGTGGCGGCGGGCGTCCAGCGCCGGGGCGGTGGCAGCAGGCATCCAGCGCCGGGACGGTGACGGCGGGCGTCCAGCGCCGGGACGGTGGCGGCGGGCGTCCAGCGCCGGGAAGGTGGCGGCGGGCGTCCAGCACCGGGACGGTGGCGGCGGGCGTCCAGCACCGGGACGGTGGCGGCGGGCGTCCAGCGCCGGGACGGTGGCGGCGGGCGTCCAGCGCCGGGACGGTGACGGCGGGCGTCCAGCGCCGGGACGGTGGCGGCGGGCGTCCAGCGCCGGGACGGTGGCGGCGGGCGTCCAGCACCAGGACGGTGGCGGCGGGCGTCCAGCGCCGGGAAGGTGGCGGCGGGCGTCCAGCGCCGGGACGGTGGCGGCGGGCGTCCAGCGCCGGGAAGGTGGCGGCGGGCGTCCAGCGCCGGGACGGTGGCGGCGGGCGTCCAGCGCCGGGACGGTGACGGCGGGCGTCCAGCGCCAGGAAGGTGGCGGCGGGCGTCCAGCGCCGGGACGGTGACGGCGGGCGTCCAGCACCAGGAAGGTGGCGGCGGGCGTCCAGCGCCGGACGGTGACGGCGGGCGTCCAGCGCCGGGACGGTGACGGCGGGCGTCCAGCGCCGGGACGGTGGCGGCGGGCGTCCAGCGCCGGGAAGGTGGCGGCGGGCGTCCAGCGCCGGGAAGGTGGCGGCGGGCGTCCAGCGCCGGGACGGTGGCGGCGGGCGTCCAGCGCCGGGACGGTGACGGCGGGCGTCCAGCGCCAGGAAGGTGGCGGCGGGCGTCCAGCGCCGGGACGGTGACGGCGGGCGTCCAGCACCAGGAAGGTGGCGGCGGGCGTCCAGCGCCGGGAAGGTGGCGGCGGGCGTCCAGCGCCGGGACGGTGGCGGCGGGCGTCCAGCGCCGGGACGGTGACGGCGGGCGTCCAGCGCCAGGAAGGTGGCGGCGGGCGTCCAGCGCCGGGACGGTGGCGGCGGGTGTCCAGCGCCGGGACGGTGGCGGCGGGCGTCCAGCGCCGGGACGGTGGCGGCGGACGTCCAGCGCCGGGAAGGTGGCGGCGGGCGTCCAGCACCGGGACGGTGACGGCGGGCGTCCAGCACCAGGACGGTGGCGGCGGGCGTCCAGCGCCGGGACGGTGGCGGCGGGCGTCCAGCGCCGGGACGGTGACGGCGGGCGTCCAGCGCCAGGAAGGTGGCGGCGGGCGTCCAGCGCCGGGACGGTGACGGCGGGCGTCCAGCACCGGGACGGTGGCGGCGGGCGTCCAGCGCCGGGACGGTGACGGCGGGCGTCCAGCGCCGGGACGGTGACGGCGGGCGTCCAGCGCCGGGACGGTGGCGGCGGGCGTCCAGCGCCGGGACGGTGGCGGCGGGCGTCCAGCGCCGGGACGGTGGCGGCGGGCGTCCAGCGCCGGGAAGGTGGCGGCGGGCGTCATGCACCGGGACGGTGGCGGCGGGCGTCCAGCGCCGGGACGGTGGCGGCGGGCGACCAGGGCCGGGAAGGTAGCGGCGGGCGTCCAGCGCCGGGACGGTGGCGGCGGGCGTCCAGCGCCAGGAAGGTGGCGGCGGGCGTCCAGGGCCGGGACGGTGACGGCGGGCGTCCAGCACCAGGACGGTTGCGGCGGGCGTCCAGCGCCAGGAAGGTGGCGGCGGGCGTCCAGCGCCGGGACGGTGACGGCGGGCGTCCAGCGCCGAGACGGTGGCGGCGGGCGTCCAGCGCCGGGACGGTGACGGCGGGCGTCCAGCGCCAGGAAGGTGGCGGCGGGCGTCCAGCGCCGGGACGGTGGCGGCGGGTGTCCAGCGCCGGACGGTGGCGGCGGGCGTCCAGCGCCGGGACGGTGGCGGCGGGCGTCCAGCGCCGGGAAGGTGGCGGCGGGCGTCCAGCACCGGGACGATGGCGGCGGGCGTCCAGCGCCGGGACGGTGGCAGCGGGCGTCCAGCACCGGGACGGTGGCGGCGGGCATCCAGCGCCGGGGCGGTGGCGGCGGGCGTCCAGCACCGGGACGGTGGCGGCGGGCGTCCAACACCGGGACGGTGGCCGCGGGCGTCCAGCGCCGGGGCCGTGGCGGCGGGCGTCCAGCCGGGAAGGTGGCGGCGGGCGTCCAGCACCGGGACGGTGGCGGCGGGCGTCCAACGCCGGGACGGTGGCGGCGGGCGTCCAGCGCCGGGCGGTGGCAGCAGGCATCCAGCGCCGGGACGGTGGCGGCGGGCGTCCAGCGCCGGGACGGTGGCGGCGGGCGTCCAGCGCCGGGAAGGTGGCGGCGGGCGTCCAGCACCGGACGGTGGCGGCGGGCGTCCAAGACCGGGACGGTGGCGGCGGGCGTCCAGCGCCGGGACGGTGGCGGCGGGCGTCCAGCGCCGGGACGGTGACGGCGGGCGTCCAGCGCCGGGACGGTGACGGCGGGCGTCCAGCGCCGGGACGGTGGCGGCGGGCGTCCAGCGCCGGGAAGGTGGCGGCGGGCATCCAGCGCCGGGAAGGTGGCGGCGGGCGTCCAGCGCCGGGACGGTGGCGGCGGGCGTCCAGCGCCGGGACGGTGGCGGCGGGCGTCCAGCACCGGACGGTGGCGGCGGGCGTCCAACACCGGACGGTGGCCGCGGGCGTCCAGCGCCGGGGCCGTGGCGGCGGGCGTCCAGCGCCGGGAAGGTGGCGGCGGGCGTCCAGCACCGGGACGGTGGCGGCGGGCGTCCAACGCCGGGACGGTGGCGGCGGGCGTCCAGCGCCGGGGCGGTGGCAGCAGGCATCCAGCGCCGGGACGGTGGCGGCGGGCGTCCAGCGCCGGGACGGTGGCGGCGGGCGTCCAGCGCCGGGAAGGTGGCGGCGGGCGTCCAGCACCGGGACGGTGGCGGCGGGCGTCCAAGACCGGGACGGTGGCGGCGGGCGTCCAGCGCCGGGACGGTGGCGGCGGGCGTCCAGCGCCGGGACGGTGACGGCGGGCGTCCAGCGCCGGGACGGTGACGGCGGGCGTCCAGCGCCGGGACGGTGGCGGCGGGCGTCCAGCGCCGGGAAGGTGGCGGCGGGCGTCCAGCGCCGGGAAGGTGGCGGCGGGCTTCCAAACGACGGCGGGCCGGGGTGCGGCGGGCGTCCAGCGCCGGGACGGTGACGGCGGGGCGTCCAGCGCCGGGACGGTGACGGCGGGCGTCCAGCGCCGGGACGGTGACGGCGGGCGTCCAGCGCCGGGAAGGTGGCGGCGGGCGTCCAGCGCCGGGACGGTGGCGGCGGGCGTCCAGCGCCGGGAAGGTGGCGGCGGGCGTCCAGCGCCGGGACGGTGGCGGCGGGCGTCCAGCGCCGGGAAGGTGGCGGCGGGCGTCCAGCGCCGGGACGGTGGCGGCGGGCGTCCAGCGCCGGGACGGTGACGGCGGGCGTCAAGCGCCAGGAAGGTGGCGGCGGGCGTCCAGCGCCGGGACGGTGACGGCGGGCGTCCAGCGCCGGGACGGTGGCGGCGGGCGTCCAGCGCCGGGACGGTGACGGCGGGCGTCCAGCGCCAGGAAGGTGGCGGCGGGCGTCCAGCGCCGGGACGGTGGCGGCGGGTGTCCAGCGCCGGGAAGGTGGCGGCGGGCGTCCAGCACCGGGACGGTGGCGGCGGGCGTCCAGCGCCGGGAAGGTGGCGGCGGGCGTCCAGCACCGGGACGGTGGCGGCGGGCGTCCAGCGCCGGGACGGTGGCGGCGGGCGACCAGGGCCGGGAAGGTAGCGGCGGGCGTCCAGCGCCGGGATGGTGGCGGCGGGCGTCCAGCGCCAGGAGGTGGCGGCGGGCGTTCAGCGCCGGGACGGTGACGGCGGGCGTCCAGCACCAGGACGGTGGCGGCGGGCGTCCAGCGCCGGGAGGTGGCGGCGGGCGTCCAGCGCCGGGACGGTGGCGGCGGGCGTCCAGCGCCGGGACGGTGACGGCGGGCGTCCAGCGCCAGGAAGGTGGCGGCGGGCGTCCAGCGCCGGGACGGTGACGGCGGGCGTCCAGCACCAGGACGGTGGCGGCGGGGCGTCCAGCGCCGGGACGGTGACGGCGGGCGTCCAGCGCCGGGACGGTGACGGCGGGCGTCCAGCGCCGGGACGGTGCGGCGGGTGTCCAGCGCCGGGACGGTGGCGGCGGGCGTCCAGCGCCGGGACGGTGGCGGCGGGCGTCCAGCGCCGGGAAGGTGGCGGCGGGCGTCCAGCACCGGGACGGTGGCGGCGGGCGTCCAGCGCCGGACGGTGGCGGCGGGCGACCAGGGCCGGGAAGGTAGCGGCGGGCGTCCAGCGCCGGGACGGTGGCGGCGGGCGTCCAGCGCCAGGAAGGTGGCGGCGGGCGTCCAGCGCCGGGACGGTGACGGCGGGTGTCCAGCGCCGGGACGGTGACGGCGGGCGTCCAGCGCCGGGACGGTGGCGGCGGGTGTCCAGCGCCGGGAAGGTGGCGGTGGGCGTCCAGCACCGGGACGGTGGCGGCGGGCGTCCAGCGCCGGGACGGTGGCGGCGGGCGACCAGGGCCGGGAAGGTAGCGGCGGGCGTCCAGCGCCGGGACGGTGGCGGGCGGGCGTCCAGCGCCAGGAAGGTGGCGGCGGGCGTCCAGCGCCGGGACGGTGACGGCGGGCGTCCAGCACCAGGACGGTGGCGGCGGGCGTCCAGCGCCAGGAAGGTGGCGGCGGGCGTCCAGCGCCGGGACGGTGACGGCGGGCGTCCAGCACCGGGACGGTGGCGGCGGGCGTCTAGCGCCGGGAAGGTGGCGGCGGGCGTCCAGCGCCGGGATTTTGATCTAAACCTGTACGGTTGCCCCTCCTTTACCCCTCCTCCACCTCATCGATCACCCAGCAATGCGGGGGCCATCAAATTTAGACGCAGCATCGCCCCGAAAGCGTCTGCTGCAGCCTCTAGCTAGCGCTGGTGCCGCCTCAGCATGCCCCAGTGTCATCAGTGCGGATCAATATGCCTGTCCGTGTTCGGCTGACTAAACGTCCCTTATGCCAACCTGTTCTTGCACTCCACATGTTCGGTGATCTCCAGCTGTATGTGATCTACGTATCTGCGGTCTGGTGCCGCATGCAGCTACGTCCACAAGCCGCAGCCCCTTTAGACGCCCACGGGCAGCCCCTTTAGCGACCCTTCGCTCGCTCAGCACCGCCACCCCGTCCAGCACCGGAGACCGCCCCTTCGCCCACTTAGCACCGCCCTGAGGGCTTCCCGGCTCGTGAAGCAGGGGCACGCGGATATTGTTCTCGGGGTGCCTGCGCGCACACAGCTCTAATCCTGTGGGCCCGTCGGGGGTTGAGACGGGGATTGCGAAGTAGCAGCAGCAGCAGCAGCTGGGGCCCGAGGAAGGGGGAAATGGAAGAGGGTTCGACTCAGCGACTGCAGCGATGGACGGATCCGATCACAATCACAAAGGTCATCGACGAGGAGATATAAAGCGAAGATGCCGGGCACATGTACGGCACGCAGGTAGTTCCTCGAGGGGTCCAGATCGGCCGTCTTAATGGGTTTTGGCTGGATTAACTATGACGTCATCGGACGCCATAGCGACCACCACCACGACCGGTACGGCTGCCCCTGTTAAACCACAGACGCAGTTAGGAGATTCGCGCGACATCAAAAGTAACGGTACCGCTGGGCTTCAGCCCTTTGGGTCCGGAGCTGCGTGGGTCGGTCGGTGAGACGTGCGCGCCACGAAGGAGTGGCGAACTCGATACAGGGAATGGAGGCCATCCTGCCCTCAAAGCTGAAAAGAACACCTGCGTGTAAATAGTGTAACCTGCCGTCGTGACCAGGACGACGACGAGGACGAGGACGCCGATATATACAAATGTTTGCTACTGATTCCGCTTCCTTCCGAATTGAATATAAATAATATAATTTCAATTTAGACATACGGCTAATAGAAAGTCAAGGCAAGGAAGTGTGCGGCACGACGGCAATAAGATCCCAAACGATGTGCAACTAACCTAACCGTCTGCAGGGAGCCGTAACAGTAATATTGCTTGAAGAGAGCTGCATGATTTCATCATTTACGAATTACTCTCAGGTGCACTTTCCGATGCAATTTGGTCTGCCGATGGCTGCAATAAATGTCGCCTCCGGTGTTCGTTAGATGGTCGGCAGCCGATAGGTGGATTTTCGTTACATACATACAGATCCGATGCTATCCGTCAAGGCGTGGCGGCAATGAAGGGCTCCTGGCCAGCACACACGCAATGCCGCCCTGCCCGCACCAACCCCTGCCATATATAACTTGCACCCTGGGGTGGAAGTAACTACGTACTATGATAATAAAGTAATAAGCAGACCTAAACACGCCCACCAGCCAACTAGCCATGATTACCGGGATAAATATTTTGGAACCAGCCGCCCAGCCGTACATAATTGTTAACATTATTAATATTAGCCATTTTTAGACGCTATTGCTTGGATATATAATAAATGCTAGCTAGCTAGTGACACATAACGTATACGTGTAGTTTGAAATAAAGATAATTGCTCACTAAACGATACATAAAGTCGCGAGGGGGGGGTTAAAATATAATATATATACCTACGTAGCATGGGCATTAGCGCCATGAACCCAACGAAAACTCACAGCTCCTAATGGCCGAGTCACCACGCGCACATCAGCAGCAGATAATAATCCCATATATATTTTATAGTCTTAAAATGGTAGCTTTGTAACTGAATATTTTCAATACGGTCAAAGGCAGGTACGACACAAATACCCAATCATTTCTATATGACCCCCCATCCAGAGGAGCTGCGGCAAATATGAACTTGCTGACGGCTAAATACGTAAATATCACTTCCATCATGACCTAATAAATCGACGACCTGGCCCCAAAACTCTGCTTCATAGCGAGGCATCCCAGCCAGTGAAACCCCTGCAGCACAGTAGTTGGAAAGAAGCTGTGTCCATAGCTCTGTCCCCCACGCATACATACCCTGTGGGTGGAAAGGAGGACACAAAAAACACGGAGTGATGAGTTATGCAAAATAGAAAAATAATGCCACAGCCTTGTGCGTGGGTAGCATTTGGGTATTCTCCTGGTCTTCATGCCCTCTTCATCCCCCGCCTAAATCCGTACGTGTCACAAAAGCATGCACGGTATTAGTTCCAAGCGAGGATTATTCTAAGACGCCTGTAAAAGTGCCCGAAGTCCATTCAAAGCTTCCCTAACCACCGACACTTACATTATTCCAAGCTGCGGTGGATCAAAGCCAATAACGCCGTGGCACAGTCAGATGACGGTCCACCTGGCGCAGGGTGACCTGGTCCATCACCTATCGACAGAAAAATAAGGGACCGCACACAAAAGGGTACATCGATAAATTATTAGCGCTGGAGCGAGCACTTTCACGTGGCGTCCCATACGCTGCGTGCATAAAGAACACAGCAATGCCCGATACCCGGTACCCAACACCCGATATCCACAGCCCCGCAACTCACAATCCAATCCTTCAGCTGTTGGACCACGAGATTCATGCGGTCCTTGACCTCCTTCGCTGGTCCCTCCTCCTTCTTCCAAGGGTTGTCATAAATATCCAACTCTTGCTGCTCACGTAGCATCCGGGCAGCTTCCAAAGCCTCCGCTTCATCTTGCTGTGCGTCCCCAGGGATGTGGCCAAAGCCTCGGCCTGGACTTGATGATGTGTGCACAAGGTGATAGCCGAAGCCACAGCCGAAGCCACAGCCGAAGCCACAGCAAAATCATCCGTTGCGTCTTGCTGCACGGCGGCGGCCTGGGGTTCAGCAGCGAAAAAGTCCGTCTCGCCTTGCTGCACAACTACTGCGGTGCAAGTATCAATTGCGTCTTGCTGAGCTGCTGCCTCAGAACTATATGAATCGATACTTTCAGTGATGCTGCTCGGGTTGCTGGCACAGAAGCTGCAGCTGCTGAAGCTGCTGCTGCTGCTCAGAATGGACGACCCGGTGCCACGGAAAACGATGGAAGCAGCCGAAACCGATGATTCCAAAATCTCCAGTTGTTCCGGAGCCTGAAAAAAAATCAGCTCCTGCTGCTGCGCGCAAGGAGGTGTTCGGCCATGCTGCTGGTCGGTGCCCAGCTTGCTCCGGACCGGTTGGTCGGCAAACATACAGCAATGACTAAATATCCCGGAGAACCAAGTACACATATCATCAAAAGAAATGTAGCTGCTCGAACAGATTTCCTTGCCGAAAGCAGCCATCACAGCGATGGCGCTTTAAAACTGAAACGAGGTGTTTGGTGTCCTTGCAAAAGCTAAGATGCAAATTACCTAATTAATGACAATAGTACACAATAGTCACAATGCTGCTGTCAAATATGTGAATACCGATGTATGCGGACACAGAAATGGTGGGTAACGGGGAATAGGGTACAGTGAACTCTAGGGTAGTAAACCAAGTTAGAAAATTGATAAAACGCGAAGGTTTTGGAAACCCAACACGAGGAGTAGATTACCTTTAGGGCCAAAGTCCCACTGACTCCTACCCACCAGGTGGGCCCTGTGAGGTCGTTGTCATCGTGCAGTATCGTGCCAACCGTAAGGCTGTCTTGCAAATACATCATTCCCTTATTAATTCTTTTCGATCATATGTATTTTTAACATATAACTTAAACCCCGATCCGTTCTGAGCCCAACTGAACCGAGTTCAGTCCACATCGCCTCCAGTCGGTTCAACCCGGCTCATCAGGATAAAGTTCCCAATATTACCATCCGGCGATTCAAGAAACGTGTCTGAAAGGTTCAGGTCGAAATTAAGTGGTGCATCTTGGCTGGCTGCGCTCCCCACCTGGCAGCAGGTTCCTGACAAGTGATGATATTTATTCGGATGAGTAAAGATATTTAATCAGGCGGTTGCATTGGTTTAGGAGGGGGTGCGCCGGTGTCGTACGTGCTTTCTCTAGCTCAAGAAACGGCACGGGGGCATATGAATGACCCCCGGGTCATTCCACACCAACGTGATCTTTCAAGTTCGTCATGATTTTCTTCAGTCTCCTAAACGTTATCTTATAACGAACTCCAGCGTTGTATCGTAGCCTTTTAGATGTTCGCTATTTGGCACGTTCCCAAGAACGTCAGGACAGTCCTTGGAGGCGCCAGTTTGGTTTCCAGGACAAGGATGCATGGCAACACAAACGAAGGCGGATCTACGAGTCCCGGAGCAGAGGTCTTGTTAGGTCCTAGGTTGGTGGCGGCTAGGCTGAACGGGGTGAACGCACGCAGCGCGTGGATCCTTACCAGATAACAATATAGCAACGATCGTAATAACCCTTATCGGAATTATTCACAGGATTAAGTATCACGATGGCGCCTGAGCGGCTACAAGATCGACTGCGTTTCCGAGACCTCTATGCAGGAGGCGACATACATGCTCACGAAAGCCTGTTTACACAGCAGCGACCTTCTTAACGCGTTGTGATACTCGCAGGATAAGGGCACTTATGATCAGCGGCCAGTGCGGAGAGTTTTCATTTCACGCTGTGAAGACACATGCACGCAGCTCGGCAGCCACGCAAAGCAATTATTGGTTATTCATGTTTGGGTCACAGCGGCTTTGAATCCTCACGCGCCGCACCGAGCACTGTTGCAGCCAGCAGGGGCCTCTAGACCACCTGCGGTCGGTGGCGCTCCCTAGGATTAGCTATCGAGGTTGTGGGCGTCAGTCACGGTCATGTCCGCAGCGCTGGCGGTGGTGGCCAGACTCCCGTAATAATGACGCTACACGGTGTTTCGGAGCACCCCGCCGGCCCCCTGCACAGTCCCGGACTTGATGATGGCGCGCTCAGAGCACTGAGGACCAAAGCGGGTGAAGTATCTCTCCCCCTCACCACGTTCTCCCGCCGGTCATACCTGATTACCACCTCTCTGCGCACGTAGTGCAGTATCACACGACGTTTTGACCACCAGACACCGGCTTGACAAGCTAAGGAGGGCACACCGACAGATAGCTGGTACTTATGATTTATACCTTGGCATATACCTCCAGCTTTGGCCGCCACACGTTGGGCTAACTTCTGCTGGACATGGTTGAGTCCTAACGTCAACACGACTGCTAATGTCTATCTTGATGGATGGATGGCTTTGAGGTTGGTTTTGGCTTTGTGCCCCGTTTGTGGACGTACACGCACGTGCACGTGCACATCGCCATCACGCTCCCTCGCCGCCCCTCTCGGTTACACGGCGGACTGACATCCCCTGGACTGGCACCTGGCTGCCAACACAGCTTTTAGCAGATCTAAGCTCCCCTCATCGCTGTCCGCACCGCCGTCCCTGCTACGGTTTCACCCTCCTGTGGACGAGCCGTGACACCCACCTCACCACCTACTCCACTAAGCCCAAGCCGACCCTCCCACTATGGCCCGTCTGGTGCTGGGCGAGGCCCTGACCAACTTGGTGTGCGTGAGCCCGTGCCACTGGCCTGGCCGGCTCCCTCAACTGGTTGCATGCTACCTACCATGATGACGTCATGAGAGCAGCAGCCTTGCGTTTGTGAGCAGCAGGCACGCACATCAGCGGTAGGTCAGGACAAGGTAGATGCGGCGCTCGTTTTTGGAATCGAGAGAAGTGTGCGTGTTGCCTGTGCTGCCCTATTGCCGTATGCTGCATGTGGGGGTGCTGTTATAAATCGGAGCCACCAACCGTTTCCAGCTTCAGGGTTGCCGCGCACCTGCTGCCCCCTTCTACCTGCCAACGTCATGTTCGCACGAGCACAAACACCTTCCCCCGCTCGGCTGCAATTTGACCGGGGTGATGCGACCGACGACGGTGCGGCGAAGGTGCAGCCTTGGGGCCGAGGATTGGACGTACTCTACACGGTCACGCACGAGGTGGGTGGGTGGGGGTGGCAGGCGTCCTTCGGGGAGGTGTTCCGCGTGTACCCTGGTTGGCCGGGGGTCCGGGTGACACTGCTGGGGTAACGGCCGCTAGCTTCCCCGTTATATATACCCCACTGCACGGAATGATAAGCCATCGATCCAGCAGCCGCCCAGGTGCTACAGGTCGATATAGATGGTTGTTACATATTGCTTGAAGCCGCCTGCTTCACGCTGCAGCCGCTGTCACAGCTGCTTCCTCCTGACATATGATGCACCCAATGAGTCCAGCCGTCGCCCTCTTATATATGGGCCACAACAGCTCCGTCGATTCTGTTTGTGTCCTGCGCCTAATAAGTACTACTGCGATGCAAGCACCCTCGATCGAGCATTATTTCAGCCAGGAGGGGGGTGTCGTGACGGGATAAGCTCCCGCGTGTACGAACAAGGTGCTAGGTAGAGCGACGTCATCAGTCTCGGGCCTAGTCGTGAGTCCACCTCCGTGCAGGTCCTCACGAAGCAAACAGTGTCAGAACTAAGTACTACTGCGGCTGGTCAACCACCCTTATATAGCATTACTGCCCGCGCCTATATTATCAGCCGCCTCGATAGGCCAGCGGGGTCGGGGCTACCTACCTACCTGCTAGATAGATGCTGGCGCCCGACACAACCACAGGCAGGGCAGCGGGCACGCAACCTCCCAACCCAGAGGCGGCACGTGCGGCTATGTAGTATTGATACGTCTTAAGGCAGGATTTGCTTCCGGGAGGGGGTTGCTAGAGTGTCGTATGTTGTTCAAATATATTACATTATTGGTATTCGTCGCCGCTGGTCTGAACACTGGCTGGGTGTCTGTCTGTGTACCTGTCTGTCCTGGAACTTGCCAGGTACACATGCTTGCTTGTGCAGCGCAGCGCAGCCCCTGTTTCGTTATTAGAGTATGTATTACTAATAGATAATTGTTTGCTTTATGCCGTACAGGTCTTGATGAGCGGCTTTCTGCTGGTGGCATTGGCTCCGTTCTTGCCGCCCAAGGACTCAGCAGCGGTGTGCGCTGCTCCTGCGCCGCCGTCACCAGCAGTAGCACAGCCCCCGCGGGCTGCAGCAGCATCCATGATGGATGTACGGCAAGTTATGATGGGTACTACTTTAATAATAATTGACGTCGAGACTACTGCGGCAGGCAACCGAACAACCCCCACCACGGCCATCATCAATAGTAATAATGATAATAGTCGTAATGGCAATCATTTGAACACGACACGCCAACTGCAAGGCCTCGGCTCTAGCAACGGTTTCCATCTCTGGCATCGTTGTGAATGTGTACGATACCATCAACAATCTTCGTAATAGATCCGTACGTTTCTTCGTTGTTATTAGGTTGTGCGATGTTTTAAATGCCGCTAGCATTCACGGCGGATGGATCTCATGCGTGAGGTAGGGCTATCTGGCTAGTACAAATAAAGCGAACGAATGAAGGGATGAATGTGAACGGATCATCTGTGAAGCCAGCCGCACCCTACCTATCTATCTATGGATCGATCTATCTAGGTGAGCTATCTGCCAGCTGGTTGGCTTGCAGTCCCGTTGTACGTACCCAGAGATAGCCACGGGTCGAGCCTGTTGCTGGTAGCGGATAAAACCACATGACTATTAATGGATGCGGTGTATGCATGATGGGCCCATCTGAGCCACTATTGTGATGATGACGTGGCGGGGATACCGCACGTACATACGGGGGTTTGCTTCCGGCAGGGGGCTGGTAGACTGGTTCCCATCCTGATCCTGATCCTGATCCTGATCAGGCAATGCGTTGGGGCACCCCCCACTATTACAACCGGTAGGCTGGATCCAAACAGGCTGGATCCAAATCGCGATTTGATTGCTTTTGTTTGCCCAACTTTGGGGCCCAGCTTTGCAATTAACCACAACAGCTTGCTTCAAACGTGGATGGGTGCCAGGTGTTCTCAAATGGTTTGTGTCACGAAAGAGCTGACTCAACTGCCTCAACACAAATATCACACGCAGCTGGTTACCGGGGGGGCACCGTGCGTCCCATTACGATTCATTCGCTTCTCTATCTGGCTACATATGTCCTTAGCTGGGTGCGCTGTCACGCTTTCTGTCGGCGTTGACGTAGGTCATTGTTGCCGCCAACGCCTGTAATAATGACCTGTAGTGGGATTGGGACCTCAGCCTCAGCAGAATGACGGTGGCGGCGTTAGAGGGGACGGCGGTGCTGGCACCTGAGTTGACTTGGAACCGGGAGATGCAGGCTTCGGAGCTGAGTGACGTCATCTGTACGGTGCGGGAGCTCATGAGTCCCCACGCTGAGGTCGGAGTGGGGAGATGTGGTAGCAGGGGTTCAGCAGTCCCAGTCAGCGGCAACGGCGGTGACGGCCGCGTGCGAGGCGCCACCGCGCGCGTACTGTCGGGTGTGCGTGGCGGTAGCGGCGATGTGCCAAGTTCTTTAAGGCTAGAGCTGATTTTGTAGCTCGGGCCTCCCGCCAGCAGCGTCCGCACCGGCTCCGGGGCCGCCGCCGCTGCCTCCAGGATCCGAAGGTGCAAGTCCGACGGCGGTCCTGTTGGCGCTCATTTCGGAGCTGGAGGAGCAGGCGTGCGGCGGCAGTAAGTGCTGCGCCGGCGGCGCCGCTGCAAGCAAGGGCCAGTGTAGGTGGGTGGCGGCAGGTATGGATGCGGTGGCGGGGCTGGCGGCGGGGCTAGTGCCGCCGCCGTCGAGCCTGGTGGATGCGCCTGAGCTCATTCCGGCCGGAGCTCTCAGCACCGGTGAGGGGAGGTTCAGCGGTTCCTCCCACGTGGGCCTCAAGCCGTTCTATGTGTCGGCCACTGGCTCGGAGCAGCTGGAAGTTTGTTCACTTTTCATTCGCCGGTGGTGATCTCGGCCTACGTGGGCTGTCCGGATGTCACCCAGGGGGTCCCCCCGACCTAATGAAGCTAGCTAGGGACGGGGGCGTGCTAGCTGTTGCATGTGGACTTGGTGGAGGGATGGTGGCGCCAGGGTGGCACAGCGCTGGCTCATCGGACGCACAGCCAGCTGCGCAATGGCTGCCCGGATGTGAGCAGCGAGGTACTCAGAAGGGGATGTGGGAGGCAACGCACGCTCTGGTGGCGAAAGGTAGAGCAGCTGTAGGCCGGGCACGACGTATTGGACGGCGGCCTGGCGATGGCATTGCTAGAGCGATGGCATTGCGATGGCTTGTGAGTTTCTGGGGTGGGGTGAGAAGAGTTGTGGATGGAGATGGCGATTCCAGCTGCTTTTAACTTTTGTCGGTGTGACCTGGCCACCCCTTCCCGCCGTTCCTTCCCCCATCTTTCCGTACTGTTATGGGTTTCGTACAATTGCACTCGTTTCGTATCCTATCTCAAAAGCTAATGGCGGATTTTGGTGGGCTCGGTGCGTCACCTTTTTTACGTAGTTTCGTATGCCCAGTAGGGTGCGTGTTGAGTGTGGTGTACCTGTTTTGTGAGGAGGGGTTACCCCAACCGCGTGGAGGAGGTCTAGCTGGACAGCAGGCTGCAATTATTGTTGTGAGGAATCACTTGTTGCATTATTTCACTCCGTCCTTTCATAACGAGTTCGCACAACCTTTATGGCAAGCAAGGGCTCTGCTTCGGGATGTCATAGCTGCTGCCTGCGGCCTAACTGAAGGTTTCCTGCATGGAGCTCGGCACAGCGCGTAGTCGAGCCTGATTCTATCATCCACATGTGTGTGTCACACACAGTATGAGGGGCAGCTTACGGGTGGAATGGTAAAAACGTTTGGTTAACACCGAGGGTTATCTTCAGACTGTGGGAACTAAAGGGTCTTTCAACGTTGCATTTATTCATGAGTGGTAGTTTTGATATTGCATTGTGTTTTGTTCCACTGCTGCCGGTACTGCATGTATTCACCGGTCATCTCGATATTGCATTGCGGTGGTATTGCATTCAACTCGTGGTGGTATTGCATTTATTCACCGGCGATAATTTAGGTCTCTGCATTCATCTTATGTCAATACTCACGACACTCCCGAGCCGGAGCTCACAGCAACTTGCCGGCCGTGAAGTGTATTCGGTTCGCCTGGTCGGACATGCGTTTGTGCTCATTGTTCAGCCATGGTGGCGATAAACGGATGGGGTCGTGGGCGTTGCCAGGTCACGTGAGGATGGCCCCGCCCGCCAATGTAACAGGGAATGGCAAATCCAGGGCGAGTGAACTTTGCAGGGGCTGTGGGTATCTGTGGGCGTTAGCCTAGGAAGGCAGGGAACAGATGTGCATGCGTTTATTAAAAAGAAAGCTTTAAAATATCTTGAAAGGAACATTTTCACTTATATTGAGAGAAAAAACACTATTGCCCTGAAAAGCCTATACAACAAATGTCGCAGTAACTAGGCAAGCTTGGAAATTGGGTATGTACGGGATGAGGGACACCTGCAAGGCAAAATGCCTTTGCCCAGCTGTTGTGCCGTACTTCTCTGTTTAATTCGAATATATCATTCTAGCTACTGAGTGGCCATATCCCACTTGTTATCCGTGTTGTCATCAGGTACGTATAAATACTGTAGAGGCATGCGCTTATTCGCAATGACCTATCCTACGATAGCAAGCCCTCGCCGTACAACTTTGCGCTGGTATTTAGCGCTGGTGTCTTCCCACGTCGTGTTCAGCGCCATCACGGGCTCGGAGTGCACCCGCCCTGTCCACCGGCCGCTCTGTGAGGAAGAGCGCCCTGAGGGTGAGGGACGGGGATGCCCGAACGCGCACATGGATCAATACGGGCACACAACGAAGCAGCGGTCGTCAGGGAGGATAAGGGCGAAGGAGCGCAAGGAAGAGGGGCGCCTAATGCATTCCCCGAATGCAGCAAACGTGTTGACGTAAGTCAACGAACAGCCAGTTATGCCGCCGCTGCTGTGACGCCGGCAGGGGGGAGTTGTCGGTTCTTCCGGGTCCGGTAGCAGTCCATTATCCATCTCAACCATCCCAACCCGCCGTACAGTTAGCAGCTCTCACCCGCACCTTCACGTTCCGTTTCCGTGTGTGCTCCCCCGTGCATACCCGTGCATAACCCCCTCCGCCGCGCACCGCTCGTGAAGCAGGGGCACGCGGATATTGTTCTCCGGGGTTAAGCGAATCCCGTTTTCCGTCCGTCAAGTCAACCTGCAGAACATCTGTGTGAACGTGTCGCCCCCACCCTGCCCTTATCCGTCCAGTACAATTGCATGTGTCATGCTGTATATTTAGCTCCGGTGGGTCACAGCCTTCGGAAGTGCGAGTGTGGGAAATTGCAAAAAGGCCTTATATCTGAATAATAGTACGATATCGTTGACCAGAAGAACCTCATGCCATCATGTACGGGGTGCGCATCACAGTAGTACCAGGCCAACGAACTGCTGCACTTTATGTGTTGGTCATAATACCCCTGCATGGATATGGCCTAGCTGTTCGTCAGCATGGTTAGTTGGCATGATGAACTGGCACGGTTGGTTGTCCACTGTATGTGTAATACCGTGTGTATGTGTCTCCGTGTACCGGGTGTGGTACATATCCATATCTGGTCATACAAGCATGTGTATGTGTGTGCATCACTAATTCCCTAGGGATGAATCAGGCAGCCGTACACTATCCGGGCTGATGCGTATTTGGGGTATGTTTTTGGGTGCCTGTCGTATGCCGGTACATACATATGATCTGATGGGTCGCATAGTTGTCGTCAGGAGTTGTTTACTCGTCAATGAGAAGCTTAATGTACGACACGACTGTGGAGGTTCTGTACTTGGTTTAGTCGTAACCTCCGCACTGTCGCACTGTTTGAGAGAGAGAACGAGTGCGCGACAAGTAAGGGCCTTGCATATTACATCCCATGCATGTTTTGCTCCTGCTCCACACGCACGCATCACAGCCAAAACGTTCAAATGTATATATGGCTTACGGCGGAGCTAAACAACAACCACTCCATTATTCACAGCGCGAAGATTCATCACCGTGATGGATATTGTAACCAAACTCACGCCACGATGCGTGCCCAAGTGATATCGTGTGTGTATGTGCTGCACGTACCTACGTGCACGTCCGCATGCATGTGTGCAGCTAGATATATATAACTAGGTCGTTATCCCCACACACACACGCACACACAATCAAAGCAATACAATATTATTACCAGCGCGCCTAGGTGTTGCAACACGAAATTATACCTGCCTTGACTGGCTAGCTAGTGAAATCGTGGAACCCATCAGGTCGCCCAATGAAGTAAGATCATTCAGCGGGCCACATACACCTTCCTCCAGACAGAGCGAGGCCCACCCACATGCTAAGAGAAGCACACCTAGGAAGCTAGGACCCGCTTATGCAACTATGTTAACGCAAATACAAGCCAATGCAATGACAGATACCCAATCACAGCGTATCACTGATCACCCGACCTATCTAAGCCCTAGGTCAAGATCAAGCAAACTAACTGAGACAAATAAAACATTTTGGGGGTCGTTTTTTTGGGCGATGTATATTTTTATGGCTTCCGCTTATGGGGCCACACGGCAAGCGGTTGCGGCCCCTCTATCTGTGCCCAATCCGGCACACGCCCTCCGGATCCGAATAATAACCATGCGACGAATCACAGTAGTGTTTGCTCCAGCAGCCCCTGGAGCTTCCCCGCAACATCACAGAAAGCGGGTCGCTGCTCGGGGTCCTGAGCCCAGCAGGCGCACATGAGCTGCGCCAGCTCGGGATCCGTACCGCGTGGCACAGCCGGGCGGAAGCCCGCCGGGACAGCCGACAGGACCTGGTCGTCCGTCAGGCCCTGCGGGAAGAAGGCCGTCGGGGGAGAGGAGACAGCGGCGGTAGCGGCGGAGTCAGTCACGGGAGCGGCCAAACGTGTGTGTACGTGCACGAATGTGCATATGTGCACGTGATTGTGTGTGTGAGTGTGTATATATATTATACGGGTGAGAATCCCCACACCCAGGTCTTGTTGGGGGGCCGGGGCGGGGCCTGCAACCCCCCGGTCGCCAACGGTCGTCTCCGTATCTCAGCTAGCATAGCTGTGACATTATTGGACCCCATTGGAGAAAACCAAAACACCACTCCAGCTGCCACTCACCTGGTACGGTCGCCTCCCGGCCAGACACTCCCAGATTATGATTCCGAAGCTGCGGGGGAGGGGCGGGCGACAGAGCTTAGTACGGCGGAGAGCCAAGAGTGGCGAACGACGAGCGAGAGACGGCGAGATCTGTTCCCAATGAGCAGCGGCTTCAGGTCGATCATAAATAGAACGGCGCAATACCGCCCCCTCGTAGCCGCGCAGCAAACACCACCCAGTCTGCCGTTACCAACGCCAATAAAGTCTCTCGTCCCTTGCTTGCCCGCCCTTTGCGACTTCCAATCGGTCTCTGGACCCTCTCATTCCTCTCATTCCTCTCAGTCCCCTCAGTCCTCTCATGTCATGCGACCATTCATTCCAGCCCGCGTCTGCCTCACCTGTACACGTCCACCTTCTCATTGTACGGCAGCCCCTTCACGATCTCCGGAGCCATCCACCATGTACTGCCCATGCACCCGGTCAGGAGCTGCATGAGAAGAGGGGGGCAGGGGGAAAGGGGGAAGTTGTAGCGGCAGCGTGTGGCTGTCGCTCCGACGACTAGGACATCTAGTTGGGCGCCGTTGACCCTTATTGACCACCACCTTTGCTAAGGCCTGGGAGCACCCCGTCTACTCACCTCACCCACAAAGCACGTGGCAATACCGTCACACATACACACACGCACCCTCGCACCCTTGCAGCTCGCGTGCACGCACCTGCTGCTTGTCCTGGCGAACCGCCGCCAACCCGAAGTCCGCGATCTTGGGATTCGCGCACGCGTCCATCAAGATGTTCTCGGGCTTGAGGTCCCGGTGCACCACGTTGTGGAGGTGGAGCCAGGCCACTCCCCGGGCCACGCCCATAAGGATGCGCAGCAGCACGCGACAGGGGAGACCACGCGCGCGACGCTGTGGGCCGTACAGCATCCTGAAGAGGCAACCCGCGGCTTGGTAGTCCACCACCAGCGCCAGGTTGGGGCCCTCCAGGGAGGCGGCGAGCAGCTGCAGTACGTCTGTGATCGTACATGTCGAAGATAGACAAGGTCGACCGCAACGGAAGGGAAAGCGGGCGGGGAGTGAGAGGGGGATTTGGAAGTGTTGCGACTTATTGACTTATCCGAATGAGGTTATGCCGCGCGTTAAGAATTGAAGCTCGTGGGATTCGTCCACGGGCCCCTGAGGCGCAAAAGCCCAACATGCGCCAGTCCAATACCTGCGGCCTTCTTCCCCCTTGAGGTGCCCTCGCCCTCACCCTCGCCCGCGCCCTCCCGTACTCACTCGGATGTGGCGGTGCCGCCATCATCGCCGCCACCTCCAGCCCGAGCTCCCACTTCAGCTCCGCCACGTCGGGACCCATCGTGGGGTCAGACAGCGGAACCTTGATGGCCACTTCGCGGCCGAGCCAGCAGCCGCGGAAGACCTGCACCGGGGACCCCAAACACGCGGCCCGCGGGGCCCCGAGGGAGGTGAGGACCGGTCCTCGCTAGCTAGCTAAAGATGTGCAACTGCGAGCCACGTGGAGAACACGCCGGAGAGCAACGTCCCTCTTCATACGTACACAGTCATACATATACACACACGCGCGCGCGTACACACCTTTCCGAAGCCGCCCTCGGCGATCTCCTCCTCGATTTGGAGGTCCCGGAAGAGCGCTACCGGATACCCCTCCGGGGTGGCTGGTTGCAGGTGCGGTGTCGTGCAGCCGTAGCCGCCGCCCACCTCCTCATCCCACACCGCCATGTCGCGCTCCTCATCCTCCGGGAGGCGGGAGGCGTCCGTGGGCCCCTTCACGACAGCGACTGGGGATACGCTGCTGTGCGGATGCTGGTCAACGACCGGCCCGGACTCGCTCAACTCGCACTCCTCATCGTCGGCGTCCTCCGGCCCCAGGAGCTCTGCGGGCCGTTGGATGCAATGCGGAGGAGACGGCAACGGCGGACGCATGGCTGACGTCACCACCGCAGGAAGTGGAAGAGGAAGTGGACGTGGCAGCAATCCACGCGTCGCCCAAAACTGTGTGAGTGGCATGCACGGCGGCGGCGGCGGCGGCGATGGAAGCGAGGGAGGCAGGGGCGACGGCCCCGGCAGTGACAATGACAGCAGCGAGGGAGCAGGCGGTGATGGACACCGCGGTGTGGGCGCCGGCAGCGATGCAGGTGAGAGCGGTGGAGCCGACAACCGCCTGTACAACAATGGCGATTGGGAAGGTGATGGCCATAAGGTGCAGCGACAGGTTGGCTGCTGCTGCTGCTGCCGCTGCGGTGACGGCGATGACGGCGATGACGGCGGTGACGGCTGTGGCGGCGGTGACGGCGGCGGCGGCGGTGACGGCGGTGACGGCGGTGACGGCGGTGACGGCAAACGTTGCCCACTTGCGCATCCGGCAAACGGCAAGGGGAGCACCCCTGCCCGTCCGCGCGAAGTGCGGCCCCAGCGCCTGAGAGGTTCGTGCCGAAGTATGTGTATGACATACTAATGTAGCCGATGGCGGCCGTAGTGACACGGTGGCGATGCACGGCGGCGGTGATGGCCGCAGTCAGAGGCGCTCCGGTGGGGTTGATGACGACGGAGGTGGGTGGGAATGGCAGGTGGGCCTGAAGTCAAGGGCGAAAAAGGGGCGTGCAGGGTAACACCATGATTCGCACGATTGTACGATGTGAAGGGACGAAAAAGGTGACGATCTGAGATGTCGGCTACCAACTCACCATGCAGGTAGCCGATGTGCTGAGGCCTTGCAGTTGGCGTGTCGTGTTCAAATGATTGCCATTACTACCAGTGTTATTAGTACTATTGATGATGGCCGTGGTGGGGGTTGTTCGGTTGTCTGCCGCAGTAGTCTCGACGTCAATTATTTTTAAAGTAGTACCCATCATAAGTTGCGGTACATCCATCATGGATGCTGCTGCAGCCCGCGGGGGCTGTGCTACTGCTGGTGACGGTGGCGCAGGAGCAGCGCACACTGCTGCTGAGTCCTTGAGTGGCACGAACGGAGCCAATGCCACCAGCAGGAAGTCGCTCATCAAGACCTGTGACATACGGCATAAAGCAAACACTTATCTATTAGTAAGATATACTCTAATAACGAAATCGGGGCTGCGCTGCGCTGCGCTGCACAAGCAAGCAAGCATGTGTACCTGCCGCATGTGTGCGCGCACACACGCACACACACGCACATGCGGGAACTAAATAAACCGGTCTCACAGTAAGCACATCGTCATCGTCATCGTATATATACCCACATAAGCATCTTCAGATTCCGTCAAGTTGCTCGAGCGCGTGTTTTGGTGGCCTTTGAGCATCATCATGTCGTTGGCAGCGGCGGTGCTACTCAACCCCGCGTGTCGACTATGATGATGCGCAGCTTGTTGCTGCTGGGGGGTAGGGTGGCGGCTGGGAGAAGTGGCGGTGCAGCAGTCATCAGAGGGCCCGGTGATGATTACAGCACTAGCTGACGAGTGATGAGCTGGGTTCGCAAGTAGTGGCGGTTCGGGCGATGCAGCAGTCGCCGCCGCAGCAGCAGTGCTAATAATATTATCCGTGGCGGCCACAGAGGCCGCCGCCATGACGACGACGACAGGGGAGGATTCCAAGGCCTGCGTGCACGTACATACCATATGTCGGCATACATACGCATATATACACACTCATATACGCATACACATATATACATACATGCGCTGAAATGTGAAACAAATACGTGCGCACCAGTCAGCCAGACACATACACACACGAAACGAATAACAACCAAGCAGCATCACATGTATGTAGTGGCGCGGATGGAGGGGGGTGACGGAGCGAGCGAGCGACCAATACATGTATCATCCAGGACGCACGACACAGCAAACACCGTGCACACACACACCCCAGGCAGCAGGAAAATATAGCAATCAAGAAACAGTAGCAGGCATCTTTGCGCGTACCTTTGTAGCCTCATAGGTGTCGTGCCGACTGTTCAGGGCCACGTAGGCAACCCCGAGGATGAATATCAATATTGCGCTGCAGAAAGTCGCCCGCCGCCACAACATGGCTGCATGCAGTCGTTCGATCGTTGTCGGCAGACAGCATAGGGAGAGGAATAGAACAAATGGCATTGTTGTTACAAAAAATGACTCATCTATCCTCACCGCATCCTAAGCATCCTAAGCTTCGTCCAACGAATTTGTACATAGATAGGCAGGGTCGTCTTGCTCACCGTTCCTGAAAGCGCGCCCATACTTCTGGCGAATGAACTCCTGGAAAGCCTTTGACTCCAGCAGTGCGTCCACTTGCGCCGCCGTTGTGAATCTAGCTCTGCGTGTCACGCATGAAATATATATTTCGGCTTGAGGCTAGATAGATAGGGTATTGCAGGGCGGGGTACGAAGCAAGAAGTAGCAACCAAAGTCAAAGGAGCAAAAAGAATAATCCAGCAGCCCAACTGTTGACTCCTTCCCAATTTCAGCAGGTTATCCATGCTATCATGAACTAACTCACATGCGTTCTGCTTCCTCCGCCGAACAGTGCCGGCAGGGAGCCATGGTTAATCGTTTGGAGGTCTTTCAATATATAGAGAGTTTTACACAACTTAGAGATTGCGTGGAGAGAGAAAATGATAACAAAGAGTGCCAAGTAAGAGCACGCAAAAATACCTCGCTCAATAATGACTTTTAGTGGGCACCACCCAAAGTACGGAAGCGTATTCTATTACGGACATACATCTATGAACGTCTCTCCACGACAGTGAAAACTTGCTCCAAGCACTTTATAACGGACCAAAGCTGGCAAGCAAGGGCACGGGCCGTCACTGTATGTGCGGGGCATGCACGCCAAGCAAGCAAGGCAATTACTAGGCAGGGAGAACTGAACTAATCCTACCATACATACATACATACACATATATATACATATATATATATATATATCTTCTCCATCAGAAGCGTGCTAATATCTGCTTCACGGTATGTAATTATGTGCTCGACGGAACCCGTTCTCTCTGCCAGCATGGTTCTCTGTGATGAGGTTTCCTCGCTCGGAGGTTCAGTTTTACTTATTTCTCGCTTCTGGCGGTTTGCTATATGTCTGCCACTTTGGTGCGGCCTTTCATTCAGAGCTTGATTGCCCTAGCGGCTAGGACTGCCAATCTTTAGGGACTTTAACCGCCTACGTTTCATTCTCGTTCCTGTATTCACTGCGGAATGCCAATCATCCGATGATGGATTTGGTGCGGACGGTCGGTGTGCACTGCGGCGCCCCGCACTCTCCGGCAAGCAAGCGAGGCGGGACGTCCTATTGGATGGATGGGCGTCGTTCGTTTCTCCACGCAGTGTAAGACGGGTTCCGATGCGGCTGTGATGGCTGCAGCACGGCGCAGCTAGATGATGTGTTTGTCTGATGTGTGGCCTTCCCGTCGGATACCTCGAGGGCGCGTGAGTGGAGGGGTAAGGATACCATGCAACGGACCCATGGGTCCACATGATGGTGATGCTGGCATTGCAAAAAGATAAAAAAATTACCCAGATTGCTTTGAATAAGGTGGTGGTCACCGTTCCCCGCGATAAGGCAGCTCCAGGGATTCACAAAATAGACCAGCTGTGCCGGTCGGTGTTCAAATTTATTTATTTGTGACGATAGATGCCCCACACACACGGATAAATATTCACGTACATAATAGATAGTTTTAAAATCTTTAAAGAATGGACATATTTTGGCCGCAGCAAACCCAGGCTAAACAATAATGGGTCGCACGCAGTTGGTGTCTTGGTCTCTCATTATTCATTCGGTTATTTATTGTTAAAATCGTTATCAGGTAGGTCATGAAATATAGCTAGGTCGTGAAATGGTTTAAAAATGCCAGGCATACATACACAGAGCACACGGACGGACGTGCATGCCTAGCTCCGGATAGTTATTACTAATGTACCTACCTGCTAGATAGATGCTGGCGCCCGACACAACCCGAGGCAGGGCAGCAAGCACGCAACCTCCCAACCCAGAGGCGGCACGTGCGGCTATGTAGTATTGATAGATACGTCTTAAGGCAGGATTTGCTTCCGGGAGGGGGTTGCTAGAGTGTCGTATGTTGTTCAAATATATTACATTATTGGTATTCGTCGCCGCTGGACTGAACACTGGCTGGGTGTCTGTCTGTGTACCTGTCTGTCCTGGAACTGTCCAGGTATACATGCTTGCTTGCTTGTGCAGCGCAGCGCAGCCCCTGTTTCGTTATTAGAGTATGTATTACTAATTAAATAAGTTTTTGCTTTATGCCGTACATCACAGGTCTTGATGAGCGACTTTCTGCTGGTGGCATTAGCAGTGTGCGCTGCTCCTGCGCCACCGTCACGGGCTGCAGCATCCATGATGGATGTACGGCAAGTTATGATGGGTACTACTTAAATAATAATTGACGTCGAGACTACTGCAGCAGGCAACCGAACAACCCCCACCACGGCCATCATCAATAGTAGTAATAATAATAATAAAAAAATAATAATAATAAATAATAATAATAAATAATAATAATAATAATAATAATAATCGTAATCGCAATCATTTGAACACGACACGCCAACCGCAAGGCCTCGGCTCCAGCAACAGTTTCCAACTCTGGCATCGTCGTGAATGCGTACAATAGATTCCATCAACAATCTTCGTAATAAATCCGTACGTTTCTTCGTTGTTAGGTTGTGCGATGTTCTCAATGCAGCTAGCATTCACGGCGGCTGGATCTCATCTGTTGATGGAAAATAATAATAACCTATCATTGATCGATCCAGCACTACTCGCTCGCCTGCCCTCGTTCTTGCTTCATGGGCGTACGTGACATAGATGTGATTCGAATTAGTTTGAAAATTTAGGTTGTAGCCGCGATCACAGGTGACGTTGCGTGATTAATTAGGACTCACATGCGTGAGGTAGGGCTATCTGGCTAGTCTAATAAAAGCGAACGAATGAAGGGATGAATGTGAACGGATCATCTGTGAAGCCAGCCGCACCCTACCTATCTATCTATGGATCGATCTATCTAGGTGAGCTATCTGCCAGCTGGTTGGCTTGCAGTCTCGTTGTACGTACCCAGAGATAGCCACGGGTCGAGCCTGCTGCTGGTAGCGGATAAAACCACATGACTAATAATGGATGCGGTGTATGCATGATGGGCCCATCTGAGCCACTGTTTTGATGATGACGTGGCGGGGGTACCGCACGTACATACGGGGGTACGGAGGTAGCCCCTACTTACACAAAATCAATTTAGCTATTTATGGCACATTGGCAACACCATTGTAACGGTTATTAGCTGCCGAGGAGGAAAATCCGTATATAACAAGGCTGCCGTACTGAGGATGGCAATGCCTATCTTGCACTACTGTTATAGTACTTAGTTATTATATTCAAACGTGGTAAAGGTGATCAGCAGATTTTATCAAAGGAGATGCAAAATTCGTCAGCTTCATTCCTGCGGTATGTTCGGTATATAGCTAGTGGATGTGTCCATTCGAGATTTTCCAGGATACGCTACCTAGACAGGTGACTACGTACTGCACTACGATTATCTTATAATAATTATCCGGATAGCTATTACTAATGTGGATAGGTCGTCGCTCGACTCCATCCTCCCTACCTAGTATTGGACGAATGGATGGATGGACGGATGGATAGACAAACCCACAAACGGGTCTCCACGCAGGGTCATGAGCAAGGTAGGGTGCTGTCATCGGCCGCCGGTCGGTCGGTCACATGACCATCAGCCAACTCGCTGCGTGCTGCAGGCAGGCAGGTCAGCTCCAGACACTCATATATCAGTGACATCCGTTTCTCATCATGTCATCAATATATATAGGACATGATAATAAAGAATGGACACGGCGAATTGCATCGGATGACCTCAACTAGCTAATAACTGTACGTTATCACATTTCAGTACCAATATTTGCAGCCTCTTATTAATCTTTATTAGGATGAATAATGTCAGCTAAGAGAGAGACGCATCGAACCAGCTTGCATTGTTGCATACATGCATACGTCCCCGGGTGTGTCAACTAATAACCGATGACGACGTAGGGCAAGAGTGCCATCCTGTTGCACGTTTCGGATGTGTGGACAGAAGGGCGGGGAAGTACGGTTCGTGTGATGGACGTGTACGTGATGAGCTATGCCGTATTCGGTGACACACAGATTCAGTCGGTAATGTAACGTTGCGGGCTAACCTAGTGTGGCGGCGGGCCCCCACCTGCTACATGACATGTATGACTGTACGTATTTTATATGGAGTTCCATACAGTTCAGCTAACTGTTCGCGTGTTTCTTAGCACAATTGCATATTTGTGAATTAAGACGCTCCCAGTCGCCCCCAGTTCCAACCCTCTGCATACGGATACAGAACCTGCATATCCCTGCATGTTACATCTCGCAGCTAACATCGGGTGCGGGGTACGATACGAAGGGTGGCCCCAGTCGCAGTTGCCAATTCATGCCTATATGCCTACGTTGATTGCACCACCATGATGCTGGAAGTAGGCGCTGAAGGGGGCAGTTAGGTTGGTTGGGGTGTTGAAAAAGGTTCGATCTTCCCTTTTGGGAAGGAGCTGTAAAGTGGCCGTGCGCGGACCTCTATGTTAGATTCGGGGCAATGCCTGACAGCAACAGGCATTCGTGAACCAGGCCAGGCTTCCTACACATCATTGCCTGTTTAAGCACTCATTTCTTGTTAAGCACTCATTTCTTTAGATAACGTCATGATCAGGGCCTGTACGGCACTGTGTATGTGCTGTTGTACACACCGTGTGCAGCAGACAAGATCATGTAAAACCAAATCAACCGAATAGACTCAAGTCGAGTGTCGATGCATGTAAATGCATTTTCCACGCCAACCATGCTTGACCGTTCCCCGGTGATGATTTCCCCCACCGACCCCGTACAGATGCTCGACCGTGTGTGTGTTACACTTTAGGGTTAGTGGCCCATCCGGAATGCATACCACACTCGCAACCCTCGCTCTGTCACCACACGGCCCCACTATTGAACAGCGCATGCAGCTCACTACCGTGTGTCCCACATGCCCCATGCATCCATAGGCACCAGATCCCTGTCCGTTGTAGGAGGCCCATTTGCCGGTGGTCACTGGAGGTGCGGCAAACACCGCACTCCACAAACACACCACGAGATCACCCTGAACCCCAAACCGCACGGAGGAGTCCTGGGACGCCTTCTAGGACAGCCACATCTAGCTAGGATAGCTACCAGCCATCGATCGGGGCCCCACAGTCCCCACAGTGGAATTCTATTGCAAGCTTAATCGAATATATTCACGATGGCACTATCACCGCAAATATGGTGAGCGGCCGTCTGTGGCCAGCACTAGCCAGCACTGCCCCTAATTAATAACCAGCAAAAAACAGTGCCAGAGCTAGATAAAGAATTCACCCCTCCCAGCAGGTCAAAGATAGTCAACGCTAAGACTTATCACTTTTAAAACCCGAAACAAAACTGCTAACGAGACAGACCCAAGGAAAGGGCGACATAAGGCACGGTTCATGAAAGAAATAAATTCATAGCCTGGAGGATCAGAATATAAATGAAAGCCAACGCACGCGAGATAGGGCAGAGTCTAATAACTAACACAAAATGATACGGCTGCAAACCTCCCCCTGTCGTGAAGACGATCTATCTGTATCTGTCTCCTGTTACCTCTCCTCCTCCTCGAGGCAGTGCAGCTTCGTTCAACCTGCTCGTCTGTGCACGCACCTGTCCATCCACCTGGCAATCCTTCTAATAATAAGTTCATCAAGCACCACCATTTGTATTGCCGTTGTATACGTCTGTCACTATTGACGCATGCAATGGCACTGCCGCACCCTTCCAAACCTTTATAATGTCACGGCCTGCCCTTGTTTTGCAATTCACCTACATGCAGTCCCACTCATCCTCCCGGGCCCCAATATTGGGGCGGCCAGATAGCAGGATGATATATGAACGAAACGGCCCGCCGCCAGAAGTGGGGTTCCGCAGGGAAAGGGGAACTTAATGCAGCGCTGATGAAGGGGCCATTGGCACCTCTCATCCATAACAAGTCATCAAGGATAATCCGGTAGTGCGGCATGAATTGTACGGCTCCGTATGTGGCACTCCCGACTCTAAATACGGATCACTATATGGCATCCAGCAGCGTCTTGGATGTGGCCTCTCAAATTCTCTTTGCCGGCATCCCTCCTGAACGAATACGTTGACCGTCAGACCCCCCCCCTTGGATTCATGGTGGAATGTGTGCCACGTCCTATCCGGGTCGCAGCTGCGCCCGTCATCAATAGCCCTTCCCACCCGCGAACATCGGGCGGCTCCTCACCCGTTGCCTATCCAGGCCCTACACCCATCACACATTCCCCGCGACGCCGTAAGGATACAGCCCCGCACATGACAGCCGCTGTTGAGTTGAACGCAGCCTGTTAGTCGCTGACAGCCCGACAACCGCTGCATCACTGAATCGTCTGATTATTGCCCCATCACATCATCGAGCGCCTGGCAGCGCCTGATTTCAATGTCCCCTGCTATTGCTTCACCCCGCACGCCCATGCATGTGAGGTGCATTGCGTGGGACCCCCTCCTGCGCCACGACCTGGTGCGTGGTCCTGGCGTCACACTCCCGCTACAGTAGCCGCATCCAGCTACTGCTTTGAAACCTGGACAGCCGCAGCCCGGGTTGGCTCCTGCGACCAGCAGCCGGATCGGGTTGTGTGTGATGTTTTGAAGTTCGAAGCATGCGGCCCAGAAGTACATTCCCAGGGGGGAATGAACAGAGCGTGCACCAATCGTGATCAATGAGAAATGCAATCATGATCTGACCTCGGCTGCTGCTGCTGCCGTTGCTGCGCCACCTCCGCTTGGAGCGCCCGCAGCTTCCCCTTCACCTGGGCGACCTCGTCCTGCGCTGCAATTGTTTCCTTGCACTGACGTATGAAGCTCATCTTAGACGCCTCCACGTATTCCTGCAGCTCAGCCACCTGCTGCCGCATATCCCACAGCTCCTTTCGATGAGCTGCGTCCGTGCTCGGCTCCGTGACCTGCAACCAACAACAGAATATCAGTACGACAGTCCAAACCGTAAATAACAACTAATTTAATAACGGGGTACCCGGACAACGCAATAACTGAATTCTGTGCCGTACCATGTGGCCATGTGGTGAAACACACATTGAAGCCCACGCATAAGACGCATACATGTTCGTGCAAATGCACACACCAAAACCCACATTGACACATATGAGCAAGCGCACCTCAACTTCGGTTACAGAAATGCACTGGTCATGTCCTCACCTCGACCTCCTGCTTCTGCTGGCGCAGCACCTTGACCTCTGAGGTCGCAGCGCACAGTTCACCCTCCAGGCCCTGGATCTTCACCAGGAGCTCAGAGGTCAGACTTGATGATGCTGCGGCGGCGGTGGCAGCCGCATCTTGAGCATCCTGAAGCTGCTGCCGCACCGCTGCCATCTCCACTCGCTCTGCCTCCAGCGTGCGCCGCACCGCTGCCATCTCCGCCGCGGCAGTGCAGTCACGTGCACGCTCTCTGGCCACCTCGTCCTGCAGGCGCTGGAAATCCGTGTCCAGCTTCTGCGGCCACGCAGCACATGGACAAAAGCAATGACACAATTGGTCTAGCGCTTCATCAAAACATCAGCATTCGTATACATGCATGACACACACACACGCCGCATGGCCTCACCTTGCACTTCTCTTGCTCCTGCTCCATATCCCGAGTGATGTCCAAAATATGTTGCTGCAAGACCACCACCTTCCGCCCGCAATCCTTTTCAACCCAAAGCACATGGGCGCGGGTCTTGGCTTTCAACTCCTGCAATTCCTGCTCCTTCTCCTTCAGCTGCAGCTGCAGCCCCTCCATCTGCTGCTTCACAGCCTCAATTGCCACCTCCGCTGTCAGCTGGAGCTTGGCGTTGACAAGCTCCAGAGATGCCACCTCACCCTCCAGCTTCAAGTTCTCCCTCGATGTGGAAGTCAGGTGTTTCCGGAACCATGGCAGATCGATCTGGGAGGGATGAGTAGGGTGGACGGATTGCGTGGGGTTGGTTTGAGAGAGGATGCAAGGCCTGGCTAGTAATGATGGGAATGGGCGGACTGAGATGACACATGCACACATCTCCGCGTACCTTGACTACTCGAGCCAAGTACTTCGCACGATGGGGGCCCAGCGGAATTGTGTACCTCACCCGTACAGGACCCATCGCCTGATAGTGGATAGACGGGTGGGGAGCGGAGGGGACAAGCAGCGCACGTCATGTGGAGGGAGCCGGATGGGGAAAATGAAGGTCCACAGGATGACGGCGGCCACAATTCATAGAGTTACAGCCACGGCGATGTGAACAGCTCGAACGAACAAGGTCAAAGACCCCCCTGGCCTGGGTCTACACAGGCTGTTTTGACCCCGGACTCTGTGCCGTTGCCCGCTTGCTAGGTGCTTGTGCACGTACCCCATACCCCACACACACGATTTTGCATCTTGCATGCAGTAGTGCCGGCAGCAGTGGGCTCCGCCGCAGTGCAATCAATAATAAAGGATGCCATGTCAGAAAAACGTGGCGCATTTTGTTCGCTCACCTCAAAACTGGATGCGCGCGGACCGGAGTCGTATGCTGTACTATCACAGTACTACACTTGAACGACGTAAGCACGGACGGAGAAGTCAGCAGCCTACGAATAGGATGAGCACAGGTTATTAGTCATGGAGAAATGCCCACGCCTATCGAAAATGTTACACACGTCAGGGCGCCAGAATCCCACCCAGGTATTCCCAAGAATCCTAACTAACCCTAGCCAGCCTGCAGGCCAGCTGGGCGGGCGGGTAGCCTGCTGGGCACGTCGGTAACACAGAAGCCAGCGATAAAACGCAAGTGCCATCGATATGTCAAATATATCGAACCACCTACGCAAATAAATGTAAACAAGCCCACTGTCCATCCTTCTGCCTGGACCTGCCCGCCCAATCAACCGTGCGTGGTCCGCACCACGGTGCGAGCCAAACAGCAGAAGCCCGTCTAAAACCATCGAATTATTTCAATAATATTGCTTTTCGTGATTCACATACCTCGAGATGGAAGCTGAGATCAAGCAGACTTGCTTGGTAAATGGCACTCGGTTTCGTGGGCTGTAAAGCACCAGGACTTCGATACCCTGAAAAACAAAGCACGAAAACGAAAATTAAGGTGTTTCGCATCGCGAATCTTTTCACACTGTGGGCTTCGCACACCAACAGCATCGAGAGCCATTTTGCACCGGTCTATCCTAATCTAGCCCATTGTTATGCATCTAAGCAAAACATTAGCCAGGTGATGAAAATGCAATTTGAAAAGCCGAAACATACATCCTGGACAAAACCCAAGAACCTGCTCAGGCCGGACACTGGACTGAGCTGCGCACCAGCAGCCTATGTAGGAATATCAGATAATCATGCGATCCATTCTTTATCTGAAGGATAGACGTGCGGAAACACTCCTCAACAAAGAAAGCTGAGCTGCTGGCTTCGTAGGCTTCGAAGCACCACGAAATCAGCAACCTACAAGGCATGATAGACAGAATAAAGTTACTGGCTTAAGTGTCGGCAAACGTTTAGCGCAGTGGACAGGAGTCCAGGATCGACGTGCATTATCGATGCCATTACACAAGACGCACAACAGCAACAAAGGCAACGATAAAAAGGGAATTGTGCACAACGTTGCCCGGGTACCTCAAGATGGAGCCACCGAAACCTAGACGCGAAGGCTTTGTTGTCAGAACAGGAAGGCCAGATGTGTAGAAAGGTTGCGAACGCAATAATCCGAAGATTGGGCGTTGAATAGAAGCTATACTTCGACAAAATGTCCCAGTATCGCACAGACGATGTCGCGCAGTGTGCTCTTGTCACCGGCGGAATGGAACTACTAACTGAATGCGGTACATAAGTGCACGTACGCATACGGCAGTCGTTTTAAACGTTCACGTCAGGATAAGCTTCAACCAAAATAACGGCATACTGTGACCGTGCCGATTGATAAGTAAGTTTAAGTGTCTGGCTGACTTCCTTACTGCGCGCGGTCCGATTAATCAGGCGGGGCCTTCGTGGTGCAGGCTTAAGCGCGCACCTCGAGCGAACAAATTATACCTTTTCCATCTTCATCGTCGAACTGGACTCCATCTTCATAACTACGGCTTACCTGATACATACTTAAGTCATGAATGCGGGTTCGGTGGTACCAGGACGTCTTGGCTGCGCTCGTCACCCGGCAGCAGGTTCCCTGTAAGGAATGCTCATTATTAGCGACAATAGATACTTAATCGGGCGTTTGGCTTAGAAGGGGGTGCGTCGGTAACGTACGTGCTTTCTCTAGCTCAAGAAACGGCACGGGGACGTACGAATGATGACCCCCGGGTCATTCCACACCAACTTGATCTTTCAAGGCCGTCATACTTTTCTTCAGCCTCTAAAGATTTACCTTACAAGGAACTCCAGCGTTGTATTGGAGCCTTTTGAATTTTTGTTGTTCGGCACGTTCCAAGAAGGTCAGGACAGTCCTTGGGGGCGCCAGTTTGGTGTCCAGGACACTGATGCATGGTAACACAAACGAAGGCGAATCTACGAGTCCCGGAGCAGAGGTCAGGTTAGGTCCTAGGTTGGTGGCGGCTAGGCTGAACGGGGTGAACGCACGCAGCGCGTGGATCCTTACCAGTTAACAATATAGCAACGATCGTAATAACCCTTATGGGAATTATTCACAGGATTAAGTATCACGATGGCGTCTGAGCGGCTACAAGATCGACTGCGTTTCCGAGACCTCTATGCAGGAGGCGACATACATGCTCACGAAAGCCTGTTTGCACAGCAGCGACCTTCTTAACGCGTTTTGATACTCGCAGGGTAAGGGCACTTATGATCAGCGGCCAGTGCGGAGAGTTTTCATTTCGCGGTGTGAAGACACATGCACGCAGCTCGGCAGCCACGCAAAGCAATTCAGCTATCGCCACCGCAGCAATCGCCCGCTCCCATTGGTTATTCCCATTGGTTGTTCATGTTTGGGTCACAGCGGCTTTGTATCCTCACGCGCCGCACCGAGCACTGTTGCAGCCAGCAGGGGCCTCTAGACCACCTGCGGTCGGTGGCGCTCCCTAGGATTAGCTATCGAGGTTGTGGGCGTCAGTCACGGTCATGTCCGCAGCGCCGGCGGTGGTGGCCAGACTCCCGTAATAATGACGCTACACGGTGTTTCGGAGCACCCCGCCAGCCACCTGCACGGTCCCGGACTTGATGATGGCGCACTCAGAGCGCTGAGGACCAAAGCGGGTGAAGTATCTCTCCCCCTCACCACGTTCTCCCGCCGGTCATACCTGATTACCACCTCTCTGCGCACGTAGTGCAGTATCACACGACGTTTTGACCACCAGACACCGGCTTGACAAGCTAAGGAGGGCACACCGACAGATAGCTGGTACTTATGATTTATACCTTGGCATATACCTCCAGCTTTGGCCGCCACACGTTGGGCTAACTTCTGCTGGACATGGTTGAGTCCTAACGTCAACACGACTGCTAATGTCTATCTTGATGGATGGATGGCTTTGAGGTTGGTTTTGGCTTTGTGCCCCGTTTGTGGACGTACACGCACGTGCACGTGCACATCGCCATCACGCTCCCTCGCCGCCCCTCTCGGTTACACGGCGGACTGACATCCTCTGGACTGGCATCTGGCTGCCAACACAGCTTTTAGCAGATCTAAGCTCCCCTCATCGCTGTCCGCACCGCCGTCCCTGCTACGGTTTCACCCTCCTGTGGAGAGCCGTGACACCCACCTCACCACCTACTCCACTAAGCCCAAGCCGACCCTCCCACTATGGCCTTCTGGTGCTGGGCGAGGCCCTGACCAACTTGGTGCGCGTGAGCCCGTGCCACTGGCCTGGCCGGCTCCCTCCACTAGTTGGATGCTAGCTACCATGATGACGTCCGTGGGTGCTACCATGTGGGGTGCTGCCACTTCCTGCCATGTCGCTATCTATGGTGGACCGCCATGGTGCCGCATGTCTGATGGCGGCAAGGACTCCCTGTGCACGGCAGCCGATGCGGACAGTGAGACCGTCATGGCCCCTGGCAACCTGCTGCTGATCCCTCGGCCTACGTGGGCTGCCCGGATGTCAACCAGGGGGTGGCCCCCGACCTAAGAAGCTAGCTAGAGACGGGCGTGCTAGGTGTTGCATGTGGACTTGGCGGAGGGATGGTGGCGTCTGGGCAGCAGCCTTGCGTTTGTGAGCAGCAGGCACGCACATCAGCGGTAGGTCAGGACAAGGTAGATGCGGCGCTCGTTTTTGGAATCGAGAGAAATGTGCGTGTTGCCTGTACTGCCCTATTGCCGTATGCTGCATGTGGGGTGCTGTTATAATCGGAGCCACCGACCGTTTCCAGCTTCAGGGTTGCCGCGCACCTGCCAACGTCATGTTCGCACGAGCACAAACACCTTCCCCCGCTCGGCTGGACTTTGACAACGGGTGATGCGACCGACGACAGCAGGCGAAGGTGCAGCTTTCGGGCCGAGAATTGGACGCAGTCTTCCATTTGTCCACATCCATTCAACAGCGTACGTTACCAGTACTCTACACGGTCACGCACGAGGTGGGTGCGTGGGGGTGGCAGCAGGCGTCCTTCGGGGAGGTGTTCCGCGTGTACCCTGGTTGGCCGGGGGTCCGGGTGACACTGCTGGGGAACGGCCGCTAGCTTCCCCGTTATATATACCCCACTGCACGGAATGATAAGCCATCGATCCAGCAGCCGCCCAGGTGCGGGTCCAGCCTAAGATCCGCCGGGCACAAACCCTTCCGTGCCCTCTTCGTTCTCCTATCCCTCCGCCACCACCTCGTGCGTGGCTGGTATCCAGGAGCTACAGGTCGATATAGATCGTTGTTACATATTGCTTGGAGGCTCCTGCTTCACGCTGCAGCCGCTGTCACAGCTGCTTCCTCCTGACATATGATGCAACCAATTAGTCCAGCCGTCGCCCTCTTATATATGCGCCACAACAGCTCCGTCGATTCTGTTTGTGTCCCTGCGCCTAATAAGTACTACTGCGATGCAAGCACCCTCGATCGAGCATTATTTCAGCCAGGAGGGGGGGTTGTCGTGACGGATAAGCTCCCGTGTGTACGAACAAGGTGCTAGATAGGGCGACGTCATCAGTCTCGGGCCTAGTCGTGAGTCCACCTCCGTGCAGGTCCTCACGAAGCAAACAGTGTCAGAACTAAGTACTACTGCGGCTGGTCAACCACCCTTATATAGCATTACTGCCCGCGCCTTTATTATCAGCCGCCTCAATAGGCCAGCGGGGTCGGGGCTACCTACCTGCTAGATAGATGCTGGCCCCCGACACAAGGGCAGCAAGCACGCAAACACGATTCTGACCTTTCAGGCTCCAGCGTTTGCCAAGCGTGCAAGCAAATACGCACGTCGGCACATTTGGGACGCAGTCAAGTATACGGTCATATACCTAAACACATCGCACGGCTGAGCTTTCACTTTAGCCCCTTTGCCTTCATATCTCCCCCTCTGCCCCGTCCGCATGAGCTTCCCCTTCTTGCGGCTTAATACCCAGCGACTTCCCCTGCTGCTGTTGCCCTGTACGGAAACGTTTTGTCCATCAGCGTATCAGCGGCAGGAAATGGGCTCATTGCGGCTGCCGCTACCACCGCCATCGCGCTCACACGTACGAAATGGGAGCCCTCGAGGCTTCCCGCCGCAAACTGTCGCACAATCATCATACGTCGCTTACTTGGTAGGTAGGCTGTAAATAGACCAGTTTCATATGCAACCCATCGCTAAAGTCCATGTGCGTGAGAGGTTTGCACACATCTTTCCTCTCCCACGACCTCTGCCATTATCCGTTGTCAGCTATGGCGTACTGGATCCGTACCGCACTGCCCGCCTCTTCACCCGGCGCCGCCCCCCTTCTTCCTCGCCAGTCACAACCTCTCCCTCCTCCACCGCCTCCCGCTGCCGCTTCTTGCCCACGAAGTTGGCGATGCTACTAGTGCACCTCGTCCAGAAGCTGTCCTGCGGCTGCTTCGGTGGCAGCGGCGGCAGCAGCTCAGCCGGTGTCGTCTCCTCCCTTTCAACATCCGCCGGGTACCACTCGTTGCTCAGCCAGCGGAGCACCGTCTCAGTTCCACAGGCAGCCCGCATGCGCTCCGCCCCGGCCCGGCTTAGGTAGCCACCTAGCAGCTGCAGGGCGCGCAGGGCGCCAAGGTCGTCCACCTCACCCGCTGCCAGAAAGGCCTTATCGCGGTCCTGAATGAATGAAGCGTCAAAGGTAGGGAGGGAGCATGATGAGTTAGTTGGGGTACGAAATTACAACGAGTATTAACAGAACGGAGGTGGGTCTTCCTTGTTCCGTACTAGCTACCATAACAGCATATGTAGAGCCACCTAGCAGGACGCTCATCAGCGGCAGCAGAGGAGATCGAAACAAGGATCAAAATCTCGATGCTGCTGTGAACGAATGTCCTTGATGCGGCGGAGAGCGAATGCTCCCGCCTCTCGCCCGCCTCTCGTCTGCCTATCTAACTGGTGACACACACTACTTAGCACATAAACCAGGAAGGGCCACTACGATGAACCCGGTGTGTGTGTGTGTGTGTGTGTGTGTGTTTGGGGCGGGGGGAAGATGCGCTCACCTCCACAGGGCAGCCACTCTTAAGAAGCCAGACAAGCAGGTCGAAGTTGTTGATGGACGCGGCCAGTAGGACCGCGTTCTGGGGCCATGGGCAGTGTCGCTCTCGTAGCCACCTCACCATGTCGAGGTCGCCCCGTGAGATGGCGGTCTGAAGAAGGGAAGGACGCGTGCGTAGAAGCGCCTCCATCGCCATAACCCGGTATGCCGCTGCTGTTGGCCCCGCCAGCAGCTGCAGCATGTCCAGGTGGCCCAAGGTCACAGCGCTCTCGATGGCCCCGGGCCCGATGGGGCAGCCGAGCGCAAGCAGCTGAGTGAAGAGAGCGATGTCACCCTTTGCCACCGCGTTGGCGGCATCCTTCTCCGTCAGGAAGGGGCCCAGCGTGTTCTGACCGTCGCTTGCTGCCACAAGACGCTCGAGTGCCGGAACGTCGGCAGTGTCGACGGCAGTCCGCACCCACACACGGAGAGCCATGCGTGTGCGGCGCTGCACGTACCAGCTTACTGGAACACCCAGGCGCTGTAGACAGAGCAGAGCGGCCGCGTTACCAGCCTTAACCGCCGTCAGGGTTGCCGTATTGGCGTCCTGCATGCAGGGCGGTAAAGACAAAATAAATTATGGATCTGCACGCCTGCTGGAAAGGCAAGGTAGCTAGGTTCCTTCCGCCACTTGCAAGCAATTCGCCTTCGTCGTCCGACGTTTGGGTAAAACCTGAACCCTGAATTCTCCAATCATAATAAACCCGTCCCTCGAATTGATCTCGCCCGCGCCCCTGCCTCCTGCTTTGCTCCTTAATCCCCCGCCCCTCTACACACATATTTTTGGATTTCCCGTCTGCTTGTTAAATAATGCAGCTTCATTCACCGCTTTGCATTCGCATCTGTTTCCCCTTTTTGCGTGCGTGCAGGTGTCAACTCTTCGTGCATCCGCATGCAATGCAACTGTCTTTTAGTGCGGGGTTCCTCATCTGCTGGATGGATCGCACAACTGCCTTGTTGCTCCAACAAGCATGCTCGCTTGGACGGAATGGGCCGAGATCAAAGCAAGCTCGCAGCGGCAAGCATTCGTGAAGTCGTGCGCAGCGGGTCTGTGTGTCTTAAGGATCTTATTATACATCACCCATGCAACCCAGCTAGCGATCGAGATAGGATGCACTCACCCCCAAGGGGCAGCCGCTCATCACAAGCCACTCGAGCAGCTCAGCGGGCTGACCAGTTGAAACGGCCGCTGAGACCGCATTTGGAGGCCATGGGCAGCCTCGCTCCCGTAGCCATCTCACCATGTCGAGGCTGCCACGCGTTATGGCGGTGAGGAGAAGGGATGACCGTGTGCTTAGCAGCGTCGCCACTGCCGCAACCTGGTGCGCCGCTGCCGCCATCGGTGGGGTCCCAGCGAGCATCTGCAGCATGTCCAGGCGGCCCATGTTCACGGCGCCCTCGATGGCACCCAGCCCAATCGGGCAGCCGAGGGCTAGCAGCTGAGTGAGGAAGTTGACGTTGTCCGTTATCACGGCATAGGTGGTGTCCTCCTCCCGCAGAAAAGGGGCCACTGCATTGCCGAAACCGGCCTCTGCTAAGCGCTGCAGCAGTGCCGGCGTGTTGGTGTCAGTGATGTTGGTCCGCAACCACACGCCAAAAACCTGGTCCATCCCGCGCTGCAGCAGAAGCTGTAAGCGCGCGGACCAGTCCCAACGGCTGAAGAGGCTTTCCCAAAATGTGAAGCCATTGCAGCGGGTGAGGGACTCGAAAAACATACTGTCGACGAACCACGCACCCTGATCCTCCAGCCATTGCACCTTCAGCCGCCAATCAGAGGTGGCGCTGGCGATGCTGTGCGTTAACAAATAGGCGCCACGGAGGCGGATGTCTGCCTCGATCACATACCGCTGCTGGGAGCGGTATAGGCGCTGAAGGGTCTGCAGCTCACACTTGTAGCTGACGGCCCCCAGCACCAACATGACGTTAGCCATGGCCTCGAGGGGGCACGCACTAGCCTGGAGGAAGTGCATCAGCCTCGCAGTGCGGTCCACGTCGCCACCATAGACTGCATCTCTCGCGACACGATGAGAACATTTAAAGGCCTGTTGGTGCTGGAGCCCTTCACAGAGATCCCATTGGCCAGCGCAGGAGGCTCCGTCCCAGGCTGCTGTGATGTAGTTGGGGAGTTCATCCTTGGAGCAGGCATTGAAAAGCAAGAGGACGACTTCCAGGTTGCCCTTTTCCGCTGCCAACTTGACTGTCGAGGTGCCGAACGGGCAGCGGTGTAAGAGTAGCCAGTTGCTGACCTGGACTGAGCCGCCAATGGCTGCGCCATTGAAGGTTGCTTTGTGGAGTTCTCCACCCGAGGATTCAATTGCGATCTTGAGATTTTCAATGTCACCACTCTCAGCGGTAAGTGCCAGGAGCTTGCGCTTCTTTCTTGGTGACAGGCGCTCCATGGACTGAGTAGTGCCCCAAGCCTTGACGAATGCGTGCCTTGGGACGGGCTGCCGTGTGATTACCATTCCTTGTCCAGTCAAGGCTGCCCGAGTTGCCTTATTGAGATGAAATAGAGTGCACGCAACTTCGTTGTGTTCTAGGAACCGTGCGACATGGCGAATGATGTAGGGCACTTCAAAAGGATGCCTTGGACCTCCACGCATTATCATATCCATCTAAGAAATTCTATAAGCCTTCGCCTTTTGTTATTACGATATTCTGCAGCGGGGCTGTCGACTGTCCACTGCCTCAGGCGTAAATGCCTTACTGCCGTTAACTAAAAAACTGACATTGAAACTGAGCGTAAGTGAGCCGATAATGATGTATGGAGGTAGTAAACCTGTAAATCACAGCTCCTGGTGACGGATGCGCTTTAGTATGAAAGTCGGTACGGCTAGTAACCGCTTAGACCAAAAATGCCGCTTTTAGGCACCACATCGTCAGAACAATATAAGCTAAATCGCTGAATATTGTAGGCTCTGATTAGACTGGCTTGTGCGCTAGGACTACGCGCCTAAGTCCACATGCGAATCAGCGCTTTCGTGTGCTGTATGCCGTTCGCCTAGAGTGTACAATATTGCCACTTAAATCGGACTTCACTAGGTGCACTTCATGGTCATATGCGATTTTACGGCAGTTTCATATCCGTACTCGTGTCTGTATGTTCGTTGTAGGCCTACCTTGTTATTAGGGCATTCGTCACGCACGTGGATGTCATTACATATGCCTACACTTCCTGTACTCTTTACTTGGGTGACTTGGCTGCATAATTATTTGCATAAGTGTCGGTTGCATCAACGCACGGAGACTTTCACACCAACGAATGAATGGCGGTCGAGGCTGCCTCCGCCGCTAACGCTGGGGCTAGCGACGGGCTGCGTCACCCCCGCGCCTGTCTCCGTCGTCTGTACGCCCGAAGTCTGCCAGCAGCAGCGGCCGCGGTGACAGCTCTGCGGGTAGTATGGCGCCAGTCACTGCCGGCACGCACTGCCGTCCTCACGGCATGCAATGATGGGCGGGCGGCAGGCGGGCCCGAATGAAGAGTTGCATCTCGTTGGCGCTTAGCCAACAGCGATGCCGCGCCCTCGCAGGGCGCCGCCAAGTCGTCGCTACCTTACCCCCTGCCTCAGCAGCCTCCGTTTGTCGGCCCTCTTCCATCTGCAGAGCGGCGGTCACAGGTGAGTGCGTTTGCAGCACCCCCACACATGCACATACACGCACTTGCAAGAGAAACCCACATTTTGCATTCCGGGGCTTTGGGAGCAGCAAATCGGGCAGACGGAGTTCGTCTCTGCGTGTACCGCACGATTAGCTCGGCTCCTACTTTATTGAGAGACGCGCCGCTGCCCGCCCCACCCCGTCTCCGCATCTCTTTTCTCCCCCTGCCTTCCAAACCAGCAGGTGCGCGGAAGCCTGCGAGAGCTGCGCCGAAGGCACCCGTGCTGGTGGGCGACAGGACCATCACATTCTGGCTCATGGAAATGTGGTACGACAACATCGTGGTACAACAAGATGTTTACATGGATGAGACAGTGCGTGTACGGCGTTTGTGTCGTACCTGGCATTGCCAGGTACCGTCTTAGCTCCGTCATCTTCTACCGGGGGTAGTGTATTCCTCTTCACGAGATGGTTCGTTTGTGCGTGGCACTAAGCCTGGGCAGGGGCTTATGTCGTACCTCAACTGCATGGGCGAGCGAGCCCTGAAGTGCTGAACAGGTGGGCGGGGAGGAAGGGGCGGAGGACCTATACGGCGTCAACTCTTATAATGAGAAGCGGGTACGCATAAATGTGGGTATGTGTGCAGACTGCCGGCGTGGGGGAGGGAGAAGACGGACCTGGGGTGAGCCCTGCGTCTCCCCTTCCCTTCACTCCCTTCCCTCTCTCCCTCCCGACCCACCTGGGGGGACGTAGCTCGCCAAACCCCGAACACGACCCCACCAACACATACGCACACCTCCGGTTGGGCCCCTACCTCCTGCGCGCCTCCTTCCCATCCTGATCCTGATCCTGATCCTGATCAGGCAATGAGTTGGGGCACCCCACCACTATTACAACCGGTAGGCTGGATCCAAACAGGCTGGATCCAAGTCGCGATTTGATTGCTTTGTTTGCCCAACTTGGGGGCCCAGCTTTGCAATTAACCACAACAGCTTGCTTCAAACGTGGATGGGTGCCAGGTGTTCTCAAATGGTTTGTGACATGAGAGAACTGACTCAACTGCCTCAACGGTACGGTTGATGGAGCAGGTAGAGCGGCCTCGCCACCTCTTACCGGCAAGCAGCCCCTTAAGGGCCTTATCAAGTAAGTGCCGTCTCACCAGATGAGTCACCGAGGTCGATTGAAGGCACCCCACCGCGTGGGCCATTCCAGATGTCAACCAGGGGGTGGCCCCCGACCTAATGAAGCTAGCTAGGGACAGGGGCGTGCTAGGTGTTGCATGTGGACTTGGTGGAGGGATGGTGGCGCCAGGGTGGCTCAGCGCTGGCTCATCGGACGTACAGCCAGCTGCACAATGGCTGCCCGGATGTGAGCAGCAAGATACTCAGAAGGGGATGTGGAAGGCAACGCACGCTCTGGTGGCGAAAAGTAGAGCAGCTGTAGACCGGGCACGACGTATTGGACGGCGGCCTGGCGATGGTATTGCGATGGCTTGTATATATGTCCGTTCGCTGCATGAGGGGTTCTGCACTCTGCTCGTAAGATGCTCCGAAGCCCCGGCACGGCTGAGTTGTGGATGGAGATGGCGATTCCAGCTGCTTTTAATTTTTGTCGGTGTGACCTGGACCCCTTCCCGCCCTTCCTTCCCCCATCATTCCGTACTTTTATGGGTTTCGTACAATTGCACTCGTTTCGTATCCTATCTCAAAATTTAATGGCGGATTTTGGTGGGTTCGGTGCGTCACCTTTTGTACGTAATTTCGTATGCCCAGTAGCGTGCGTGTTGAATGTGGTGTACCTGTTTTGTGAGGAGGGGTTACCCCAACCGCGTGGAGGAGGTCTAGCTGGACAGCAGGCTGCAATTATTGTTGTGAGGAATCACTTGTTGCATTATTTCACTCCGTCCTTTCATAACGAGTTCGCACAACCTTTATGGCAAGCAAGGGCTCTGCTTCGGGATGTCATAGCTGCTGCCTGCGGCCTTACTGAAGGTTTCCTGCATGGAGCTCGGCACAGCGCGTAGTCGAGCCTGATCGATATGCCTGATTCTATCATCCACACGAGCATTGTGCTTCGTTCCGACGCCCAGGGGGTCACAGCCGTAACACTGCGCACCTTATTTAATCCATATTCAAATTCTGCTACAAACTTAACTTCCATTCGGGGAAATCTTTCTTCTGATATTCAACATTATATTCAATTTGCTGGACATTAATCGCTATTATTTCTCCAGGATTAATTAGTGCATCTCTTGTGATTCATAATGTATAATAGAACACCGCCGCCTGCTGTAATAAATCCTTTGAAACGCTTTTTGATAGAAATTTACCGCTTTTAGAATTGTTTTAATTGGCTTTAATTACATGCTGGAGATAATTATTTCCGATTTTCCTTGGGGAATGCAAAACCCTGCTTACGTAACTGCCATTAGTAAAGCTAACGCCGGCCCTGTTAGAGGGTGTGCAAGTCAAACATATTTCACGAGGTAAGCATATATCGTCGGGACGATGGTATCCCAAAAGCCACCGTCGCAAACAGTTGGCTTCTGATGTCTTCACACTACTTGTGGGTGCACGCGGGCTCTTGCCCAGCCTCCTAACCCCCCTCCAGCTCCTACCCCCCAGAGGGTTACAGAAGCAATGACGCGCATGCCAGCCCCAACTGCCTCAAAACCTCACAGCTCCTAATGGCCGAGTCACCACGCGCACATCAGCAGCAGATAATAATCCTATATATATTTATTTATAGTCTTAAAATGGTAGCTTTGTAACTGAATATTTTCAATACGGTCAAAGGCAGGTACGACACAAGGGGTCCAGATCTGCCATCTTGATGGGTTTTGGCTGGATTATATATGACGTCATCAGACGCCATAACGACCACCACCACGACCGGTACAGCTGGCACTTTTAAACCACACACGCGGTTTGTGCACTAGGAGATTTGAGCGGCATCAAGAATAACGGTACCCTGGTCTTCAGCCCTTTGGTTCCGGAGCTGCGTGGCTCGGTCGAAGGTGTGTGGTGCAACCAACTCGCGTACCTTCGGTGGGTCACAGCCTTCGGAAGTGCGAGTGTGGGAAATTGCAAAAAGGCCTTATATCTGAATAATAGTACGATATCGTTGACCAGAAGAACCTCATGCCATCATGTACGGGGTGCGCATCACAGTAGTACCAGGCCAACGAACCGCTGCACTTTATGTGTTGGTCATAATATACCCCTGCATGGATATGGCCTAGCTGTTCGTCAGCGTGGTTAGTTGGCATGATGAACTGGCACGGTTGGTTGTCCACTGTATGTGTAATACCGTGTGTATGTGTCTCCGTGTACCGGGTGTGGTACATATCCATATCTGGTCGTACAAGCATGTGTATGTGTGTGCATCACTAATTCCCTAGGGATGAATCATCAGGCAGCCGTACACTATCCGGGCTGATGCGTATTTGGGGTATGTTTTTGGGTGCCTGTCGTACTCCGGTACATACATATGATCTGATGGGTCGCATAGTTGTCGTCAGGAGTTGTTTACTCGTCAATGAGAAGCTTAATGTACGACACGACTGTGGAGGTTCTGTACTTGGTTTAGTCGTAACCTCCGCACTGTCGCACTGTTTGAGAGAGAGAACGAATGCGCGACAAGTAAGGGCCTTGCATATTACATGCCATGCATGTTTTGCTCCTGCTCCACACGCACGCATCACAGCCAAAACGTTCAAATGTATATATGGCTTACGGCGGAGCTAAACAACAACCACTCCATTATTCACAGCGCGAAGATTCATCACCGTGATGGATATTGTAACCAAACTCACGCCACGATGCGTGCCCAAGTGATATCGTGTGTGTATGTGCTGCACGTACCTACGTGCACGTCCGCATGCATGTGTGCAGCTAGATATATATAACTAGGTCGTTATCCCCCCACACACACGCACACACAATCAAAGCAATACAATATTATTACCAGCGCGCCTAGGTGTTGCAACACGAAATTATACCTGCCTTGACTGGCTAGCTAGTGAAATCGTGGAACCCATCAGGTCGCCCAATGAAGTAAGATCATTCAGCGGGCCACATACACCTTCCTCCAGACAGAGCGAGGCCCACCCACATGCTAAGAGAAGCACACCTAGGAAGCTAGGACCCGCTTATGCAACTATGTTAACGCAAATACAAGCCAATGCAATGACAGATACCCAATCACAGCGTATCACTGATCACCCGACCTATCTAAGCCCTAGGTCAAGATCAAGCAAACTAACTGAGACAAATAAAACATGTTGGGGGTCGTATTTTTTGGGCGATATATATTTTTATGGCTTCCGCTTATGGGGCCACACGGCAAGCGGTTGCGGCCCCTCTATCTGTGCCCAATCCGGCACACGCCCTCCGGATCCGAATAATAACCATGCGACGAATCACAGTGTTTGCTCCAGCAGCTCCTGGAGCTTCCCCGCAACATCACAGAAAGCGGGTCGCTGCTCGGGGTCCTGAGCCCAGCAGGCGCACATGAGCTGCGCCAGCTCGGGATCCGTACCGCGCGGCACAGCCGGGCGGAAGCCCGTCGTGACAGCCGACAGGACCTGGTCGTCCGTCAGGCCCTGCGGGAAGAAGGCCGTCGGGGGAGAGGAGACAGCGGCGGTAGCGGCAGAGTCAGTCACGGGAGCGGCCAAACGTGTGTGTACGTGCACGAATGTGCATATGTGCACGTGATTGTGTGTGTGAGTGTGTATATATATTATATGGGTGAGAATCCCCACACCCAGGTCTTGTTGGGGGGCCGGGGCGGGGCCTGCAACCCCCCGGTCGCCAACGGTCGTCTCCGTATCTCAGCTAGCATAGCTGTGACATTATTGGACCCCGTTGGAGAAAACCAAAACACCACTCCAGCTGCCACTCACCTGGTACGGTCGCCTCCTGGCCAGACACTCCCAGATTATGATTCCGAAGCTGCGGGGGAGGGGCAGGCGACAGAGCTTAGTACGGCGGAGAGCCAAGAGTGGCGAACGACGAGCGAGAGACGGCGAGATCTGTTCCCACTGAGCAGCGGCTTCAGGTCGATCATAAATAGAACGGCGCAATACCGCCCCCTCGTAGCCGCGCAGCAAACACCACCCAGTCTGCCGTTACCAACGCCAATAAAGTCTCTCGTCCCTTGCTTGCCCGCCCTTTGCGACTTCCAATCGGTCTCTGGACCCTCTCATTCCTCTCATTCCTCTCAGTCCCCTCAGTCCTCTCATGTCATGCGACCATTCATTCCAGCCCGCGTCTGCCTCACCTGTACACGTCCACCTTCTCATTGTACGGCCGCCCCTTCACGATCTCCGGAGCCATCCACCATGTACTGCCCATGCACCCGGTCAGGAGCTGCATGAGAAGAGGGGGGCAGGGGGAAAGGGGGAAGTTGTAGCGGCAGCGTGTGGCTGTCGCTCCGACGACTAGGACATCTAGTTGGGCGCCGTTGACCCTCATTGACCACCACCTTTGCTGAGGCCTGGGAGCACCCCGTCTACTCACCTCACCCACAAAGCGATGTTGCACACGCACGTGGCAATACCGTCACACATACACACACGCACCCTCGCACCCTCACAGCTCGCGTGCACGCACCTGCTGCTTGTCCTGGCGAACCGCCGCCAACCCGAAGTCCGCGATCTTGGGATTCGCGCACGCGTCCATCAAGATGTTCTCGGGCTTGAGGTCCCGGTGCACCACGTTGTGGAGGTGGAGCCAGGCCACTCCCTGGGCCACGCCCATAAGGATGCGCAGCAGCACGCGACAGGGGAGACCACGCGCGCGACGCTGTGGGCCGTACAGCATCCTGAAGAGGCAACCCGCGGCTTGGTAGTCCACCACCAGCGCCAGGTCGGGGCCCTCCAGGGAGGCGGCGAGCAGCTGCAGTACGTCTGTGATCGTACATGTCGAAGATAGATAAGGTCGACCGCAACGGAAGGGAAAGCGGGCGGGGAGTGAGAGGGGGATTTGGAAGTGTTGCGACTTATTGACTTATCCGAATGAGAATATGCCGCGCGTTAAGAATTGAAGCTCGTGGGATTCGTCCACGGGCCCCTGAGGCGCAAAAGCCCAACATGCGCCAGTCCAATACCTGCGGCCTTCTTCCCCCTTGAGGTGCCCTCGCCCTCATCCTCGCCCTCGCCCTCCCGTACTCACTCGGATGTGGCGGTGCCGCCATCATCGCCGCCACCTCCAGCCCGAGCTCCCACTTCAGCTCCGCCACGTCGGGACCCATCGTGGGGTCAGACAGCGGAACCTTGATGGCCACTTCGCGGCCGAGCCAGCAGCCGCGGAAGACCTGCACCGGGGACCCCAAACACGCGGCCCGCGGGGCCCCGAGGGAGGTGAGGACCGGTCCTCGCTAGCTAGCTAAAGATGTGCAACTGCGAGCCACGTGGAGAACACGCCGGAGAGCAACGTCCCTCTTCATACGTACACAGTCATACATATACACACACGCGCGCGCGTACACACCTTTCCGAAGCCGCCCTCGGCGATCTCCTCCTCGATTTGGAGGTCCCGGAAGAGCGCTACCGGATACCCCTCCGGGGTGGCTGGTTGCAGGTGCGGTGTCGTGCAGCCGTAGCCGCCGCCCACCTCCTCATCCCACACCGCCATGTCGCGCTCCTCATCCTCCGGGAGGCGGGAGGCGTCCGTGGGCCCCTTCACGACAGCGACTGGGGATACGCTGCTGTGCGGATGCTGGTCAACGACCGGCCCGGACTCGCTCAACTCGCACTCCTCATCGTCGGCGTCCTCCGGCCCCAGGAGCTCTGCGGGCCGTTGGATGCAACGCGGAGGAGACGGCAACGGCGGACGCATGGCTGACGTCACCACCGCAGGAAGTGGAAGAGGAAGTGGACGTGGCAGCAATCCACGCGTCGCCCAAAACTGTGTCAGTGGCATGCACGGCGGCGGCGGCGGCGATGGAAGCGAGGGAGGCAGGGGCGACGGCCCCGGCAGTGACAATGACAGCAGCGAGGGAGCAGGCGGTGATGGACACCGCGGTGTGGGCGCCGGCAGCGATGCAGGTGAGAGCGGTGGAGCCGACAACCGCCTGTACAACAATGGCGATTGGGAAGGTGATGGCCATAAGGTGCAGCGACAGGTTGGCTGCTGCTGCTGCTGCCGCTGCGGTGACGGCGATGACGGCGGTGACGGCTGTGGCGGCGGTGACGGCGGCGGCGGCGGTGACGGCCGTGACGGCGGTGACGGCGGTGACGGCGGTGACGGCGGTGACGGCGGTGACGGCGGCGGCGGCGGTGACGGCGGTGACGGCGGTGACGGCAGCGGCGGCGGTGACGGCGGTGACCGCGGTGACGGCGGTGACGGCGGTGAAGGCGGTGACGGCGGTGATTGGGGCGGCGGCGGTGACGGCGGCGGCGGCGGTGACGGCGGTGATGGCGGTGACGGCGGTGACCACGGTGACGGCGGTGACGGCGGTGACGGCGGTGGCGGCGGTGACGGCGGTGACGGCGGTGACGGCAGTGACGGCGGTGACGGCGGTGACGGGGGCGGCGGCGGTGACGGCGGTGACGGCTGTGGCGGCGGTGACGGCGGTGACGGCGGTGGCGGCGGTGACGGCGGTGACGGCGGTGACGGCAGTGACGGCGGTGACGGCGGTGACGGGGGCGGCGGCGGTGACGGTGGTGACGGCAGTGACGGCGACATGAGAGGAAGCAGCAGCGCTGACGACATGCCGTCGAGGCTCCGTCCAGATGCCTTGTGGGCCTTGTGTTGACGTGAGGCAGCCGTGGCAATCACCACGCTGACCATCGCAACTGTGACGAAGACGCCCATTACGGTGGTCGCAGATGTGAGAACACGGAGTGCGGACAGCCGCCCAACGTTGCCCCCTTGCGCATCCGGCAAACGGCAAGGGGAGCACCCCTGCCCGTCCGCGCGAAGTGCGGCCCCAGCGCCTGAGAGGTTCGTGCCGAAGTATGTGTATGACATACTAATGTAGCCGATGGCGGCCGTAGTGACACGGTGGCGATGCACGGCGGCGGTGACGGCCGCAGTCAGAGGCGCTCCAGTGGGGTTGATGACGACGGAGGTGGGTGGGAATGGCAGGTGGGCCTGAAGTCAAGGGCGAAAAAGGGGCGTGCAGGGTAACACCATGATTCGCACGATTGTACGATGTGAAGGGACGAAAAAGATGACGATCGGAGATGTCGGCTACCAACTCACCATGCAGGTAGCCGATGTGCTGAGGCCTTGCAGTTGGCGTGTCGTGTTCAAATGATTGCCATTACTACCAGTGTTATTAGTACTATTGATGATGGCCGTGGTGGGGGTTGTTCGGTTGTCTGCCGCAGTAGTCTCGACGTCAATTATTTTTAAAGTAGTACCCATCATAAGTTGCGGTACATCCATCATGGATGCTGCTGCAGCCCGCGGGGGCTGTGCTACTGCTGGTGACGGCGGCGCAGGAGCAGCGCACACTGCTGCTGAGTCCTTGAGTGGCACGAACGGAGCCAATGCCACCAGCAGAAAACCGCTCATCAAGACCTGTGACATACGGCATAAAGCAAACAATTATCTATTAGTAATATATACTCTAATAACGAAATCAGGGCTGCGCTGCGCTGCGCTGCACAAGCAAGCAAGCATGTGTACCTGCCGCATGTGTGCGCGCACACACGCACACACACGCACATGCATGCGGGAACTAAATAAACCGGTCTCACAGTAAGCACATCGTCATCGTATATATACCCACATAAGCATCTTCAGATTCCGTCAAGTTGCTCGAGCGCGTGTTTTGGTGGCCTTTGAGCATCATCATGTCGTTGGCAGCGGCGGTGCTACTCAACCCCGCGTGTCGACTATGATGATGCGCAGCTTGTTGCTGCTGGGGGGTAGGGTGGCGGCTGGGAGAAGTGGCGGTGCAACAGTCATCAGAGGGCCCGGTGATGATTACAGCACTAGCTGACGAGTGATGAGCTGGGTTCGCAAGTAGTGGCGGTTCGGGCGATGCAGCAGTCGCCGCCGCAGCAGCAGTGCTAATAATATTATCCGTGGCGGCCACAGAGGCCGCCGCCATGACGACGACGACAGGGGAGGATTCCAAGGCCTGCGTGCACGTACATACCATATGTCGGCATACATACGCATATATACACACTCATATACGCATACACATATATACATGCGCTGAAATGTGAAACAAATACGTGCGCACCAGTCAGCCAGACACATACACACACGAAACGAATAACAACCAAGCAGCATCACATGTATGTAGTGGCGCGGATGGAGGGGGGTGACGGAGCGAGCGAGCGACCAATACATGTATCATCCAGGACGCACGACACAGCAAACACCGTGCACACACACACACACACACACCAGGCAGCAGGAAAATATAGCAAACAAGAAACAGTAGCAGGCATCTTTGCGCGTACCTTTGTAGCCTCATAGGTGTCGTGCCGACGACTGTTCAGGGCCACGTAGGCAACCCCGAGGATGAATATCAATATTGCGCTGCAGAAAGTCGCCCGCTGCCACAACACGGCTGCATGCAGTCGTTCATTATCGGCAAACAGCAAAGGGTGAGGAATAGAATAAATGGCATTATTGTTACAAAAAAAGGGCACATCATCCTCACCGCATCCTAAGCATCCTAAGCTTCGTCCAACGAATTTGTACATATATAGGCAGGGTCGTCTTGCTCACCGTTCCTGAAAGCGCGCCCATACTTCTGGCGAATGAACTCCTGGAAAGCCTTTGACTCCAGCAGTGCGTCCACTTGCGCCGCCGTTGTGAATCTAGCTCTGCGTGTCACGCATGAAATATATAATTCGGCTTGAGGCTAGATAGATAGGGTATTGCAGGGCGGGGTACGAAGCAAGAAGTAGCAACCAAAGTCAAAGGAGCAAAAAGAATAATCCAGCAGCCCAACTGTTGACTCCTTCCCAATTTCAGCAGGTTATCCATGCTATCATGAACTAACTCACATGCGTTCTGCTTCCTCCGCCGAACAGTGCCGGCAGGGAGCCATGGTTAATCGTTTGGAAGTCTTTCAATATATAGAGGGTTTTACACAACTTAGAGATTGCGTGGAGAGAGAAAATGATAACAAAGAGTGCCAAGTAAGAGCACGCAAAAATACCTCGCTCAATAATGACTTTTAGTGGGCACCACCCAAAGTACGGAAGCGTATTCTATTACGGACATACATCTATGAACGTCTCTCCACGACAGTGAAAACTTGCTCCAAGCACTTTATAACGGACCAAAGCTGGCAAGCAAGGACACGGGCCGTCACTGTATGTGCGGGGCATGCACGCCCAGCAAGCAAGGCAATTACTAGGCAGGGAGAACTGAACTAATCCTACCATACATACATACATACACACATATATATACATATATCTTCTCCATCGGAAGCGTGCTAATATTTGCTTCACGGTTTGTAATTATGTGCTCGACGGAACCCGTTCTCTCTGCCAGCATGGTTCTCTGTGATGAGGTTTCCTCGCTCGGAGGTTCAGTTTTACTTATTTGTCGCTTCTGGCGGTTTGCTATATGTCTGCCACTTTGGTGCGGCCTTTCATTCAGAGCTTGATTGCCCTAGCGGCTAGGACTGCCAATCTTTAGGGACTTTAACCGCCTACGTTTCATTCTCGTTCCTGTATTCACTGCGGAATGCCAATCATCCGATGATGGATTTGGTGCGGACGGTCGGTGTGCACTGCGGCGCCCCGCACTCTCCGGCAAGCAAGCGAGGCGGGACGTCCTATTGGATGGATGGGCGTCGTTCGTTTCTCCACGCAGTGTAAGGCGGGTTCCGATGCGGCTGTGATGGCTGCAGCACAGCGCAGCTAGATGATGTGTTTGTCTGATGTGTGGCCTTCCCGTCGGATACCTCGAGGGCGCGTGAGTGGAGGGGTAAGGATACCATGCAACGGACCCATGGGTCCACATGATGGTGACGCTGGCATTGCAAAAAGATAAAAAATTACCCAGATTGCAACCCGCTGCTTTGAATAAGGTGGTGGTCACCGTTCCCCGCGATAAGGCAGCTCCAGGGATTCACAAAATAGACCAGCTGTGCCGGTCGGTGTTCAAATTTATTTATTTGTGACGATAGATGCCCCACACACACGGATAAATATTCACGTACATAATAGATAGTTTTAAAATCTTTAAAGAATGGACATATTTTGGCCGCAGCAAACCCAGGCTAAACAATTATGGGTCGCACGCAGTTGGTGTCTTGGTCTCTCATTATTCATTCGGTTATTTATTGTTAAAATCGTTATCAGGTAGGTCATGAAATATAGCTAGGTCGTGAAATGGTTTAAAAATGCCAGGCATACATACACAGAGCACACGGACGGACGTGCATGCCTAGCTCCGGATAGTTATTACTAATGTACCTACCTGCTAGATAGATGCTGGCGCCCGACACAACCCGAGGCAGGGCAGCAAGCACGCAACCTCCCAACCCAGAGGCGGCACGTGCGGCTATGTAGTATTGATAGATACGTCTTAAGGCAGTATTTGCTTCCGGGAGGGGGTTGCTAGAGTGTCGTATGTTGTTCAAATATATTACATTATTGGTATTCGTCGCCGCTGGACTGAACACTGGCTGGGTGTCTGTCTGTGTACCTGTCTGTCCTGGAACTGTCCAGGTTGCTTGCTATGCATGCTTGCTTGCTTGTGCAGCGCAGCGCAGCCCCTGTTTTGTTATTAGAGTATGTATTACTAATTAAATAAGTTTTTGCTTTATGCCGTACATCACAGGTCTTGATGAGCGACTTTCTGCTGGTGGCATTGGCTCCGTTCGTGCCACTCAAGGACTCAGCAGCAGTGTGCGCTGCTCCTGCGCCACCGTCACCAGCAGCAGCAGAGCCACCGCGGGCTGCAGCATCCATGATGGATGTACGGCAAGTTGTGATGGGTACTACATAATTGACGTCGAGACTACTGCGGCAGACAACCGAACCACCCCCACCACGGCCATCATCAATAGTAATAATAATAATAATAATAATAATAATAAAATAATAATAATAAATAATAATAAATAATAATAATAATAATAATAATAATAATAATCGTAATCGCAATCATTTGAACACGACACGCCAACCGCAAGGCCTCGGCTCCAGCAACAGTTTCCAACTCTGGCATCGTCGTGAATGCGTACAATAGATTCCATCAACAATCTTCGTAATAAATCCGTACGTTTCTTCGTTGTTAGGTTGTGCGATGTTCTCAATGCAGCTAGCATTCACGGCGGCTGGATCTCATCTGTTGATGGAAAATAATAATAACCTATCATTGATCGATCCAGCACTACTCGCTCGCCTGCCCTCGTTCTTGCTTCATGGGCGTACGTGACATAGATGTGATTCGAATTAGTTTGAAAATTTAGGTTGTAGCCGCGATCACAGGTGACGTTGCGTGATTAATTAGGACTCACATGCGTGAGGTAGGGCTATCTGGCTAGTCTAATAAAAGCGAACGAATGAAGGGATGAATGTGAACGGATCATCTGTGAAGCCAGCCGCACCCTACCTATCTATCTATGGATCGATCTATCTAGGTGAGCTATCTGCCAGCTGGTTGGCTTGCAGTCTCGTTGTACGTACCCAGAGATAGCCACGGGTCGAGCCTGCTGCTGGTAGCGGATAAAACCACATGACTAATAATGGATGCGGTGTATGCATGATGGGCCCATCTGAGCCACTATTGTGATGATGACGTGGCGGGGATACCGCACGTACATGCGGGGGTACGGAGGTAGCCCCTACTTACACAAAATCAATTTAGCTATTTATGGCACATTGGCAACACCATTGTAACGGTTATTAGCTGCCGAGGAGGAAAATCCGTATATAACAAGGCTGCCGTACTGAGGATGGCAATGGAACTACTAACTGAATGCGGTACATAAGTGCACGTACGCATACGGCAGTCGTTTTCTAATGTTCACGTCAGGATAAGCTTCAACCAAAATAACGGCATACTGTGACCGTGCCGATTGATAAGTAAGTTTAAGTGTCTGGCTGACTTCCTTTCTGCGCGCGGTCCGATTAATCAGGCGGGACCTTCGTGGTGCAGGCTTAAGCGCGCACCTCGAGCGAACAAATTACACCTTTTCCATCTTCATCTTCGAACTGGACTCCATCTTCATGGCAACGGCTTACCTGACACATACTTAAGTCATGAATGCGGGTTCGGTGGTACCAGGACGTCTTGGCTGCGCTCGTCACCCGGCAGCAGGTTCCCTGTAAGGAATGCTCTTTGTTAATGACAATAGATACTTAATCGTGCGTTTGGCTTAGAAGGGGGTGCGTCGGTAACGTACGTGCTTTCTCTAGCTCAAGAAACGGCACGGGGACGTACGAATGATGACCCCCGGGTCATTCCACAACAACTTGATCTTTCAAGGCCGTCATACTTTTCTTCAGCCTCTAAAGATTTACCTTACAAGGAACTCCAGCGTTGTATTGGAGCCTTTTGAATTTTTGTTGTTCGGCACGTTCCAAGAAGGTCAGGACAGTCCTTGGAGGCGCCAGTTTGGTTTCCAGGACAAGGATGCATGGCAACACAAACGAAGGCGGATCCAAGAGTCCCGGAGCAGAGGTCAGGTTAGCTCCTAGGTTGGTGGCGGCTAGGCTAAACGGGGTGAACGAACGCAGCGCGTGGATCCTTACCAGATAACAATATAGCAACGATCGTAATAACCCTTATCGGAATTATTCACAGGATTAAGTATCACGATGGCGCCTGAGCGGCTACAAGATCGACTGCGTTTCCGAGACCTCTATGCAGGAGGCGACATACATGCTCACGAAAGCCTGTTTACACAGCAGCGACCTTCTTAACGCGTTGTGATACTCGCAGGATAAGGGCACTTATGATCAGCGGCCAGAGTTTTCATTTCGCGCTGTGAAGACACATGCACGCAGCTCGGCAGCCACGCAAAGCAATTCAGCTATCGCCACCGCAGCAATCACCCGCTCCCATTGGTTATTCATATTTGGGTCACAGCGGCTTTGAATCCTCACGCGCCTCACCGAGCACTGTTGCAGCCAGCAGGGGCGTCTAAACCACCTGCGGTGGCGCTCCCTAGGATTAGCTATCGAGGTTGTGGGCGTCAGTCACGGTCATGTCCGCAGCGCCGGCGGTGGTGGCCAGACTCCCGTAATAATGACGCTACACGGTGTTTCGGAGCACCCCGCCGGCCCCCTGCACAGTCCCGGACTTGATGATGGCGCACTCAGAGCGCTGAGGACCAAAGCGGGTGAAGTATCTCTCCCCCTCACCACGCTCTCCCGCGGGTCATACCTGATTACCACCTCTCTGCGCACGTAGTGCAGTATCGCACGACGTTTTGACCACCAGACACCGGCTTGACAAGCTCAGGAGGGCACACCGACAGATAGCTGGTACTTATGATTTATACCTTGGCATATACCTCCAGCTTTGGCCGCCACACGTTGGGCTGGCGTCTGCTGGACATGGTCGAGTCCTAACGGTTACACGACTGCTAATGTCTGTCTTGATGGATGGATGGCTTTGAGGTTGGTTTTGGCTTTGTGCCCCGTTTGTGGATGTACACGCACGTGCGTGTGCACATCGCCATCGCGCTCCCTCGCCGCCCCTATCGGTTACACGACGGACTGACATCCTCTGGACTGGCACCTGGCTGCCAACACAGCTTTTAGCAGATCTAAGCTCCCCTCATCGCTGTCCGCACCGCCGTCCCTGCTACGGTCACCCTCCTGTGGAGAGCCGCGACACCCACCTCACCACCTACTCCAATAAACCCAAGCCGACCCTCCCACTATGGCCCGTCTGGTGCTGGGCGAGGCCCTGACCAACTTGGTGTGCGTGAGCCCGTGCCACTGGCCTGGCCGGCTCCCTCAACTGGTTGCATGCTAGCTACCATGATGACGTCATGAGAGCAGCAGCCTTGCGTTTGTGAGCAGCAGGCACGGACATCAGCGGTAGATCAGGACAAGGGTAGATGCGGCGCTCGTTTTTGGAATCGAGAGAAATGTGCGTGTTGCCTGTGCTGCCGTATTGCCGTATGCTGCATGTGGGGGTGCTATTATTATCGGAGCCACCGACCGTTTCGAGCTTCAGGGTTGCCGCGCACCTGCTGCCCCCTTCTACCTGCCAACGTCATGTTCGCACGAGCACAAACACCTTCCCCCGCTCGGCTGCACTTTGACCGGGGTGATGTGACCGACGACGGTGCGGCGAAGGTGCAGCCTTGGGGCCGAGGATTGGACGTACTCTACACGGTCACGCACGAGGTGGGTGGGAGGGGGTGGCAGGCGTCCTTCGGGGAGGTGTTCCGCGTGTACCCTGGTTGGCCGGGGGTCCGGGTGACACTGCTGGGGAACGGCCGCTAGCTTCCCCGTTATATATACCCCACTGCACGGAATGATAAGCCATCGATCCAGCAGCCATCAAGGTGCTACAGGTTGATATAGATCGTTGTTACATATTGCTTGAAGCCGCCTGCTTCACACCGCAGCCGCTGTCACAGCTGCTTCCTCCTGATATATGATGCACCCAATTAGTCCAGCCGTCGCCCTCTTATATATGCGCCACAACAGCTGCATCGGTTCTGTTTGTGTCCTGCGCCTAATAAGTACTACTGCGATGCAAGCACCCTCGATCGAGCATTATTTCAGCCAGGAGGGGGGTGTCGTGACGGGATAAGCTCCCGTGTGTACGAACAAGGTGCTAGATAGAGCGACGTCATCAGTCTCGGGCCTAGTCGTGACCGGTGAGGTCGCTGTTGCCCGCCCCTTGGCGGCGCATCCACCTCCTAGCAGGTCCTCACGAAGCAAACAGTGTCAGAACTAAGTACTACTACTGCGGCTCATCAACCACCCTTATATAGCATTACTGCCCGCGCCTATATTATCACCCGCCTCAATAGGCCAGCGGGGTCGGGCTACCTACCTGCTAGATAGATGCTGGCGCCCGACACAACCAAAGGCAGGGCAGCAAGCACGCAACCTCCCAACCAAGAGGCGGCACGTGCGGCTATGTATAATTGAGACGTCTTAAGGCAGGATTTGCTTCCGGGAGGGGGTTGGTAGACTGTCGTATGTTGTTCAAATATATTACATTATTGGTAATCGTCGCCGCTGGTCTGAGCACTGGCTGGGTGTCTGTCTGTGTACCTGTCTGTCCTGGGACTTGCCAGGTGGCGGCAGCGACTGCAGTGACGGTGACGGTGGCGGCGGCGGTGTGGCGGTGTGGTGGTGTGTATCACTCCCGGGAGCTAGTGGCGGGGGGGGGCAGAGGCGGTGTCCTGCCTGATCACGGCCCTTGGTGCGCTGTGCTATCCCACATGCGGCGCTGCTGGCGGGTCTGGCTATGCGGGATGCTGCCAGGCTGGCCGTCTCCGGAGAGAGCCGCGTATGTGAAGGGTCCCCGGCCGCTAAAGTACGGGGTGGGCGCGCTGTCACGCTTTCTGTCGGCGTTGACGTAGGTCATCTTTGCCAGCGCCTGTAGTCATGATCTGTAGTGGGATTGGGACCTCAGCCTCAGCAGAATGACGGTGGCGGCGTTAGAGGGGACGGCGGTGCTGGCATCTGAGGTGACTTGGAACCAGGAGATGCAGGCTTCGGAGCTGAGTTACGTCATCTGTATGGCGCGGGAGCTCATGAGGCCCCACGCTAAGGTCGGAGTGGAGAGATGTGGTAGCAGGGGTTTAGCAGGCTTCATCAGTCCCAGTCAGCGGCAACGGAGATGATGGCCGCGCGTGAGGCGCCATCGTTTAGTGTCTGGCGTTGTAGTAGTTGAGAGCTGCAAAGGCCTCTCGAGATGTTGATGGCGTGTATCTGCACACATATATTGTGCGACTACTACACTCTCCCCCCTCTGGAGGGCACGTCTCGGGCACTTAAGCCCCATCAACCGATGTTAACCATCGCCTACCCTGGCCATGGGAAGGTTTTACTCAATCCCACGTCGCGACATGTGCCACCTAACATGCGCCCTAGCTCTCACGGGTTTTTCCAACATCAGACTTATTAGCCATCAACTACTCTCCAACATTTACGTTGGGAACCTGGATCACGTCAGATTCGAGACATCGCTGTCCGAAGGTATCGAACCGGCGACCTCAGGATTTGTATCCGACGGTTCCGCTCGCTACCATTTGTAGTAGTTGAGAGCTGCAAAGGCCTCTCGAGATGTTGACGGCGTGTATCTGCACACATATATTGTGCGACTACTACAGGCGTGCAGTGTCTGGCGTGCGTGGCGATAGCGGCGAGTTTTGCTAAGGCTGGAGCTGATTTTGGATCTTGGACTTATTTGGGTGACGCTGACTGAGAGGTGGGGGTACAGCTGAGTCCAGCCCCCGTGAGAAGCTCTCGCACTGATGGGACCCATCGATGGCCAGGTAGTAGTGACCGGGGGGTGGTTGGTGGTTGTGTCATCATGAGCGACTTACAGATTAAGGTATGCTCCTGAAACCAGCCCCCGTTGCCGCCACTCGAAAACGCGGACGCCGAGTTAAGGGAATGCACCCCTCTTTATTTCCCGGTTCGACTTCCCCTGTAAGTAGCCACCCAGATGATATACTCGCTCGCGGGCTCACTACTGACCAGCGCGGGCCATTACGACGGCAAACCTTACTTATTACAAACTATCGCAGCACATTTCACTAGAAGGTGTCGTGTACAGCAAGGACTCGCACAAGGTGTCACTCCAGTGCTCCCGCGCAGCTATTCGCCCTAACTACCTCCTGAGCAGCGGCCTACCTCCCCGCTAATGCCCATAAGAACCAACTGCACGCCACGGATGCCTCCCCCCCTGGGTTCCCCCCTGGCCAGTGCTTGCTCCTTGACCTGAAGGAGGCTAATCTGTATGCAGAGGTCTCCGATGTGCTGGAAAAAAGGGGCAGACAGCATCAGTGTCCAGCAGGAGGTCAAGGGCATCCTCTGGGGTGCAGCACGCCGGCCACTCGTCTGCCTGCCCGTGCAGTTGTGTAGTGGCAAACCCATCAATGTGTTTCTGCTGGTTGACACGGGCGCACCCGTCACGCAGCTCAGCCCGAGTGTCTTCAATGCTCTGGGCTCTGACAGCATCCCTAGTGCGGCCATAGTCAACTTGGCTGGATTCCGCCGCACACACGTTTTGCGTGTGTGCGACCAAGGGGAGCACAGCAACCACAAGGACATCCCCATTCTGGGAGCAGACTTCCTTACAGAGAACAGGTGTCTGCTCGAGGTTGATTACCTGCATAAGACAGTGAGAATCTGTTTTCGGTGATTTGTTGAGTGTGTATCAGGTTTTTGCTGATATATGCGAAAGACAGTATATGACAGTACGACAGAAAATATGAAAATTGTCCTTGCAGGAAACAATTTACCATGTAATAGACACGTGTTTTGTGCCCTGCGAAGTGTTTGTGTAGGTTCCGGGGCCCCCCGGAACGTTTTAGGGCTTAGCAAAGTAGGATTCCAGGGGGCCTCCTGGAAAAGAATTTCTGGGGCTTCGGGTTAACCCGGAACAAACAGCTACCCCCTTGAAGAACCCTGATACACACTCAACAAATCACCGAAAACAGATTCTCACTGTCTTATGCAGGTAATCAACCTCGAGCAGACACCTGTTCTCTGTAAGGAAGTCTGCTCCCAGAATGGGGATGTCCTTGTGGTTGCTGTGCTCCCCTTGGTCGCACAGCAGCACGTGTGTGCGGCGGAATCCAGCCAAGTTGACTATGGCCGCACTAGGGATGCTGTCAGAGCCCAGAGCATTGAAGACACTCAGGCTGAGCTGCGTGACGGGTGCGCCCGTGTCAACCAGCAGAAACACATTGATGGGTTTGCCACTACACAACTGCTGTTGTATCACCCCCAACTAGTGGTAGTGATAACTACCGGTTGATAGGAAGAGCAGAGCATAGGTACTCTGAGCTTAGTACGGCAAGCCTCCATAAAGAACTGTAATCCCTAAGGAAGAGAAAACAGAGCTATGTATTAAGGAAATACATAGGATCAACCAGTGAAACCGAACTCAACTGAGTCTACCAGTGACAGTGTCACAGTTGCACTAGGGCATGCAACCCTTAGCCTCTACATATAAGCATATAGAGGGTGTAGCCACGGGGCTACTTACTTAGCAAGGAGCTAAGGCCGGTACCGTAATACAACAACTATTCCCCCTTTAGGACGCGGCGTCCTCGCAGCGCCCTCGTGCACGGGCTCGAGCTGCTTCAAGATCAGGGATCAGGTCAGGGGTAAAGTTCTGCGCAGGTTCCCAGCTGTTTTGGTCGGAAGAATAACCCTTCCACTTGACAAGGTACTCATGCACCAGCCGTTTTCGTTTCTTCCCGATACGGCGAGCATGGTAGTCAAGAATGCGCTCAACCGAGTAGAGAGGTTCGTTGTTCAACCAATCTACTGGTGGCGGTCCATCAGGACTGGTCCCGGGGTTTCCAGAGGAAATATTGGATCCATTGGTAACCGACGTATCTGGTGCTGCCCTGTAAGGACGCAGCAGAGACACGTGGAAGGTGGGGTGAATACGCATATTCGAGGGAAGGACAAGCTCGGCCGCTGCCTGACCAACCATGCGTTTCACAGGGTAAGGTCCCACCCATCGCGGCAAAAGTTTGCGCGGACCTGTGGCAAGTTGCCGTAGGTTTTTAGTACTGAGGAGTACGGAATCACCAGGCTTGAAGGTGGTTTCCTTCTTACCACGGTTGTAGTACTCAGTGGTACGCTGCTGTGCAGCCTCAAGGAGGTGCTTAGCTTCATCCATGCGGTCATTATACGACCTCACGAAAGCTTTGGCAGCTGGGGCAGGCACATCCAACTCCCGAGCAAGTGGAATTGCGGGGTGGAAGCCATAGTTCAAGAAGAACGGAGACTGTCCCGTAGACCGGTTAACAGCATTGTTCATGGCAAACTCAGCAGCAGAGAGGAAAGTATCCCACGCGCGAGGATTGCTGCCAGCGTAAGTACGCAGCATGTCACCAAAGGTGCGGTTCATGCGTTCCGTCTGCCCATCCGTTTGGGGATGGTAGGCAGTGGAAAGGTTCACACGAACATTGACAAGGTCACCCAGGGACGCCCAGAACTTGCCACCGAACTGGGGCCCACGGTCAGAAATGACCGACTTGGGTATGCCATGCAAACGCACGACATTATCAAAGAACAGACGAGCCGTCTGCTCTGCAGTCACCGAGGTGGTGGTAGGCGCAAGGTGCACCATCTTGGTCAAACGATCAACCATGACGAGCACGGCATCGTTCCCCCCCTCAGACGGAGGAAGACCAACAACAAAATCAAGGGAAACACTCTCCCAGGGAGCCACCGGAATGGGCAAGGGTTGAAGCAACCCTGCTTGTTTACCGGAAAGAGGCTTAGAGCGCTGGCAATCGTCACACTGCTGCACAAATCGAGCAGCATCCTGGGCCAAGGAGGACCACCAGAAATTGCGACGTGCTAGCTCCACCAAGCGGGTAACACCCACGTGTCCAGCCAGGGGGTCCTTATGCAAGCGTGCAAGGATATCCCGGCGAAGAAGGTCGTCGTTAGGCACGACAATCTGGCGACGTTCACCATCAGTGCGGATCCATAGGCCGCGCTCCTGTTTATAGGGCTCAAGATTGCGGGCATCCTTAAACCAGGAGTCAGAGGCATATCCCTGCACAATGCGCTGTGCAAAGCCAGAGGTAGTGACCTCAGAGGCAGCAGATTGACGTCGAGTGACCACAGAAAGGATCACGGCATGCAGGGATGGATGGCGACTCAATGCATCGGCAACATTGAGGGATCCGGAGAGATGCTCCCAGGTGAAGTTGAAACGTGCCATGTATTCCAACCAACGCGCCTGGCGGCGGTTAAGGGTAGGAACGCCCTGAAGGAAGGTCAAGGGCTTATGGTCTGTCTTTACCACGAAGGGACGACCCTCCAGGTAGCAGCGCCATTCACGCAAGGCATGAATGATAGCCAGAAGCTCTTGCTCACCGGTAGTATAGCCCCGCTCCGCCGGAGAGAACTTCTTACTGGTGAACGCAATGGGACGCCCATTCTGCACCAGAACAGCGCCTGATCCTTGCAGCGAGGCATCAGAGATGAGCTCGACATGAAAGGGCAAGGAGTAATCAGGAAAGTGCAGCACCACGTCATTAGCAACAGCGTGCTTGATCGCATCAAACGCAGCTTGGCAATCAGGAGTCCAAGCCTCAGGAGACTGAAAAGCGTCTTTGCGAGTGAGTGACGTGAGAGGTGCGGCAAGGGAAGAGTACCCAGAGATAAACTTACGGAAGTAATTGGTAAGGCCCAAAAACTTGCGCAGCTCCGGCAAAGAGGTCGGAGTCGGCCAGTCCTTTACGGCAGCAGTCTTACGGGGGTCCATGCGGATGCCATCGGCAGACACCACATGCCCCAAGTACTCCACCTGGGAAAGAGCCCAGTAGCACTTGGACTGCTTGGCATACAGCTGCTCACGCCGTAAGACCTCCAGCACCTGACGGAGATGCTTAAGGTGTTCCTCCTTAGTCTTCGAGTAGATCAGGATATCGTCCAGGTAACACACGACAAACTTGTCAATGTAGGGCCTGAACATACGGTCAATGACAGCTTGGAAGGTCGCAGGGGCGTTAGCCAAACCAAAGCTCAGGACCGTAAACTCGAAATGACCAAAGGGGGTACGGAAAGCCGTCTTAGGAATGTCAGATTCCAAGATACGGATCTGATTATAGCCCTGCTGCAGGTCGATAGAGCTGAAGTAAGCAGAGCCACGCAGCTTATCAAGCAGGTCATCGATCCGGGGTAAAGGATACCGGTTTTTGACCGTAACGGCATTAAGGCCACGGTAGTCAATGCACATGCGCAGTGTGCCATCCTTCTTACCCACGAACAAGATAGGCGCGGAGTAAGGGGAAGTGCTCGGACGGATCAAGCCCTTAGCAAGCAAGTCAGTAACCTGCCGCTTTACCTCATCAAGCTCCAAAGGGCTGAGACGGTACATGGGGCGTGAGACGGGTTGCGCGCCAGGCACCAAAGGAATGGTGTGATCCACCGGTCGTTCCGGCGGGATCCCTGGAAGGTCGCGGAACACATCTGCATACTCCGTGAGCAACGCAGAGACTTCAGTGTCCTGCGTGGAAGTCTGAGCACCAACAGAGTTGAGCCGAAGAGAGGGGCGCACTAGAATGCCATGAGCACCCTTACGCAGCATACGGACAGCTGCTTTACGGCTAACAGACTCTGGGGTATTCTTGGTTTCACGCATGGCAGTGATAACATGATTGACCTGAGGAGCGTCATCAGGAACAGCTTCCTCTGCGGCTGTAGGCAGCCATCGAAGCACGCAAGTTGCTGAACCCTTAGACAGGCGAAGGGTGCGTTCCTCATAGTCAAACGCGGCAGCATGCTTCTGGAGTGAGGCAGAGCCTAGAATGAAAGATGCGGCATCTGTGAGGGTCGGCAGCACATAGGGCTGCAAGCAAGCACGAAAAGAGCCTGCAGACACCCGCAGAGACACCTGCCCCAAGATGGCTTGCTTGCCCCCGTCGGCTAAGGAAACCGAAGACCACGGGCAAGAGCGAACAGGCAAACGCAAGCGCTGAACCAGTGACTCACTGATAAAGTCGTGGGTAGCACCCGAGTCCACCAAGGCGGTGAAACTGAGTCCAGCCGTTGCCAGAGAGATAAGAGGAAGAGATGAACCTGCAGTCATAGCACCCGACGCAGCTACCAAAAGGGCAGAAGTGAAAGGATCAGGTGACACAGGTGTGTATGGCTGCGGCGCATCAAACCATACCTCTGCAGGATACGGGGTGCCAGGTAAAGCAACCTGCTGGCCTGAAAGGTCAAGACCATTAAAGAGACCCGTACCTGTTGGAAAGGACCGAACCTTGCGCATACCTGCAAGCTCAGCAGAGGCCAGACGAGCTACATGCTGTGGCAAAAGAATACCAGCTGCTGTATCAGGTCGACGCTGCTTGCAGGTGCGGTAATGACTGAGCAAGGCCCGAAAATGATGAAGTGAGGAGGGGATCAGAAGGACGGTGTGCCTACCAAGGTCAGCCGATGAGAGGGGACGTCCACGAGGTGCCAAGAGGTTACACGTGGAGTCAAACCCAGCCTTGACAGCCAAGGCGTCAAACGAAAACCGGCGACCAACAGCGGTCTCAAGGTCAGCAAGGACCTCTGGGCGCAAGGCGCGCACAAAGCTACGCACACCCGAACCTATCTGTCCGGACTTAGAAAACCCAGGCAAGCTCTCCTCAGCACCAGCCTGGGCAAGGCCCTAGTGGCCATTGCCTTGTGCCGCGGCGGCACGAGCCTCAGGGGGACGCAACGTGCACTCATCATATGAGTGGCCAGCAGCCCGGCAGCAAAAACAAACGTTGCCCCCTGCCTCCTTACGCAAATCCCTCAAGTCACCACGGGTGAGCTGGCGACCGTACCGGTTATAGTACCGGGTGAGCTCACGCTCCTGATCGGCCGTCAAGGACTGCGGGTTGACACCACCACCACCACGACCCTGCTGGTGACCACGGCGGTCCCCACGCGCATTCCCCCTGCCTCCCAAACTAGGACGCTTGCCACGCTGACGGGGACGAGACGCTGAGGAAGGGCCGGCGCCTACGGCAGCAGCGGCAGCCTGCGGTGCGTGAGCGCGCACACGCTTAGCTGGGGGCTCTCCATCAGAGGCCTCCATAGCGTCGTCTCCATCCACATCCTGCATAGCGATGGCATTAGAGCGAACACCAGAACGGAACCGGCGCTCAGCGAGGATGCGGGCCTCTTCGCCAGAGGCATGACGCACAAGGTCATCGTAGCTGGTGAAGGGTCTACCCTTTTCGTCAGCTGCACACTTAGGCTGCAGGACACCAGACAACCCTTGCTGAAACCAAAACAGTTTCTCACGAGGGTGGATATCAGGGATATCCTGGAATAATGCCTCAAGGCGGGCATGATATGCAGGGACATTTTCACCAGTCCTCATATAGAAGGACTTGTCAGCAAGCTTCTGACGAGCCTCCTGCTCAACCGACAGAATTTGTGGGGCAAAACGAATGCGCAAATTCTCTAGGATAGATTCCACGGTGAGCTGAGTCTGGGAGAGAGACCACTCGTCATACCAGACCTTAGCATTGCCACGCAATGCCTGAGACAGGAACAGACAGCAAGAACGCTGGTCCTGACCCCACGGAATGATCCCAAAGAATAGGTTAACATCCCGAATGAAAGCACGAACCCGGGCGGAAGCCTTCTTAGCATCTAGTTTGTCATCCAGCATCAACGCCGGAGTTGGCAAACTGACCCGCGGAAGCTCTGCAGCCGAGTGAGTCGTAGACGGACTCTGTTCCGCAATAGGCAAAATAGGTTGCCCGTCGCGCGTGCGCCTGCTGGGCGTTTGCGTGGCTGGCACAGGCGGCGCAGCAGCAAGAACGTTCACAGGTTCATTAGCAATTCCCATAGAAGGAACATGATTTAAAGTGGTTTCATTGCCACTATTGGCTACGGCGTCAAGGCGACCCGTGTGTTGGTCAACAGCATCAGGCAATGCACCAACAGCTGGCACAGCTTGCCGAGCCTGAGAACCAGAAGCCATTGCAACAGCAATAGGACGAGGATTAGGTAATCCGGAATAGGTATTCACGCGATTACGTCCTCCAGCCAAGGCAAAGAGAGATGCCATTGTAGGTTACTTTCTAGGAAGGACCCAGAAACGTACCCTTCTCAAACGTAAAGAACGTTTGCGTTGCAATATCCACTCCACTGGAGCGTCTGATATTGTGCAACAAAGGTGCTTGCTCTTCACACGAAGAAGCAGGCGAAATCTCGCCGTCGTCTGCAAGAAGCACGACTTAGCCTAAATTTTACAGCAATAAATATATTATGAAATACTCTATTTACCAGAGTAAAGTGCAGCTTTAATCGCTTCCAGGTTCAGACTAACGTCCATATCCATGATTAGCGAAAAGCACAGAAAGAAGTGTCCAGAAAGACCGTCTCGCTACCAGTTTTGTTGTATCACCCCCAACTAGTGGTAGTGATAACTACCGGTTGATAGGAAGAGCAGAGCATAGGTACTCTGAGCTTAGTACGGCAAGCCTCCATAAAGAACTGTAATCCCTAAGGAAGAGAAAACAGAGCTATGTATTAAGGAAATACATAGGATCAACCAGTGAAACCGAACTCAACTGAGTCTACCAGTGACAGTGTCACAGTTGCACTAGGGCATGCAACCCTTAGCCTCTACATATAAGCATATAGAGGGTGTAGCCACGGGGCTACTTACTTAGCAAGGAGCTAAGGCCGGTACCGTAATACAACAACTGCACGGGCAGGCAGACGAGTGGCCGGCGTGCTGCACCCCAGAGGATGCCCTTGACCTCCTGCTGGACACTGATGCTGTCTGCCCCTTTTTTCCAGCACATTGGAGACCTCCGCGTACAGATTAGCCTCCTTCAGGTCAAGGAGCAAGCACTGGCCAGGTGACGGTGAAGGGGGCGCAGGTTCACTTGTGATGTCATAAGGTCCACCTCCGAACATCCATCGCTGAATCTCTACCAGAGGAATGATGGCGGCGTCCAGGTATGGCAGCAGCGGGTCCTTGTCAGGCATAGCTGACGGTTGGCTCGTTAGTTGGCGCAGGCTGTCCGCAAACGACGTGTCCGGCCCCAGCCCATTACGAAATGGCTCCGGCAGCTGATGCTCAATGACATCGAGAGCACGAGCTACTCTGGAGGCGACCGGCAACTCGGGTTGCTCTGCCAGCGATCGCAGTGACTTCTGTGTTGGCGACTCCATAATTTGTCCAAAACGAAAAGCGCCGTGCAAGGCGCCAAGGTGAAATATTGAAAGCCAGACAAAATGAACAGATATTAAATAGATAGCATTACGTCCTGAGGGTTCCTGACCACAATGAGCCCCGCCCTGGAGTCGTCGTGGGTACAGCATAGCAGCTGGCGGTGCAAACGCTGCAAAGCTGGTAGATTTCCTAAAATCACCAAATCAAATAAACAGCTATCTATATAATAAATAGATAGCTGTTTCTTTATATAATAAAACAGAAGCTCGGCCGACTTTCACCGGAGCAATTCAGTGGTAATGTGGCCATCTTAACAAACGAAATCAACGAACGCCCGACGGTGGCCCTTCCCTGACTTACGCGGTCCCACTTTTCCTTTCTCAGCTCTGTCCCGCCGTACGCACCTCGTGCGCCACGGCCTCATCCAGCTGCAGCAACAGCCGACCGTAGGAGCTCACATGGACCCATGGGTCAGTGGCAGCACCAAAACCATTGCGATGACCACTGCACGGCGGGGTCCCCCTTATTTTAGCCGCCGCCATCGCGGGCTCCACGATGGCATCCCGGAATTCCGGCATCGTCATGACGGCTCGGTGGGTGACTAAATGAGACGGGTCGTGACGCAGCATATGTGCCGCCACATAGACCCACGGGACACCGGCGGTGCCGCCATCTACCCCCATCGTCGTGGATGCTTTCTATAAACGACTGCAGCCTCGCGAAGGTCCCCCGGTTTACCCCCCTTTCCCCTGGCCCCCCTCTTCGTCTTCCCCCCCTCACATGCGCACGGTGCTGCCGTAACTCTGGCGTAACCCGCACAGAAGGTGCAGGTCCGATGGCGGTCCTGTTGGCGCTCGTTTCGGAGCTGGAGGAGCAGGCGTGCGGCGGCAGTAGCTGCAGCGCCGGCGGCGCCGCTGCAAGCAAGGGCCAGTGTAGGTGGGTGGCAGCACGTATGGATGCGGTGGTGGGGCTGGCGGCGGGGCTAGTGCCACCGCCGCCGTCGAGCCTGGTGGATGCTCCTGCGCTCATTCCGGCCGGAGCTCTCAGCACCGGTGTGTGTGTGGGGTTTCAGCGGTTCCTCCCATGTGGGTCTCAAGTCGTTCTATGTGTCGGTGTAAGAGCCGGGCCGCGGGATGTGACGGGGGACCTCGGGCCCGATGACCTTCATCCCATGCCGACCTCAACGGCACGGTTGATGGAGCAGGCAGAGCGGCCGCTCATTGACTGCATGGTCCACGATGGTCCTGCGATGATGTACGGCATGGCACACTCCCTGTTTAATTGGCGTAATCGGCTGGGCTTGTGTTGTACGGCACGTGACTTCCCACAGGCCTTATGGCGCAGACCGAGCACTTTGCACCTGTGAAAGCTGTCGTCGGCGCGCTGTAGCGACTCGCAGCGACGGATACCGACCCATGGGTTATCCCGACCCATGCGGCGGCTTCTTTCTGTCTGGAATCCGTCTCCGCTGCTGTGGAGGGGGAGAAGGACGGCGATGAGGATGGCATGGGGACTTCGGGAGGCCGTCACGGCGGTGCAGCTGGGACAGCGGCGGCTGGAGCGGTCGATGGCGGTACTGGGGACGGTCCGGTCCGGGTCCCTGCCTCCGCTGCAGGTGGCGGCGGCGGTGCCCGGGCGGGGTCTCGTTGCCCTACGCCGCGCAGCCTCTACCCACCGGAAGGTGCTGTGTGGCCCCGCGTTGTGGCTCCGATTGACGGGGGAGTTGAGTCACGGTGTATGTGTGTGTATGTGTATATGTGTCGAAAGGCAAAGGAACAGGCAACGGTAAATGCAGGGACAGGGGTGGACACGCGACCCTTGCGACATGACGCTTGCTTAGTATATACCTTCATCATATACCTCTCGCCGCACGTCTCTCCATCGTCGACCCCGGGTGCCAACTTAGCTCTCTGCACGTGACCTCCCGCCGTCCAATCTATCGATCTGGATGGTAGTCTCATGCATTCCCGACCGCTGTACATTCCTGTGCCGTATCGACTGGTGCAGATAGATCTAAACCTTGTTATGCGCACTTTTGGTTGCGGCCCTTCACCATTACTCGGCATTCGAGGGCTACTGCTGCCGAGCGGGATAGAACCCGGCGGGAGGCAGGGAGCGGACCTGTGTGTGTACTTTGGCCAGCTGACTCGGCTTGTGCTCCTCATGCATTCGCTCGGACCTGCTGCCTGGCGTGTCATGATCTCTTTTCGTTGATTGATTGTGTAACTTGCCTAATACTTGTTTCGCATCCACAGGCTGGACAAGCACGGCTGGATGAACGCGGCTGCAGACAAGCCCCAATACTGGCACGGATTTTCTTTTGTGCCGGATCCTTTACGACCTGAGTAAAAGGGTTTACAAAAAATTTGAGGATGGCGCTCGGAACAATGTTGGCCGGCATCTCTTGAGATAATGTTATCTGCATCACTCATAAATCATGTTAATCCATAAGTCACGTAACCTTGAATCCTGTTCCGAACCTTGGTTTCCGAGAGGAAAAAGGCGGAGAAGTCCCTACCTTGCAGGGGCCTTACAGTACGACCGGGGACTGTAGAACCTATCCTACCCGTTCGTCCTACTGGTCGTCCTAGGGAGCAGCGCTGGTGTCGTGTGTGCAACAATTCTAACTCAGTAGAAGATGAATATCATGTGCTGATGGAGTGCGTCGGTTATGCGGAAGCGCGTGCTAATTTTGCTAGGCTAGGGGTTGTGCAGGGTGCTACTATGCTTCAAATTATGTCGATTGAGGACCAATTAGGCCTTGCACGCATTATTCATGGCATCAGACTAACGCGGCTTTCTATGATGGGAAGGACCTAACGTTTTCGTGCACTTCTCCTTGCTGATTATCCGTTTGGTCTTTTCTCTTTCTTACTGGTGTTTTTCTTTTTCATTTCTGTTTTTTCTTCGTTTTCCGCGGTCCTTTGAGCCTCCTGGCTCGTATGGGCCTTACGAGCTCTAACGAGTTTGTAACAATCATCATCATCATCATCACCCGTTCCATTCACATTCTTCCAAATCACACTGCCTTGATCGCTTCTGTTTCCACAGGACAAAGACGTAACCCCAATCCCTGAGGAAGAACCGCTCTCAGTGCTAATTTTTCAGTTTGCAAGGCTTTACCTCTTCTTTTCAATATACATAGTGCTTAATGTTTTTTGTCATTGATTTAATTAAATAATTGTGGAGTAACTGTTCCTCCGTGACGGCTCCCATCTTCGATAGACACCATCGGAGCCTGCACGACGAGAAGGCGGAAGATGCGTATGTATTGTAAGTATTTAAGATAATGTATGTAATCTATCATGTTCGGACAATTGCGACATTATGACTAGCTTGCCCAAAAAGCGAAATCCAAACTCGTCTCTGCGGTGGCTTGCTAAGTTTAGCTGATTGTCCTTAATATTCATATACATGATTTACACCAAACAACTAAATTTTACCGGCCATATTAAAGGATGGTCAGGTTTTAGGGTGTTCTGTTGTCGATCGTGCGGCACCAACACATTTCTTTGGGTTGTCCAACGTCACTGGCTGTAATACAAACAGCGAATATGATTCGGTGATAGAAAAAGGGAGGTTTTCACGATTGTAGAATGAAGGCTCTCGGTTGTTCATTCGGTTGCCGGTCGCGCACTGTATGTCTATCTGCGCATCCGCAGCTCTGAGGCATGTTATTAATTAACGTAGGCTATTAATCGTATATTTTTACCGAATCATGATGACCAAAACCTACCCTTGGCCCTATGTGCATACATCGCAGTTCCTCTCCTACTCGTCGGCCTCCTGCTGGTGGTCAACGCCAGTCCAAGCCAGTCACCCCTTCTGCACACGGTAGCAAGCCCCTTGCTACTGAGCTTGCTGCCAAATTCATCGTTGCCAACACCGCCAACCTGTCTCAGAACTCGCTTCCTTCACGAGCAGCCATCGTCTTCCTCACCCTCACCCACACCCTCATCCCCACCCTCGCCGCCTCCATCACCCATGGTGATGAAAAATACGACTTTCATCAGCACATTGGCTACCTGCATGGTGAGTTGGTAGCCGATATCTCAGATCGTCATCTTTTTCGTCGCTTAACATCGTACAATCGTGCGAATCATGGTGTTACCCTGCACGCCCCTTTTCGCCCTTCACTTCAGGCCCACCTGCCATTCCCACCCACCCCCATCGTCATCAACCCCACCGGAGCGCCTCTGACTGCGGCCGTCACCGCCGCCGTGCATCGCCACCGTGTCACTACGGCCGCCATCGGCTACATTAGTATGTCATACACATACTTCAGCACGAACCTCTCAGGCGCTGGGGCCGCACTTCACGCGGACGGGCAGGGGTGCTCCCCTTGCAGTTTGCCGGATGCGCAAGTGGGCCACGTTGGGCGGCTGTCCGCACTCCGTGTTCTCACATCTGCGACCGCTGTAATGGGCGTCTTCGTCACAGTTGCGATGGTGAGCGTTATCATTGCCACGGCTGCCTCACGGCAACACAAGGCCCACAAGGTATCTGGACGGAGCCTCGACGGCATGTCGTCAGCGCTGCTGCTTCCTCTCAGGTCGCCGCCGCTGTCACCGCCGCCACCGCCGTCACCGGAACATCAGCAGCAACAGCGGCAGCAGCAGCAGCAGCCAACCTGTCGCTGCACCTTATGGCCATCACCTTCCCAATCGCCATTGTTGTACAGGCGGTACGCCATACCCGACCCCATGCTCAGCAGCGGCGTCAGTGTGACGGTCATGGACGCCCACCACCTAGCCCGCAACGGCAGCTAGGGCAGCACAGACAACAGATGCAGCAGCAGTCAGTGTCGGCTCCACCGCTCTCACCTGCATCGCTGCCGGCGCCCACACCGCGGACTCCATCACCGCCTGCTCCCTCGCTGCTGTCATTGTCACTGCCGGGGCCGTCATTACCGATGCGGTCGTCCTGGCCGCCACCTCCGTCGCCCCTGCCTCCCTCGCTTCCATCGCCGCCGCAGCCGCCGTGCATGCCACTGACACAGTTTTGGGCAACGCGTGCATTGCTGCCACGTCCACTTCCTCTTCCACTTCCTGCGGTGGTGACGTCGGCCATGCATCCGCCGTTGCCGTCTCCTCCGCGTTGCATCCACCGGCCCGCAGAGCTCCTGGGGCCGGAGGACGCCGACGATGAGGAGTGCGAGTTGAGTGAGTCCGGGCCGGTCGTTGACCAGCATCCTCACAGCAGCGTATCCCCAGTCGCTGTCGTGAAGGGGCCCACGGATGCCTCCCACCCGGAGGATGAGGAGCGCGACATGGCGGTGTGGGATGAGGAGAAGGGCGGCGGCTACGGCTGCACGACACCTCACCTGCAACCAGCCACCCCGGAGGGGTATCCGGTAGCGCTCTTCACGGACCTCCAAATCGAGGAGGAGATCGCCAAGGGCGGCTTCGGAAAGGTGTGTACGCGCGCGTGTGTGTGTGTGTATGTATAACTGTGTACGTATGAAGAGAGACGGTGTTCTCCGGCGTGTTCTCCACGTGGCTCGCAGTTGAACATCTTTAGCTAGCGAGGACCGGTCCTCACCTCAGATAAGTCGATAAGTCACAACACTTCCAAATCCCCCTCTCACTCCCCGCCCGCTTTCCCCTCCGTTGCGGTCGACCTTATCTTGGGTATGTACGATCACAGACGTACTGCAGCTGCTCGCCGCCTCCCTGGAGGGCCCCGACCTGGCGCTGGTGGTGGACTACCAAGCCGCGGGTTGCCTCTTCGGGATGCTGTACGGCTCTCTCCTGTAGCGTGCTGCTGCGCATCCTTATGGGCGTGGCCCGGGGAGTGGCCTGGCTCCACCTCCACAACGTGGTGCACCGGGACCTCAAGCCCGAGAACATCTTGATGGACGCGTGCGCGAATCCCAAGATCGTGGACTTCGGGTTGGCGGCGGTGCGCCAGGACAAGCAGCAGGTGCGTGCACGCGAGCTGCGAGGGTGCGTGTGTGTATGTGTGACGGTATTGCCACGTGAGGGGTGACGTGAGTAGACGGATGGAGTGAGGCGGGTGCTGTGTCGGGGACGATGCACCGATATGCTGCGGGGTGCTCCTAAGCCTTAGCAAAGGTGATGGTCAATAAGGGTCAAGGTCGCCCATCTAGATGTCCTAGTCGTCGGGGCGACAGCCACACGCTGCCACTACAACTTCCCCCTTTCCCCCTGCCCCCCTTTTGTCATGCAGCTCCTGATCGGGCGCATGGGCAGTACGCGGTGGGTCGCTCCGGAGATCGTGAAGGGGCTGCCGTACAATGAGAAGGTGGACGTGTACAGGTGAGGGGGGCCCAGTGTAAGGCCGGCGGGTGGGAGGCGGCAGACGCGGGTTGGAATGAATGGTCGCATGACATGAGAGGAATGAGAGGAATGAGAGGGATGAGAGGGTCAAGGGACCGATTGGGAGTCGCAAAGGGTGGACAAGCAAGGGACGAGAGACTTTATTGGCGTTGGTGACGGCAGACTGGGTGGTGTTTTGCTGCGCGGCTACGAGGGGGCGGTATTGCGCCATTTGATGAGCGACCTGAAGCCGCTGCTCAGTGGGAACAGATCTCGCCGTCTCTCACTCGTCGTTCGTCACTCTTGACTCTCCGCCGTACTAAACTCTGTCGCCCGCCCCTCCCCCGCAGTTTCGGAATCATAATATGGGAGTGTCTGGCCGGGAGGCGACCGTACGAGGTGAGTGGCAGCTGGAGTGGTGTTTTGATTTTCTCCAATGGGGTCCAATATCACAGCTAGCCGAGATACGGAGACGACCGTTGGCGACCTGGGGGTTGCAGCGGGCCCCCCAACAAGACCTGGGTTTGGGGATTCTCACCCAACCCGTGAGTGCTAGGGCGCATGTTTGGCAGTTGCATGCCGCGATGTGGGATTGAGTAAACCTTCCCATGGCCAGGGTAGGCAATGGTTAACATCAGTTGATGGGGCCTTAGTGCCCGAGACGTGCCCTCCAGAGGGGGGGGAGTGTAGTAGTCGTACACACTTTAGCACAATACAGATGTGCAGATACATGCCATCAACATCTCGAGAGGCCTTTGTGGCTCTCAACTACTACAGCTGATGTGCGCTTGCTGGGCTCAGGACCCCGAGCAGCGACCCTCTTTCCGTGATGTTGTGTGGAAGCTCCAGGAGCTGCTGGAGCAAACACTGGCTGCATAAAGGTGACTTGGTGGATTTGGGATGGAGAGTTATCCGAGCTTACAGTGCTGGGTCCGTATGGGGACATTATATGCAGCAATGAATGAACGAACAAGGCGAACAAACGAACAAACAAATGAGAACACAAGGGTAATTATTCTCATTATGTGCTATTGCTACAGCGACAGCTGATGCGGCTGCAGATGGCTGCTGTCGTTACAGTACCTGCGATTAGCGTCTCGAGGTGTGGGGAGCAGGGAGCAGTGTGAGGCAGTGTGTGCTTGTGTGTAGCGTTTTGACAGCTCTTGCTCGTTTGGATCCCATACCTCTACCTGGACTTGGACTCCTGATCTATAAAAATTGAGATTATTTTAGTCATGATAATGGAGGTGGAGGGGACTGCATGTGTGTAGGGATGGGCCCATATCATATAATGGAGCCAACCTTTGAGACAGACAGACGGACAGACGGACAAGGACGGACGGAAAGCGCGCGCCCATAAATATAGGAATAGAAAACAGCGTTGTATTTATTATAGGCGCACAGAGCGCACATGTTTGCGCAATCCTTTCTTGTGATCTTTCGGCGCTGCTGTTTCTGCCGCCATATATAGTGCTGCTGGGTGCTTAAGAGGCGTAGAAGGGGCATGATTCGTCACATGATTATTATTCATTCGGATCCGGAGGGCGCGTGCCAGATTGGGCACAGATGGGTCCAGGATAGTATTGAGGAAGTTAGGAGGCTTGGCAGTAGTTACCATGTATTGGCTTCATGTCTCGTGCAAACACAACATATAGGATGCAGCAAGCTGCTCGATAGAGGATGATGGCAGATGTTCCGTTCAACACTCAAAACCCCAACTAATTCGTGTGATTATTGAAGTCCACATTAGGCAACACCTTTGAGTGTTGAACGGAACATCTGTTGTGTTCGCATGAGACCTGAAGCAGGAAGTGGAAGAGGAAGTGGACGTGGCAGCAATGCACGCGTTGCCCAAAACTGTGTCAGTGGCATGCACGGCGGCTGCGGCGGCGATGGAAGCGAGGGAGGCAGGGGCGACGGCATCGGTAATGACGGCCCCGGCAGTGACAATGACAGCAGCGAGGGAGCAGGCGGTGATGAACACCGCGGTGTGGGCGCCGGCAGCGATGCAGGTGAGAGCGGTGGAGCCGACAGCCGCCTGTACAAGAATGGTGGTGACGGCGGTGAAGGCGGTGAAGGCGGTGGCGGCGGTGGCGGCGGTGAAGGCGCTGACGGCGGTGAAGGCGGTGACGGCGGTGACTGCGGTGACGGCGGTGACTGCGGTGACGGCGGTGACGGCAGTGGCGGCGGTGAAGGTGGTGACGGTGGTGATGGCGGTGAAGGCGGTGGCCGCGGTGGCGGCGGTGGCGGCGGTGAAGGCGGTGACGGCGGTGAAGGCGGTGACGGTGGTGGCGGCGGTGAGGGCGCTGATGGTGGTGATGGCGGTGAAGGCGGTGAAGGCGGTGACGGCGGCTGCGACCTGAGAGGAAGCAGCAGCACTGAAGACATGCCGTCGAGGCTCCGTCCAGATGCCTTGTGGGCCTTGTGTTGCCGTGAGGCAGCCGTGGCAATAATCACGCTCACCATCGCAACTGTGACGAAGACGCCCATTACGGTGGTCGCAGATGTGAGAACACGGAGTGCGGACAGCCGCCCAACGTGGCCCACTTGCGCATCCGGCAAACGGCAAGGGGAGCACCCCTGCCCGTCCGCGTGAAGTGCGGCCCCAGCGCCTGAGAGGTTCTTGCCGAAGTATGACATACTAATGTGGCCGATGGCGGCTGTAGTGACATGGTGGCGACGCACGGCGGCGGTGGCTGCGGCAGTCAGAGGCGCTCCGGTGGGGTTGATGACGACGGAGGTGGGTGGGAATGGCAGGTGGGCCTGAAGTCAAGGGCGAAAAAGGGGCGTGCAGGGTAACACCATGATTCACACGATTGTACGATGTGAAGGGACGAAAAAGATGACGATCTGAGATATCGGCTACCAACTCACCATGCAGGTAGCCAATGTGCTGATGAAAGTCGTATTTTGCATCACCATGGGTGATGGAGGCGGCGAGGGTGGGGATGAGGGTGAGGGTGAGGGTTGGAAACCGTTGCTGGAGCCGAGGCCTTGCGGTTGGCGTGTCGTGTTCAAATGATTGCCATTACTACCAGTGTTATTTGTACTATTGATGATGGCCGTGGTGGGGGTTGTTCGGTTGCCTGCCGCAGTAGTCTCGACGTCAATTATTATTAAAGTAGTACCCATCATAACTTGCCGTACATCCATCATGGATGCTGCTGCAGCCCGCGGTGGCTCTGCTGCTGCTGGTGACGGCGGCGCAGGAGCAGCGCACACTGCTGCTGAGTCCTTGAGTGGCACGAACGGAGCCAATGCCGCCAGCAGAAAGTCGCTCATCAAGACCTGTGACGTACGGCATAAAGCAAACAATTATTTATTAGTAATACATACTCTAATAACGAAATAGGGGCTGCGCTGCGCTGCGCTGCACAAGCAAGCAAGCAAGCATTTGGACGGCAGGGGGAGAAAAGAGATGCGGAGACGGGGTGGGGCGGGCAGCGGCGCGTCTCTCAATAAAGTAGGAGCCGAGCTAATCGTGCGGTACATGCAACCCTTCATTTGGGCCGGCCTGCCGCCCGCCCATCATTGCATGCTGTTGACGACTTTGCTCCGTGAGGACGGCAGTGCGTGTTGGCAGTGACTGGCGCCATACTACCCGCGGCGCTGTCACCGTGGCCACTGCTGCTGGCAGACTTCGGGCGTACGGACGACGGAGACAGGCGCGGGGGTGACGCAGCCCGTCGCTAGCCCCAGCATTAGCGGCGGAGGCAGCTTCGACCGCCATCTCATTCGTTGGTGTGAAAGTCTCCGTGCGTTGATGCAACCGACACTTATGCGTATTACGCAGCCAAGCCACCCAAGTTAGGAATACAGGAGGTGTAGGCACATGTATGACCGTATACTTGACTGCGTCCCAAATGTGCCGACGTGCGTATTTGCTTGCACGCTTGGCAAACGCTGTAGCCTGAAAGGTCAGAATCGTGTTTGCGTGCTTGCTGCCCTTGTGTCGGGCGCCAGCATCTATCTAGCAGGTAGGTAGCCCCGACCCCGCTGGCCTATTGATGCGGGTGATAATGTAGGCGCGGGCAGTAATGCTATATAAGGGTGGTTGACCAGCCGCAGTAGTAGTACTTCGTTCTGACACTGTTTGCTTCGTGAGGACCTGCACGGAGGTGGACTCACGACTAGGCCCGAGACTGATGACGTCGCTCTACCTAGCACCTTGTTCGTACACACGGGAGCTTATCCCGTCACGACACCCCCCATCCTGGCTGAAATAATGCTCGATCGAGGGTGCTTGCATCGCAGTAGTACTTATTAGGCGCAGGACACAAACAGAACCGATGCAGCTGTTGTGGCGCATATATAAGAGGGCGACGGCTGGCCTTATTGGGTGCATCATATGTCAGGAGGAAGCAGCTGTGACAGCGGCTGCGGTGTGAAGCAGGCGGCTTCAAGCAATATGTAACAACGATCTATATCGACCTGTAGCACCTTGATGGCTGCTGGATCGATGGCTTATCATTCCGTGCAGTGGGGTATATATAACGGGGAAGCTAGCGGCCGTTACCCCAGCAGTGTCACCCGGACCCCAGATCACCAGGGTACACGCGGAACACCTCCCCGAAGGACGCCTGCTGCCACCCCCACGCACCCACCTCGTGCGTGACCGTGTAGAGTACGTGTAACGTACGCTGTTGAATGGATGCGGACAAATGGAAGACTGCGTCCAATTCTTGGCCCCAAGGCTGCACCTTCGCCGCACCGTCGTCGGTCGCATCACCCCTTGTCAAAGTCCAGCCGAGCGGGGGAAGGTGTTTGTGCTCGTGCGAACATGACGTTGGCAGGTAGAAGGGGGCAGCAGGTGCGCGGCAACCCTGAAGCTGGAAACGGTTGGTGGCTCCGATAATAACAGCACCCCCACATGCAGCATACGGCAATAGGGCAGCACAGGCAACACGCACATTTCTCTCGATTCCAAAAACGAGCGCCGCATCTACCTTGTCCTGACCTACCGCTGATGTGCGTGCCTACTGCTCACAAACGCAAGGCTGCTGCCCAGACGCCACCATCCCTCCGCCAAGTCCACATGCAACACCTAGCACGCCCGTCTCTAGCTAGCTTCTTAGGTCGGGGGCCACCCCCTGGTTGACATCCGGACAGCCCACGTAGGCCGAGGGATCAGCAGCAGGTTGCCAGGGGCCGTGACGGTCTCACTGCCCGCATCGGCCGCCATGCACAGGGAGTCCTTGATGCCATCAGACATGCGGCACCATGGCGGTCCACCATAGATAGCGACATGGCAGGAAGTGGCAGCACCCCACATGGTAGCACCCACGGACGCCATCATGGTAGCTAGCATGCAACCAGTTGAGGGAGCCGGCCAGGCCAGTGGCACGGGCTCACGCACACCAAGTTGGTCAGGGCCTCGCCCAGCACCAGACGGGCCATAGTGGGAGGGTCGGCTTGGGCTTAGTGGAGTAGGTGGTGAGGTGGGTGTCACGGCTCTCCACAGGAGGGTGAAACCGTAGCAGGGACGGCGGTGCGGACAGCGATGAGGGGAGCTTAGATCTGCTAAAAGCTGTGTTGGCAGCCAGGTGCCAGTCCAGAGGATGTCAGTCCGTCGTGTAACCGATAGGGGCGGCGAGGGAGCGCGATGGCGATGTGCACACGCACGTGCGTGTACATCCACAAACGGGGCACAAAGCCAAAACCAACCTCAAAGCCATCCATCCATCAAGACAGACATTAGCAGTCGTGTAACCGTTAGGACTCGACCATGTCCAGCAGACGCCAGCCCAACGTGTGGCGGCCAAAGCTGGAGGTATATGCCAAGGTATAAATCATAAGTACCAGCTATCTGTCGGTGTGCCCTCCTGAGCTTGTCAAGCCGGTGTCTGGTGGTCAAAACGTCGTGCGATACTGCACTACGTGCGCAGAGAGGTGGTAATCAGGTATGACCCGCGGGAGAGCGTGGTGAGGGGGAGAGATACTTCACCCGCTTTGGTCCTCAGCGCTCTGAGTGCGCCATCATCAAGTCCGGGACCGTGCAGGTGGCTGGCGGGGTGCTCCGAAACACCGTGTAGCGTCATTATTACGGGAGTCTGGCCACCACCGCCGGCGCTGCGGACATGACCGTGACTGACGCCCACAACCTCGATAGCTAATCCTAGGGAGCGCCACCGACCGCAGGTGGTTTAGAGGCCCCTGCTGGCTGCAACAGTGGTCGGTTCGGCGCGTGAGGATTCAAAGCCGCTGTGACCCAAATATGAACAACCAATGGGAATAACCAATGGGAGCGGGCGATTGCTGCGGTGGCGATAGCTGAATTGCTTTGCGTGGCTGCCGAGCTGCGTGCATGTGTCTTCACAGCGCGAAACGAAAACTCTCCGCACTGGCCGCTGATCATAAGTGCCCTTATCCTGCGAGTATCACAACGCGTTAAGAAGGTCGCTGCTGTGTAAACAGGCTTTCGTGAGCATGTATGTCGCCTCCTGCATAGAGGTCTCGGAAACGCAGTCGATCTTGTAGCCGCTCAGGCGCCATCGTGATACTTAATCCTGTGAATAATTCCGATAAGGGTTATTACGATCGTTGCGATATTGTTATCTGGTAAGGATCCACGCGCTGCGTGCGTTCACCCCGTTCAGCCTAGCCGCCACCAACCTAGGACCTAACAAGACCTCTGCTCCGGGACTCGTAGATCCGCCTTCGTTTGTGTTGCCATGCATCCTTGTCCTGGAAACCAAACTGGCGCCTCCAAGGACTGTCCTGACGTTCTTGGGAACGTGCCAAATAGCGAACATCTAAAAGGCTACGATACAACGCTGGAGTTCGTTATAAGATAACGTTTAGGAGACTGAAGAAAATCATGACGAACTTGAAAGATCACGTTGGTGTGGAATGACCCGGGGGTCATTCATATGCCCCCGTGCCGTTTCTTGAGCTAGAGAAAGCACGTACGACACCGGCGCACCCCTCCTAAACCAATGCAACCGCCTGATTAAATATCTTTACTCATCCGAATAAATATCATCACTTGTCAGGAACCTGCTGCCAGGTGGGGAGCGCAGCCAAGATGCACCACTTAATTTCGACCTGAACCTTTCAGACACGTTTCTTGAATCGCCGGATGGTAATATTGGGAACTTTATCCTGATGAGCCGGGTTGAACCGACTGGAGGCGATGAGGACTGAAGAGTATAGGACTCGGTTCAGTTGGGCTCAGAACGGATCGGGGTTTAAGTTATATGTTAAAAATACATATGATCGAAAAGAATTAATAAGGGAATGATGTATTTGCTAGACAGCCTTACGGTTGGCACGATACTGCACGATGACAACGACCTCACAGGGCCCACCTGGTGGGTAGGAGTCAGTGGGACTTTGGCCCTAAAGGTAATCTACTCCTCGTGTTGGGTTTCCAAAACCTTCGCGTTTTATCAATTTTCTAGCTTGGTTTACTACCCTAGAGTTCACTGTACCCTATTCCCCGTTACCCACCATTTCTGTGTCCGCATCGGTATTCACATATTTGACAGCAGCATTGTGACTATTGTGTACTATTGTCATAAATTAGGTAATTTGCATCTTAGCTTTTGCAAGGACACCGAACACCTCAGTTTTAAAGCGCCATCGCTGTGATGGCTGCTTTCGGCAAGGAAATCTGTTCGAGCAGCTACATTTCTTTTGATGATATGTGTACTTGGTTCTCCGGGATATTTAGTCACTGCTGTATGTTTGCCGACCAACCGGTCCGGAGCAAGCTGGGCACCGCCGACCAGCAGCATGGCCGAACACCTCCCTATGCGAGAGACCCCCTATCAGATAGGGGGTGCTAGGCTAGCAGAAAATGGCCTATCCGGGCATGTATCTGCTACCTAGCTTTAGGCTAGCAGGGGACCTGCTAGGTAGCAGGGCCGGGCTAGCTGCTAGCCTATCCGATAACCCCTTGATATGTGTCTGCTAGGCTATCTGCTAGAATACTGATAGCTTTCTGCTATATAGCTGCTAAGCCTGCGAGTTTGGTGTATACTTGCTTTCTCGATATTATAAATCTGCCCCACAGATTTTCATTTCAGATATGTCCAGCTATGCAGCTGGGGCCATCACATGCTAAAAATGCCATAATGGATGGGCAGTAGTCATGTGACACAAAAGGCATATAGATTTCCAACAATCATTAACTTCAGCATCCATGAAATCGGTCATGCCAAAGTTAAAGAATTTATCTTTGATTATTATCATCATGACAACATTTGATATATGTCAATGCCTTCAATGCCAACAGGCCTGACTTGCACGAGTGAATTTGGGCACACAGTGGGGCGTGGGGAAAGGTCTATATTTGCATCTACATTGCTTCTGGCTTCTGCCCGATGGTGGGTCGCACTTTAGAGGTAGGATCCCCACAACTTATCATTCGAAATGTTCATAAGGATCGTTTATTTAAAGCTATAAATGATAACAAAACTAGCTGAATTATGAGGATTTGATCACATATATAGGGTGTTCATCGGGCAGATATTTTTGGCGGGAAATATTTAGTCTTGATCTGATACCTAGCAGGCCTAGGTATCCGGCTAGGCTAGCAACTCAGACCTAGCAGGATGTTAGCAGGTGCTTAGCAGGTCCCTATCATAGCTTAGCAGGCCTAGCAGGCAGTTGGCCCCCTAGCGGCCAGTGCTGATAGGGCCTTGATAGCCTATCAGCATCGGCTGCTAGGCTATCTGCTAGGGGGTTTCTCGCATAGGGCCTCCTAGCGCGCAGCAGCAGGAGCTGATTCTTTTTCAGGCTCCGGAACAACTGGAGATTTTGGAATCATCGGTTTCGGCTGCTTCCATCGTTTTCCGTGGCACCGGGTCGTCCATTCTGAGCAGCAGCAGCAGCTTCAGCAGCTGCAGCTTCTGTGCCAGCAACCCGAGCAGCATCACGGAAAGTATCGATTCATATAGTTCTGAGGCAGCAGCTCAGCAAGACGCAATTGATACTTGCACCGCAGTAGTTGTGCAGCAAGGCGAGATGGACTTTTTCGCTGCTGAACCCCAGGCCGCCGCCGTGCAGCAAGACACAACGGATGATTTTGCTGTGGCTTCGGCTGTGGCTTCGGCTGTGGCTTCGGCTGTGGCTTCGGCTATCACCTTGTGCACACATCATCAAGTCCAGGCCGAGGCTTTGGCCACATCCCTGGGGGACGCACAGCAAGATGAAGCGGAGGCTTTGGAAGCTGCCCGGATGCTACGTGAGCAGCAAGAGTTGGATATTTATGACAACCCTTGGAAGAAGGAGGAGGGACCAGCGAAGGAGGTCAAGGACCGCATGAATCTCGTGGTCCACCAGCTGAAGGATTGGATTGTGAGTTGTGGGGCTGTGGATATCGGGTGTTGGGTACCGGGTATCGGGCATTGCTGTGTTCTTTATGCACGCAGCGTATGGGACGCCACGTGAAAGTGCTCGCTCCAGAGCTAATAATTTATCGATGTACCCTTTTGTGTGCGGTCCCTTATGTTTCTGTCGATAGGTGATGGACCAGGTCACCCTGCGCCAGGTGGACCGTCATCTGACTGTGCCACGGCGTTATTGGCTTTGATCTTGGATGGAGCCACCGCAGCAGCTTGGAATAATGTAAGTGTCGGTGGTTAGGGAAGCTTGAATGGACTTCGGGCACTTTTACAGGCGTCTTAGAATAATCCTCGCTTGGAACTAATACCACGCATGCTTTTGTGACACGTACGGATCTAGGCGGGGGATGAAGAGGGCATGAAGACCAGGAGAATACCCCAATGCTACCCACGCACGAGGCTGTGGCATTATTTTTCTATTTTGCATAACTCATCACTCCGTGTTTTTTGTGTCCTCCTTTCCACCCACAGGGTATGTATGCGTGGGGGACAGAGCTATGGACACAGCTTCTTTCCAACTACTGTGCTGCAGGGGTTTCACTGGCCGGGATGCCTCGCTATGAAGCAAGAGTTTTGGGGCTAGGTCGTCGATTTATTAGGTCATGATGGAAGTGATATTTACATATTTAGCCGTCAGCAAGTTCATATTTGCCGCAGCTCCTCTGGATGGGGGGTCATATAGAAATGATTGGGTCTTTGTGTCGTACCTGCCTTTGACCGTATTGAAATCATGCTTTTAAATATGCAATTCACTACCGCTTTCAATGCTGTTAACACCCAGAAGTGTACGGTGGTTGTGCGGGGACTGGGGCCTGCCGCCCCAGTTCCCCGCACTTCCACCGTCTTGGTGTACTGGGATCCAAAGTACATTCAGTTGTTATATATTTCTTATTTTTTATTTTTTCTAGGTATTTCCCCTAGGTATTCCCCCATTTTTCTTTAGATATTTGCTGTGGTCTGTATGTATGTAGCTAATAATTTGGGTGACCTCAAGCATCTCATTCATCAGCTAGCAAGTATACATATGATATGTTTTTTGCTACCCATTTATCCAATACCCAATACCCGGCATCAGCAGCTCATTAATTAACACAGATACCAGTTTCCCTGGCTTTCTTGATCTGCTTTGTATTCCTTCATCCTAAATATGCTTAGGTTTTTTTATTGCTTTAAGCTAACACTTGTTGATATAAGAAAGTTAGGAATCTGCTTCACTGGTGTTATCATTGCGTGATGAAGGCCAAAATAATGTCAATGCTAGTCCTGACGAAAATGATGTTTTGTCGAACTGCTTACAAATTATATTTATAATTTTTTAGCTGAAAAAATATATTGTGTTTTCAGCTTTTCCTAAGCGTCAAGCTGTCAAGCATCAGTAATCCCCATAACTTGACCATGCTTTAAGCAATTTTTTTCCAGTACACCCTAAAAACCCTTTTTTTCTTCACGGCACATGTTTTTCCTGCCCCCGGAAAGCCATGTTTTGCCCGGCCGACATTTCCAAGGGATCCCCAGAGCAGACCCAACACTTTCACAGGCATTTTTTTTAATTCTAAAAATTGCCAGGTCCCGTCGGGGATGAATTACCCTGGGCACCATATGCCAGCGAGCGGCATTGCACGCCAGCTGCACCATGCACAGCAGCACCATGCAGCAGCACCACCACATACCAGCAGCACAGCATGCCAACAGCACCACATGCCAGCGTCACTGCATGCCAGTGGCACCATGCCGCATGCCGCGGCACTGCACGCCAGTGGCACCGCACGGCAGTGGCACTGCTGCATGGCAGCAACACTGCACGGCAGTGGCACCGCACACCAGCAGCACTGCACACAGCAACACCGTGCACCAGTGGCACTGCATGGCAGTGGCACCACATACCTAGGGGGACACGCATTGGTCAATCGGTAGTGATGAGACACTGCATGGCAGCTGCACCCGCCGTGTATCAGTGGCACCACACGGCAGTGGCCCCCCGTGAAGCATCACCATGCGGCAGCTGCACTGCTTGGCAGCGGCACCACGCAGCAGCTGCACCACACGGCAGCAGCACCGCGTGGCACCGGCACCATGCAGCAGCTGCACCGCAAGGCAGCTGCACCGTGTGGCAGCTGCATCACGCTGCAGCAGCACCGCGCGATAGCATCCTAAAATTGCGTTCTAAACTCACATTTAAAAATTATTTGGAGACTTACCTTAGCGACTTATGCTTACCTTTCGCAAGCAGAATGGGAAAGGCGATATTGGCAAGATCCAACGAATTGCTGAGGCTCCAAGTTTGGCAGCCAAAACACTTAATCCATAAAAGTTGCAGGCTATGGATAAATAAAGCGGTAGCTATGATAGCGGACAGTCATTGCTGTACGATACAGATTAACTGTCAACAGATTGTTGTAAAGAATTTTCCTGTTTGACCTGTTAACAGGCCGCTCATTAGAAAATATTATCAAGAGCACATTTAAACCTTTAGAGCATGAGTCCTGCAGGGCTGGCCTGGTACTACATGAAACAAAAGACTGAAAATACCTAGCTAAAGAGGTAAGAAAATGCTTTTAATAGCCTAGAAATTGCCTAACAAAAAAAGTGCATTTACCTCGCGACTGCATACATTCCCGAGGGCCTTACATGACTAGCACTCCTTACAGGGGCGGACGACTCTAAAAATTCTCAGGGGCCTTACATGACTAGCACTGCTTACAGGGCCGGCTGAATGTACGATAATGAATGTACAATAATTAACTAAATAAACTAAGAGCAACGAAAAATAAAAGCAACGAAAAAATAAACTACAAGCAACTAATAAACTAAACAACGAAAAAATAAACTACAAGCAACTAATAAATTAAATAAACTACAAGCAACTAAAAATGACTAGGCTAGCTAATAAAAGCGGTAGCAAATATTCAGTTACAAAGCTACCATCTTAAGACTATAAATACCCTACCAACTTATAGGGGGGATAACAGCGCCTAACTGGCTTGCCTGTTAGAAAATGTTAGTGTAACAGAGGTCTCTAACAAATCGGGAGCTGTCTGATGGTGTTTGGGCTAGGTGCAGGTCCACCTGGCTGTCAACAACAATGTTGACAAAGTAGAACAAGAATTCACGTTGTTGATTACTACATATGACTGTCTGATGGTGTTATGGCGTGTTTTAGGCTGTTTGGTGGTGTTAATGAATGTTGGATGGGACTTAAATCCTGTAACAGACTGTAACTGCTCTATCTGCTGTGTTATTAGGTCAACGTCTCTGTTACATACACCATCAATCATGCTACCGCAATATCAGTCAAGGCATTAAAAAGGTCAATGACAAGCCAAGCCATATGCACAAAGAACACTGCAGTGAAGTATGGCCCTAAACCATACTATGGCTCAAGGCATCCTCATGACCATAAACCAACACATGAGCAATTCAACCCAAATATCTCCATATAGAGGTAGCCCATACAAAAGATCCGTATCATGCTGTGTCACATGACAGGCAAGCAACACTGCTGCATGTAATTATTGTATTTCTGTCATATCCGCCTAAAGCAAAGGCCTGATCAAAGGATGCCAGACAACTGGCCTACCCAGATATTAGCCATGAGATACCCCAGGATACTACAGTTATCCCCCCTTCCAATGGGTGTGTCTTCACACCCACAGGGGCAATTGTGATTCAATGGCATTCTCATCCCTGATGGCCTGATGAATTTGATTACATCTCCCATGCCCACTTCAGTGCAGCCAACCACTCATCCAGTCTGCTGGGTAGGGGTTTGAACCCGGGTTAGCCACAACCCGCCTCGATACCAATTGTTGTATCTCTGTCATATCCGCCTAAAGCAAAGGATGATGCCAATAATGCCAAATAATTGGCCTACCCGAATATTAGCCCATGAGATACCCCAGGATACTACAGTAATAAGGTACTGCTGGCCTATGAGATTGAGTAGGGTATATGCCAAGAGGTTCAGGATGAAATGTAAGTAGCAAAAATACATGCAATGTGGCCCTGGCCTCAGCCCCTCATCCTGCAAGTTGAGGTGCACAGCGACCGGAAATGCGTTGATGGCACTTGGTATCTGAGATGCCAGCGGTGATAGATGCCGTGAAGGTGATGTCGTCAGGTGCAACCGTGCGCGTGCACATGTGAGTTGCTTGCCATCAACAGCCTGTCATTAAAAATAAATTCCTGAAGACGACACCTGCGATGAACACAACTCCCACCCAAGCTCCTCCCATAACCCCTTCCCGCTCGCACCGTGGCTGCCGTGGCTGGCCTCACCCTGTACTACCCCCGTTCCCCCATTTTGCCATTCCCTGGCACTCCAAAACCAATACACGACACCAGGTGCGGCCTCACCAAGGTTGTTCTTGGGAAGCTCCCCGCCTCACCTCCAGTCCTTGAACTACCACACCCCGGATGCCACTACCAAACGCCAAGCCAGCACCTGACAAGCTGGCTCCATACCGAGCTGTCCCGTCCATCAAGTCGCTTCCAAACTCCTTCATGACCTCATGACCAGGCCATAAGTCCCTGCGCCAATCCTGCCCAAGTTACGCCTACCCCCACGTACATGGCTTCGCAGCACATCCTGCAGTCCATATGAATACTAGTGCACCCGTCTCAACCCGACGGCCTTGACCCACCTCTTGTCATGACGTGTTGCATGCCCACCATTGAAAAGGCCGGCCGGTCTCTTCTCACTGGTCTTCAGGGGCCACGGCAAATCCCACGTCCTGACCCGGGAGGGGTGGATGTTTCCATGCATAAACCCGCACCTGTGCCCCATCTCTCCCGCTTCAGCTAATCCCTCCCCTGGCCCTCTGGACCCCATCCGCCTGTACCAGGCCCAATAAGCACCACCTCGGGCAGCCGCCATGGCGGCATCTACTGCTGCGCCTCTGCCTTCCTAGCAAGTTGCTTCTGTTCTTTCATCTTGCGATAGTAGGCGCGGTAATGCTCGTCCATGGGGTGCTCATAGGTAGAAGCGTTGGTGGCGGCGTTGTAGAAGAATTCGTTGCCCTCACCATCCAGATGCGCAGTCCACCCTACGGGCAGCGGTGCCGTCAGGGCCCACTCCGCAATATAAAGCAAGTCGGCGTCCTCCACCACATCCATGCCCAAATACTGCCGGCGCAAAACAGAGACAACTTTAAGTGTAGAAGATATATGACCGAAGAGGCGAAATTGAGGTAAGCGATCTCATGGCCCGCCAGTGATCGCACAAAGGAGAATCATTTCATTTGAAAGAGCTTCCCGTGTAACCCGACAGAGGCGACGAAAAGGCCATATGCACGACGACGAAGTGGCAATGCTCGAGACAACGCTAGCAGGATGCATCTAGCCGGACCTGATCGGGCAGTACTCGCTGTTGTGTACGGGCCCACGGCCGCATAACAGGTGCAAGATGATCCGGGTATATCGCACCCCATCACACAATCCTACGCTGCCAGGATTACCAGCTATGAATGCATGTCCCTACCCTCCTTGCCGTGTTTCATACCTTGCCGTAAGCAACAATCTCGTCCTGTGTCGGGGGATCGTCCACATCGCCTGGCAGCGCGGCCACAGGCTGTGGCAGCATGGACGCCGTTGCCGCCGCCGCGGCTGCCCCCATGCTGGGTGATGCTGACAATGTGCCCGTGAGGTTCATTCCTGGCGCTGATGTCAATGATCCTGCGGTCCCAGGCAGGTTCATGCCCATGGTGTCCAGGCCCATGGAGGTCTGCTGGGCCACAAGGCCCCCCGTGTTAAGGCCAATGCTACCATTGGATGACTGCGCCATCAGGGTACCGCCGAGGGTCCCCATCGGCACTGCTCCCCCCGTGGCTGCACCCAAGATACGCTGTGCCTGTAGCATGGCCGCCATCTTCACCATCTGCACCAACTGCTCCTGGAACATGCTCATAGTCTTCACGATTTGCTCTTGCAGCGCTCCCTTCTCCTGTTCGGCCTTGGCCTACGGAAAGCGTGGGTGAAGCACGTTAAGACGAGTGTTCTTCGTTTCGGGGCTGGCTGGTCATGTGCTGCTGGTCTGTTTGACGCACATTGCATGCCTGTAGCGTGCTGCCATGCGCCTTCATAGAAATCGCCGGTTGCTACGAAGCAAAAACCTGTGACTCTCCACCCGCACCATCTTTTGCATCGGTTGGATGCGAACGTCAGTTTGAACCGGAGTGCCGGAGTGCCGCCCGTGCAGCTCCAGACACCACACGGTACGTATGCAAGGGCCTTAGTAATGCGATGCATGTACGCCAGGTTGGCGCATGCTAGCATGTGGCCGTAATAGATACGCCAACCCCCCCCCATGAACCCAGTTTCCGTAGAACTGAAGAACCGAAGAAAGCTCCGGTAGCCAGATCTCATATGGTCAAAGGTGTGACCCGGACACAGCCGATAACGGAAACCATGTGTAGCCCCCAGGCACCCAGCCGTTCACGCGTACACCCCAGAGCCCAGCACCTGGGTAAAAAAGCCTAAGGTAAAAAACCTGGGTAAAAACCTGGGAAAGAAAACCCTAAGGTAAACCCTAACCCTAACCCTAAATCATATTGGGTCCACATGGCCTGAACAGGCCGCAGTTGCTCCCTTTCCCACCACGGCCCACTCACCGCTTTCATGCCGTGTTCAGACGTCGCCATGCCGATCGCTGGCCGCGACGCTGTCACACCGCCGTTAACGGCAGCCTTCCTGCCGCCCTCATCCACCACCGTGGCCAAAGGCACCGTCCCCGTGCCTTCCGAGGAAACCACCGATGCCGCCACCACGGCCTCCACAGTTGATATCGCCGCGTGGTTAGGGGTTGAATTTCAGGTCCTTGGACATCCAGCGGCGGCGGCCCCTTTTGCTCTTCCACTCTCTCGCCTCTTTCTCCTCTTTCTCCTCAGCTGGCACAGAAGTGAAGTGAGCAGGCGATGCGGAAGCTGGGGCATGAGAACCGGCAGTTGCACACTCAGGTTCTGGAGCTGATTGGCGCTCAGACGGTGGCCATTCAGGCCCGCAGTGCGAGCGCCAGCGTCAGCACCAGCAGCGACCTTGCAACTCATCTAGGGTAAACTACAAAAAGGAAAACGAATTTCTTTAGGAAATTGAGAACTCGGAATTGCGAAATAGAGAACGAGATATGGGAGATGAATTGATAGATGGGTCGTCTATCAAGAACAAACATTGCAAACAGCTACAATACAATGGGGGGAAGCGATCGCAGCTATTCCTCATTCCAAAATAGGTCTGTGCTACGACACTTCCTGTTCGGACATGGGTGTGCATTCTTTTCAGTTAAGTTGGGTTAATATACATGAGTTGGCACCTTGAGACAGCAAGAGCCGTATGCATTGGATAAAGTACATGCTTACCCTATTCTATCGCACCAGTCACCGCCTCCCAAAGGACACATGCAGCCTGGGTCAAAGACACTGGATAACTGACGGCCTTGTCAGTTGACTAGCGCTGGACAGGCATCTTGCCGGCGTAGAGGCTGAAAATCTGGCACCAAAACATTTAAAGATATTTGATAATGCCTGTTCACGCCGTTATACCATAACATCCTGGGTTACTTGCATCAAATGGCCAGAAGGAGGAAAACGACCCAGGTGATTCAATCTAAAGACCAGGACTATGTTTCTAATTATGATTTGAAACCAAACAGCGACAGTGGCGACGATGGCACCGGTTCGCATAGTAACTCATGTAGGTCGAAATCGCTGGCGAGTGAGCAGCATGTCCGCGAAGGCCTTGGGCCCTTCGTCCCAAGAGCACGACGAAGAAACATCTCAGACCTCTGAATCCGATTATGACGCGGCACCACAGCCGCAGAGCGAGGAAGAGGCGACGGAGGCGTTGCGGAGCTGCTGGCAGTTCGCTAGCGTCGTGCAGTGCGCGCGGGTATTTGCAAAGCCGCTGCAGCTGAAGCCGTTTTCCGCCGACCAGCTGGAGAGGGCAATCTTGAAGCCTGAGGAAAGCCACAGCTTTTTTGCGGAGCTAGTGTTTAAGGTGAGGTGGTGACCTCGGGGCCGATCCATGGTCCAGGGGCGCCCACCAGTTGCCGGGGCGGTTGGCGGCGACTAGGAGCGGAAAGGATCCGCAGTGTCCAGCGCGGGGATGGTGACATGCCGCATGGCTCCAGGCCGCGGTATCCAGTACGAAGCACCAGGCCGGGTAGTCACAGGAACGTAGTGTGCAGTGCTTGCCTCTTCAAGGTGCAAACCACCACCCTAAAGTCAGACGTTGGTATTCGTGCTCGCTTCTTTCTTATGCCGCAGCGACCTCTTGGTGACCCACCTTGATATTCGATGCCGATCGAATACCTACCTGGTGCATTCCCATCCTATTTCATTCCCGTCCATCGCAGCACCAGCTTCGGAGCCTCTAGGTTGAACCGCAACGCATGCTTTTCTGCGCAATCCCGTCTTAGCTTCGTTCTTCCAGTCCAAGGCCACGCCCTCCCTCCTAGGGCCATCCTGGGCTGACACACACGATTACCGAATTAACCCTAACGAACCCTTCTAAACACCCTTGCCGCATTTTGAACAGCATCTATCACCATCCTACAAAACCACCCACTCGTAGACCCCGTGTCAACCACCGCTATTGCCCCGCGCCAAGCTGCATACCCGGAGCTTGTTTAACGCTCATTTTGGTCCATTGGTCCGCGCATTCATCACCACTGGCTTACTCCCCTTTGGCGCCACATGTGTTCAAAAACGATTGCGCTCTGCATCTCCTACGGCCCAATGCCGATGCCCCATACGTGGAGCGTGAAGCTGAGGGCCAGTGGGAGGCAATGCTATGTGACAAGGTACACCGGCAGTGGCGAGACTACTTCCCGCGGAATCTGCTCTCCAGACGGGGCTTTCTAGAGCTTACGGCGCCACAGCGGGTGCGACTCCAGGAGAGTAAGGGTTTTGTTTTGGGTTTGAGGTAGTGATAGCTGATGTCCCGGTGGGGCTCCTTCCTGTCGCCCGTCGTCTGCAACCAGCGCAGGGTGACCAACGCCTGGCATGGGTTGTTTTTTGGCCGTTTGACCTTTTTAGCTTCCTCATGCTTCAGTTCTCTACGCGTACCCAAATTTGCCTCACAGCAGTCAGCTGCCAAGCCGCCACGGCCCACACACGTCCGCAGGTGCATTTGCTGTATGCGCTGTGTGAATGGCGGGTGCACGAGTGCCCAGTGGTTAGGGAGGCCATTCGCATCTTGGTGAGCCCAGGGACGGAATCTGGGTGGCCAGCCGAGTTGGAGAAGGTCCAGGAGCGATGAGGCTGGGATGATTGGGGGTCGGGAGGCTTCCAGGCATCGGGTCTGAACGTCAGCAGCTCATTGGCATCCTTTGGTGCACAGGCCTGGGTTGTGCACAGGGCACAGTGGCAAGGGGGGTGGTACGGTAATCATTTGATAGCAGGCCGTATAGTTGGGCTACGCTCTACTGGTAAACTAGTGGAGGGGCCCAGGTCGCACGCATAAGGCCCGTTTTCCCTGTGCACGGACGGAGCTTGTCGTGGTGGTGAGGGGTCTGCCTGCGGTGTGGCTGTAATGAAACGGCAGCATAGTTAGAGCGCGCATCTTCATTCGAGTACTGACGCAGCATGAAGAGATGACGCCTGGCTGGACGAACAGGACGAGCCTGCCGGTACGGCAAAGAAGGGAGAGGGTCGGGTAGCACAGGGTTGTCATGTGTCAATGGCGCCGTCGCTCCACACTGGACGCGGAAATTCTGCTTTCCTTCTCCCATAGGGCCATCAGCCGGCATGACTTTCGAGCCTAAGGACTAGCTTAAGGTTCTTGGCATGCCTAGTATCCAAACCCGCGCCTCATGGACTCCCGCCTCACCGCCCCTATTTCCCACCGAACCCGCAGATGTGGAAAAGGTACGTGCAGCTGCCGAATTGGAGGCCGCCGCCGCCCGCCAGGCCGAAATTGTCGCCGGCACCTTGGCAGCCGTCCGGGCGCGCAGCCCCTATGCCGCCGCCCCCTTGGAGCGACAGCTGGCGACGATGGAAGCGGTGCAGGAGGTTCTGGACGCCGTGGAGGACAAAATCAAAATGCAGGCACTGCCAGCCGAAGCCGGTGCTGAAGCCGGCGGCCTAGCGCCGTACAGTGGTGGCGAGTTAGGCGAGGACGAAGCGGAAGAGGTGGACGAGGCGGACGGATGGGAAGGCGAAGACGGGGGGGAGGAAGAAGACGAGGAGGATGAGAACTTAGAGACCCTGGGTGCCATGGCGGCGGAGGCGGAATGGGACGCAGCCACAGTGCTTGAGCTGCCGCCAGCGGTGCTGGCGGAAGTGGCAGCGGCGACGGAGGCGGAGCTGGATGCGACGGTCGGACTGGAGGAGGAAGACCGGGTGGGTAGCCTGAAGCCAATAGACGCGCCTTCAATCGGCTGAGGGGATTAGCTCGGGGCTCAACAGCTGCAGGTACTCCCGCCTTGAAATCCCACCAGACTGCTAGCATGCTGACACGAGCCTCCTTCAACCATTTTTGGCTTGTCTCTTCCTTCGGTTTTTCCGTCCAGCTGCATCCGCACCCATACGCATGCAAGTTGTGGGGGACTCTCTTTGTTCATTACGATTCGGTCGCTGACCCCAACTCCCACCCCAACTCTCCACCCCAACTACATATATATCTTCTTGTTGCTGCCTCTCCAGGCGGTCCTCGGGCGCATTGCAGCGAAGGCCACAGTGCTGGCGCAGCTGAGTGCCATCAATGACCTTGCTGCCGAGGCACATCCCGACGGGCTCGCGGCGGCAGAAGCCGAGGTGGCGGCGGCGCTGCAGCGCATCCAGAAGGCCATGATGGAGGGGGCCGCTGCCACCTCGATCATCGCCGCCGCAGCGGCCGCCGAAGGCGAGACGGCCGAGACCCTGGCGGAGGCCGCCGCAGACCAAGCCGGCGTCGATGCCGTGGGTGTGGAGCTGGAGGCGCTGGAGGATGAGGAGTGGCTGCAAGAGGGCGAGGAGGAGGAGGAGGATGTGTTGCGTCCGGAGCACTTAGAGCCGGGGGTAGATGACAGCGCACTGGACGGCCAGACAGCACAGATGCTGCAGAACGTCATGGCCGAGGCTGAGGAGCTACTTGCAGCCGAGGAGGAAGCGGAGACAGGGGAGGAGGAGAATGCCGGAGTGACAGCGGAGGGGAACGACTTCGACGGGTTTACAGTGGGGGCAGACGAGGCGGCGCAGGACGCGGCTGTGCTGCGGCGGATGATGGCGGCAGCGGAGAGCCAGGGGCCGGATCTAACCGAAGAGCAGCAGGAGGTGTGTACCGGGCGATGGGGTTGGGGGATTTGGGGCGTGGGATGCGAGTCAGGTGATCGGGCTCTGCTTTGAACGGGGCCTGGGCTGCGGCTTCACCTCGCTGTCTTGCGAACGGACGGGACGGGACGGGACGGTTCACATGGAATCGCGAATTCTGTTGGTTGAAAGAAAGGAAGGCAAAACGCGGGGAAACGGCTGTTGTGCGGCAGATACTTACTTCATGCACCAAACTTGACGAGCAGGGCGTGTGCAGCTGCCAACCGCACTTGACTCAGGATACCACTCGTAATAGGGCGGATATGTGCTCCATCACACCATCACACTGCATTCTCCGCTGACCCGAGTGGCTAACAGGCTGCAATGCCGCCGCGTGCTCTTGGGAGGTCTCCTTGTTCATGAACGCGGTGGTGGTGATGGTGGTGGTGGTGGTGGTGGTGGTGTGTTTCTCATTCGCCCGCCGTTTCGCACACCTGCAGTTTTACGAGCTTATAGAGCGGGACGATATGTCCTCCCTGGAGGCCAAGGTGGGGCCCCAGGTGATGGCCTGGCTGGCGGAGGACCTACAGCGGCTGGCGGTGCAAGAGGAGGTGCGCGGCTGGCGGGTGACCAGGAAGACGGGGCAGGCGGGGGGGAAAGCGGGGATCGTTGGATCTGACATGGGGTTCGGTGTTTCACAATGCAGACAACCGGTATGTCGTCCAGTATGTCCTCCATTGGAGGGCGGAGCCAAAATGCGTTTGAAATGCTTTTCAGAATTAGCAAGGTTGCATCTCCTCTTGTTCTTCAGTGGTCCTCATCGCCACTCCTCCCAAACGCATCGCTCCTCACGAACTTCCCGTTGCCTCCCTCCGGAGGACACAATGTCCAATCCTACGTATCTCCCAAGCTCCTGAATGACCGGGTCCCTTCTTTTCATATCAGTGATGAATATTTTCCGAATGTAAAAATACTTCCTCCACCCCGTTTCCCTTATATCGAACCCCTTTTCGAAGACCCCACACCCACGCCTACCCCCCATCATTCCGTTTTGAAGGTGGAGCTCCAGGAGGGTCCCTCCGAGGAGCCACAGGAACCCGATGGCGACGAGGATTTGGCCGTTGATGCGCCGGAACTGGCAATGGGCTGGCGCCTAAACGATCGCTTTATGGACACCTTCGCGGCGGTGCTGCGGGAACGTGCAGCCGCGGCGGCAGAGCAGGGCATCATTGACGACAGCCCCGAAGTGGCCACCGTGGATGCCCTTCTGGCGATGGCCAACAGGTATTGCGCGCACGGGTTTGACGGCGAGGAGGAGGATCTGGAGCCTGAGGGTGAAGAGGAGGTGGACGAGGATTTGGAGGCAGTCCAGCAGGAGGCCCGGGCGGCGCTGCAGCGGCTAGAGGAGGAGATGGGTGATCCAGGCGAGGCGGCGGCCCGGGAGGCGGCAGAGCAGGCGCTGGAGGAGGTGCTGGCGGTGCAAACAGAGCGGTATGAGGAGGCCGAGGCAATGGCGGAGGAAACACCGCGGGTGCTGGTGCGGCCGTGGGCGCTGGCGGCCGCGGAGGGTGCAATAGAGGGGAATGGGGAGTGGGAGGAGGAGGAGGGTGAAGAGGATGCAGCGGAGGAGGGAGAAGGGGGCTTTGAGGTAACGGAGGCAGTGCAGCCGGAAGCTGCGGCTACACTATTGCAACGGATGCAGCCGACCTTCGGGCCGGTTTACGTGGCAGAGCCAAAAGGGTACGGGGAAGCGGAGGCAGAGCCCGGGGGACCCACGATTGCTTTGGCGGAGGCAGAGCCCGAGGTGGATAGTCGGCAGAGGAAGAAGCAAGAGGAGGGGCATATTGTTTTCCCCACTTCCTTGCTTGGTCCAGAGGTAGCAGAATGATGGACAAAAACACTCGCATTTCCCTGCACATTGTCACGTCGCGTTTTACCTTTTTCTGCCGTCTCCGTTTTATCGTCAACGCCACCGCTCCTCCTTCACGCCTCCGTTGCCTTGCCTATGGCCATGGCTGATGCGGTTACCGTGCGTAGGCAGACGACCCGGACACGGCAGGGCCGCTGCGGCAGCGTCCCATTGGAGAGGACTCTCGTGGCCGTCGCTACTATTTTTTGAGCGGCATTGGTTTCGAAGATTCTTTCCTGTTCAGGTAACGATTCAGGTGGACAGAGCCAATTATCAGTTTGCCTGCACACCAACTTCTACTTCGTTGCTTTGGGGGGCTCCGTTTTGCTCTCTTAGTTATGCGGTACAAGCAGGCAGGGAATTCACAGGCCAGGCTCGGCAGTACCTTGGGCGGTTTGGACGATCTGTTGAAGAGTCGTGATCCATTCACCTCAACGGGAACACGACGTGCATTGGACATGCGGCATTTTGCGACGGTGCAGGGAGACGCCGCCACGGGCAGCGGGCAAGGGTGGTTGGGAGGCATCAGCGGCAGCTGAGGCTGATGCGGCAGCGGCGGAGTGGTGCACAGAGTGCACAACACGAGATGAGGTGCAGGAGCTGTCTCGCCGCATGGGCACATCGCGCAATCGCAACGAACGGGCACTGCATACAGCACTCGAGGAGGTGAGCACGGAAAGAAGGTGTGCAGCGGCCGCGGCAGTAAGGTGCGGGCGGGACGGTAGGAAATAACGAAGAAAGGGTAACCGTTCAGGCTCGATGCTTTGCAGCGCCGCTGAAGGCGCAGCCGCCGACACCGCTGCTGGCTGCTTCACCCGTCACCACATCGCCAGGTCAGTTGGGCAAAGCTCCCGTGACATGCGCAAAGAAGTACCCGTGTAGCGTAACCCGTCTAAAAATGCAGTCCACCCGCGTGTTCAACTTCTACCCCTTGTCCGTTCCATGCGGCCGTTATCATGAATCGCCAACAGTGATACATTGCCTTTGCGCGATGTTAGATGTAACCTTGGGGGTCTGTAAACCGTACAACGGCGCGTTTCTGTGCCGGCCAATGTGCAATGTGGGTTTCACTTACATAAACCATAATACATTCGAGCTTTCATTTGTAGCTGTGTCATACTCTGCTTCGAGCTGGTCATAGCCACCGGCTGCCATTGCCATGAGTGGCAGAAATGAAGTATGCACAACCCTTACATGTTACACATTTGTTTATAACTTTCACATCTACCTAAGCATATAGAAAATGTTTTTCTAGGTGGTGAACGAAGGGGTTTTGAAGTCCTAGAGTCTCCCAGCGCTGCTTGGGTCACAGAAAATCACTAATTTAGATAACATAAATGTTTTATTAAGGAGCGCAGTTTCTGCAAGAAAAGTATGTTGTTTTGCCATGGGCGCTGGCGGGCCAGCGAGCCGGCCCGGTCCATCCATGCACTGTCCGCCACTTCTTCGCTAACAATTAAATTTATAGATTTAAATGTAAGTTATGCATTGGACTAAAGAAATGTTTATTTGCTATATCCTTACTGTCAATGGCCGGGAAAGAAACTTACGCATTTCCCAGGAAAGTACTGCAATAAATAGTTGACATCATAAAATGTTTAACAAAGAATTGCTTGTGTAAAATATTTGGTAGTGTGTGAATGCCTTGGTAACATGTGTACGAAAGTGACCATCGCGACCACGGTCGCATTCGTACACTAAGCGTGAAAAGGCTTTTCATTCCAGTCTAAACTGCTTCTAAATCGCATTCCATAATGTTATAAAAATATATTGACAAACAAGGTAGATGGTCTGATTTTATTTGGGGTTTAGGGGTGAGCACCGGGGGGCCTGACCAGACAGAGCCACAGTGCAGGGGAGGGGCACCTGGCTTTGTCTGTCTGTCTCAATTATGTACGACTGGGTGGCTGGTTCCAAAATATTTATCCCGGTAATCATGGCCACTTGGCTGCTGGGCGTGTTTAGGTCTGCTTATTGCTTTATTTATTATCATAGTACGTAGTTACTTCCACCCCAGGGTGCAAGTAATATAAGGCAGGGGTTCGTGCGGGCAGGGTGGCATTGCTTGTGTGCTGGCCAGGAACCCTTCATTGCCGCCACGCCTTGATAGCATCGGATCTGTATGTATGTAACGAACATCCACCTATCGGCTGCCAACCATCTAACGAACACCAGAGCTAAATATGCAGCATGACACATGCCATCGTACTGGACGGATAAGGACAGGGTGGGGGCGACACGTTCACACAGATGTTCTGCAGGTTGACTTGAGGGATGGAAAACGGGATTAGCTTAACGAACAGTTGGACAGTAACCATACATCTACGTACTGCACCGACTGAGGCGACATTTATTGCAGCCATCGAACCAAATTGCATCAGAAAGTGCACCTGAGATTAATTCGTAAATGATGAAGTCATGCAGCTCTCTTCAAGCAATGTTCCTGTTACGGCTCCCTGCAGACGGTTAGGTTAGTTGCATATCGTTTCGGATCTTATTGCCATCGTGCCGCACAATTCCTTGACTTGACTTTCTATTAGGCGTATGTATAAATTGAAATTATAGTATTTATATTCAATTCGGAAGGAAGCGGAATCAGTAACAAACATTTGTATCGGCGTCCTCGTCGTCGTCCTGGTCACGACGGCAGGTTACACTATTTAAACGCAGGTGTTCTTTTCAGCATTGAGGGCAGGATGGCCTCCATTCCCTGTATTGAGTTCGCCACTCCTTCCTGGCGCGCACGTCTCACCGACCGACCCACGCAGCTCCGGACCCAAAGGGCTGAAGCCCAACGGTACCGTTACTCTTGATGTCGCACGAATCTCCTAACTGCGTGTGTGGTTTAACAGGGGCAGCCGTACCGGTCGTGGTGGTGGTCGTTATGGCGTCCGATGACGTCATATTTAATCCAGCCAAAACCCATTAAGACGGACGATCTGGACCCCTCGAGGAACTACCTGCGTGCCGTACATGCGCCCGGCATCGTCGCTATATATCTCCTCGTCGATGACCCTTGTGATTGTGATCGGATCCGTCCATCACTGCAGTCGCTGAGTCGAACCACCCTCTTCCGTTTCCCCCTTCCTCGGGCCCCCAGCTGCTGCTGCTGCTTCGCAATCACCGTCTCAACCCCCGACGGGCCCACAGGATTAGAGCTGTGTGCGCGCGGGCATCCCGGAGAACAATATCCGCGTGCCCCTGCTTCACGAGCCGGACATTCTGCTGCACGGCATGCCGGGAAGCCCTCAGGGCGGTGCTCAGCAGGCGGAGGGGCGCTGGGCAGCATGCAGAGGACGTGACAGTGCGTTGGTGGGTTGCATGGGTGCACGGTCATCATAGCATCTGCACGGGTTCATATGGGGTGGGTGCGTGCATGCAGGGACGCCCTGCGTGAGTGCACCATCATTACCAAATACGACATTATTTTAAGGACTGACAACTTATGATAATCCAGTTAGCTATTTCTACTGATATTATATACTTTTAGGAAAAGAGCTACACCATGACGGCAACTGCAGGACTGGGAACCGAGCGACTGGGCCCCATGTTAGCAATTGTGCTTTCAGATCGTGGCTCCCAAAGGTGTGACTCACGGGGATGCCCGTGGGCGTCTATACGGGCTGCGGCTTGTGGACGTAGCTGCATGCGGCACTGGACCGCAGATACGTAGATCACATACAGCTGAAGATCACCAAACATGTGGAGTGCAAGAACAGGTTGGCATAAGGGACGTTTAGTCAGCCGAACACGGACAAGCATATTTATCCGCACTGATGACACTGGGGCACGCTGAGGCGGCCCCAGCGCTAGCTAGAGGCTGCAGCAGACACTTTCGGGGCGATGCTGCGTCTGAATTTGATGGCTCGGGCATTGCTGGGTGATCGATGAGGTGGAGGAGGGGTAAAGGAGGGGCAACCGTACAGGTTCAGATCCAAATCCAGGTGCTTATATTATCCAATCATACGATGGCTGGCTAGCAGTTCGATCCTGGCGCCCACGATGAATTGGAGGTAAAACGTGCTAGGAGACAGACGCATATTCGGGATGTCCCGCCGCCAGCAGGTATCTTACTACAGTCACAGTGTCGCGTACGTTCGTGTGTGTCTCTGTGAGAGACGGTGAGGCAGGGCCATGCACGAACGGTAAACATTCATCTATCCTTTTTGATTACCCATCACGCTGTCAGTGAGCATCGATCGCCCACCATCTGCTCCATCCCTCCCAACGCCCAGCTGCCCAATCGCCACCACATGTCCTACCGCCGCCCTTAATGCTACGCATACTACAATGACACCGCCGGTGTTGACTTTGGGCCACTGCCCGCCGCCACCTTCCCGGCGCTGGACGCCCGCCGCCACCTTCCCGGCGCTGGACGCCCGCCGCCACCTTCCCGGCGCTGGACGCCCGCCGCCGCCGTCCCGGCGCTGGACGCCCGCCGCCACCTTCCCGGCGCTGGACGCCCGCCGCCACCTTCCCGGCGCTGGACGCCCGCCGCCACCTTCCCGGCGCTGGACGCCCGCCGCCACCTTCCCAGTGCTGGACGCCCGCCGCCACCTTCCCGGTGCTGGACGCCCGCCGCCACCTTCCCGGTGCTGGACGCCCGCCGCCACCTTCCCGGCGCTGGACGCCCGCCGCCACCTTCCCGGCGCTGGACGCCCGCCGCCACCTTCCCGGTGGCTAGCATGGCAGCAGACCGGGTGGTTTCACCCTCAATCCCCCGTCTGAACTCCCTGCACCCCCTACACGCCATACGGCCATACGGCATGTACCTACCGCATGCAGGTGGAGCAGTTACGCATACCTACGTTGAAGCAAAGACACATATCCCGTCGGCCCTACCGCAGTAGAGTGCACAGGCAACACGTCGTGGTACATGTCGGTGGCAGCTACGCAGCAGCTGGTTGTGGTGTACGAAGGAAAGAAGCGGCGGCATGGGGATAGCCAGGCAGGCAGGTAGGCTCTATCTCGGGGAAGTTGGCTCAGTTCCTGATCGCCGCCGCCACCAAAATGTGACGCTTAGCGTGCGTGTTCACTCTCCCATCTTCTTCCCTCTCTAGCCCACACCGCCCCACATCGGGCCCCATCTCCTCTTTTAACATTTCGTCGCTCTCTCCTCAGTTGGCATAACTTACCACCGCCCTCACCATAATATATCTCCTCTCCATCTTCCAACTATATCACCGCACTTCACACCTCACCTTATTAACCAACCTGATGTCGTGAGCGTGTTGCCACCCTTATTTTACCTCGCACCCCCCCCCCACCCACCCCCCACCACAAAACCTGCAGCCCCACCTCACCACCTCGATCGACCGGCACCAGCGCCTTCAAGAGATTCGTTGTTGTTCGAGATCAGCTTGGCAGAGCTGAGGGTCCACGGAGGGGCACGGAGGGGCGGTGCGTGGTTTACCGGATGTTAGGCAGCGGCGGCCGCAACTCCGCCCTCGTGAAAATCGATGGCCAACCTGCTGCGATTGCTGCAGGAGAAGGCTGCCTATTAGCGGCTTGCACGGTAAGGGTAGGCCGATGCAGTACGGCGTTGTGGAGGACGGAGGCTGCTGTTGTGGAAGCGCTGGAAGCAGCGACTTGTGATTCTGGTCGTGATCGCCTCCTCCAAGATGGCGAGGAACAGAGGGCATATGCGTCCAACGGGGCCTGCTTCGGCTGCCGTGACAGGAACAGTCGGATGGATAGGAGTCCGTGGGTCTAGTAGCGCAGGGGGATCTCGGACACCATCAACAACATGCGTGTATGGGCCCCTCCGAGATGTCTCAGGAACGACGGATGTGTTGGCACGACCGTCCCCCACTACTAGCCCTACATCACCGCTACCAGATGCCATGGTAAATCGGCGACTGACCGGTCACAACCTCGTGCGATAAAGGCACTCTCACACAGGTATCGGTCGAGCGACAATCAGACGGTTTTTAAGCCTACCGTCGGAAAGCGCTCCCTGCAGATACAGCAAGTATCCGTCCAAAGAGTCTCGTACTTCGCGCGTGCGCGCGATAAACGCCCGCAACTGATCCGGACTCGGGTTCGAATCGGTCGATGCAGCAGCAAGTGAGACTCGATTCGATTCACCTGCAGGCTCAGAAGCACGTACTTCGAACAGGCAAAATGAATGGCAATGCAAGAGCAGCAAGGCAATTACAGACCAGAGGCAGCCGCGGCCATCACAGCTCGGCCAAGCTCCTCCGCGAATGTATCCAAAGGACTAGGATTGCCATCGCTGACTCCAGCCATGTAAGTAACCTACTTACGCAAAAGATCGGGGTGAGACAACAGGCCGTGAATGAGCCTTACGTCTCGATACCAAATTTGTTGTATCACTCCTTCCAATCGCCCATTGATTCTGCGGAGAACCAGGCTTAGTGCATCATGCTCGATTATATCAGAACGTACCAATTGAGGCAGCGGAAGTCTTCGATGCAAGGAGTTACAACGTATATTCCAAGACAGGCGTAGATGACGTGATAGGCTATCAGTGCCTAGCCGAGGCAATCATCATCTAACCGATGCAAATCGGTGCTCGGGCTTATCCAAGAAATACGACCAGAAGCGATATATAAGGTGTAAGGTCAACCAAAGCGCGGTTAGCTTGTCTTAGCGTTGATCGCTTATATTTTCGGCCTAGGCCGTCAATGAGCATAGCAGATATACTCGCAGCGACGGCTCGCGGTACAAGAGATCTGCAAGTAGTAAGTGTACTACCGTGATCCCGCGTGCGGATATTGCTATATAAGCCGTCATAGCAATAGTGCAATGTTCTTTACTCGCGTAAAGGTGCCGACCACGCCATCGCGTGTAGTGTTGCATTCGACGCGCCGCATCGCTCGAGCCATTGCCTCGCGACCTCGGAGTACGCTCGCATTATCATGCTCGAGTGTGCGCGTATGCATAGTGCACCTGTTATCATTAGTGCGCATTCATATGCGATGCCTCATGCATTTTAGGTCGTCCGCGACCAAGTCCTCGGACCATGCGCACTATTAGCGATACCGCTCACGTGATGTATGCTTGCAGCGTTGTGCACAATGCATTAGGCGATATGCTGTTCGCGGGTTGCTTGTTCCCTTAGCCGATGCGCCTAACGTGTGCGGTACCGCTCATCAGTGCCGTACCGCTCCGCGCGTCCACGTACGACAGCTGACGTCATCGGTGCCGTATCGCTCCGCGCATCCACGTACGACAGTGCCATATCGCTCCGCGCATCCACGTACGACAGGTGACGTGGTGTAGTGCGCCATGTAGCGATGGTGGGTGCAACCCTCGCAGGGCTTCGGCAAAGTGACGCGTGGTACAACACTTGCGTAGGTGCTCAACATTGCTAGGAGAAGCGAACCAGGAGTCACCAGCATAGGCAGCCTTCAAGCGAGCCGCAAGGTCTGAGGATAAAGGCACGTCCGGGGTCTGTGGACGTTGGACGGGCGCCGCCAACATCACAGCATGTAGCGACGGATGTCGACTGAGAGCGTCGGCGATGTTAATCCGGCCGGCAACGTGCTCCCAGGTGCAGTCAAACCGCGCGAGGTATTCCATCCACCTCGCTTGACGCCGGTTCAACATAGGGACGCTTTGCAAAAACGTCAGGGGCTTGTGGTCAGTCTTAAGGGTGAAAGGTCGTCCCTCTAGGTAACAACGCCACTCCTTAAGCGCATGCAAGACCGCTAGCAGCTCCTGTTCCCCTGTAGTGTAACGGGTTTCTGCGCCCGTAAACTTCTTGCTCGTGAAGGCGATCGGTTGCCCTTCCTGCAATAGTACAGCGCCGCTCCCATACAACGAAGCATCCGAAAACACTTCGACACGAAACGGCAACGAGTAGTCGGGGAATGCAAGGGTAACGTCGTCGGCAACGACATGTTTTAGCTCTTCGAACGCCAGCTGACACTCGGGCGTCCAGGCACTAGGCGAATCAAAAGCTCCCTTACACGTCAAATCAGTGAGCGGGGCTGCAAGGACAGAGTACTGCTTGATGAACTTACGGAAGTAATTGGTCAAGCCGAGGAAGCTACGAAGCTCCTGAAGGTTCTGAGGCGCTGGCCAATCACGAACCACAGCTACCTTCCGTGGGTCCATCTTGACACCAGTGGCCGACATGATGTGGCCCAGGTTCTCCTCCTGAGGCTGCGCCCAAAAGCACTTGGCACGCTTAGCAAACAGTTGCTCCCGCCTCAACACCTCAAGCACAAGCTTAAGATGCTCCAGGTGCTCCTCGCGCGTCTTGGAGTAGACCAGGATGTCGTCCAAGTAGCAAACGACGAACCTGTCGATATACAGTCTAAACATGCGATCCATGACCGCCTGAAACGTCGCAGGGGCGTTAGTCAACCTGAACGACAAGACCGTGTACTCAAAGTGACCAAAGGGCGTCCGAAAAGCAGTTTTCGGCACATCAGACGCAGCGATGCGAATCTGATTGTATCCCTGTTGCAAGTCGATCGAGCTGAAATAAGCCTAGCCTTTCAGCTTATCGAGCAGGTCGTCCACGCGCGGCAATGGGTAACGGTTTTTGACCGTCGTTGCATTCAAACCCCTGTAGTCAATGCACATGCGCAAGCTCCCATCCTTCTTACCGACAAACAGAATCGGCGCAGAGTACGGAGATGTGCTGGGGTGAATCATACCCTTCGCTAGCAGATCAGTTACTGGCGCTTCACCTCGTCCAACTCCAGAGGACTTAACCTGTACATAGGTCGTGAAACAGGCTGAGCGCCGGGTATGAGTGGGATGGTATGGTCCACGGGACGCAAAGGAGGAAGCCCAGGTACGTCACGAAAAACGTCTGCGTACCCTGTGAGCAAGGCCTCAACCTCAGGATCCAAAGAAGATTGAGCGGTGGTCGCATTCAAATGCAACCTAGGCCTCACAAGCAGTCCGCAGGCACCCTTCCGGACCATCCAGATGGCCTCTTTACGCCCGACTGGCTTGGGTTCAGCACGCTGCCCCATGGCTTTCACAGCGTAGTTAACCACAGGCTCCGCTTCAGTCTTACCCCCCTCTGGCTCAACACTTGCAAACGGCGTGAAGGGTACTTTGCACGACAGAGTCCCCTTACGTAGCCGAAGGGTTCCAGACTCTAGGTCAATGCCGGCCCCATACTGCTGTAATGTTGAGGACCCCAGTATACATGCCGCAGCTTCAGTCAGCTCGCGCAACACATAAGGTTGGGTCGTGATACGCAGAGGACCTATACACAGGTGAAGGGTGACCCTGCCCAATATGGGTTGCTTGCCCCCATCCGTGGGGGTAACCTGCGACCATTCCGACGACTGTGGGCACAGACCCAATGCATTCACCTCTGCCGATGAGATGAAGTCGTCACTGGCGCCAGTATTGACGAGCGCCTTCAGGGTGCGACCAGCAAGATCGACCTGAATCAAGGGAACCCGATTGTCTGCCGGTACCGACTCTGTGGACGAAAGCAAGACGCTCAGGGCGGGTTCGAAACGTTCGGCAGAACCCTCAGAATGAGGTGCAGGAGATTCGTACCAAACGTCAACGGCGTAGGCCTGGACCGACAGCGGAACAGGTGCACCTGCTAAATCAACACCGTTATACAGAACGGTGCCCGGCTCGAACCGGCAGACTTTCTGCATACCCGCCAGCAAAGTCGAGGCTTTTCACCGACTATAAGCAGGTAGAAGGACGCAAGCGGCAGTGTCTGGACGTTGACGCCTACATCTCCTATAGAAGGCCAGCTGCGCTTGCAGCTCGTGCAGAGATGAGGGGAGGAACAAGACGGTGTGACCCAACAAATCGATAGACGCCAGCGGCTTGCTCGGTGCGAACAGATTACACAGCGAGTCAAAACCTACACGTCCTGAGCGACCGTCGAGCGACGGCTCGCCTCACGGCTCGCCTCACGGCTTGCCGCACTGACGACAACCCTCTAGTTCCGGTTTCCCAGGTGGAGTCCCCTCCGAACCATCCTGGGCAATCCCCTACTTCGGCCGCTGAGCCAAAGGCGGTAGCATCGGGCAATCCTTCGTAGGATGTTCCGCAGACGCGCATCTCAGGCAAACCTTCATGCTCTTCCGACGCTTGAGCTCGGAATGCGTGCAACCCCATTTTTCGAGCCAACCGTCGTTGGTGTGTTGTCGCTTTGTCTCGTTCTTAGCTTCGTGCGCAGCCGCAGCAGACAGCGAACCCCCTTTCCTCTTGCCCTTGGCCGGATCCGCGCGTTGACCTGCGCCGGTTGACCCTTTGCGGTTACCCGATCCGGAAGCGCCGTGAACGCCGTGACCGCGATCCGTGCGAACGGTGGTCACTGCTACCGTTGGCGTTCGACGCTCCGTTTCAGCCCCCTGGTCCGTGGCAGCAGCATCAGACGTCGGATCCTGCACTCGCATGGCATTAACACGAGGGACAGGTTTAGTAGCACGCTGACCAGCTAAGAGACACTTCTCGACCCCGCGCGCAAAGCGCACCAATTCCTCATAGGACCCAAAGTCCTTCCCCGCCAAGTCCGTGGCACATTTCGTCGCCAGGACCTCAGACAATCCATGCTGAAACCAAAAGATGCGTTCATCCATCGTCAGGTTACCGATAGGCGTGATCAGGGCCTCGAAGCGCGACTGGTACGCTGGTACAGTCTCATCGTGGCACATTCGATACGAGCCAGAGGCCAACGTATTACGGGCCTCCGCACTAAGCGGTTGAACCTCAGGAGCAAAGCGTGCAAGCAAAGCGTTAGCCAACTCCTCAAACGTGTATGTCTGCCTTGCCATTGTCCATTGATCGTACCATGTCTTCGCCACACCCACGAGGGTGTTCCCGACGAACAGACATTTCACAGGGTCACGATCACCACCACGGACCAGTTGCAAGTACACGCGGACATCACGCAGGTATGCACGAGTTGTATCAGCAATGCTACACTCGGCATTCTTATGTTTCGCGTCATGCGGGATGTCTAATTTCGGGACAGGAAGCGACAGTTTTATCACCTCTCCATCGTCGTCGAATCGACCTTGACGAGGCGGTGCAGCAGACGGACCCCTCTGCTCCTCGCGTCCAACGGGGCCTGCTTCGGCTGCCGTGACAGGAACAGTCGGATGGATAGGAGTCCGTGGGTCTAGTAGCGCAGGGGGATCTCGGACACCATCAACAACATGCGTGTATGGGCCCCTCCGAGATGTCTCAGGAACGACGGACGTGTTGGCACGACCGTCCCCCACTACTAGCCCTACATCACCGCTACCAGATGCCATGGTAAATCGGCGACTGACCGGTCACAACCTCGTGCGATAAAGGCACTCTCACACAGGTATCGGTCGAGCGACAATCAGACGGTTTTTAAGCCTACCGTCGGAAAGCGCTCCCTGCAGATACAGCAAGTATCCGTCCAAAGAGTCTCGTACTTCGCGCGTGCGCGCGATAAACGCCCGCAACTGATCCGGACTCGGGTTCGAATCGGTCGATGCAGCAGCAAGTGAGACTCGATTCGATTCACCAGAGGCGGCCGTGGCCATCACAGCTCGGCCAAGCTCCTCCGCGAATGTATCCAAAGGACTAGGATTGCCATCGCTGACTCCAGCCATGTAAGTAACCTACTTACGCAGAAGATCAGGGTGAGACAACAGGCCGTGAACGAACCTGACGTCTCGATACCAAATTTGTTGTATCACTCCTTCCAATCACCCATTGATTCTGCGGAGAACCAGGCTTAGTGCATCATGCTCGATTATCTCAGAAGGTACCAATCGAGGCAGCGGAAGTCTTTGATGCCAGGAGTTACAACGTTTATTCCAAGACAGGCGTAGATGATGTGATAGGCTATCAGTGCCTAGCCGAGGCAATCATCATCTAACCGATGCAAATCGGTGCTCGGGCTTATCCAAGATATACGACCAGAAGCGATATATAAGGCGTAAGCTCAACCAAAGCGCGGTTAGCTTGCTTCAACGTCAATCGTTATGATTGCGTATTAATTCATTCATATTTCATGCTTAGGCCGTCAATGAGGGCAGATATACTCGCAGCGACGGCTCGCGGTACAAGAGATCTGCAAGTAGTAAGTGTACTACCATGATCCCGTGTGCGGATATTGCTATATAAGCCGTCATAGCAATAGTGCAATGTTCTTTTTACTTGCGTAAAGGTGCCGACCACGCCATCGCGCGTAGTGTTGCATTCGACGCGCCGCATCGCGCGAGCCATTGCCTCGCGACCTCGGAGTACACTCGCATTATCGTGCTCGAGCGCGCGTGTATGCATAGTGCACGTGTTATCATTAGTGCGCATTCATATGCGATGCCTCATGCATTTTAGGTCGTCCACGACCAAGTCGCCGGACCATGTGCACTTATTGCGATACCGATCACGCAATGTATGCTTGCAGCGTTGTGCACGATGCATTAGGCGTTATGCTGTTCGCGGGTTGCTTGTGCCCTTAGCCAATGCGCCTAACGTGTGTGATGCGACGTGCTGCGTTGCGTGCATGCGGTCGCGTCGCGCCCGCTGCCGTACTGCTCCAAGTGTCCACATACGACAGGGGTGACGTCATCAGTGCCGTATCGCTCCACAGTGTCCACGTACGACATGGGTGACATCATCAGTGCCGTACCGCTCCGCGCACCCACGTACGACAATGCCGTACCGCTCCACGCATCCACGTACGACAGTGACGTGGCGCCGTGCACGATATAGTGATGGTGGGTGCAACCCTAGCAGAGCTTCGGCAAAGTGACGCGTGGTACAACACTTTCCACTCGGCGGTGGATTGGTCGTGACTCCGGTCACTGGTGGTCACTATGACAACAGATAATCGCGTTACCTCGCGTTAACCTCGCGTTACAGAAAGTTAACGCGAGGCTAACGCGAGGTAACGTGATGCCTAATGCGCACTATCGCTCACAATAGCAAATGCCTTCGCAAGGACACCGCGCGAATGCCGTTCGCAAGTGCGCCCAAAATAGACCTGGTGCGAATGTTTGGCTGGGCGTGCGAATGCATTCGCGCCGTAACGCACTTTGTAACGCGTGCGAATAACACTTAACGCGCGCGTTACAAGATTCGCATGGCTTTCGCATTTAAAACGTTTTGTGCGTTAACCAAAATAGCATGCAATCGCACGGGGATATCGCAAAGCGTTAAGGTAAGATCGCAAGCGAATTTGAAAACGCAATTCAAACGTATAGCTTTTGCAAGGTTTTACGCGTGCATAAGTATCTGCGATTAAATGCGAATAATGTAAAACGCAATAGCTAATGAAATTCGCATTCCACTTCGCATAATTTTGCACTTGTTGGTATTTGTAATTGGCCTGCGTACAAATGGCTTTAGCACTGCGAAGGAAGCGCGAATGTGACTTGCGAGCCATAACGCAAACAATTTTCTGATGTACGCACATCCACTTTTTTGCATCTGTAATCTTTTAGCGCTGCGAACGTTTGCTAATAATGCAGTTAGCGCATGATTTGCATTCCTCCATTACACAAGCAGGTTAGTTTGTTACATAAGTCCATGTAAGAGCACGAGTCCTTTCAGCAAATACTATCACACAAATCAAGCACACACTGCACAATCAAGTACCTATATCACAAGTACCTATACCACATATATCCCGTGCATCAACTGCCACAAATAACATACATCAAGCGAGATCTTTGTACATGCACATATCAGGGTTCTTCACCCTGGACGGGACCCGGAAACTTTCCAGTTTTAAGGAAACGCCCGGGAAAATGTTGGGGCTGCTCCAGGGATCCCCGGAAAACTTGTCCAGTGTGAAGCGCAGCTTTCTGCGTTTTAGGGTGTAACTAGGTAGAGTTCCGTGGACGCCCCCAGAAAACATTTTTTAGGGCTCCAGGGAACCCCGGAAAAAACAGCAACCATCTTGAAGAACCCTGGCACATATACCCACTAAAACATTTCCAAGACCATTTCGATAAAGGGGCCACACCCAAGCATAACAGCAATTCATTTGCAAATGCACATGCATTTGGCAACGTGTGAAAAACCCTTCAAACCACCACCAGAATGTTCAGGTGCCTGCGAAATATTTTCATTCCGAATATAACAGCAAGCCCTTTTCGACACTGCCCCAACATTCCTTGGTAATTTTCACTGGCACCCTGGCCACCATTTCAATGTCTGCTTCACCAGAGAAAACTCTTCCCATCGTTTCTCGGCCTGCACATAAGAGAAAGATTGTGGGGCCAGTGGAGGATTAAAGGATGCGGGGGTGGGGGTGGTAGAGGCAGGGGTGGACGAGGGGGCCACCCAGAGGTGGGGGTTAAGGTGGGGGAGGGGAAAAACAACAGTGTGGGAGGCAGTGGATATGTAAGCTAAACGCGATTGCAGCAGCGTACAGTTTTATATGTCACAAGTTTTAGTAACTGCTGTATGTGCATGGCTTCACTGAAATCAAAGCAGAGGACGCTGAAGGCAAATGAGTTTATTGAGACCACGCACCACGACCACAACAACAGCAACCAATATCAGATTGACCACCATACATATACTTATAAGTTCCAATACCCAAATAAACTGATTTGTAACATAACCCAACCTACCAAATAAAAAGCCCCTGGTTACCTCACAAAACCTCCTCAGAAGGCCCCCAAATACACCACCTGATGTGAGTATGTTATTAGCCAAATAAAGGAAGGAATGGTGCTTGTGGCGGTGGTGATGCTGCCAGCGGGGCGGCTGAGGCTGCGGCGACGGCAGGAGCAGTGAAGGGAAGGAGTTCATGGTAGCAGCCACAGGTGCGGGGTGGGACAGCAGTGAAAAAGGTGGTGGCGGTGGCAGCTGTGGTAGCACTGACGGCGGTGGTGACAGTGGAGTAGGGAGGTAATGGTGGAGATAGTAAAGGCGGCAGCAGAAGAGGTGATGGTGCAGGCATGTCGGAGAGGTTGGTGGCGGACGAGGTGAAGGTGGAGGCAGCGGGGAGGTGTTGGCAGTGTTGGCAGAGGCAGTGGCAGGACTGGGGGAGGCGGTGGCAGCAGTGGCATTGGAGTTGGCGGCGGTGCGTGTGTCCAAAACAACAGTGGTGGTGGACGAGGTGGAGGGCGTGGTAACAACAAAGATGCGGTGGAGGCAGGGGCGGCACTGGAGGACCTGGTGGCAGGAACAGCGAGGGCAGAGGACGCAGCAGAGATGGGGGCGGAGGAGGCAGTGGTGCAGTCAGTATTGGAGGCAGTGTGGCATAGTATGAGGCGTTGTCAACAGTGAGGTTAGATGACGAGGTGTGGATAGAGGCAGCAGGAGTGGCGGGGGTGGGGGTGGTGGAGCCTGTGATGGCAGCTGGGCTGGAGTGGTGGGAACAGTGGATGGCGCCAGCGGGGTGGGAGGAAGCTCGGGGCTATCACTCTGCATGATGGACATATCTGACCTGCCTGAGCAATGTGGTTAGACTTTCGGGTTGAATGCGTGCACTCTGTTTCCTATAGAGTGGAAGGTTGATAAATGTCCAAAGACACCACCATCTATATATATCCACCCAGGGTTAAGCATTCCTATCCCACTGGACCTGACCCCATTCCAGCAAAACCCAACCCCAACCATACCTCCTGAGCAGCCTGGCTTCATTCTCTGCCGATGCTTCTGTTTGGCCTATCGACTGCACTATGCGCACGTCCTTAGCTCCAGCCTTGGCACCCGGGAGCTTCAATGACTGCCTCCTTTCATTGAACGCCTCTTTCTCCTGGGCCTGTGTAGAGAAGGGAACGCAGTGATAGTTAATAAACCAAATGATGTTACCAAAACCTAGAAACATTTTTCGGTACACATTCACGACAGCAAAAGCAAAAGCAAGGCATGTGCGGCCGCCTCGTTCTTGTTGCGTATGGATTTCCTAAGACACGTCTGCATCCAACGCCGTCTCTGCGAAATAGAGCAGGTGGCCTGCAGGCGCCTGCCTGCCTGCTTGCTCAAGTCCAGGGTCGCTGAAATAAGTACAGTTGCATCCCCCAAACAGGCACACTGTTTACAGATGCATCTCGTTCTTCCTGCAATGCTTATCCTTTAGCGCGTTTGGGATATCAATGCAGCCGCCATCGTACTTGCAGCAATGATGAGCCGTAATGGAACTTGAAAATCAAGGATGCCAAACTTAATACAAAATAGTGACATGTCGTTGCTGAACAAGAAGTGCACAACTTGACAAGTCTGTGAAATGCTTAAGCCTGGCGCCCCAGCCTTCATACTAATATAGTAATGATGTTGTAAGATAACTAAGTTCTAAAGTTGCACGCCATGAAGTCTTACCCTTGTCGCCAGCAGTCGCAACTTGCCAGTGTCCGTCTCCTTGTCATACCCTTCCTGTTGCCCATTATTATCATGTACATTTCAATACTCGAAGGCGTATTAGATTTATAAATTAAAGTTGTAGGATACATTAGGCAGTTAGTTGATGCATTGCGCGAATGTGTACCTTCCCTATGCAAGTACTGTGCCGTACTCCTCGCTTTATTTCCCCACGCTTGACGCAGGGAAATTTTGCAGTCAAATATACTACATGATTTATGGACGGAAGAGCCTACTGAAGTCGCAGTGTTTTGTGACAGGGTCTGCATCTTTAGGCAGCTTTTAACAATAACGAATGCCAACTTGCCATAGCATAAACTCCAGGGAGGCAAGGGACGCCAGGCAGCGTCCCTTTCCGGAGTTGCACCTCCAACAATTCTATGGCATCTATTTTCGCTTCATATTCTGGACGCCCAACTTCTGCTGACGAGGGACTGCGTGCCGTTGAGGGACCTCGCGCACCCATTCCTGCCATTCCCGGGACCACCACCACGGGGACGGCGCCAGCGGCTCCAACGAAAACAAATGATTCCCAGATAGGCGAGGATACCTGGGGTATTTTGGCGGACGGTGCCGACGGAGATTTCTGACCACCTGGCACCTACCGAGGGGTACCTGGCTTCTGACGGCACTACCGCTGCCCCCCCAAACACCAGCCAGCACTCCTGAAGCGTCCCCCACCTGCGTGGGGACCACCTGCGTGTCGGCGATCTGCTGTTCTTGTTTCGCCACCTGCGCCACCCCTGCGACCCCCGTCACCATGCAGGTGTTTCCTGACCGACACCTACGATTCAACATAGGTGTTCCTCGGTTCACTCCAAGCACCCTGATGAGGCATGGCCTCTAGACCTCGCAGAGAACGGAGCCATGACCGCCTTATCGCGTCTCCTTTCTGTTCCATCGACAGGCCTTGTATGACAAACATAGAGATCAGTACGGCACGGGTGATGAGCTTCACATCCTTTAACCATCTCCCTTCGCGTCATGACACGTTGACAAATGGTCGTACGAAGCCAAGGTAGCTAACTAATAAGCCAGCGAGAAGAGTGGCCCACGGACAAGCACTAGTCGAGTGCCTTGAGCATCCCTAATCCTGTTATGGCGGCCATTATGGGCACATCCATGAGTGCTGCAAACATACCCCGCCCACATGCGGATCCATGTTATGGCAAATGACATCATGGGACAACCAGCAAAGCATATTATAGCTTTTGAGGGGTTGGAAGGGACCAGCGGCCGAAGGACTATATATTTAAGGGTTCTACGGAGAGCGAGTCAGTCTGCGAGCCTGGGCTGGATGTATGACGTTGCTGGCACTGTCTGGATGAACCCTGTGAAGAGGCACGGCACGGAAATAATTGGCCTGCGTGGTGGGGTTAACCCTATCAATGTGACGACCCTCCCCCTCGTACGTTGGCTCAATATAACAGTGCAGGCCAAGACCGCTTGCCTTTACAAACAGCAATATATCCAGTAAGTCCTCCGATCACCCCCACCCCCACCCGAAGCCCTAATACAAAGGGGCGGGGTAGAAGCGGGCCGCACCTCTTCCCCGTTCAGGCGTTCACCCTAAGCCCTTAACCCTTGTGCGTCTGCTCACTCGTTCATGACCCGGCCCCGCCAACTGTGCACTGCCAACTGTGCAGCGCCTGCCACACTTCCCTTTCTTCTACCCCTCCCGTCCCCTTTGGTATATTTCCCAGCACTACTATACACAACGCGCACTGCAAACGAGCGGTCTGCTCTTTTGTGGCACCCCACCTCGAATCCAAACGACGTTAGGTCATTATGAGGGGTGGCTAGTGCCGATAGTCGGGCTTGAAACCCGGTGAAGAGCTGAGAGCGCTACAGCAGCGGTCCACCCTGCAGGCCTTACCTGAACAGATACATGTGGCAAAGTTCCATCATCCCGTGCCTTTTCCAGTCAAAGCGTGATATCATACATCGCAAAGCTGTTCATTCCTCCTGTGCTGTCTGTACGGTGTGTGATAAACCCTAGGGATCCCTTCAGCTCGCATCCTTGGAGTGTCCACAAGACTCTCAGACTTTGCGAGTCAGCGCGCCTTCCTGGCACCGACATGCCACCTGTGCGGCTCCCCGTGTGTCCGCCGGCTTGCCTTTCCTCGGATTCGGGGGCCATGCCAGCGACCCCTTCCTAAGAAACCATAGGGCGACTGGAGGGATTTGCTGATCAATCCCCGCTACCTCTCCTGGAGCTTAACCTTCTCATCACACTTGATGCACAGTCACGCACCCACAGCTACCACCGTGTCATCTTCCATGACAGGCGTCACAGCATCTGCCTATGCGTCCTGTTCATTATGACCGCTTTGCCGAGCCAAGCAAGCAAACCACCTCATCACGGGCCACCGCGCGAGTTGGCCATCACAGCTGCCGCCGCTGTTGTCACAGTAATGGCAGGAGCAGAAGGCGTTGAGGTGCTGATGTTGTAGTGTTCCAGGATGGCGGCAATAACGCCCTTTACCTTATCGACCTCCTCGTCTAAGACCTCCACTACGCTGTACTTGTTGCCCAGAAGTGCCCGGGGCTGTACGGCCATGCCGTATGACTCTGTCCCTGCTCCACCGGCGGTGCTGGGACGTGCTATGACGGTGCTGCCTGGGCTTGGTACGGCCTTACCCGCTAGTGCGTCCCCGCCAACGGTTGTGGAGCTCACCTCGTTGCTATGCCTGCCCACGATGCACTGTTAGCGCTGCCATTCACAGATAAGGAGGTCGGCGTGCCAGCCGGGGTTTTGGTGGCGCCACCAGTGGTGCTGCGGCCCACAGAACCAGACCGTGGGCGTATGGGACGCAGCCCAGGTTGTGCCACCGTGTTCACGGTGCAAACATTCGACATTGTTGCTGGTGCCACTTATAAAGCGCCTGTCCCGGCCTTAGCAGGTGACGGAGACAACCCGCGTGCTGTGCAAGATGTCGCGGCCATCCCATGTAAGCGGTTGGGCGGTGTGAGGAGGGGGACCGACTTATCGTGATATGGGTAGGGCTGTGAGGGAGAGATTTGCTGCGAATGAGGGGCTTTGTTATGGATCTGGGCCTGAGGCATGGCCATGGCAGCTGCGGGTCTCAACCAGCCAGGAGAGGTTGAATGTCACAGCCGGCCTTTGGATAACGCCTTAGGACATTGTGTCAGCTGAGGTGCAGCCGGGCGACTGTGACTGCTACTGCTGTTGGGGGGAAATGCTTAGTGGTAGTTTATCGTTAGTAAGCAACATGTTCCCTCTTCTGTACAACCCATCTCCTTGGCCGCCTCAGGCAGGGGTCCCCCACATCCGTACCACACACAGTAGCAAGCGGCGACAGCAGCCCTTGGTACGGGTCCCTCCAGGTGGTAAGCGCTCACCCCGAATCATGTGCGAAATCCATTCTGCACACGGACCAACCTTGACCGCGACCTTTCCTTAACGGCACCGGTAATCCCCATTATCTCTGAGGATCCCCTTACAGTGCTTCACGATGCAGCCAGGTGTGCCCTCCCCTCCCCTGCCCTCCCCTCCCCTCCCTTCCCCTCCCTTCCCCTGCCCTCCCCTGCCCTCCCCTCCCCTCCCTTCCCCTCCCTTCCCCTGCCCTCCCCTGCCCTCCCCTGCCCTCCCCTGCCCTCCCCTGCCCTCCCCTGCCCTCCCCTGCCCTCCCCTCCCCTGCCCTCCCCTCCCTTCCCCTGCCCTCCCCTGCCCTCCCCTGCCCTCCCCTGCCCTCCCCTCCCCTGCCCTCCCCTCCCTTCCCCTGCCCTCCCCTCCCCTGCCCTCCCCTGCCCTCCTCTGCCCTCCCCTGCCCTCCCCTGCCCGTAGATAAGTGATGCTTGCCACCAGCCAATTTGTGTTCATTCAGGGTTTGCAGTGTTTGACTCTTCAGCGACTCCTCATCACACCTGCATGTCCGCCTCCGCCTCCAGCAAACCCTGACGTGGTGGTAAGAAGGGCGATGGTTGGGGGTCATGACATCAAACGTTACGGTGAGGCCGCCTTTGGTGTATGGCCGTATCCGTGCAGCAGCAAATTGCCCGAAGGAAGCGTGGCGAGACCGCCATTTTTGAGGATGTCCCGCAGTTGAGCTGCATCGCACTTCGTAACAGCAGTGTGCTTTCCTGCCCCCATCGATATCATCGTTTTCACGTCGCTGCTGCAGCCATTGATATAGTGCGGCTGCAGGCATATATGCCCCTTGGCGGAACGATGACTTCTTTCAATGATTTCGTTACCGTTGACGAAACCGGCCTACCACCGACATGGCGCCAAATCTTTTTACCTGCAGATACTCCATCTCCTCCAAAAATGCTGCCCACTCGTCCAGAAGTGCCGTACGCAACATCTCCCGTACAGCATCGATGCAGGATACGTTGAGTTTGTCTGCCACGCTCACAATCACGCTCGGCGTGTCCGTGTAGCGCGTGGCTATGGAGAAGGCTGTGGAGAAGGCTGTGGAGGGGCGACATCCAGGGATTCTGGGTGATGTGGTGCCCGGTCGGGAGAGCGGCGAGGGTAGAGAGATGGTGGCCGAGGCCGTGGCGGACAACACGGCAGGTGGGCGAGAGGATGTGCCGGGTGGGAGGGGGAGGACACTGCTGTGGAGGGCGGCCGCGGTGGCAGGCCAGCGGAATGCAGTCAGCCGCCAGTCTCGACAATCTGTGGGGAAGCACACCCGCATAGTCGTGGTGAGGGACCAACGTTTGAGTAGAAGATAACAGTCTTAACAGAAGCGCGATTATTAGTACCTGGGAATTCACTTGGTCCCCGGGTTCAGGCAGATAGCAATTATTGCTGCTACGGGCAAAATGCGCGTGCTCTTGGTGGCAAGAGGCGGCTGGGGGGCCATAGCATGTAATTTCGCCAGGGGGACATTCGTAACGTGCAGTGAGCTCGGGGCTCAGCTTAACCCAGCAGGCGCCGTACTGACAGGGCCAGTGCTGCCTGGCGTTCCCGGGCACCGGCCCGGGGAGTAAATTCAGGGCCCGCCACCCCCCCATTTGTGTGGCATTGAAGCTGGGCTGAGTCCTAAAGAAGCCTTTCCATCCATACGCCGCGAAAATAAAGCAACAGCCTACAAATGCACGAAATAGAAGCAGGCCCAATTGTCGGAAAGTCATATTATTGTATTATATATGGGCTCCTTGGAATTTTTCTTTGTAAACTGCGGCACATTAACTTTTGCGTTCCGTGCGTAGGATCGCGATATTGAAGTACGCGCACGTACCGATCGCTGGAAGACCTTACTTTTACATGAGGCCTTTACAAAATCTCCAAACGCAATGAACCCATTATTTGCTCGACAATTATCAGGTTTATTTTTATTGTCCCTAGGCGTCCGCGACTTTTACCCTGTGTTAACAGTTTCGCATATTTAACGCAAATCGCGTATGCGAGCGAACTTCGTGATATTTGTGTGCGTTCCGATGCGATTGCGTATTCGCTTTTCAGGATTTTTGTACCATTGTAAAACTGTGTTTTAAATTTATATTTGTGCCTAAATCTTAAAGAATATTCTAGCTTAATCAATTTTTTAGCAGAAGCAAGCTTTAGCATATAGTTTTCCGTCCGCTGCGTTACGGAGGTGCGTTACATTCGCACGGATTCGCACCGGGATTCGCGTGCTTACGCTCCTTACGCAGCCAAAAGCCATCTAACGCGCCCGATACGCAGTTTTCTGTAGCCATAGTGGGTGGTTGCGGGTCGTGAGTCGGGACGAGTGGCAATACTTGTCTTGGCTGGTGGAGCCGCAAGGGCTTCGGTCGGAACCGAAGCCAGGCTAACGGTTGGTAAACGGAGTCATGAACCGTGGCGGCTAGCGAGGCGGGCCCATGGACAAGACCCCCGCAGGTCCTACCCTCCCTAGAGTACGATCAAGTGCCGCTCTGGGCTTATTAACTCGCTAATAAACCAACCGGTAGTTCTTACTACCACCTATCTTGAGTTACTAACTAACTTTCCTATTTTATATAACTATTTCCGTTAAAATGTCGCATATCAATAATACAACAGCAGGTAGCTGCTGTCGTTACAGCACCTGTGATTAGCATCTCGAGGTGGGGGAGCAGGGAGCAGTGTGAGGCAGTGTGTGCTTGTGTTTAGCGTTAGTTTTGACAAGTCTTGCTCGTTTGGGTCCCATACCTCCATCGGGGTTCCTGATCTCTAAACATTGAGATTGTTTTAGTCATGATAATGGAGGTGGAGGGGTGTTGTAGTGCCATATAGAAACACTAAGTAAAGATAAATATTATTATATTTATTGTATAAATAATTATAGGGCGTTAACTAGAATAAGTTAATGCTAGTACAGAAACTCAGCACGTGGTTACTTTAGAACGAAGCTATTTTAAACCACGAGTCTTGTACGGACAGAAAGATCCCCGTACGAAAGTCAGAGCCTAGATAAACAGAACACAGAGCTCGTTTTAGCTCTCTTGGCAACAAGGATCTAAGGTCTTTGGAGAGGAATCAGGACGACCTACTAAGTAGATAGAGTCCTGGTTTGCGGGAGCGAAACCCGCCTAAGGCATTGCTAATAACAGCTACACCTGCAACAAGGGGACTGCATGTGTACAGGGATGGGCCCATATCATATAATGGAGCCAATCTTTGAGACAGACAGACGGACAAGGACGGAGGGAAAGCGCGCCCCCATAAAAATAGGAATAGAAAACAGCAATGTATTTATTATAGGCGCACAGACCGCACATGTTTGAGCAATGCTTTCATTCTTGTGAAGTTAGGAGGCTTAGCAGTTACCACGTATTTGCTTCATGTCTCTCGCGAACACAACATATAGGATGCATCGCAGCAAGCCGCTTGATAGAGGACGATGGCAGATGTTCCACTCCCGCTGCCCGGCCAGGGGGCGGGGTTTCCCCCTTCCTTTCTTTCCAGAGTTGTACCGCATAGGTAATTACATTTACTTCATCATCCCACATGGCGGAATTGGGGATGTGAACCCGGGTTTAGTCACTACATGTCTTGATACATATCAATAATTGCATTTCTATCGTATCCGCCCACAGCAAAGGCTTGGTTGAAAGGATGTCAAATAAGTCGCCCATCTAGCATGAGATACCCCAGGATACTACAATAAGTGTTCATTGTCGTCGGCAGACCCATCCCGACTCCTCGCTAATGAATGATGACAGCGAGCTGAATTGCGGTGTTTGCCTTACACAGCACCTGATCATCTTACTGCTGCTGCTGCTACTACTACCACCACTACTACTATTATTACTACTACTACTTCTCCACCATGCACGTTATTAACAACAGCGTCAATAATGCAATACATACGTATGCCTTGTTCACCCATACCACAATAGGAATATTAAGGTGGGGGAAGCAAGGTCGCAAATCCAAACCTCCAGAATAAACTTTCATAATCGTATGTGTACTCAATTCCTGAACCACTTAACCATACATAACACATATTCAAACGTTTAGTTTCGGACCCAGGTCCAGGCACTGCTCGTGCGGGCCAAGACATTGCTGCTGTTCGTACTACGGGATATGGAGGCAAGAAGTCCTGCACCACCACCATTACTAACGACAACCACAGAAATAGTGTTAATTCCTTGGGCGAGGGTGAAGGTGACAGGCCAGGAAGGAGCAATAGAGGGAAATATGTCATCCCAGCCCCATTTCATGGAGGCCACATAAGCTCCATTCAGATAGACGTCTGCCACATCATCAACAATCAGGCGCAGCGCAACCTGGATCCCTTGGCTGCCAGCCGTGATAGTGGTTGTGAACGTGGCTGTTGCGATGAGTGGTACGATTGTGTCTGCATTGGGTTCTGCCCAGATCCACTTGGCCTGAGTGTCAGGGAACGGCAACCCTGGCCCAATTTTGGAAGATCCCCATGGAGCCATTCCAGCTGGACCAAGCTCAAAGGCATCTGCAAATACATTTGTATGGTCCGTGGTGGTAAGCACAAGTATACATGATGAAAATCTAGTCCAAATCAGACGAGATGGTACAAGTGACAGGAAGGTACATGTAGGCACGAAGACACATATATCAGCATAAATGATAAATGTTTCAGGTTGGTTTCCCAGAAACCGTAAGCTCTGAAACAATATGGAAACAAAAATAATTCATAAAAGGAACTTGTAGAAACCTGGAAACACTATGTTTTTGCTCACATGCAACAGGTGGCGGCGCCGGCTGGGGTGGGGGTGGAGATGGACGTGGCGGGGGTGGAGATGGACGTGGCGGGGGTGGAGGTGGACGTGGCGGGGGTGGGGATGGACGTGGCGAGGGTGGGGATAGACTTGCGGGGGGTGGAGATGGACGTGGCGGGGGTGGGGGTGGAATTGGGGACCGTGAATTGGGGACTGTGTACGTCCAGGCACTGCTTGTCCGGGACAGGACAGTGCCATCATCTTTGCTGGATATAGATGCAAGAAGTCCTGCACCACCAACTGTACTGGTGACACGCACAGAAATAGTGTTTGTGCCACGGGCAAGGGTTAAGGTGACAGGCACGCCAGGTTGGCCAGCATATGCGCTGTTATCCCAGCCCCATTTCATGGAGACCACAAGAGCTCCATTTACAAAGACGTCTGCAACGTCATCAACAATCAGGCGGAGCACCACCTGGGTCCCATAGCAGGCAGAGACGATAATGGTTGAAAATGTGGCTGTTGTGATGGTAGGTATGTATGTGTCTTTGTCTGCATTGGGTTCTGCCCAGATCCACTTGGCCTGAGTGTCATTGAAAAGCCGGCCTGGGCCGATGTTGGATGATCCCCATGGACCCATTCCAGCTGGACCAAGCTCAACAGCACCTAGAAGAGAATAAACATTTGTATATATGGGCATGATGAGTAATGTTAATGATTTACCATTCAAGCAAAGATGGGTGCGGCTTATGTTCACGGCAATCATTACTATAAGACCATCAGCATCACGCACACAAGGTTGTCGGGATGTACAAAAGATTCTGATAAAGATTTGAAGTGTTTTAATTTGCATGCCAGATAGAGTACAATCCCTTCTTTGAGACTGTTTATCCTCATGAGCATATGTTGGTAGCTAGATGAAGCCTGAGTCAATACTGGCAAGACAAGGAAACTGGCAACTGGCTAGCCAATAACAGCTGATTACATAACGGGAGTCACAATACTCATACTCAAAATCGACTTATATCATCTAGTTAGATTACGCAGCCCTTGCAGTCAGCCTTACTTGGAGCACCCTGTGCATCAACTGTGTACGTCCAGGCACTGCTTGTCCGGGACAGGACAAGGCCATCATCTTTGCTGGATATAGATGCAAGAAGTCCTGCACCACCACCAGTACTGGTGACACGCACAGAAATAGTGTTTGTGCCACGGGCAAGGGTTAAGGTGACAGGCACGCCAGGTTGGCCAGGATATGTGCTGTTATCCCAGCCCCATTTCATGGAGACCACAAGAGCTCCATTTACAAAGACGTCTGCCAACTCATCAACAATCAGGCGGAGCACCACTTGGGTCCCTTGGGAGGCAGAGACGATAATGGTTGAGAATGTGGCTGATGTAATGTTTGTTGTGACTATTTCTGCCCCAGCATGTACCCAGATCCACTTGGCCTGAGTGTCATTGAAAAGCCGGCCTGGGCCGATGTTGGATGATCCCCATGGAGCCATTCCAGCTGGACCAAGCTCAACAGCATCTGCATACATACACTTAACATCAGTGATCCTCCTGAGTGGATTATGATCCACATGGAGATGGAATTGATAGGTGTTTTACACTGATGTAGTATATATATTCACTGTGTTACACTGTCAAATGGTTGTCAGCAGCTTTCTCCACCAAAGCAGTTGTCTTGAGCATCTTCATAGTGTGTACAATTATGGCTGTCCCATGCAGTGTCAATATTGCAATATCGCACTAATCCAGACGTTTTGTTATGCATGAAAGATCAAGAGAAAGCCTATCTAGATGAATAGGACCTGTGCCCTGCCCAAAGCAGGCAGGCTCTATCTGCCACATGGCACAACACACACCAACAGCATAACCAAACTGATGGCAACATGCATACATTTGCAGCATATATGATTGTTTCAGACGTAACTCACTCTGAGTACTCTGAGCAGCTGCCTGGTTGGAATGGTTCAGCAAACACATAGCCAAACATATCAACACCATGGCCAGATTTTGAACATCGCAAAAATGTCCACACATCGTGCACAAATGGTTGTGGACCTGCAGCACATACATAGACACAGGCATTGCGAGTAAACAGCAGTATTGATTAGTATTCCCTCCTTCCTCCTTACCTACCTCCTTTCCAAGCTCCCTCCGTCACTACTACTAAACACTCAGTTAAGCCCATGAGGGAGTTATTAGGAAAGGAGGCTGGCAAGGGCAGGAGGCAGGGAGGGAGATATATATATAAAGAGCAAGGAAGCCAATTTTACACCTTGGCAGACAGCACCGGTGGTTACGAGCCTAAGTGTCACGGCTGGCCATTGATCCAACTTAAATATGGGGTTTGGGTTGGGAGTTGTAGCGGGGTCAAGCTGGAGTGCCGGGCCAATCAGCAGGGCGGTTTTATGGAGCAGGTCAGCCAGTTGAGTCTTGGTAGGTTTGTTTGGCAGTGGGGTGGTTCTCAGGCGTCATTAGGTTAGCCGCCGGTGGCATTGCTGCCGGGGCCTTTTTAGTGTTATGCTGTTGTAACACTTTGGGGAAAAGGGGGGTCCTAGATTCCGCAAAATGGGGTGTTTTTTCCGTAAAATCACCCAATTTTACGGAAAATATGTTTCCGTAAAATGATTCTGTAATATGCCCGGGCTTATGGAAACCTTTACTGATGGAAAACTGTGGTTTATGGAAAATTTTATGTATGAATTTTCTATGGATTTGTATGGTTTTCCAGGATTATAATATCAGGCTTTTAACAAAAACGCTAAGGTTAGCCACTCAAAAGCCTTATACCAGGCCTAGATGCCTAATGCTATGAAGAACAATAAAGGGGGAGGAAACAATGGCAGAAGGGAAAGAAGAACAGGCAGGAAGGGAGGGACAGGGAGGGGGGAAGAGAAGCACAGGATGGAAAAAAGGCACAAGGAGGGAGGGAGACACAGGGAGGGAGGCAGGCACAGGGAGGGAGGGAAGCACAGGGAAGCACAGGGTCAACAATCATCCCGCCGCCGACTGATGCCTGAGCCTTCGTATTGCTTCCATAATAATAATAATAATAATAATAATAATAATAATAATAATAATAATAATAATAATAATAATAATAATAATAATAATAATAATAATAATAATAATAATAATAATAATAATAATAATATCGAGCTTTTGCCTTGTTCTGATGACCACCTAAAATTTTCTTGGGAAAAGGCAAGAGCAGTCACTATGCCTCACAGGGTGTCAAGAAGCTTACATTTCAACCATTATAAACGTTTTAACTGTAAATGTCGCAAAAGAAACTTAGTGGATTTGGGTAGGTCAGTAGCAAACCAGACTTTATTACGGAAGTCAAACTGCAGTTTACGGAAGAAAAAACATTACGGAAAAAACTTTCCGAGAGTGTAACTGCTGAGGACAAGAACAGTAAATTTCTCACTAAAGGCTTTTCGGTGACCTATAGCTTTCCGTCTGAAACCTATTCCATAGCTTCCATGATATGACAGCAGCTTCCACCCGCCGTATTATGCTAACCAATTTTGGTGCGCGATTTCCGACTTTCATATGTGGTCAAGTTGTACGATTCAAATAGTCCCAAATCTTGCGGACTGAGAACCCCCTTTTTTCCCCGCCGAGTGTGAGAGTAGTCCTAACAGAATCTTGGCACAGCTGGGGAATTTGGGAACAACGAATGCGAGAGGTTCATAGCATTAGTTTTGAACCTATGTATAGTCAACACATGCACGTATACTCACCTTCTGGAACAATGGACAACAGCAGTAGTAGGAAATAGATAGACCAATACGTTGAACAAAACGATGGCGTTAATTCTGCAATGATGAGATTACAAGCCGTTAATGAGTTTCATAACCATGCAGAGCACGCTTACGTACAACCATTGGATGCCATCAGCCAGCAGGAGATATATAATAATCCGACTCACTTACCCAGCAGGCTGCTGTCATCACTTATCAGATTCACACATACAATAGCGATGCGTTTTGAATCATGACATTAAAATTAAATGAAACGGCTGTGACGAAGTGATTAAATACTTTCGAGGTGGATATTTGCTGTACAGATTGTTGCTGTACGCACGTACGAAGGCAACTCGATTGAAACCAGGCGGGCGTTGGTTTCAATTTATATCAATCGTCCGTGCCCACCCATCTCCACTGGATTCCACTTTTTGCTCCTCCTCAGATCCTAGATAGAAACGTGGAACAGGGTGGAACGAACAGCAAGGTGTACTGGCTGGGCCAGCACTTGCGAACTGTAAGTATGTCTACTGCTGGACAAACGAGTTACATACAGATAAAAAAAGACAGTAAGCGATTGGACCGGGCAACTGGCGAGCAGGCTCGCCATTGCCTGATTGCCCGGCAGCGAGCATTCCGACGCAAACCGGAAAATAATTTAATTCTACATTAACATCAAGCTAATGGCTATTATTTTGTTAGCATGGCGATCAAAGCAGAATTGGTTGCCGAGCAGGCAAATACGGCAATGGCGATATAAGCAAAGTAAACTTAGCAAGCGGGTATGGAACTGCAATTTAAATTGGTGATTGATTAGATTTTTTAACGAAAAGGTTATTCCAGTTCAAATTCTCTTGTTTCCGGGTGCCCCAACAAAACCAATGCTCGTCAAACATTTAGATGGTGCAGCCCAGGTGATAACAATGACATAAAGTTTGGCCGCGGCAATAAAACTTCCGATGAGGGGAGGGCGACGGCAACAAGGGGAGGGCGACGGCAACAAGGGGAGGGCGACGGCAACAAGGGGAGGGCAACGGCGATAAGGAGAGGGCGACGGCGCCGAAGGGAGGGTGATGGCGACGAAGGAATAACAACAGCGACAAAAAGGGGGCGACGGCGACAAAGGGGGGCAACGGCGATGGAGGGAGGGAGATAGCGACGGAGAGAGAGTGAGAGATAGCGAGGAAGGGAGGGAGAGAGGAAAACTTTGAGGGAGGGAGACGGCGACATAGGGAGGGTGAATGCAAGGGAGGGAAGACGACGGCGAAATAGGGAGGGAGATGGCGACGGACGGAGGGCAACGGCGACGGAGGGAGGGAGACGGCTGCGAAGGGAGGGTGACAGTGACAGAAGGAGGGTGATGGCGACGGACGGAGGGCAACGGCGACGGAGGGTGGGCGGTGGATAGGGAGGGAGGGCAGGGGGAGATGGCGACGGAGGGAGGGTGGCGGCGAGGGAGGGAGGGGAGATGGTGACGGAGGGACGGTGATGGCGACAGAGGGAGGGCGACAGCAAGGAAGGGAGGGTGACGGCGATGGATTTTTCCCCTTACCGGGTCAGCTGTTTCAATTACCCGCATGCCGCACCACCACCATCCTCACCAATCCCACCACCATCATCCCTACCGTACTCTTCACCACCACCACCCACAAACATACACATACACACGCACACGCACACACAAGGTCTGATTTTATTCTTCCTTCTATCGCATCTCACATTCACGTGGCTTCCCCCCCACGGCACCCGCCCGTATGTATATGTACATCTTGCGCTAACCTCACCACCCGTGATGCTCACCTCCCAGGAACCCCAGAGCATCCACCCATCCCTCAAGCGCTTACTTCATGTGAAAGTGGAAGTTCGGGACGAGCAATAAGTCCGGGAAGAAGTCGCTCTTGCCAATGCCGCACACCGGATAACGCCCCGGCACGAACCCAGGTTCGTAGGATCGCACCTCAGACCGTGGACTGCTGGTGTTCACGAGCAGCGGTGAAACCTGCGTGGAACGCGCTGTATCAAACATAGAATACGTAATGTACAACAGGATTTTAACATATTATATTCTTCTCCTTCCTGAATTAAGCCCCTTCCCGCCTCCCCCACTCCGACCCGCTCCAGGCGTTTTTGGGTTTCTAGAACCCTTTTCATCGTTGGCTCATCGCCATTGTGCTGATTGTTCAGGCTCAACCAGGCTCTGCACCTCAGCCCGCTCTGCTTTCCCATGCATTTTCTTTTGGCTCCTTTTGGCACAGTGCCGGGAGGGCCTTGACATCCTCACTAACAATCGCATTTCCGTACATGCCCGCCTGCGGACCCTTACCCATTCACCTGGCCAACCATCAGCCGACCTTCACCGTTAGCCCTTATTTCGTCAGCATGCACCAGCACCGGGTTTCATATATTTGCCCCTCCTCCTCCCCCTCCTCACACATCCGGGTGTGTCGGAAGTGGTCAGTACGAACGCCACATCCGGCAAGGCAGCTCCAAAACTGCTCTCCAGGTGCAGCATCATCCGCATGTACGCCAGGTGCAGGGGCGCGTGGTGGCTGAGATTGCGGAAGTCTGTGGGAGTCAGCAGGTAGGCTGTACCGCCGAAGAAGCTGTGTAACAAGTGGAGGAAGAAGCCGGGTGGGGGAAAGAGGACGACATGTAGGATGGCGGCTGGCGGTGGGGAGATATGCTGGAAACACCGGAGGGACAATATTGAACGTAGCGGATAAACGACCCTTTTGCCGGCCCCCGAGCCGGCGGGTGAGCCAAAGAACGCCAAGTGGTAAGGCCCGAGACGTGGCCTGGCTTACGGATTGGTGGGTGCGATGCATGGGTTAAAGATACATAGCAATTGAGACGGCGTCACCTCCACCCATTATGTGATGCCCACCGGCTTGTCCACATGGGAAAATTCCATGGGCCCAGATCGTTGATACAAAGGTGGGACACAAAATAATGTATCTGCTCACCCAACAGCTAGACCGCGCATGTGCACCCCTCCATAGCGGGCAGACACGTAGAAAGTAGAGTTGAGGGAAATGCCGAGCTTTCGAGAAAATTGGAGATCTCGCTCTATTTGGGAGTATGTGGATTCATATCGGCTGCAGTCCAGAGCAGTGTAGTTGAATGGTCGTTCTATGTGTGTGTGTAGGATAGGGGGGTTTTGCTTCACCCGTGGCCACTACCTGGCAGTCCCTACCTTCCCCAGTATTTCGGGGCACCCTGATCCTTTCACCCACGCGGACTTCTCCGAAATCAGTGATTTTCCCGGGTTCAGCACCCACCACCAGCATCCACCCCATCCGTTCTATGTCTGGCCCCGTGGGCGTAGACCACCTGGCAGTGTTGAAGGCGCCTTTGTCCGTCCGCCCAACATGTTTGGTGCCGCTTTGCAGGGTCCTTATGCCGAAATTCGATGCTATACGGGGCTTGTCTGCGGGGGTCAGCTGGACTACACCAGCTAAAATCAAAACTGCTGCGATAGGGCAAGACCAAGCGCGCATCCTACGCCGCGAGGGATTTCAATTGATTCAGCACCGCCGGGCGGCCTGCGGAACTTCAACGAAATGTTTCCATTTCCAACATGCATTTCATTATCATCCAAGCACTATAATTTAAAAGGGTAACAATATCGATGCATGTGCAAGAAAGGCCTAGACATTAGTAAGCATCAGCCTTCTCTTTTCTTCTGCAAATGCAACAGCAGCAAGCTTCGAATGAAAATAGCTGGTGTACAGTAGTATAATTGAAATATTATAACTATTTACTACTTGCGGTTTTACTACTTAAATATCTATCTTGATGTGACACCCGTTTGACGCATTTTCAGAAAGCATATGAGGACACAGAATAACATTTGAAATAAGAGGTGCAATAGTGCCTTGATGTGATGGAGACATTTTGGACTTTCCACGTTTCGAGCCATTTTGTTTCCCGTGACCCGCCGAACGATTCGCCGCCCATCTGTCTTGAAGGCTCGATGCGTAGACGACCTAACTTTATGCGGGCTTGGATTTCGAAGGTGGGTTAAGTGAGGTATTTTTGTGTGGCAAGTGCGGTACGGTATTCCGAGTGCTCAGGACTGCATTTATCTTCGCGTTTTCCAGTTGTCCTTGTCTTCGTTGTTCATTTCTGCGACACATCCAACAAGTTATCGAGTTCACAGTGACGTGATGTGATGTTCCAAACGCCGGACGAGCTCGTAAGGCGGGCCGGTACGAGCCATGAGGACGACCGTATCAGAGACCGTATCAGAGACCGTATCAGAGATTAAAGATTAGTGTACAAAGAATGGCAGTCGCACTTCCCAGCTTCAGTCCCAAAATTATAAGAAGATACACCACCGATGACAATGAAAGAAAGTGGAAGTGTGCTGCAAATGCTGTACCGCACCAGAGAACAAATCCCTCAGTTACCTCGCCTTAGCAAGCCATGCCCGCATTAGCTGGGAAGTACGACTGCCAACTAAGAGAGGCCTGGCCCCCAGTTAAAATACTGCGCTGCAAAAGGGGCAACCCAGCCACGCAGAGGCCAATAAACCGAAACATGCCCATGCTGCTGGGGATACGGGGCCTTCCAAATCCAAATTGTTAGGATTATGGGTTTTATCCCGGTTCGTACGCGAGCTACAATGTGCGGTTAGGACTAATAACTAGCCCCAGTCATACCATCGTATCTGGTTTCCAAATCCATCCATTATTGTAGTATGGACTATCATGGTTATATCAGGGTTTCCGGACTTCTTATCAGGTGTGTTGTGTTTTGTAACGTTAGTTTCCCACAACTGTGGAAATTCCGGTGCGGCTGATAAGCGTGTGGCGACTGGGCATTATTAGCCTGTTAAGTGTAGAACTTGTTGGTAAATTATGTATCATTGACACGCAGTAACACTAATCATGCTTTTATATATGCATTTGACTACCGCTTTCAACGCTGAAATGTTTCTGGGGCTTGCTGCCCGCCCCAGTTCCCCCCACTTCCACCGTCTTTATGTAAAGGGGTCAAAGGTAGTTTCTTATAGAGAAATAGTAAAGGCGGTAGAATATAATATTTGTTGCATTATAAGGTATATAAGAAAATATTGTAAGTAAAGAGGGAGCAATTATGAAAGTCGATATTGTTTATTCCCCCTAGATATTTCAGCCCAGCGATATTTGTGGTGGCCAGCAGTAAATATGGTCCTTTAAAAACCCTTTACAACACCCATGGCCACTACCTGGCAGTCCCTACCTTCCCCAGTATTTCGGGGCACCCTCATCTATTCACCCACGCAGACTTCTCCAAAATCAATGATGTTTCCAGGTTCAGCACTCACCACCAGCATTATGTATCATGTGTAATATTGTTATCCTAAGAAATTGAAAGGGTATATCCTATTGTATCACGGTTGGCCTCACGCCCATGCACCGGACCATGTTACCCGGTAAGGCTCCTGGCAAGCCGCAATTAAGTGCATTGTGATATTGACATTGAGCTTTATATTTACGCACCAATAGATTGGTCTAATGCATGCTTTCTGGCAATGTGACCGGTAATGCCACAACCAGCATTGTGCGAGCGATGCGAGCACATGGGGGTTTAGCATTTTATTGGCATAATATGATAAGCATTAATATCCTGCCCATTACTACGCAAATGGTTCGACCGCGCGACGCACAAGTGTGAGAATGCGGCTCGGAGCGCGCAACGTTGCGCGACGCCGTGCGGAAACGTTAGTCATGCGACCAGAGCAAGTCCGCGTACGCACACTAGAATAATTGTCTGAGAGTGTGCATTAACATATACTGATTTATCATGCAATATACACCAGGTGTGCGCGTGTGGAACGTGACTGAGTGAGTGATATTCGCATCAACTAACATGGCGGTTACGCCATATAACTAACAATGTTAATTGCCACAAATGCGCTGCTTTAATACTGTGAAGGCTAATGTACGATAGAATATTGTTCGCGACATAATTACGAACTTGTCACACATGAGGATCAAGGATCTGTGTGAGATGTACCACAAGCCAACATAGCTAGTATAGGACGTGCAATGAAGGCCTTGTTTGTATCGAATACAACTTGCTTTCGATCTCCCTTGATCGGACTATCCTGAACATTGATATCCTGAGCCTGGATGCACTCTGTCTGGCCCAAGCTAAGCCTGAGTATTGCTAGGAGCGGCTAGATGATGAAGGACCATCTCCGACTCTGATAGCCTGCATCTGATATTCTGCATTTTGGATCTTACATTGTAACCCTGGCCTGTGAAGACTTCCGCTGTCCCTGACTCTCATCACGGTACGCTTGGTCTGCTGTGCTTGTGCCTTAGCACTTAACGCCAACGTGTGCAGAAATATGCTTGAAAGGCAGGAGGGGTACAACATATCCTAATTATCTGGTACCACATGCCACCAGCACCACTCACCAGTGGCACCGTGTGGCAGCAGCACCACATGCCAGCAGCACCACATGCCAGCAGTATGGCATGCCAGCAGCATGGCATGCCAGCAGCACCAAACGGCAGTGGCACAGCATGCCAACAGTAGTACCACATGCCAGCGGCACCATGCGGTAGCCGCCCTGCACGGCAGCCACACCACATGCCAACTGCACCGCATGGCAGCCGCACCATGTGCCAGCAGCACGGCATGCCATTGGGGCCGCACGGCAGTGGCCCTGCACGGCAGCCGCACCACGTGCCAGTGGCACTGCATGCCGTGCTGACATTTAGTGCTGCTGGCATGCGGTGTCGCTGCCGCGCGGTGTGGCTGCTGCATGGTGCTGCTGCCGTGCGGTGCCATTGGCACGTGGTGTGGCTGCCATGCAGGGCCACTGCCGCCATGATGTGGGATCCTAAGGGCAACCTGCTGCCAGCCGTCCTCCCCTCTCTGCCCCTTCCCCCTCCCTCACTCTCTCCTCCCTTCCCCTTCCCTCCTATCTCCTCCCTTCCCCTCTCTCCCTCTCTCTCTCGCTATCACCATCCCTCCCGCATTGTTTCCTTCCCTCCGTCGCCATGTCCCTCCGTCCATTGCCGTCTCCCTCACACCCACGCCGTCACCCTCCCTCGCCGTTGCCCTCCTTCGTTCCCTTGCTGTCTCATTCCCTCCCTCGCTATCGCCCTCCTTCCCTTGCTGTCTCATTCCTCCATTGCCGTGGCTCACCCTCCCTTGCTGTCTCATTCCCTCCATTGCCGTGGCTCACCCTCCCTTGCTGTCTCATTCCCTTTGTTTCCATCACCTTCCCTTCATCTCCATTGTCCTCTCTAGCTCACCGTCTCCACCATTTCCGCGCCGTCTCCCTCCCACCCTCCCATGCCGTCGCCCTCCCCTGGTCACCGTCGTCCCCCCATTTGTCGCCGTCGCCCCCCCTTGGTCGTCGTCGCCCTCCCCTCGTCACCGTCGCCCCCCCATGGTCGTCGTCGCCCTCCCCTTGTCACCGTCGTCCCCCCATTTGTCGCCGTCGCCCTCCCTTCGGGGGCTGGTTTCAGGAACATACTTATGTAAACCTGTAAGTCGCTCGTGATACAACCAGCAACCACCTTCCGGTCACTACTACCTGGCCATCAATGGGTCCCATCAGTGCGAGAGCTTCTCACGGCGGCTGGACTCAGCTGCACCCCCACATCTCAGTCATCCAGGTCCGCCAGGTCGCACCTTCCCATACCACCATGCATTGTTACAGCGTTATTTTACGGCCTCTTGGTCAGCCTCCTGAACCACATCCCTCCTTGCTTCCCTTTTCGCACACGATGACCCCACACCCAATATCCTCAGGAGGTCGTTCAGCGCCATTTGCGCATTACGCAGCCCAGTGGTGGCATAGCCACCCAGTAGTGGTGGCAGCCCGCCATGCCAGGTATGCTCGCTTGTATCCTCCTAACCAAAACATGTCGGTCTGAGCCACAAGGCCTGTGGGAAGGCATGCGCCGTACAATCCAAGCCCAGCCGATAACGCCGATTAAGCAGGGGTTAGCACCGTGCCGTACATCATCGCAGGACCATCGTGGACCATGCAGTCAATGAGCGGCCGCATTGCATGCAAAACTCTATCTGATTTACATAGTCATATTCATCTGCCTTAATTTCCAGTGGAGCTAAATTTAGCATAAATTTTACACCTATAGCTTTCGCATGTTCTATTCCTTCGTGATTTCCCTACGAATAAATCTATGAAAGAACCGAGAAACAAAATTAGACGAGAATTTGGCAATCGTCCTACGACTGTTTTAAAAACTACTATCGAAAACAATTATGGGTTTATCACCATTGTGATAGAACCAAGGAAGCTTTAGCTAGACGAAAGTCTCAAGGATTAAAACTAGGCAGGCCTAAGGGACAAGCCGATCTTCTTAAGCTTGATTCTTATCACGAGGAAATTACTAATTATCTAAAAAAGGCATAAATAAGCGCGCCAAAAATTTATTGCTGTTGACCCTGCTAGGGCTCTTGATAATCACGGACGCAAAAGTTAAACACAATTTTTGAAATGTTATAAGTAGTTCCTAGAGAGCTAAAATCAGACTTCACCAACCGTGCCGTTGAGGTCGGCATGAGATTATGGTCGGCGGGCATGGGGTCCTCCGTCACATCCCGCAGGCCGCCTCTTACACCAAACCATGGGAGGAACCGCTGAACCTCCCCTCACCGGTGCTGAGAGCGCCGGCCGGAATGAGCTCAGGCGCATCCACCAGGCTCGACGGCGGCGGCACTAGCACCTACCCCCGCCAATCCCGCCACCGCGCCCATACGTGCCACAACCTCACATACACTGGCCCTTGCTTCATCACCGGCGCCGCCGGCGCTGCAGCTACTGCCGCCGCACGCCTGCTCCTCCAGCTCCGAAACGAGCGCCAACAGGACCGCCGTCGGACTTGCACCTTCGGATCCTGGAGGCAGCGGCGGCGGCGCCGGAGCCGGTGCGGACGCTGCTGGCGGGAGGCCCGAGCTACAAAATCAGCTCCAGCGTTAGCAAACCTTGGCGCTACCGCCACGCACGCCAGACAGTACGCGATGGCGCCTCGCACGCGGCAATCACCGCCATTGCCGCTGACCGGGACTGATGACCCCTGCGAAACCCCTGCTCTCCCCTCCGACCTCAGCGTTTGGCCTCATAAGCTCCCGCACCGTACGGTGCCCCGGTAACCGGCTTCCGTGCGTGTGATATTATTTGCGTTGAAGCAGTTGAGTCAGCTCTTTCATGACACAAACCATTTGAGAACACCTGGCACCCATCCACGTTTGAAGCAAGCTGTTGTGGTTAATTGCAAAGCTGGGCCCCCAAGTTGGGCAAACAAAGCAATCAAATCGCGATTTGGATCCAGCCTGTTTGGATCCAGCCTACCGGTTGTAATAGTGTTGGGGTGCCCCAACTCATTGCCTGATCAGGATCAGGATCAGGATCAGGATCAGGATCAGGATCAGGATCAGGATCAGGATCAGGATGGGAACGAGGCGCGCAGGAGGTGGGGGGCCAACCGGAGGTGTGTGTATACGTTGTTGTTGGTGGTGGTTCGGGGTTTGGCGAGCTACGTCCCCCGAGGTGGATCGGGAGGGAGAGAGGGAAGACACCGCTGGTGAACGGCCCGTGTTCCAAACGCGGTGGCCCAAACTCGGGTCGGCGGTTTACGTCCGTCTCTCTCGCCTGGGAGTGCCCGTGCTGGTGCCCCAGCTCAGGACGAAGCGACCTGAAGGTGACGGAGACGCTGTTTCGTGGGCTGGAGGTACGTGAGCCCCGATCAGGGTGGGTACGTGAGCCCCGATCAGGGTGGGTACGTGAGCCCCGATCAGGGTGGGTACGTGAGTCCCGTTATTTGGATCTGTGACTGCCAACTGCCAACTGCCAACTGCCGGGGTAACTGGCATATACCGCTTCTTGTGCCCTGCTGTTCTCATGCACATCACCCGCTGTCCCGTAACTGACGCCAGCCAGTCAAAATTCTAAGTAGACGTCATGTGGCCGTCGACCATCAGCGGATTATTCATAAGGGGGTTTTGCCGCCCTTCCCCGACGACTGGAGGCGGCGGACGAGGAGCAGGCGGGGCGCGCAGCAGGGCAAGAAGCGACACCTTCCCAACAGCCAGCGGTCCTGGTTCCTGCGCTGCCTCCTAGGAAAATCAGCTTAGACCGGCGTTGAGTAAGCGAGCGAGGATGACGTGGTCCAGGCGACGGAGGTGGCAGCAGGGTCGTGCTGACTGGTGCAATGGTTGGTGGTGCCCCCGCCCCGGACTGGGGCTCGTACTTGGTTGCCAGATATATAGCGGCACCCGACGAGCATTGAAGGTTGCCGTACTAGTAGTGATATACAGTTGCCGGTACATACGTGTTTGCCACATACATGTGGTCTACATAGTGGTCCACCGCTCTCGCCCTGTTTGTTGTGCGGGGTGAGGGTAGGAGGCATGGGCCACGGGTGTACCCGGACCAGCTAACTGGTCATCCTCACGCGCGGGGAGTGGGGCTTATTCGGGGGTAGTTCGGAAGTGCTGCACAGCCGTTCGGCAGCGAGGTTGCCTAATCAGGCAATATCATAGGTAATACTATTTCCCTGCCTCTATCTGTCCCCTCGTATTATCAGGCAGGTGTTCGAGATGTCCCTGGGCCCTTATTACTACGTCGTGATCGCACATTGGTTGGCTGTGACCACAAGCACTCTAGAAGGCAGAGACTGTTTCATTCACTGCTGCCCGCTCCATCCCCTACATTGTGTGTGTATGTGGGGCGCTAGGCCTGGGCTAGGGCCACATGTTTGGGCAGCCGCATAGGGCCCTCAGTTATTATTATGGATAGATCGGTGGATGGCTTTCACACAACTGTCTAATTTCTTCCGTGAGTTCGAATGAAGAATGAAGTACGGCATTTACCTTCCGTCCGTGGTGATACTGGGTGTATGTGTGCGTGGAGAAGGGGTTTAATCGCGGCGGCTATTCGTCATGGTGTTGGAATAACACGGTGACACGTGAGCTGTGTATGTTTCCGTACATGTATCGGGACATATACGTAGCCATCATCATTAACGACGTGCAGATGACTTTAGGGCCCCAAGCAAATTCCGTAAGCCACACAGCCTTGTGACCTCGTGCGTGACTCTTTATTGTTGTGCCTGTTATTACTTTATGATGTGACGTTGGGCGCGTCATCACCAGGTAGTTGACGTAGCTGCCTAGTCACCGGTTTGGGGCCGGAAGCGTGATCCTCCGTCGGACCTTACTGCCATACACGGCAAAGGGCGGGGCAGACGACTCGATTGGAAATTGCAAAGCAAGGCGGGCAACAGAGCGTATGTAGGGACATGACCGCACACACCGCCGCCGCCCCACGCTTGATTGCCTATATATCGTGTGTCCCAGTAATCCTGGCCCTTTGTTTCGTCAGCATTCTCAACTCGGGACCGCACGCACCTGCCTGACATTAGTCGGCCCCGCCCTTGTGGCAACCGCCATTAAACCTGCTGCGAAGCGATTTCCCCACCTTTCAAAGCCACGCCTCCTGGACTGCATCATCTAACATGCATCTCGCCGGCACCCCATCATGGCGGCAATCACCACCGCCACCCCTAGCCTGCCTCCGGCTAGCAGACACGAGCGACGTGGCAGGACGAAGCTCACAAGCTTTCGACCGCACACGCAGGCACCAAGGCGACGGTTCACCTGCGTGCCCTTTTGGAACGTACTCGCAACCAGCGCCCTGCAGCTACCCGTGCGTCGCTCCCCCATGCATGGATGCACTGCGTTGAAGTCCCTGACAAGTTGATATGTACGACAGGGCGGGGAGGCCGGACCGGGAGCCGAGCCCAGTCGCACGGTGGCTGGCCGTATTAAGTATTACAGAGCCCCCGATAGTCCGCAAAAGCAGGTCAGTCATCCACCCTCGTCGTTTCTTTCAACCGATAGGTCGTGCCCACATCCGTACAGCGAGACCGAATGTATGTACGGCGCTTATTACCGTCTCCTGGACCAAATGGAGGTAATTCGGCGGTCGTGTTACGCGCAGCGGCGCAGGGTAGTTAGGGGCGAGGGGGAACGGGGGCTTGGGGTGGGTGGGGAGTTTGGGGGGTTATAGGGCGGGAGGTGGCACGGCGTGCGGAGCCGTATTGCGCATTCAGGGCCGCCCCACGAGATGCGGGTCGGGTGCGCTCGGAGCGGGGAGGGCCCAGGCTGCAGAGAGGACGAGGGGGCAACCGGGGATCCGGGACATCAGACCTGCCCACCATCAACGGAAGCGCCGGGCGGTGGGACGGTCACCTGCGACCCATGTCATCGACGATCTAGGATTGTGTTGGAGGGGGGCCCTATGCTGGAACATGTGCACACGACGTGCCACACGGCCCGACCACCTGGCTCTCAAGGCTTTGGACCTCCTCCTCCTGCTCCTCCTGTACATTGACGATACAGCTGCATCCAGAGCTCCAACCTCGGCGGCATCCGAGACGCCCGTGCGCACTCCTCCAGGGTCGCCCTCCTCGAGCGTAAAGCCATCCGGAAAGCCTGCCGTACGTGTTGTGTACGATGGGCCGCCGGTCATGGTAACCCGATGTCATCGTAAAGAGTACATGACCCAAGCACCCTTCCCCAAGTACGAATCCTCCGAACCCGCGCTGCCTGGTGATTGGTGGGTGGGGCCCAAGGGGCGCTTTGGGGTTCTTACGTCGCGGTCGGTGCATGCCGGTCGTGTGCGATGGTGGGCGACACGAACTATAGCAGCATACGTGTTTCACGCAGCAGCCTGCCAGCAGGTCTCCTGTGAAAATGTGTGTCACGTACACAAGGGCCGTGTGCTCCTTGATGAACGGGTCCCAACGAACCCAACATCAGTCACCTTGCTAGTGCACGTTTTGCCTCCATTCATGGCCGGAATAATATTCTTGATGATCCGCGCGATAGACCAGTATTGGTCCCTGCTCACAGCTGCAGTGCCAGCTTGGCGAAACAGCTATCGATATGGACACCCTTCCCATCATCCTGTTTATCCTTCCTGGACCCCGCACGTCCTTTATTAGCGTGTGACTATTATATGCATGGATGGGCCCACTGCCTACACAGCAGGATGAAAGTGGTTCACAATGCAGCACGGTATGCTCTGAGAGGGTTGCAAGGTCCCATCCCCAACGGCTTCTTTGCGGCAACCGTGTGTATGTGCAGTCAAGCAGGGCATCGATTTGTCTGAAGTGTTCGTTGAGACGATGGGGGCACGGATGGACTGTGAGGTACCGCAGCCTATATATGTCCTATGTTATCATATGGTATTGTATATTTAGTTTGGTGTCGCTTGACGTGTGGATCGCTTTTGCAAGGCTGTAGATAGGCGGCACGACATTGACAGAATGCAGTCTGTGTTGGCAGCACGTTCGTGTCGCGTTCGGTTGTCAGTTGCTCTCGACAGTTTTCAGTCGCGTGTTATTACTAACGTTCGATCCTTGCGCTCGACACCCACGGCTCACGCAAAGTAAGATGCCAGTAATATCTAGGTACGCCGTACATTCTTTTGATCGCTTCGAATCTTGGTTGCGGCGTGCGGCCCGGACGGTGCGACTAACCGATTTGCAACGCCCATGCTGTAGGGCGCGAACCTGGCCCCTTTCCCCCAATCCGCACACAAGATTGCTCAGCGTCCAGGATCCCTTCATGAAGAAGGGGCTTCTGTGCTCAGAAGACTCGAAGAAGCCGCAAACCAAAAGTTGCGCTACCGATAACGGGTTGCATTTCAACTCGCAAATTCGGTTTTTCACATGATCTGATTACGAGGAACAGCGATGTCGATATTGGTGTTTCCATCTGTTGCGTTGCTACTTGCACTTAAAGCTCTGAACTCTCAGGATGTGGGAGCAAGGACTTCTTCCTCGCTCGGTGTTTGGGAAGGAAGTGATAACCTGTGTGACGTTCAGTATTTGAGCGCGTATTCGGCAGTGATCTGCGCGAACCTCTGGGGGCGATGGGTACGGCATCAAGACTTCTGTTCGCTACAAAAAGGCGCTCGGCGCACTAGCCTTCGTTATCAGTTCTCCCACACGGTTTGAGTCTGATCACCACATCTTACATGAATGGCTTTCGCTCTCGCCACTTCGCGCAGGCTCTGCAGGTCGCCTGCAAGGCGACTGGCAAGAAGGCTGCTGCCAAGGTCCGTTTTCTTTTGGAGCAGTTTCTAATGACGCGTTGTTGACACTTGTATTATCGTGATCTTTCTCTGACTCGGAGCCCGTTGTCTGCATATGTTCGGCATGCAACTCCACAGCCTGCTGCCCCTAAGAGCTCTGGCCTCGAGTGTATGGCCCGAACCGCGCCAAGTGGCTTGGTAGGTTGCGTCGCGCAGATCTGGAATTCCGTCACATGCTTGCAGAGGGGGTTGGGCAATTATTACGTATGTAACGTTACCATGGCAACAGTTAGGAGGCGCGTCGTTGGTTTGCAGGCAGGACTTTGATTCGATGACATCGATCATTTCTTTACTTCGCTTTTAGCTAGGTCTTATTCGCTTACCGTGTTCGCCGTGACAATATATTCATTCCGAGCATCGTTGCCTTGCCTTTGGCCTGGTCGCTTGCTTTCGTCGTCGTCGTCGTCGTCGTCTGTGCGTGCCTCGAGGCGATGTCATCTGATCGTCTGTGCAATATATATGTGCGCCCGCAGGCCCTTACAGCGACAATGCCAATCCCTGCCTATCTGACCGGCGAGTTTCCTGGTGACTACGGCTGGGACACTGCTGGCCTGTCTGCGGACCCGGAGACCTTCAAGCGCTATCGCGAGCTGGAGCTGATCCACGCGCGTTGGGCTATGCTGGGTGCTCTGGGCTGCGTGACCCCTGAGCTGCTGTCCAAGAACGGCGTGCAGTTCGGTGAGGCCGTGTGGTTCAAGGCCGGCGCCCAGATCTTCCAGGAGGGCGGCCTGGACTACCTGGGTAACCCGTCTCTGGTGCATGCGCAGAACATCGTCGCCACGCTGGCGTGCCAGGTAGGGGCGCGCGGGTGCCTAAAATAAAGGGCGCAGTAGTATTGGGCGCTGGTAACGGCATGCATGCTGCCGGGTTGGAAGCATGCATGCATGGTGTTCAGTTTATTGGGTGGGATCGCCTGATATGCTTCTATCTGCCACCCGCCCCGGGCCAGGCCAGCCCGCCTTGCATCCTGCCACGGCTGCCACCGGGGGGTGCTTGCTTTGCTTGCGTTCCATTCCATGGCTTTCTGGATCCGAGGGAGGCATAATGTGAGGCTTGCTGTATATCCCACACAGCGCCGGGCGGGCGGTTTTTCAAAGGATCTATCATCTCACCAAAGGAAGGCAGCCAGGACATCCCCGCCGCTCTTGAGCACTCCATCCCCTCGATCTGCGCCCCGCACATATGCATCACGCAGGTCATCCTGATGGGCCTGGTGGAGGGCTACCGTGTGAATGGCGCCCAGCCGGCGAGGGCTTGGACCCACTGTACCCGGGAGAGTCGTTCGACCCACTGGGCCTTGCTGACGACCCAGACACGTTTGCGGAGCTCAAGGTCAAGGAGATCAAGAACGGCCGCCTTGCCATGTTCTCCATGTTCGGGTTCTTCGTGCAGGCCATTGTGACCGGCAAGGGCCCCATTGAGAACCTGAACGACCACCTGGCCAACCCAGGCGTGAACAACGCCTTTGCCTTCGCCACCAAGTTCACGCCCAGTGCGTGATGGACTGTTACGCATGTATGCGTGTAGGGGGGAGTCCCCTGAATAGCCAAATGGCATGGAAGACCGAGCTGGTGTGCGTGCCACACACATGTGCGTGCGTGTGTGCCGTAAGTAGATGGCAAGGTGTAGTGAGTAGATAGCGGGTCCACACAATCAGTGCGCATGAAACTTGGTTGGTGAAAGAGGTCAAGTAGCTACATGGGGCGGGCGGTAATGCGGCGAGTCCGTGTTTGATGGCTGTACAGCTGCGTGCCAACAGGGCTTGAGTGCTGATGTGCCTGTGCCTGCGCGTACGTACTCTGCGTGGCTACCAAATTACGTGCTTCGTTTGTTGTGCGGAGCCCGTCTCTGTATGTAACGTGGCAAGAGGGCTTACATGATCGTCCGTTCTCCTCACAAACGGCCTGACAGCGAATCTAAGGGCAGCTTCACGCATGGTATGGTGCTTCCGTACAGAATACGCACAAACATGTTGCCCAACAGAATACTGACCATCACCTGGGATGTTATGGTGCAGACAAAGCGCGCATGGGTGGGTAAACCTACTAGCCATGCAACTCCCACGTTCATTTGACAGCTAGCGCAAGAAACGGCCTGGCTTCGCAAAGCTTGCAGGAGCAGCATAGCTTTCCCTCAAGGATGCCTTGCTGCACCCGGAACGGACGCATGGTTTGTCGTGCACGGTTCGTACTAGTTGACGTATGTAGGCGTGAGGACGGAGCAGGATGAAGCATGCATTGGCCTATCCTATCAAGCACCAAACCCCGAGCCAGCCACCACAGAGCACGGACCCGCACCATGGATTGACAACGCAAGCCAAGCAATATGCGTAGGTTTCTCAGAATCAGAAGGCAGGTTCTTAGACGATAGTACGACAACTCGTACTTGGTTTCTACTCAAGGTGTGGAACGTCACATCACGGTTATTCGCCGTGTTGTGACACATTATTGCATGTTTAACTGCTTATCTGCTACCTATCGGAGGGACATTCACCGATGACCCATGTTCTACCGACCCTACCCGGAACTTGGACATTATCCGCTGTTGAGCAAATCCCGTGTTCCCATCCGTCAACTCAACCTGCAGAATATCTGCTGTATTCCAACGTGTCGCTAGTGCTACCGCCGCTAGCACGGTCACCGCATGCGGCGTCGTAATGCGCGGTACATGCTTGCTACCACCGGTGTGTGTGCGGAATACTGACAGGGCCTGCCGCACCGCCTGCGTTAGCGCACCTAAACAGCAGCAGCAGCAGCAATGCGGCAACCGCCCTGGGGCCTCCCGCCTGGGGCTCCCGCCCTGGGGGCTCCCGCCCTGGGGGCTCCCGCCTGGGGCGCCCCTCCCGCCCTGGGGCCCTCCAGCCCTGGGGGGCTCCGCCCCTGGGGGCTCCAGCCCCTGGGGGTCCGCCCTGGTACCTCCCGCCCTGGGGGCCTCCCGCCCTGGGGCATCCCGCACTGGGCCTCCCGCCCTGGGGCTCCCGGCCCCTGGGGGCTCCCGCACTGGGGCTCCCGCCCTGGGGGCTCCGGTCCGCCTGGGCCCTCCCGCCCTGGGGCTCCCGCCCTGGGCCTCCCGCCCTGGGGGCTCCCGCCCTGGGGCCTCCCGCCCTGGGGCTCCGCCCTGGGGGCTCCGCCCTGGGGCCTCCCGCCCTGGGGCTCCCGCCCTGGGGCTCCCGCCCTGGGGGCTCCCGCCCTGGGGGTTCCCGCCCTGGGCCTCCCGCCCTGGGGCCTCCCGCCCTGGGGGCTCCCGCCCTGGGGGCTCCCTCCCATTGTTCAGCTTGGAAGGCAGAGACGCGCCGGGACCAGCGCGCTTTCCTTCAAGTGGGCGCTTGTGGAAAAGACCGCTGCGTACGTCCAAATCTGCTCTCCTTTCCCGGGCGGGGCCTTCGGGCCACAGGTAGAACCCAATACTGTTTTCCAAATTGGATTACTGATCTAGTACTTTCAGGCATCCGGCTCGATAGCATCCATCTTAGTGCGTTATCGTGACTAGCTAGCTCTATCTGCGTATGTGCGGTCGCAGGGCTCTAATATATATATATATATATATATATATATATATATATGTATATATATTATTCACTTAGCTCGGCAGCATGCCGCTCGCTGGCCTCCTCCCCATTGGTCTGATTGGGCCTTAAGAGTGGACGTTTCTAGCGCCATCCTTCACATCACGCACCACTGGTGGGACCATGTGGGTGCGAACTTGCTTGGACCTCACGCGAGGCAGCTTCACACACTGCACTGTATGTGTAGTAGTGATTGCCGCTAAGGTCTCTCGAGATGTTGACAGGGTGCTTCTAGCACCATATTTTGTGATAGTGTGTGTCGTACGTCTACGACTACTACAGTATGCGCTGGGCTGCGAGCGGACAAGGATCGAATCCTTCCCAGCAGGAATTAACATACGGCATGTGCATGTGCACGGTCGTGTGTGTGTTGGGGGGGGAGCCGAAACTAACGCCACTCGTTCACAAGTGTACGCGCCCCGGACACGCACGCACGGCGGACGTACACACAGTGTACACCTATCTTAGCTTCTAAGGAGGCTTTCGTTTTTGTGGCACTGCGGTGATGAGGGTTTGGTGCAGGTGCAAGCCGCTCGTTCATCACCTCCACCATCTTACTTGTTTTGGGGCTTGTCATGGCGGCTTTGTCGGTTGGCAGCCAAGCAAATGTTGGTGCTATTGTTTCCCTAGGCAGACAGCTACCGGTGTTATGTGGTGCAGCTTGGTGATACTGTGGTACCCTGACAACACGGTAATGTGGTATTTACAGCACTTGGTGCTCCATCCGGTGGAGTGGTCACCTGCTGCTGCGGTTCTTAACTGGGGGTGAGAGCAAAACCAGCCACTCAATCTGCTGCCATGCTGGCCGCTGGGAAGGTGGCGGCGGGCGTCCAGCGCCGGGAAGGTGGCGGGGGCAGTGGCCCAAAGTCAACACCGGCGGTGTCATTGTAGTATGCGTAGTATTAAGGGCGGCGGCGGCGATTGGGTGGCTGGGCGTTGGGAGGGATGGAGCAGATGGTGGGCGAGTGATGCTCACTGACAGCGTGATGGGTAATCAAAAGGGATAGATGAATGTTTACCGTTCGTGCATGGCCCTGCCTAACCCCCTTTTTCTCTCTCTCCCTTTCTCTCTCTTTCACACACACACACACACACACACACACACACACACACACACACACACACACACACACGCACACACGCGCGCGCGCGACGCTGTATCTGGTACAGGTGGTGCGGCAGCGGTGGACTCCAGGACTCCAGGCAGAGCCAGGGCAATGAATCATGCAAACCGACGGAAGCTGTGAGACACTGCGTACGGCACACGCGTTCCCCCGTATCTGGTCCACTGCCGACCCCGTCCCCCATCCCCCAGGCACACTGCACCGGGCATTTGATTTCGGTGTTTGACTCACATTCGTCTTCAAGCCCCAGCCCAACCCTCCGCACCGACGGGCCAGGCCGCGACAACCGCCACCGCCGCCGCCGCAGGCGTACGACAGTCGTACTATTTGTACTGGTCGACAACCTCGGCTCCTATCAAACTGGAATGCATACATGAAAGCTCAGATTCCTAACGGAGCCACAATTCCAAGAGAAGGCTCGGAACCTTTCGGGACTACACAATATCATCCAATGTTACAATGTACGGACAGAATCCACGATCACTAGGTCCTAATATGATAACAAAGAAGAGCTCCAGACTCCCCTTGACCGCGTCGTGTGGTTGTTGAAAACGCATCCTCATCCGATTACACGTACCTTGCATTCCATAGGCTCCTTATCTCTCACCTACTCCACATACGTGGACTGTCCACCTGCTGAACACCCTTCTTGACGACCAGTTCTGTCCCTCGCTCCACAGTAGGGCCCCAATACATTCCAGAGGGGATTGGATCAATTGTGGTCGCGGACTGACATGGTACCTTATGCCATGCATCTACTGCACTGATACTTTAATTTGGACCGCAGCGCACCACCACGGCCTCCCACGCTCCGAAACACCGCAGATTGCTCCGATGACGCGTCTCACAGCTAATGAGTTTCTATACAACATTATTTTTAGTTATCGTTTCATTTGGTTATTCCCATCTACTTTTCCTTATCTTGGCTGAACTCGTGAAATCGTAATCTTTTGGGCCTCCTTGCTCGTTTATTGGCCTTACGAGCTATTGCGAGTTTGTAACAACACCAATGTTTTGTAAAATACACATGGAGGTCATAATGCATGATTGAAATCAGAAGCCCTGCAATTTTTACATCAACCTATTTGTGATTAGACGGTTATCCATGACGTACGAAATTGGCGGTAAACATTCCTCCTCGTCGACATTCACAGTTGGTTTCCTAATATATATTTGGATTTTGATGTTGTACAAAATCAACTGTGTACGTTGTGCACAACTATTGCGGGGTTGCAGTTAGGCGAAGGGCGACGTTACATCGCCGCAAAATGGATGCCCTTTTGCAGCTCCGTCATTTGCACTTTAGTGCCGAAGGATGTGATGTTGGATCCGAACAACAGCAGGCGAAGGCGCTGCAGGCAAGCCAGGGCATGAAACTCTCGGCTGAGTCGTAAGATTCCGTTTACATTAACAGCTGGCGCTCCCCCGCAGTTGAAATGTTTTTTATCGTCTGCCGGGGCACCCGAATTTGATCCTTCCCATGAAGCTGCCGATGCCCTGTTGGACGCAAGCGCTCCTGCACGGCGGGAGCGCCTCTGGGACGCCGTTATGTACGCGGCTGGCTTGGGCAAGGAATTCTGCATCTTGGCAGGCTCTCTCGCTAACGTACGTTATAAAACCCAATCCTTTTAACGCGGCGCATGTCTCCAGCCATATTTTCCGGCCGTATCCCGAATATATACGCACTTCTTGATATGCATACGCACCATAGGGGTTATCACCAACTAACTCCAAAAGATAGCTCCCAACTCCTCGCAGCTGGACCTGTCCGGAGCCGTATTAAAGGGCAACTCGCTGTTGGACCTGGGGGAGTGCACGGCGGCAGCCCGGGAAGCATCTTCCCAGGTAAAGGATGAGAAGTTAGGTTGCGTTTTTGCGGTTGGGAAAGCGGTGTATATAATACAGTTGTCTCGTATGACGCCGGGTCCGGAGACGGATCCAAACTCCATGGACCCGCCCCACGGAAGGCCTGTTTTGTCTTGGCCATAATTTAATAGGAGGTGGGGAGTTCTTCAGGGCTGCTGAATGCACCCACCGGCATGCATGGCTGACTGCCGCTGGTGAATATTTTTGGCCATTACCGTCAACAGTGGCGGTGCTGCATGATCCGTATCGCAGACGCGCCAGGCACTTCTGGACTTCCACCAGCGCTACCGCCAAGAACACCAACACCAACAGCAGCTACAGCAGCAAGAAGTGCCAACGGCGCAACGCACCAGCAGCGACGGCATGCAGCCGCCGGGGCAGGCACCTCGGTCGCCTTCGGGGATCGCCGCTGCTGCCGCTGGTCAGCTCGGCGCTGGAGCTCAGCAGGTGATTTGTCGCTGTGTCGCTGTCGCCCCGCCGCCCGTGGTTGTGAATAGGCAGGAATGAGAGGAGCGGCCGACCTAGTGTTTCTAACCTAGGGTTTGTCGGGGGATATGAGGATGGTTAGCTTGGAGGCTCCCTTTGTTGCGGAACATGCTGGTGTGCGCCGCCGCCGCACGTTTCCGCCGACCCATATCCACATATCCAAGCGCGGATGCTCACACTGGCCCACTGGCGTGCTTACTGGAGAAAAGACGCACATAGCCAGGCAGGCGCGCCAATCTCCATGCATCCAGATGTGCGCTGCGCCCTTCTGGCAGAATAGCCGCCGTTCTTGCCTGTCTTGAGATCGTACCTCATTCACCCAACGTAATGCTGCCGACAGAGTTTCGGAGCAGCTGCAGGTGCGGTGCACTGCGGCGGGGTGGGGCAAGCGCGGCCCGGCCCCAGCCTCCGGCCACCCGTGCCGCCGATCCAGCAGCAACCGCAGGACGGGTCGGCGCTGGGCGTCCCGACTCCGCAGGTGCCCCAACATGGTGTGTATTTGGCATTCATTACGCATCTGCGACCACCCATATCGTGTGTGGGGGGTGAGGGTGAGGGTGAGGGTGAGGGCGACGCACGAATCAGGAGTTAAGGGCTCAAAGGCTTCAACCTTCTGGCAAAGTGTTGGGGGTGTGGACTGTGGAGCGCGGTGTAAGGTACGATACGCAAATCCGAGCTGTAGACGAGGAGCCCTCATATAAAGCTTAAAACTCATATTGGCAAATTGGTCATCGGTTAAGGGTTATCCTTGCCCTTATGAGAACTCAACATCGTGAATCAATGTGCAGATGGAGGCCAAAGGTGGAACGGGACGAGCGGCAGCGGCAGCAGCGGCAATGGACCATCTCGATGGGTCACAGGGAAGCGGCCAGCGATGGTTGACGTGGGGCCGCCGGTTGATGAGGACTGCAGCAGCGGCCCCGGCGGCAGCGGTGTTGGCGGCCCCGGGGGCTTCCGAACAGCTCGCGCGCAGCTGGTGGCAGATAGTGTACGGAAAGGGCAGGCGCCACCGACCTTTTCCAACCAGGCAGGTAGCACTGAAGGGATATTGAAGGGATGGGGGGTTCCTCCGGTACCGGTTGTCAACCACAGATGACAGCTGGGTATGGCCTGCAGCGGGGGAAGGCGCGCCCAAGATTACGGAGGACGCAGTGCAGCGGCTTGTGGAAGCGGTTGCGCTGCAAAGAGGCTGCGATGCGATGCGATGCGAACGGCATTCCTGCGACCCCAGGTTCAGAGCCGCCGAGCATATACGCCTGCCTGGACTGGACTGGACTGGACTAGACGGGAGTGGAGTGGAGTGGACTAGACGGGAGTGGACTGGACTGGACTGGACAGCAGCCGCTGATATCCTGGTCTACAAATGCTACGATCTTCATCTATGGAATTGCGGAAGCGCACGAAGGAACAGCCTCTTTATGACTGTTTCGCCGCTCAGCAATGGCCCAAAACTTTCTGTCGGTCTGGAGGCGTCGACGACTTGTACCCGCATATGGTGCATCGCATGGTGTTGCGTTCCTACGACCCAATCTGCGTATGCATGTGCTCACGGTTTTTTTTACGGTGTCGTCACGCGAAGTTGGGCGCCAACAGCTGCGAACAGACCCGACTCCAATTGATCAATCAATTGACTCTCTTTGCAATCAAGGGCTGAGTGGGAAGCGGCTGAGTTAATACGGCAAATACGGCTCTGATCTGGACATGGCATCCGGTCATTATTGCCCCGTATACCCCGCTCCTCATGAAACAGAACGGTGGTCCACGTGTGGGCAAACCGCCATACTCGCGGTATATTTAGCACCTTGAGGAGCTATCCAATATATATATATTTATATTTATATTTATATTTATATTTAAAGCGAATATGAAAGTCTGTCTTGCCCTTCCGGGCTCTCTTTTCCCTGGCATGGCTATCTATCTGCGTCCGCAGGTTCCTCGAACCGGACTCACGCGGCCACTGAAGAAGCAGCAGACTGGCGGCGGCGGGGGGGCCGGCGGCTCCAATGTCCGCGGCTTCGTGCCGCCATTCGTTGCGCGCGGCATCGAGGGCCCGCCGACAGCCGGTGGCGGAGGTGGCGGGGGCAAAGGGGAAGCTACTGACGGGGACGTAGACAGCCCCTACCCGCCAAGACTGCTTGAGATGCTGGCGGAGCGAAACCTCCTGTGTGAGGCCATGTTCATCAGGGACTTGGGTGTTTTGTGGGGAATCGATTTATAGGAGGATGAGGGTGAGCAGCAGCGGTCGGTTTACTGCCCGAGGAAACAAGATATGGGTTGTGCCATGGGCGTGGCATGTGGCGGGCACATTTGAATGTCCCGATGTGTGTGGCGCCGCTGGCTTCAGCCTCTCGGTTCCCGCACGCTCCGCAGTCGTAATCGTTTTGCATACGGCCCGGCATCCCACGACCAATGACTTCTTGTGCAGCCTACGGCCCCGAGGGCAACGTAGTGGTTCCGGAGCCGCTGGCGAAGTTGGACCCCAAGATCATCGACAACGTCTTCAACGAGGTGCTGGACCGCTCCGCTTCGATCGGCTGGTCGGACATCGCGGGCCAAGACGCCGCCAAGCGGCTGGTACAGGAGATGGTGGTATGGCCCATGCTCAACCCGCAGCTGTTCAGGGTAGGAAGGGTAGGAGTTGCGGCGAGCGGCTGAATGTCCCCGCATCCGAATGGGTTGGCTAGCATGTGTATCAATCAGTCAACGTAACGGAAAGGAACCTATGAGAACGCATGAGACGGTGACGGTGTCTATCTTTAGAAGATAGACCGAGAGGCACGTGATTAGTTCTGACAGAAGGGAACTATCGAGAGCTTGCGCGGTGTCTCATTGAGCGAGTGGGCGACGGATTGGTGAGGGAGGGGGAGTACAAAGGAATGGCCGCCATGTGATCGGATATACACTCACATATCCGAGTGAGATATACACTCACTCGAATATGATCACTCCGTTAAAGTGATCGGATATACACTAAAAACGAAAAGACAGCGGACTGGGCTGTCTTTTCGTTAGGAGTCCATAACCCTGGACTTGGATCGATACCACGCACGACTTAAACACCGCGGACCTGATAGGAAATGACCATCATGTCACCCGCCATTTCGCCTGCTTTCTGGCCATCAGCCTGCGGCCTTACTGGCTGCGGCCGTTGCCGACCTCTGCCGCTAGGTCTGCATTGTTGCCTGGCCGTCTGCTGCGTTCGTGTGTGGCTGCGCAGGGCGCACGCGCACCTCCGCGGGGACTGCTGCTCTTCGGGCCGCCTGGAACGGGTAAGGGCTGATTGACGCCGGTAGCGATGGTGATGGGAGAACGCGATCTGCCACACAGCAGGATCGGGAAGATCCATTCATACATCAATAGGTTACAATATAATAAATAAATATATATATGTATATATGTATGTATATGTATATGTCCCCTGCGTGTGTGGAATTGCGAACTTAGGTAAGCTCCAGGTGGGCGAGTGTGGTGGGTAGGCCTGAGGGTGCGATGTCCTCGCGAGCACCAAGCAAGGTCGAGTCTCCCCTGGGGGACGCGTAACCGGCAGCTTTATCGGGAGGGCCGGGAAGCGGTATATGATAGTTAAATCTGCTCATACGCCAGTTCTATCCAGTTCTCTCTGTGCTGTGCTCATCAGCGTGTGATTGCTGTGATGTCGATCTATCTCTCGCTGCCTTCCTGAGGCCATGAAGCCCCACCCGTGAAGCCCCACCGCATCTGCCGATCGAAGGCCTCGCTCAACCTCCCACGCCCTGTGGTAGTGGACGGCTGACAGGTCTGCATCTCCTGCTCGCTTACCCTTGTCTCATATCCGATGTGCCTTGTCTCCGTATCGCAAAAAAAATGATGATGATGATGATGATGATGATGATGATGATGATGATGATGATGATGTTCCCTGGAAAAGGAAAGACGCTAATCGGCAAGGCGGTCGCGGCCAACATTTCCGCCACGTTCTTCTCCATCTCCGCCTCGTCCCTCACCAGCAAGTGGATTGGGGAGGGCGAAAAAATGGTGAGCGAATAGGAACAGAGGGTCCGGAGGCAAGTAACCATCTATGCAACAGCGCAAGGGCCCTGTACCCGCAGATTCTCTCGTGTCTTATGTCACCTCAATGCGTGTATGTAATATCGATGGTGTTCATCACCACCAACAACAATAACTGACCTCTCGCGCCCAATGTGTTTGATGGGGTCGCTTTAGATCCTCGAGGCCTCGTATATGTACATGCTGGCCGCCTCGGCGCCCTCTTCCGCCAGATCAACAACGCAACGCAACGCTGGCCGCTCTCCGCCTGCGCCGATGCTTTCGTCCCTGCCCTGTCCACTCCCTAGGTCCGGGCGCTTTTCGCGCTGGCTGGATGCCTGCAGCCCTCTGTCATATTCATTGACGAAATTGACTCGCTCCTCTCTGCTCGAAAGGCCGAAGGTGCGTGCAGGGCTCGCAGGAATGCGGGGACAAGATAGGTGGGTGGGTCAAGATGCCTTGCACGACTTGTCTCAGCCGTTACATCCGGCAACCGTTGAATAGCTCTTGCCCGTCGCATCTTGTATTCTAAGCAGTTGCAGTTGAAAGTCGTCCCCATACGTACCGATACTACCGGTTCGCTACCGCTACCAGGCGAGCACGAGGCCAGTCGGCGTCTTAAGACGGAGATGCTGGTTCAGATGGATGGCTGTGACCCCGGCAGCAGCGAGCGGCGAGTGCTAGTAATTGGGGCCACCAATCGGCCTGAAGAGCTGGATGAGGCTGCAAGGAGGTGTGTGTGTGTGTGTGCGCGCGCGCGCGCGTGTGTGTGTGTTTGTGTGTGTGTGTGTGTGTGCGGGGGAAGGGGAGGGGGATTGAAGTGGGAGCGATGCCGCGTCGAAGTTCCGCCGCGTTGGGGCCCCGGCTGGGAGTCTAGCAGAACAGTCTCTACCCACCCGCACTACGCGGCGAAGAGCATTGGATCAGGGAGCTCCCTTATGGAGCCCTGGTTCAGTACTTGGCATCTGGAGTTGAGGGAAGCCTGGGACTGGCATTGGAATTGGTCGTCGTGCATGGATGCGTATGCGTGTCCACTCTCTGCATGGTGTCTGTAAGACAACTGCCGCACAGAGTCCATTGCTCTCTTACTCATTGCCGAACCGATAGGTGGTAACCCCCACCTCTGTCCGTCACCCTGTCAGGCGTATGCCGAAACAGCTCTACATCCCGCTGCCGTGCGCCGTGGCTCGATATCAAATGCTGGTCAACACCTTCCGGCAGGGTTGTAAGTGTGGGTGCTGAGGGTCGGGTCTGGCCTCCGTGGGGTCTATTGGGGTTGAATTCTTCCCGGGTCGCCGGTATTAGTGCGGGTGAGGGTTGAGAACTTGAGATGCCCTAGACCGTATCAACTTGCCGATTATGGTCCCCAATGGTCCCAAAGTTCCCATGGTCGGAGCCATCCCTGGTCCATCAGCTGTGCGCCTAAAAGGAAGTGTCGCCGTCCTGGAGTAAAATTACCCATGTTCACGGTGCCTGCTGGTCAATAGACGTGCAGGAGGTGATATTTAAGGTGGGCTTAGTCAGGATTCCTGGTTGGATCCACCGTGTGTTGTCCCCATTGGCTCTTGGATCTTGGATCTTGTGGATCTGTGGATATGATGTCCGTGCGTTCCCGGTGGGTGCTGAACAGCGAACTGATGGGGTGCATGTGTTATGACAATTTTCCGGTCTGCTGTGTACGGGGGGATGTAAGTGCATATCCCGTTCTCCAAGCAGCTCACCAGCTCATATGTCCCGGCCTCCTCCCTCCCTCCCGTCCTCCCTCCGGCCGGCCCGCCGTCCCTCCCGTTGACTTGTAGCGGAGGTGACCACCTGCCTCAGTGAGTCTGACCTTGCTAAGATCGTGGACCGTACTGCCGGCTACAGTGGCAGCGACATGAAGAACCTGATCCAGGAGGCCTGCCAGGGGCCGGTGCGGGACCTATTCCGCAGCCTCGGGAATGTCACCAACGTCACTCCCAATGATCTGCGACCCGTCAACCTGAAGGACTTCCAGGTAGGACTTCCAGGTATGGTATGCGTGTGGGAGGGGGGGGTTGGGGGGTTTTAGGGGGGGAAGACTGAACAGCGGGATCCAAGTTTCGGTCATGATAATGGTGATGGCGGTGGCGGTGGTTAAGAGGTTGGGACGGATTTTTAATTCCTAATGCCTCAGTAAGTCGGGTCGGTTTCCAGCCAGGCAGGCGGCTAGGGCGGGGCAAGGGGCAGGAAAGGAGGAAAGGTAGTTATGGGGGCGTATTGGGGCATTCAGCAGAGCGGGTTGGAGGCGCACGAACGCGTGACGGTGTGGAAATATCGATATTACCTCCCTCATCAGCCCTCCCTCATCAGCCTTCCCCATCGGCTACGGAATGAAGCGCTATTGCTATTCCTTGGGACCTACCCTTCGCGCCCTGCCCCCTTCGCGCCCTGCCCCCATTCCTCGCTCATTATCCCCCTCCTTAACCATTGCTCCCCACAGATGGCATGCAAGGCGCAGAAGCGAACCGTATCCGATGCAGAGGTCGAGCGGTACGAAAAGTACGACAGCCAGTTTGGGGCCAAATATGTAGAGGAGACCGAGGCCAGTTGCCGCACCGGGGGTGCTGGCGTTGGCATGGGGGACGGCGGCTGCGACCTGCCGGACGAGGAGTGGTAGTGTGCCCTGAGCCGGTATTAGTGTGCATGTGCGCTAGACATCTAAACCAGACGAATTGGAAGATAGATGTGGCTGGTGACGAGATGCGCGAGGGCCGGTGTGGGCACTCTCGATAGCGATGTCTCGTTGGTTTGAAATGTATGTGTGTACCCCGTATAGAGGCGACGACGCGTAGAATCCGATGTGCATGACGCGGGACTATGGAGCTCTGGGAAAACGGAATTCTGGAAAGCGGACGGCATTATTCTTACACTGTGGGCGACTCGCCCTGCAAAGACGAGGACCGGGGATCCTGACCGCCGGACCGAGCCACAGCACAGGGGAGGGGCACGTAGCTTTGTCTGTCTGTCAATACTTTACACACACACACACACACGTGTTGACCGATGGGGGCCTGGATCAAAGAACGCTATACCGTCTCGATCGCCTGTCTCCTAGCTACAGACTCTCTCACACGCACGCACGCTGAATGAAGGCATGCTCAGGCTTGTGTACTGTCGACCTTCACGTACGTTTTCCGCCAAGCATATTGCGTTTCATGCATCGATTCCATGCAAAACATTTTTTTATCTTTTTCGTCGATGTTTCGGGCCTGAGCATGTCTGCCAGGGTCTGCCGTACAACAACAGCATCGGAACGTCATGTTACTGCAGGTTGCTGGCAGGTCCTTTTCCAAAGCACGTACGTCGGTTACACTTGTTAAGTATCACAATTTATGTTTAAGCAAAAATAGCATACACCAAAAAGATTGCAGTCACGGGTTGAAACGCTTAGCCGGTAATACCGGCGGGTTAGCCGGTATGCCCCAACTGCATGATGACGGTGGCCTCAATTTGCTTAAGCGATGTTTTGGATCATTAGTCAACAGCGGTCTGCCCTACCGGACGAACTCTGAAAACGGCGGTTAATTTCGGTAACTTGATTGATCTTAGGAATCGATGCCAGGCATGGGTTAAACGCTTAACGAATGGCAGGCATGGGTTAAAAGTACGAAGGGCTCTTCCAGGGCATACAATCTCAGCTGTAATCATTTGATGAATAATTACTTCGGTGCAGGGAGGCGTTACAGTAACTTATCGAAATGCTACTGTTAATGCCAACATCGTGCGTGCGGCCCACCTTCCGTCCCTGTCTGCCCCTGTTTCATACATATACAAAGCTCTATCATCCAGTGCTAGGTTCTGTGCAAAGTTATTGTTTATTAGGAATATACGACTTCATTAATAAAATATATAATTGAATAATGATGCTTAAATTCATATTCCTTGCGTGTCTATGTACCATAGGAATTCGTTATATGTAGCTCGTTATGAACTACTGCGGAATGACGCAAGGCAGGCACGCAGGGGGAATTTTTTCCTGCAACATCATATGCAAGATACAGATAGATGCCGGCAGATTTTCTCGGAAGGTTGATAGCCAGAATCGAATGAGTGTGCTAGTACGATGTGGTCGTATGTATGTCGTATGTGCTTGGCTCCCTGCCTACTTGATTGCGGACGCGTTATTTACCCTCACCTCTCCTGCCTAATGGATGGTTAAAAAGGATTATCTCAAACAAATTACGCTACAGGGATTTATTATTAAACGTCTTCTGTGGCTCGTAATGCTATATTGGCCGCGATCGATTGGGCGCGCGCGCGGGCGGCGAGTTGCACAATCGTGTACTGGACGACGCGAAGGTTTCATGATAACTTAGCATTCCTCAAATTGGGACCGTCTAATATGTAGGGTATACGATAAAGAAATCTTCGATGATAACAAGTGGCTCTGGCTGTGTAGATGTGGCGAGCGCATCAGGATAGAGAGTGAAACCTTGAAGAATCTGACACCGTTAAAAGCGTTGACACAAAATAAGTGCCAAACTCATAACCAAATAATGTATATATTTTAAAACATAAAATTATGCAAAAAACGCAAGTGTCATCCCTATAACCCAAAGTACACGCGCGGATTAAAGGCCGGACGAGCGAGTCGCTTGGTTCAGTAAATAAAGCCATACGATAGAAACCCTAGCTTTGCATAATGGCGTTTAAGCTCCTATGTTTTCAATGTCATAGAATTTGTCATTAATGAAGATTTAAAAGCGCTTAGCCTTTGCTCGCTGACGGAGGCTGACGTTAGTTTGCAGACGACATATATATATCAAGTGACACGTGCGTGGGATCCACATTGGATATTGCGTTACAAGGAAGCTCGATGGAAACCGCGAATCAAATCGCCCGCCAACACGTCGGGGGATGCGAACTGATGAACTGTGGAGGTGCGTTTCATTTGGAAGGATTCTGGCTGATGCATGACGCGCGCGCAAGCCCCCGCCCACGCAGACCCTGCCTATCTAATAAGTCCTAAATAAGTTAGTAATGCATACAAGAAAGCAATACCCGCCAGTCATCAAGAAACATGCCACAAAGAGCGCGAATATCATTTGTCACGTTGGGTCGCTCGCATCTATCGCACGCAGTGCCGTGTTTGCATGCATGCGAGTCAAAATGCGCACAAGCATCAAATTAATGCACAATCAGCGGATGGAAGGAAAGACCGACAAGCGACGTGGTCTGCTGTATGTGTCATGCCACCGTGCCTTCAGTTTCCGCCGCGCGCGTTTGCGTTTGCGTTCCGTGCTGTGTTTCTTCGGGGAGGATCGATGGGTGAGGGTTGGGGATATTGCGTGCGTGTATGCATCGTGAGCGATCGACGAAGGGGAAATTGGAAAGGACTCACAGAAGGCCAACAGGGAGGGCATCGCATCCTGGCCGCAGGTTATTATTGCAGGATGGGTGCAGCGGGTGAAGGTCAATTCAACCCCAAGCGCCCCGAGCGTACGAGGGCTATATTCACCCCCAATTCACCCTCCTATATTCACACACACCCCTAATTCGCCCCGAGCGTACGAGGGCTATATAGCCAAACAAATTAAGCTCTATATAGCCCTCGTCCTCTAAACCATACCAACTGGAATTAAAACCTACATATATTACTTAGCCTGGGCCCCCATTCAAATAAAGTATTATTACCCTAGCCTTATGCCTCTATGTTGATTTCTTATTACCTACAGCTCCTAGCATGTAATACCCCATGCATCATGCAGTGCATGCTCTGAAGAGGCGTAGAAATGGGCCTTACGCAAGTACACACGAATGCATGTCTCAGTGCAAGTTTGGGGCCCACCCATTCCTGCCAGTCCTGCCCCCCCCATATATATATATATATATATATATATGGGGGGGGGGGTGTAAGAGAGAGAGAGAGAGAGTGTGTGTGTGTGTTGCTGCTGTGCACGATCAAAGTGACGTATATAATACGCGTGTCGGGGGTTCAAGTACCCCCCTCGCTGACGTCACAATGTCCCATCCATGTGCGTGCGATTATCGAAACTCCTGCATGACAATTGCATGTGTATGTGTATGTGTGGCAAAAAGAATGTAATTCAAAACCCGGATAGACATATTTGATAGCTAGATAGATATGCAGGAACTAACAATGCTGCTTTCTTTGCCTTGTTGGAGCTGTACATACGTTTATAAAATAAATAAATAATATATTATGCATGGCACGCAGCACCACAACACGACCAGGCGCCAAGGTGTAATACTACAGCAGATAGAGCTCGCTAGCAAGGCACTAAGAGCCGCGGTAGTGGCCCCACGCTTTTTACATGTCAGTGATGTACGCCTTACGTAACGACGGTGTCGTGTCATCTGAACTATGAGGGCCGCCGCATGCGATGGCATCCTAATTTAAGACAGGACCCCAACGTCAACCCCCAGTCAACGTCACGCATTTTTCGGCATATGTGTATTTGTCTGCCTACGTATTGTCTACGTATTGTACGACAAGCTAATATACGGAAGGTTCAAAAGCCATGTACGTGTAGGGGTATGGTATGGGTAAGGGTCTGCCGTGTAAGGGCATGGGCTTGGTTACGGGTGCCACAACCTCGAAACGCACACACACATGCACACGTACACACATGTACACATGCACACGTACACACATGTACACATGCACACACTTACACACACTTACACACACACTTACACACACACTTACGCACACACTTACGCACATACACACACATACACATAGCTAGATGGTATGTGTGCGGCACAGAGTCCTCCAGATACGCACATTACCGCACACAGCTAACTGCATCGTATTTCACCGGTCTCATACCCCTGCCTGCCTCCAGCACACGATTAATCATCCGCCGTGTTCTTCTGACGCCGCCTTAGAGATGAGATGCTGACATGACGCTTGATGATGACATTGCGGCGCAATAATTACGTTACCACAACCACAATCGCACAGCAGATCACAATAGCTACATAGCTATATATATAGATGCAACTCAATGAAAAATCAACAAACGCGTGCGAGAAGTTATGATCGCTTCACAACTAACCACCGAAACCAGCGCCGAAACCAACTGAACATTTCACGCACACAGATATATATTTTTATCACTTGCCTCGCGGGATCTGGTCGCGGGCTGCACCGAATGCAGCTTGCGATAGAGGGAGGGAGGAATGACCTGGGCGCGTTAGGCTATCGATGCAGTCCTAGGCCCAGCAGCGAGGAGGGACGTTTGTTTCCTGTATAGGCAGTCCTTCATTCCGGCACCGCTATTTCCTAATAGAATATAAATGTGTGCGCAAACTAGAATTCTATTATTTTCTTTAATAAAAATTATTAGGGTTGCATGCGGACAGACAGACACACGGCATCCGGGCTAGATAGCTCACTCGGCAGCATCGCTCTATCTATCAATATAAATCGCATGCTGAAATTGAAAGCGGCAGCCTGCTGCTGGAAACCCCAAAAGTCCACTCCTGCTCAACAGTAGGTCCTCAACCCGATATATATCTGTTCACGATGTCGGACATTATAAAAGTATGATGATCGACCGCACGCCGAAATTCGCCAAGGGGTTGCTTGGGGTGATGGTGACGGCGTTGCATCTTAATAATATATATATCGATCTCACTCTCACTCGCATGACGTAATATAATGTAATATTATATAGAACACACATAATATAAGCTTCCTCCGTTCTCGCGCCCGTCCAGCTTCCATTGCTGGGTCGACACAGGAAAACGGGGGTCGGAGGCTGCTGTTGGGGGACATTAGGTTCCGCACAAGCCTAACTGCACAGTGTGAATTAACAGGGACGCCCAGCAAATAGTACCTACAACATTCTGTACCCGCATCGAGGCCCCCTTATGTCTCTCTCGTGATGAGTTCCTGGCTGAGGGTCCACCCTGCCCCCCGAGGTGTTTATGCGTATGTGTATGTGTATGTGTATGTGTATGTGTATGTGTATGTGTATGTGTATGTGTGTGTGTGTGTATGCCTGCGCGAGGGGGTGCGTCGGGTGGAGGTCTACTTATCGTGCTTGATACTCCCGAAGGATATCGGAGGGGGCCGGGGGGGTGCGGAGGTCGGGGAAAAACCAGCAGAAGCCCACCGTAGCAGAATCCCAGCAGAAGCCCACCGTGTTCATATCGTTGCGAGACGCGGTAGTTGCTAGCCGCGCGCATCGCAGTTCGTTTCGGAAATGCCACCACGAGCGAATCAGGCGAAAATGTTGATAGTTGTCTACTTGTGGCGGATGGCGCGCGGAAAGACTGGATTTTGATGTGGGTGTTGGAAGAGAGGGATCGAGGGGGGGGGACGGAGAGAGGGGGGTGCGGGCGTGAAAAGTTAACAAGAAGATGATTGGAAGTAGAGATTGGCATCTATCTATGATTGCTTCCGTATTGAACAGGGAAACGATGAACATCTCACCCTCGCCCTCGCCCTCGCCCTCGCCCTCGCCCTCGCCCTCGCCCTCGCCCTCGCCCTCGCCCTCGCCCTCGCCCTCGCCCTCGCCCTCGCCCTCGCCCTCGCCCTCGCCCTCGCCCTCGCCCTCGCCCCTAGCGCTGTCCTTTGCTCCTGTCCTTCGTTCACCCACCTTGCGGACCTACAGCGAACACCACCGTGTCACCTAACAAACACACATGGATATGGTTACATGGTCACGCATACCACTCCACCCGTCAGACATTCACCGGTCGAGGTGTACGAGGTGTACGGCGGTCTATTTGGCAGCCCTCCAATTACTTTAGCCATATTACTTGCCGTTTTGCAAAAAGGCGACGTTGCTTGCTTTTACGCCGCTCTTGTATCGACACACCACAACCTGCGGGTGTGCGTGTATGTGTATGTGTATGGTGGTTGGAGGATATTGACGAACAAAAACCCTCCCACATAAAGCCCTCAAAGATCATCTCGTACTGCGTCTCTTCATCGGCCCATCTGTCTTCCTCTCCGGTAAACGCAAAACCAGCAAAGCCGCACAAATAGCTTGATTGGGGACTCCCCACGCATGCATGGCGCGCGTGTGGGTTTGGGTGCGATGAGGGCAGTGAATCGAAAGCCATTTGATGCCTTTGCTGTGTTTTTGTGGGAACATACGGCACAGGGGGGTGAATGCATGGCTTCATCACGGCTGCAAGGGCACTTGGCAGTACTCCGCAGAGGTACGACCTCTCACAAGGCCGTCGAGGGGCTGGGTGGGCTAGACCTTTTCCTAGGCTAGTGGCCTACTATAAGATATAAAATATATATTTAAATGTTGCATTATCAACGAATCCCAGGTTGGCCTGCTGGCCGTTACCCTGTTTATCTGTCCTACATATCGTATGGTCTAGGACCTCTCGTGACGTTTCGTTTTTAAGTTATTTCAATGCTAAGAATGATTCGAGTTCGATTCCCTTGGGGAACGTTAAATGCATTTCAGGCTTATTGACATCACACAGTTGCTTATAACGTTATGACTCGCGGGACACTCGGTCCTCGGGGGGAAGCAATGTGACGAGCAAGCCATGGTTCTGGCCATTCGTAAAGTTCGTCAGGAATTCGTTACACGCTGATACCCGTACGACCGTAGGCCTATGATCTCTTAAACTTTGAACCATTTATCGATCTGACATGTAAAAATCCATCCCTGCCGTACCCGCGTATTCTCGTACATCTTTCCTCACCTTGCATCCTCCGTATCCTCCAGGCATGCGGCTCATGGGGACATTCGCCTTGCCCACGCCGCAGCCGAACACGGAGGTGTTTGACCATACCACCTGTGCAAAATGGCCCGTGCCGCGAGGGATGTTGTAGTCGTACGGATTGGGTACGGTAAAGTCGTACAGCTTCACTTCTGAGTACCAGGCGTCTACGGCACGCTTGCAGCTCCAGTCCGGCTTGGGATACCTGTACGGCAACGCAAGCATATGTAAATTGGATAATTGTCAGCTTCAGGGAGGGGGACAGTTCGCAAAAACTTAGAACGGTGGATGTTTGGAATATCTACCAAAATAGCTTCAGAATGATGCGATGATGACGACCCCGGGTAACTAATTTACGAAAGGAAAAGCATCATACGGATAACGTACATTTCTGTGCCGTACAGGCACTCTCCTCCCACCCCCCCGTGCTCCAGGTCGCACTGCTGCGCCGCCAACACCTCTGCGTAGGCCTGCGCCTCCGTCGCGATGGTGGTACTCCAGGTGAGGGGGGGGGCCTGGTGCCATTCGCGGTACGTGTTGGTGGCGGTGATCATTGAGAAGATGTCGGAGCAGTTGCCGCCTGGAGATGGGGAAGAGAAGGAAGAACAAGCGGGCAGAACAGGGAAGAAGGGGAGGGAGAGAAAGGAAGGGAAAAGGGGGCACGGTGGGATGTGGTTCAGGGAGTGCAGAGGCGGACGGGCAGGTGGGAATGAAAATGAAGTGAAGGTGCCAGGGGTGAGGAAAAGGAGTCGGGTTTGCATGCGTATGCGCCTTACCAATGAAATCAGCTTCTGGCTCGGTGTTTGGTACAAAGCCATTTGCAAGCGGCATCATGGGGCGGGGTGGCGACCGCGGTGTTGGAGGCGGAGATGGTCGTCGCGGCGGTGGTGCTTTCTGCATAGGCAATGCCGGCGAAGCGCGGGCAGGTGGCGGCGCTGTGGGAGATGGTCGCTTAGGCGGTATAGGGGCAGGCGGCGGCGGTGTTGGAGGTGGCGGGGGCGACGGTGATGGCGCGAACGGAGGCCGGCGCAATAGGGGCGGTGGAGGCTTGAGCTGCGGTCGAGGAGGAGGCCGCGGTGGTCTTGGAAATGGTGGCGTCGAAGGCAGATAGGGAGCAAGAGGAGCTGATGGAGGTTCATCCGGTAGCATGGGCGAGCTGGGTGGCGGCGGATCCGGCAACCTCCATACGCGAATTAGTAGCTGGCGTCTATTGCGTGTGAGGGCAGCGCTCCGTTGGCCGTTCGAGGCGCCAATCATCGTACTATCCAGCACGCCCATTGGTTGTTTATCCTTGAGTTTACGCTCTAATCATTTTACAGAAAGTAAACATATTAGTTAAAGATATTATGCAAACTCAAGAATGAAAGACTGGCCGTACCAGTATTTGAGAAGACCGTTTCGATTACCGTCCCTCTGCTTGGCCACGGACTTTGATTACTGACAAAAGTCTTAGATTTTACATGCAGAAAACATGCTAATAAAGCTGATATGAAAACACCACGGATTACAGCCATCACTGCCGACGAAGCCCGTGTTACAAGCGTCTTGCGGCCAAGTTGTTTCAAGTTAGCTTGCTTAAAACTATTATCACAGAAATAGTTATAAAAATTCAAGATACTTTGCAGTATCCACAAAGCTTACTAGTCTTCTAGCCCACCCTGCGACTACAACCAGCCATGCATATGCGCGCGCTAACGACCTGTCCGTGATCAGTTTTACTGTTTTATAATTTAGCATTTTATAGTTATTGGACATAAACTATGGCTGGCCGATCTTGTCGTGCTGAAATACAGTTGTAACGTACAGGTAGGAGCAAGTAAGATTGTAATGCAGAAAAGTCGAAAGTCCGTGCTGGGGTAAAATACGCTTTGATAAATATCGCAGTTGTACGTGGCTCGATTTCATGAATCGATGCTCGCTAAGGTTCAGCTTAATAATGATGATGATGGTGTCCTCATACATACATATGACGTTTCTACCATGCTACTGCCCGGCGGAGCGCGTTGTTTTGGAACTTAACGGCCAAATCACTGGTGACACCTTCTGTTTTCAAAATTACCTGTAAATCACTTGCATAACGATAGAGAAATCGCCCGTTAGCTGCCAGTTAATGCCTCAGCAGCATGGATGGGCGGGGTCGGGCTGCACATTAAGCTATCTATCTAATAAAACAAAATAGTTCCGTAATGTTAATCAAATGACTGGTGCAGGAAACTTAATTCCAATTTCTCGCTCGCTGTCTGTCTGAGAGATTTCTAAACATCATAAGCACCCAGAGACTAGCTTCATTCGCCTACGTGCGTACAGCATGCATGCACGTGCGTAAGGCATCATGTCTGCAATCATCCTGCCTGGTTGCACCCATGGCCCTGGTCAAACTGATCGAACGAAGACCCTTAACATTCATGCGGGTAGTCAAGGGCTCATCACATTAACCCTCGATTCTGGGGATCGATGTAGCCAAAACCGCCTAGGGCGTGAGGGTGCGTGTCGATCGTTGTCGCTCGTACGTGGAAGTTTCCAGCTGCTAAAGGGTAGAGACCAGTCATACGTTGCGACGACATACGCTCAATACACATGCTCCCGGATTTTGACCGGCTATAATCCCCAAGTTTGACACCAGCAGGGTCTTGATAACATTCCCACGCATTTGAGTATGCTGGTTCATGGCTATGTAGGAACAGTAGTTCCTACCGAGAACGGAGCAAAATAACGACCGACAAACCGGTTGCCTACATGCCACGACTGCGACCGTTCTGTCATCACACAGGCGACAAGTTCTTACTAGGCAGGTAGAGGCAAACATGTGGAGGCACCACCATCGACGCACGCAAGGCCTCAGGTCTTGAAAACGGCCCGGAAGAGGCAAAGAAAGGAAGCCCAAGACGCCCAGGGGATCCAGAATTCAGCTTCCATGCGTTGGCTAGGCCGTGGAGCCCACCGACAATCGTTACTGAAAGATTATTACGCAGCCTCACGAAAGACGAATAAAGCTTAAGTTGACGATTTGCGAAGTTATGTAAGTATCAAAAGGATGCTAAATGGTGCCTTGACGGAGGAAGAGTCGCCAAGCCAAGCACCGGACTGAAATGCATCTCCAAAACAGCGGATTGACCCAACCGTTACCATTCAGATCTAAAATTATTTCATCTTCACATAAGGAGGCAAATGTTTATCAAAAAAATGTCAGCGTCGAAGTTTATTGGAACGGTTCTTAACAAGGAACTCTGTCAACACTCACCGCCACAACCTTACGACGGTCTGACAATTTGTATGAGTAGGTAGATTAATTCTAGCTACGTCCTCTGGTCCAGCTTGTGACGGAGTGAGCTAAGGCGCTGTCGATAACCTTGGAACCTGGTTCGTAGCGGACATAGCAAACTGAAAAGCCGTACAAACTGAGCGTCACATTTCTAAAAAATTTCAACAGAACTTCCTGTCTTTCTTTAGTTATTACATTTTAGAGGATCTGAACGGTGACTCTTTTTCCTCACAGGGAGTCGCACCGGGATGGCCATTATTTGGGGGCTAGTAATTTATGTATCCACTATAATATTTTAATACAGAATGTCTTTATTGATTGAAATTCATGAGATAAAAATGTTAGAGTCGCGGTCAGTCCAACTCGAGGCGCAATAGGCGCTACGTCCGCACTTTTCACCTTTTAGAGCCATCCCAGGCCAAAAATGTACACGCCAAGCAACGTAGCATTCATGTTGATAATTTTGAGCTTGAGATGCGTTGTTGGTGGCCTTGGAAATGCAACTATTGAAGGTAGGCGGGACTTTTTACGTAAATTTGCTCGCGCGAAAATCCTTACAGGACATGACCCAACATACAAATAATCCCTGATATCGTTGTATTTTTAGATATTGGATCCAAAAGGCGCCTTAGATGCTTGCCTGGCGCGGCCTTCGGGATCCAGCCGCCCGCTGAAGTAGCAAGCAGACGCAATATCGGGCGAAGCTTTCATTCGAGACGTCTTTGGTCAGTCGGCGAACTATCGTTCCTGCCGCTGCCGCCATCACCACGCCCGCCGCGCCCACCGCAGCGCACTTCTGCGCCATCGCCTCGTCCTCTTCCATCTGCAACGGTAGCTACCCAGTGCCTCCTTATGCAGCTCCATTTCCATTTTCCAATACAGTTTACTCCCCCTATACCCCCTTGTCCACCATCACAGCTTCTAATGCCACCGCCGCAATCCTCCCCTCCTATTGCCTCCATATCACCACCACCTCATCACCGACATACGCCACCACCAGCACATGCCCCTCCGGCCACTGTTGCCTCCGCCACTCACAAATCCCCAGCCGCTCCCACGTAGATTATCTGCATTCTTTTCATCGCCCTTGAATCAACCACCCCCATCACCTCCGTCGCCGTGTACCCCCATTCCCACAGCCGCCACCACCTCGGCCACCATCCCTATTCCCATCACCCTCGCCCTCACCTCCATCTCCACCACTTCGGCCGCCACCCTCCCCGCCGTTGCCCTCCCCTCCAGTTCCTTCCCCGCCACCCCGGCCGTCTCCAAACCCATCCCCACGGCCTCGCGCGCCGCCATCTCCACCACCATCCCCACCACCTTGGCCGCCGTCACCCTCGCCCTCACCTCCATTTCCACCACTTCGGCCGCCACCCTCCCCGCCCTTGCCATCTCCTCCAGTTCCTTCCCCGCCACCCCGGCCGTCTCCAAACCCATCCCCACGGCCTCGCGCGCCGCCATCTCCACCACCATCCCCATCACCTTGGCCACTGTCACCCTCGCCCGCACCTCCTTCCCCGCCTCCATCTCCACCACTTCGGCCGCCACCCTCCCCGCCCTTGCCATCTCCTCCAGTTCCTTCCCCGCCGCCCGGCCGTCTCCAAACCCATCCCCACGGCCTCGCGCGCCGCCATCTCCACCATCCCCACCACCTTGGCCGCCTTCACCCTCGCCCTCACCTCCATCACCACTTCGGCCGCCACCCTCCCCGCCCTTGCCATCTCCTCCAGTTCCTTCCCCGCCACCCCGGCCGTCTCCAAACCCATCCCCACGGCCTCGCGCGCCGCCATCTCCACCACCATCCCCACCACCTTGGCCACTGTCACCCTCGCCCTCACCTCCATCTCCACCACTTCGGCCGCCACCCTCCCCGCCGTTGCCATCTCCTCCAGTTCCTTCCCCGCCACCCAGGCCGTCACCAAACCCATCCCCACGGCCTCGCGCGCCGCCATCTCCACCACCATCCCCACCACCTTGGCCGCCTTCCCCCACGCCCTCACCTCCATTTCCACCACTTCGGCCGCCACCCTCCCCGCCGTTGCCCTCTCCTCCAGTTCCTTCCCCGCCACCCCGGCCGTCTCCAAACCCATCCCCACGGCCTCGCGCGCCGCCATCTCCACCACCACCTCGGCCGCCGTCACCATCCCCACCACCTTGGCCGCCGTCACCCTCGCCCTCACCTCCATTTCCACCACTTCGGCCGCCACCCTCCCCGCCGTTGCCCTCTCCTCCAGTTCCTTCCCCGCCACCCCGGCCGTCTCCAAACCCATCCCCACGGCCTCGCGCGCCGCCATCTCCACCACCACCTCGGCCGCCGTCACCATCCCCACCACCTTGGCCGCCGTCACCCTCGCCCTCACCTCCATTTCCACCACTTCGGCCGCCACCCTCCCCGCCCTTGCCATCTCCTCCAGTTCCTTCCCCGCCACCATCTTGGTCCGCAACTCCTGGACTGCCGCCAAGTCGTCCGCTCACATTTCCATCAGCGTCCCCTCCACCCACCACGCGTTTATCGATACCACCAACAATCTCTCCACTGCATCCTCCCTGGCCTCGTCCATTTCCACCGCCAGGCCAGCCTCGCGTCGTACAGTCCGTCTCCTCCTCGTCAACATTTCCAACGTTTCCCCCCCTAGGGCCGGCTCCGCTCGCCCCTCATTCCACTTCTCCCCCTCGCCGTCCATCAGCCCCGGCCCCACTTGAACCCACCTCTCCAAGGCTATCATTCCCGCTTACTCCCGCCCCGCTGCCGGCCCCTCCCCCCTCACCACCGCTACTGCCACCGTCGCTATCGGCCCCTACCCCCGCAACCCCCTCACCTCCCCCGTGTCTGCCGGACAACGCAAACACGACATGCCCTCCTGCAGGTATGCACACTGCGCTTGGGTCCAAACCTCACCAACGAATCCTACCGGCCGGGACTCTTACGGAATAAGTAGAGAGATCCTCAAATGTCTGTGCTTATGCTTGCCCGATGAATCGATCACCGCAATGGTGTTTGATACACCAGGAGATCAGGAGCCAGAAGCTGCGAAAGAAGCTCTCCCAACCACACACGTGCGATGCATGGAGAAGCGCCCAACTTCAAGCCCACGACCTTCCGCCCCTGTTTGTCCCACACATACGCACAGACACAGAGACACATACGCACAGACACACAGACACATATGCACAAAGACACATACGCACAGACAGAGACACAGAAGTAGATGCACACAGACACACACAGACACACGAACATTTCTCCCAAGTACCTGCTGATGTGTGCGGAGCCCCAAGCAGGGCCCTCAGTAAAGCTCACCCTGCCGGTGCCCCAAAGTCCCCTTCCGTTTCGTCGAATGCCGTTCAGCGGCTGCCAGGTACTGCAGCACTCGAGCCAACGGTCCTCTGCAAACCCGACTCCTTTTCCTCACCCCTGGCACCTTCACTTCATTTTCATTACCACCTGCCCGTCCGCCTCTGCACTCCCTGAACCACATCCTACCGTGCCCCCTTTTCCCTTCCTTTCTCTCCCTCCCCTTCTTCCCTGTTCTGCCCGCTTGTTCTTCCTTCTCTTCCCCATCTCCAGGCGGCAACTGCTCCGACATCTTCTCAATGATCACCGCCACCAACACGTACCGCGAATGGCACCAGGTCCCTCCCCTCACCTGGAGTACCACCATCGCGACGGAGGCCCAGACCTACGCAGAGGTGTTGGCGGCGCAGCAGTGCGACCTGGAGCACGGCGGGGTGGGAGGAGAGTGCCTGTACGGCATGTCAACGTGAGTTGGGGCAGCTGCAACCGCAAGGCGGGAGCCGGTGGGCGAGGAATGAATCTTAGCGTTCAGTTTACACTGAGCGAGCGTCTCCATGGTTTCGGACGCAAGTACGCCCCTGACCTGGGGGCCCCTTCTTAACTTCACTTGGCCTAATGTCGTTACTCTCGTAACCCAGTCGGCATGTGCGGGAAAGTGTGGGGGTATGTGTGGAAATGGCATCCTCACATTACCGGAGGTGATGTGGAATCATGCAGTCATATAATGTCTTGAGTTGCTGCTGACTCGGCAAGCGAGTGCGGTACGATAGTGGAACGATCGCGATGCACCAGTTGGGGAAGCGGGGAGGTTATGAAGGACTGCGGAGTGGACGCAACAAATAGCAACAGATGCAATCAGATGCGATGTGTTGTGATTAATATGATATAGGTGGTGTGTCCCGTCGCCGTACAGGTATCCCAAGCCGGACTGGAGCTGCAAGCGTGCCATAGATGCCTGGTACTCAGAAGTGAAGCTGTACGACTTTACCGTACCCAATCCGTACGACTACAACATTCCTCGCGGCACGGGCCATTTTGTACAGCTGGTATGGTTGAGCAGCTCTGTGTTCGGCTGCGGCGTGGGCAAGGCGGACGTTCCCATGAGCCGCATGCCTGGAGGATACGGAGGATGCAAGGTGAGGGTTGGATGCATTGTGGCGAGTACGGCAGGGATATATGCAGGTGGCGCGGACCAGTCACCAGTCAGGTGAAGAAGAGGGGGCGAATCGAAGCCGACTGTTGCCAATGAAAGCGGAGCTCCTCCGTCGTTAGCCCGTTGACAGTTAGCAGGTTCGTCAACCGACGATCCAGAAGAGGCCCAGATGGTCCTGAAACCCGGCTGCACCTGTTTCGCTTCTCCGCATGATCTTGTCCACCGAACATGCGCCTGTGTGTACCTGTACCTGCGCTTGTGTGCGTGTGTGTATGTGTTACGAAACGCTAAGTTCGCCTCAGTGCAGAACGACATTGCTGTCTTCGCCCTCGATTGCGCCTCTAGAGGCATATGACTAAGGCCGCCCCTTAGTCAGTGGAGAGAACTAAAGCAAACGTGCCCCTGTTGCCAAAATAGGACAGCGCTTGTGGCCACCGTACGTGTTGTGTTGTGTTGTGTGCTGTATGTGCCGCCGGTGTATGCCACCACCCACCAACTTCTGATTAACGGGATACCCCATTGCATGTATTCTTTCAGGTGGTTGTGTGTCGGTTCCAGAGCGGTTACAAGGCGAGCAACGAACAACTTCTGATTAACGGTGCGCGGGAAGTTTATTAAGATTTATTTAAATTCATGGATTTTTATTTTTATAAAACGGGCGAGTGCGCGTGAATCTGCCGCCCTCACGGCCAGGGCTCGCTAACCACGTGGTTACGTCAAGGCGCCAGTTCACTGCCACCTATGGAGGCCACCTTCGTCATCGTCCTTCGTTTAGCCAACAATACCAACATCGTTCACCGAACGCCTTGACGGGTTCGCTAATGTCTCTGACTTGTCATGTCTTTTCACATTTTCACAGTTTCGGAGTTCGCGCGTTCTTATCCCGTCATGGACCACGTCCAGACGTGCATGTCAGCGATCATCACACGCAGCTCAAGAACGTTCCCGACACACGCCTTCTGCCCCTTTGCCCGGCCCCTCACGCAGTGTTGCCCCGAGTCAGCCATTAGGGGGACTTCCGCCTGCTGCCAAGCGAGTATGGGGAGGGCAAGGGAGAACAATGCACGACATTGGTCACAGGATAGTGCCGACCTGCAGCCGCCGTACTGGAAGCGGAGTCGGGCATATATGCCACAGCAGTTTATGAAGATTATATGTCGTACATATATTCATACATAGCGCAGTCGTACAGTTTGGATAAGGTATTGCGCCTTGCAGCAGGTGCCAAGCCGCTAAGCTTTCTGTTCTGAATGCGCTCTTTTGAGTTCGCTCAGGCCTGATGAGTCCTGTCTCAGGCCTGATGATGATTCTGTGCACACTGACTGAGGCGTACGGAGGCCCAGCTTCAGGTGTACCGCATTACGTACACTAACTTTTGCTGGACATCGTCACTAAAGTATACTAACGTACACTGATGACACACTGATGGTGATAGCTATCAGCCGCAACGAAAAGACGGAAAGGGTCGTCGCGGCGACGCATGGCGGCGGTACTTTGGCGCGGGTTCGTTGTCCCCCACCTTTCCGGTCATCAGCTGCACCGCGCCTGCACACTTCCATACGTGCTTTTCCGGTTGTGGAACTTGTTGGCTGTTGTTTGCGAGTCTGTGTTCAGCTCCCCGCAGTGGGAAATATGGTACTCATCTTTTACTTCTAAGCTACTGAGCTTTTTACGTTTATTAACTTTTTATTAACTCTTTATATATTTTTATTTCTAAATTTTGCGTAAATTGCATTGAAACAGTCATAAATAGAGAAGTTCTTCATATATATTTCTAAATAGTTTTATACTGCGAAGCACTAATGTGTGGTGTGTTTTTCCTTATGAATCTGTTACGCAATCGACCAAAAGGAGTGAGCAGATTTTCGTTTATTTCGTTGACGGGTGGTTAATTGGTGGTTGCTTTATAACTCTTGCTGCTGCAGCTGGCGCCGTGAGGTGCAGCCAGCGCGCACATGCATACGTATATATATATTATATATAATATTCCACCGTACATACTTGCCCACCTGCCAGCTTGGGCGCTTCCTAATTTTGCCTGTGGTCTAATGTATTAACTTTTATATTAAGTTCTATTGTTGATCGTACTGCATTCTTATACTGCGCACTGTCAATTTGTGTTTATAGCCATGTCCCTCCAGGGTGTGTGGGCCCCTCCAGCGTGCGGTGAAGGGAGGGAGGTAGTGACATGATTGAGGCGTTTCGTTGTGCTCTCGCGGGTGCCTGCATGTATACGCGCGCGCGTGTGTGTATCGGTGTGTGAGGCAGGGAGACACGATATCGGAGCAATAAGTGCGGAGCCTCCAAACCAAAAATTGCTCTTCTTGTCCGAACGCCATCATTGGCATTGTGGGGCTAGCTGGTATCAAGATCGAGTTGTTATCGCAGGGAGGTGGGGGGTGGCGTGTTCGCGCCTGCCTGCCGTGTCTTGTCTTGAGTTTGCTCGGTGCCTGATGCGCCTTGTGGCACATTGCAAGTAGAAGGCGAGGAGAGGTGCGGTTGTGGAGACCTGTGTGGAAACAAACCAAAGTGTGAAAATAAAACCGAAAGGGTAACTCCAGTAATGCAGAGACGTTCTGTTGTTGAACAGCGAGATGGCGGCGGCTGCTGGGATGCTGTGAAAGAGCCATGTGATGGAGCGTGATGGAACAGAACTTGTGTGCTTTCAAAAAATACCCCACCTCTATGTTTTGATGTTTAATGTTAATGTAAAACGTCGTTGCTTTTGTTGTCGATGATGATGATGATGAAGAAGGGGAGGCCCAAGATGATGATGATAATGATGAATGGTGATGATGGCCGGCTGCGAATCTGCAATTGCCAACGGACGAGTGCCTGCGCAAGAGGCTCGAGGGGCATGTGATTGCGAGGAGGATGTGGGGAGGTGCTGCGGTCTGACAACATGCCGTGCGGTAAACGCCGAGCAGGATCTTTTACCGGAAGTGGAAGACCTGTTCAACCTTGCTCACGTCTGTATGTAACCGCCGTGCCTCCGAAGAGAACCAACTGTTGCGGGGGATGCAGACTGGCTGAAAGCCGTCCACAAGCGCCTCAGGTACACCTCCTTCAGATCCTTCATCATTTCTTAAAAGCCGGAATTGTCCCGTACCTCACCGGTAGTTAGTACGGGACTACTGGAAACGGATGAAGCTGTTATGCTGCGCCATGTAGGCCTTGTTGGCCTAACAGCCGTTCAAGTGGCAAAGGGCGCAACTGTAAAAAATAAGGCCCCTTCAATCTTCGCGCTGTCGCGACGCCGTGCTCCCATAAACACACACGCACACACAGACACACACAGACACATATGCATTAGTGAGCAGCAATCATGTTTTCCAATTCTGGAAGGTTCCGCGACGGATTGCCCCATTCAACGGTATTTCATCGTTACAATCTCAATGTCGTACAATTTGAGGAGTCGAGAAAACAAATTTCAAATTTAAGGGTTCAGGATCTCCGTTTATATTTATACATATATAGGATGGTTAAATTCCATCGATGATGACTAAGCTACTTCGAAACAATACTCCCCACAGTCTTCCCGCGCCACAGTGACGAAACGCACCACTTCCCATGCCGCGGCCCGAACGCCTTCCTGCCTGCTGGCAATCCCAATCTTTGCCCGCCACCACTGCCGTACGACTCATTCCCGACTTCTCAGCATCAGGCGACACCAGCTCGCACAATCTCCAACCGCCGCCGTCAGCAGCGAGCACCCATGCAGGTATGTATGATGGAAGTGCGCCAGCAGGCCCCAACAGGCACAACAGACAATGCTTCCACGGCAGCTGACGACGGCCTACCCCGACCTTTCGATACACCTTGATTGCCTAATGAGGCTTTTCCCGTCCGTCGGCGGCACCGGGCCCTTCCCTCATCACGCAAGTGCCCGCGCTTCTCTCTCGCAGTGCAAGTAGCGAGAGGAACCTTCACAGCTCCGTCTTGCTGCTGGCTGACGCCACCCGGCTGCGGGCCTCCTCCATCGCCTCCTCCGCCTGGGCATACGCGTCGCGGGTCGTGGCGCGAAGATCTGCACGGCCCGGGCCGCACCCCGGGAAGGCATAATAAAAACGCTCAATACGTACAAAAACAGCTTTAAAAGATAAAATCCAAAATATACTGTGATATATATATATATACTTCCGTCTATCGGCTAATAAGTGCGTCCAGAAAGAGAAGAGCTCAGAAGAGGCAGGCGGGGTGGGCTCCTCGTGCGCGCCTACGTTGTGGCACCTGCTGACAACGACATGGTCTGCTTCGCTCCTCTATTGGGCTCTCGATTGGGCGGGCTGCGGGTGAGCTGCGGTCTGCTGGCACCCTAGCCCAGACGACATGCTGACGGCACGTCTACTCGCGTCCGTGTCTATCGGGCCTTGCCTTGTTCCTTGCTCAAAAACATCGCCTCGGCGTCATCAGTCATGCATCGGGCCCTCCCCCCAAAACACACGTGCGTGTGCACATACACACCGTCTGCTGTCAAGGAGGCCTTCGCCGCGGACTTCTCTGCGGTGTCCCACGCAGCGCCAGCCGCGTCTTCCGCCGCTGACGCCGCTTTGTCCCGCGCGTCCTGCGCGGTGTCATGTGCACCGCTGACGGCGGCCCGGGCGCGGTCCACAACCGCCGCGGCGGCATCATGGACGTGTTCCGCCATAGAATGAAAGCTCGATTTGATCTGTGGGGAAAAATGAGGGGAACGGGGGGAGGGGTCAACAAGCGGAACCACTCGGGTCAGAACGGACAGAAGGGTGCGCTGTTTGGCTCCAGGGGTGCTGGTACATGGCTCGCTGATCGATTGGCACGAGGACCTGTAGCACCACCTGAAAAGACGGAAGCGCAAAGAAAAATGAGATGAACATCCAATACAAACGCAACGAACGCAAACAAAATGCAACGAACGCAAACGAACAAACGAACGCAAACAATACGCAACGAACGCAAACAATACGCAACAAACGCAACGAACTCAAAAGAACAAAAAGAACGCAAGTGAAAGCTGAAATTAATGTCTTCGCGCGGGGATGCGCCAATTAGGTTACACTCCGATTATATTCGTACCTTGACACCAAGATTGGCAGCCTTATCCGCCGCCGCCTCGGCCGACCCACGGGTCACTGCCTCGGTCGTGTGCAATGCATGTGAGGCAGCGTCCTGCGCCTCCTTTGCCCTCTCCTGTGCTTCCTCTGCGGCCCCCGATGCCGCGCTCTTCATATCACGAAACGCACCCGCGGCTTTGCCATGGGCACTTTCCGCCGCCTGCTGGCCGCCCTCCACCGCACCCGCCGCGCCGCCCTTGACAGCCTCCACCGCTTGCTGGCCCTTCTCCGCAGCAGAGGACGCCGCATGCTTCACACCGCTTACCGCACCCGCGGCCGTGTCCCTCACGTACTCGGCACCTTGCGCACCCTTCGCCGCCACCGCTTCCGCCGCGTCCTCGGCCCGGCCCACCGCATCCGCCGCAGCCTGTCTCGCAGCCCCGGCGGCTTGCTGCGCCCTCTCTGCCGCCGCCGACGCAGCGGCTGTGACGCCGCCCACCGCGCCGGCCGCCGCATGTTTGACCTTCTCGCCAGCGCCGCCGACCTCCTCCTTCGCCGCCGCGCCCACGTCCTTAGCCGCCGCCACCGCTTCCTCGCCCGCACGGTGCGCGGCGTCGGCCGCATCCTGCGACGCCAGAAGGACGCGTTCCGCACCAGCCTCTGAAATCCCGCGCGCACGTCCCATAGCGTCACCAGCTGCCTCCTGCGCCCTGGCTGCGGTTTCGGAGCCGGCCTCATGCAGCCACGACGACGCTGCCTCCGCAGCTGCGTTCTTTGCGCATTCAACGTCGTGGCGGGTGCAGGCGGTCTCAGCAGCGGCCTCCGCAGGGTCTTCCGCAGTCTGCACGCAGCCAGGCAGGGTGAACAGCAGAGTGGACATACAGGGGCTACAGCGCGATGGTGCTGGTAGGTGACGGCAGGTGCCGTACAACCTCACCTATACGTCACGAGACTGGGATGCCCGATTCTTGGGACGCCCCCGTGTGCACGCCATTGCCATTGCCATTTTACGTAGAAAACAAACAATTATAAAATCCGTCCGCCGTACATAGTTCCGTACATTCGTCTGTCGAAGACGTCGCGAACCACCCACCCACCCGACCCATGGGTTACGACGGCATGCATGGACAGCAAGATGGATGGCTCTCAGCCGCCCTCAACGGCGGACGACCACTCACTCTTTTCGAACCACTGCCCGGGTTTCTAAGCAAGGCAAACGTTAAGTTTGCCGCGTGCCTTGCCCAGCAGCCCTCCCCCCATCCCGTCCCGACACTGCGTCCAATCGCTCCCAATTCCCGTGTTGCAATTTGCGTGATGCCCCCATCAGCGCCCATAAAGCACATATCACCTTCTGGGTGCTCCGGAAGGCCGTCCCGACGGCCTCCTTGATACGGGAGCCCCAGCCGGGGTGCGCCGCGGTGGGGTCTAGCGCCGTGTCGTGCAGCGCCGACTCCTGCTGGCCCCCATCAGTAGTCTGCACCAGCGGCGTCTTGAACTGCACCTCTTCGGAGTGGCCAAGGTTGACACTCTGTCGCACCGGCGGCAGGGAGCAGGCGGCAGCAGGTTGCCGGCGCGTACATCCGATGGGGGCGTGTTTCTATTGATGAAAGTTACAAAAAAATCATTTCGGCCGTCCTCAGCATTTTTCTTCAAAAGGCGCGCATATATAGATAAACCGCTCCCAGCAGGGCAAGGAAAAAAGATTGCGCGACATGGGAAGGAGATCCGTCGACGTGAAGCAAGAAAAGCAGGATGGAGTATACGCCATGCCTAGCTGTATTGGGCCGTCCATGCATGAACAAGGCAAATTGCAAAGAGAACAAAAACGATCCTAAGGGACGCACGGTGCGTGCGTGCACCTCAGCAGCAGAGGGATAGTCAGAAGGGAGGTATACGTAGGGTCATCTTTCTTCAGCTCGCGCGCGCGCGGCCGCCGCACGTCGCTCCCTCACCTGTACCGGGTCGCCTTTGGAAGCATGTGCGGTGGTCGCCACAAGCGCGACCAGCAGCAGCAGTAACGCGTTGAGGAGGATCTTGGAGCCGGTTCGCGCCGCCATCCTTAAACAGATCTATTTATTTGCCAGCAGACTACCCGATTGTTGTTACTGGTTATTATGCGAAGTGCATATATAGTATATATAATGGCCGTGCGTATAATACCAGCAGGTTGAAACGTTGAGTTGACTTATGACGGGTTATGCAGCGAGGTTACAAAATGGGTCGTCGGTAATACAACATACAAGCGAGTCGCCCACAGTGTAACACCCCTTAACATACAGGACGACGAACGACGACGAACGTTTGCAGCAGCTGCATGATGTCATCTACCGATGTCGTCGGTGATCAGGCAATTGGGCCCATCGGCCATCCTATACCTCAACGCAAGCGCTCGGCAAATACGTAGCCTTGCTTGTATTGTCCAGGATTACGTATCAGTTCATGATGCATACACAGTACAACGGTGGCATATGTAAACGCAATCAAGGCCATCATGCGGGGCCAGCAGCATGATATAATTCGTACTATTCACTCTATGCCGCCGCGAGCGACATACAGCTGCCACGTTCAGGGGTTAAGAAGTGCTCGCTCCATGCTCGGTCCAGTATGTATATAGCGTGCGTTTGATGACAGGCTGAGTGCCGATTATTCTATGTATTTGTCACCTCGCTCTTGATTGTGACCCTCGCTCAATCCGAGTCCGCCGGCTCGAACCTGCAACAGTATGTAGTTCCATTTTAAAATCCGGTGCAATGTCTTCAAAACATTCCAGCTTGATAGCTAACCACGCACGCTTTGTGTTTTGCTATTCCTCTAGCCTCACATGAATCCGTAGCTGTCACGGCCCTGTCCTTAATAAGGCCCAAGAGACCCCGCATATTATATAGAGGGTTTACCCAACCAGCTCCCCCCAGCGTGTTACTAATAACGCGCTTTCTTGTTGACCGCATGGGCACATCTTTGCTGCTTGCACCGGTTCCGCCGCCGCCGCCATACGTAGGTGAGTGAGTTCGCGTGGGACAGCGTTTCGTTTGGTTGGTTCGCGCGCGCGGTCGTCGAGCTATCTAGCCCGGGTCGGGTGGGTGCGGTGGGTTGGTCGGGTCGGGGCGCGTTGTTAGAGTACTTTACAGGGGGGTCGGGAGGAGCACGCGCATGGTAGCGATAGCCTGTTTGAAACTGACTGTTATGATGATGCGACGCGCTGCTGGCTTATTAGTCATCAGCTTCTTGCGCTTCTTATTAGTCATCAGCTTCTTGCGCTTGCTTATTAGTCATCAGCTTCTTGCGCTTGCTTATTAGTCATCAGATACAGAACAGCCCTGCTCCGTGCATGCCATGGCTACATTATTGTATTGTATTTTTAAATTAATAGAATTAATAATCCTTCGATTATAATGAGTTTGCTATTTTAATGTTACTGGACGACCGTTAGTTCGAAGTGCTTAAAGACAGATACTGTTGCTAGTTATTATCATTATTATTATTATGGCGGGCGGCAGTAGGTGGCATAAATTGCAGCTTTGCAGGACTGTAGTGTCTTAGGCGAGGCGGACGTTAGTCGTTATTAGTTGTAGTAGTCGTAGATGTACGGCACACACAGTCGTGGAAAGTTACAAGGACGTCATCAGCAGCCGCTGGATGGTATAGATAGCCGAGCAAAGCCTACCAATCCTGATCGGACGCAGCAGCCCCACCGGACCTACCCAGCAGCCTCCAGCAGCGAGCCAAACTCTGCCGTACGTACGGCCCAATAACCCACAACTTTTATATGGTGATACTTCCCAGCAATGATAATAGATTCTCCAGAATGATGCAACATCATGTAACAGCGACATCATGCCCCCAGCAATATGCGCACGCATGCACAAGCGCGCATGCACAAGTCCACGCACGTTATGACATCTATCCCTTACGGTACATATCCCATGCCGTACGTGCATCCCTGCTGTACCACATATGCCAAGCCGTAGTACGACATCCGTACATCCATCCTTGTTTGCTTATTATTAACATGTGGACTGTCAACTAATAACGTGTGCCACCTAGCCATTGGGACTTTTCCGCCATGTACCTTATTAAACTCAGCTATCCCATGCATGCAACTAAGCAACGAATTATAACTAACACTGCTGCTGTACATACACACACATGATCATAAACACAGATATCAAACACGTGCATACACGCATACATACCCGCAGGTGTACAAAACAGAAAACAGAAGATATGCAATAATGCATGCACCCAATAACGCGCGCTGCATGCACATTGTTACCGTGACGACACTCGGTGCTGCTCGCTGGCGGTCCATCATCAGCTGCAACGCACCCGAGTTTTCGCCCGTGCAGGCCCGTGCACACGCACACGCACACGCACACGCCCGCGTAGAAACGTAAGCGCGTACAACGAAGTCGTGCGTGCATGTTCGCATTTAAAAAATGAAGGTGATATGAGATGCTTCATCATCATTCTGTCTACCACATTGAAACGTAATGGATCGATGTTTATCGAGCTTCAACCGACTACGTACATACCACACGATGCATGACATGAACTACGTACGTGCGTGTTAATGAAGCTTCACACGTTTATTATTATGGACAGACAGATAGGTGCCGTACATACACATGAAAGCAAGCTGTACGACAGTTGCATGATTACACAGTAGCGCAGCACGGCAAGCCTAATTAAGCTAAACTTGAGAACGACCGCTTCCTCCTGCCACATGTTCAATGACGAGGCAACGATCATCAGCGGCCATTTATCAATTACGTACCATAATAAGTAAGTTTAAAGATCCAGGAAAATCCGCACCGTATTCAACCAAGTCCAGAATAGTTTAAAATAGTTGGATCCTGGCTTTTTGAGATCCGGCTCGACAGCTACTTGTTCGTGGGCGGCGGCATGGGCTTGGGGCTAGGAGGCTTGGGCTTGGGGCTAGGAGGCTTGGGCTTGGGGCTTGGAGCCTTGGGCTTGGGGCTTGGAGCCTTGGGCTTGGGGCTTGGAGCCTTGGGCTTCGGGCTGGGGGGCGGGCTGGGGGGTGGAATGGGGGGTGGGGGAAGGGGGCTGGGCGGCGATGGTGGCGGCGGGGCGGGGGTACGGCAGAACGAGCCCTTGGTGAAGAACTCCGGCGGAGGAGGTGGGTTGTAGACCAGGTTGCAGCAGATTGGGTCACCTGCCATCAGCAGGCAGGGCATCAGAGGGGGGATTATTTTGAGGAAAGACGGAGGGTTTGATTTCTTTCGCCATCCATGGAAAGATGGAAAATTGAAAACATTTATTTATAAAAAATATTTTGATATTAAAAATATTAATATATTACATGTTTTAACTTTATGAGCAATTTATGATTCCATTTTTTGAATAAAATCAAACATGGACTGAACTGACCGAAATGTACAGAATGAACAGTGAAAACCTACCCACCCACCCCACATACACGCACGCACGCACCTCCCCCTCCAGGGTCACAGCAAAACACGACAAGAGTCACTGTGCGTCAAACAACATGGGCACTAAATTACAGGACTCACTGTCAGCGGGCGAGGGGAACAGCACCAGCGAGCGCAGCGCGTCGTCCGCTGGCGGGGCGCGGCTGATCATGACGTTGGGCGCGGATCCCCACAGCGTGCCGTTCTGCGTGGTGAGGCTGTTCTCCTTACGGAACCAAACCAGATTGAAGCGGTTGTCGCCGAGGGTGTAGTTGTGGTGGTAGAGGTCGGTGGGGTTGCTGCAGTTGCCGATGAAACCGTAGCCATTGATCTTTAGCAGTAGCAGCAGCAGCAGCACACGAAGACGCAGTAGTGACGATAATGATACCGACAGATAACGAAAGGTTAGTTCAGGAACAGGCAGGATGTGCCAGGGTGTGCCGACGTTCGATCATTGCGAAACTTTGAAAATAAACAGCTGCTGAACTTTAAAATTTTTGTTATATTCTATTAATGACGGATCGTATGTTGCCAAATTCGTTGCCCGCCGCCAAGCCTCATTACGCAGATCCGTGAATAGCACTAGTTATTCCACGCACCAATAATCTGAACATCGTCTGAAGGGTACCTGCTTCGAGGCGTAGGGCGCGCCGTTGAGGGTAACGTTGACGTTGATGTTGATGCTGGTGGTGGCGCGATCCGTGCAGTTGCCGTCTAAGTAATAGAAGATGGAGGCAGAGCCGCTCACGGACAGCGTAGAGGCGCTCGGCGGAAACAGCGGCAGTGGGCCCAAAACGCCGAGCATGGTCGGAACAGGGGACCAAGAAGAGCAGGAGGCGACCTCGTGGCGGATGAACTCCTTGCCTGTATGTATGCAGTCAAGTAAGGCCAGCCAGAGGCAGACGGAGCAGAGAGCTTACTTGAGCTTTATTTAACGAAGCGTGCACGATAGATGGAATTCGGTCGTGGAATGAAATCGCGCGCGCAGCAGTATGTGGCAGCAGGTTTCATTGGCGGTAATTAATTGTTGGAATCAGTAATCAAATAGGATCAAATGAACCAATATAAAAGACTTCTTAATATACATACCTTTTCCATTCCTTCCAACTACTGTATTATTAACGAAAAATGAAAGCTGCCATATATAGCGCGTTTAAAGCGTCACTTCGTTAATCCTTTTACGTACATAAGTACTTCGCCACGTGAAAAATAATAAGTAAACACACCTGCTGATGGCACTGGCAGGAACGACCAAGAATGAAGGCCGCCTCTGCATGCAAGGATGGTGGGCGCCAGCGTTATTGACGGGGAAGGAAGGGCATCATGTTTTCATCTCGGAAGGATGAAAGCTTCAAGACAGCAGACTATGTACTCACTCACCCATGGCCTTCGACCACACAGGCGATCGTAAAGGCAAACAGCGCAAGTAGTGGCACATTCTTAATGCACTTCATTTTCAGGTGATGCTCCACCGATCGAGAAGTGGTAAACCTAGGTCGGTTTTTACGGCGGCTCCACAATCTAATCTACCAGCCACTCTGATTGTATGCGCTGCATTTAATTGCAGCACAATAAGTGAGTTGCATTTCCTTTGCCAGCTTTTTATTCTGTGCCAAATCATAAGGCGCATCGAGTGTTGGAGACTATTACCCATACAGGAACGAGGTACACTTGCGTACCGATCTAGCCGTACGCACGTTTTAGCGGATCCAACTGGCCGGTTCATCTTGCAGTATCGCTTTTGTTGGTATTGTTTATAAATTGCTGTAAAAATGATCCGAAATTTTTTTACGGCTGACGAATGCATGCATGTTGACACATACATGCTAGCTGTGCAAATTGCTTGCAGGTTTCCTGAGCTGCAGATCATGATCGGGAAGATATTAATATTTGGTTAAAATCAATACTTGTAAACATGTATGGTAAGCTTGCACAGCTTGGCGTCGTCCGTTCCATCGGGCGGACATTATTTTTTTTGTGTGAGATAGAGAATGAAACAGCTGGCCGACAGACATTGCAGCATAGATCAATCGCGATTGTACCGGTTTCGCATTTACCTAAGCAAAATCTAAGCTAGAAATTTTGATCTATTTCAACCGATAACAAACGGTTCAGAGAACAACAGGCAGGCACGGCGGAAGCAAGCAATCTCACACTACTGTTAGAGCGACCCCGCCGAACGAACAAGGCGGGCGGCGGGCACACTGAAGGTTTATACGTGGTATGTAAGAAAATAGGGAGTACATATATCGGCCTGCAAACGTCCGGCCTAATAAGTTCATTCCACAAGTATTAAGCTAATAATAAGCCAAGCAAAGGACCCGAGGGACCCGCAGTTCCGTCAAACGCGCGCGCGCGCGTTCATTTATGCCATATATATGTCCCGCTCTGTCCCGCCAGCAGCTTCACAAAACCTGCAAACGGACGACGACTGCAAGCTACGCATTATAATCTCGCTCCACGCGCGTGTGCATGTAGAAACAAAACCCCGCCCTCGCGCCATGCATATAGGCTTTTATTATAGACGCTTTAATTTGTATTGCGCGCTCATCAACGCACGGCGGCGTACTGTATGACTCTGTATGTTCTTTGTATGTGTCATCGTTAGCACGCAGTCACGCTCGGGCAACGACGCACATGCGTGTCATCAGAGGGTACGTATGTATGACCCTATGTACCGTAGATAGGAACGAAAGGGAACGAACCGGCGGCCGGCGGTGACTACGTACCTAATAATATAATCTTTTGATGGCGTCGTCCTGTCTGTCTCTCATAATCTCGTTACTTACTTATCTAATCGATCGGATACCGACGGATTACCGTGCGTGTAACGAACCCTGCCTGGCTTTATTTGGTAGGTAGATAGTGGCTCAGTCGCTCTGCTCTGCTCTATCTGCATGGCTCTCTTTACGAACCCTAACTTCACCCCGACTGATGAGGCTGAGGCTGAGAGGTCCTTAGTAGATAGATTAACGATAAGCGATTAACTAGCTAGGGTTATATCAACCCTACGTAATAGTAATCCATACCCACCCCCCACCTACCCCGCCGTACAGGTTGGGCAACGAACCCAATCAAATCTATCAGCGTTTATTTGGATGGCGGTGTATGTACTGCCCGCGTGATGTATCTTATATACAGCCGTGACGACGGGCGCGGTCTGCTGCGATGCGTCACGCAGATAGACACTCAGCACGCAGGGCCGCCTCCGTCCCCGTAGTGGGTAGCCAGCCTCGAGAACGCCGCCCAAAAGAATTTACTGGCTGCCCGAACTGGGAACCATTTTTGCCGTATGTAGCTGCCTCACGCACAGCCCGCAGACACCCACCCACGCACATCGCAATGTATGTATTATTAGGGATGGAAGGTCCATAAATTGTGTGGGTGGCTGGGTATTTGGAGAACTGACCTTGCATCACCAACAGCAGATGTCCAAACCATGCATGCATGACACTACGATCGATAGTCCTTATAATCCGTATATATAATACATGCATTTTGACCACCACCACCACCACCACCACCACCACCATCATCATCATCATGGCCAAGCCAACGACGATATAGCGCCACATCATCAGCAGGATGTAAGCAAGCAAAAAATCGAAAAAAACAAACGAACGCTTGCTCGTACTGATAACTGATTACACCTTATCTGCTCCCTGCTGGCGGCGCCTGCTTCCCCGCCATCTGGCGGCTTTCATGTGCGTGGTTCGCATCATAATGCTCATTGACCAAAACACATTTCCCGATGTTCCCTCTATTCGCCCCCCCGCTGACCCCCCCCAACGTAGTCGTACGGTAGTAGGGAGGGGAAAAACACAACGCGGCCTCCTCGTATTGGTAATAGTCTGCACCTAGCAATGCATGAAGACTTGCATCGTGTAATGCCGGGGGGTAATGCGGACACCCGTACTATACTGCCAGAGTTCGCATTCCACCTCATGCTATAGAATAAAATCCTAAAACCTAACAAATACGGCACTTATTAGTAAGCAGTTTCCCAACTCCCTTTTTGACCCTTCCTCCTCTTCACACGCATACACACATTACGTAGTTAGCTCCTCATCACGTAAGGGACACCACCGCGGACACGAACCCATAACCATCCCAAGTTCATCACAGCCTATATATACTATCCAAGAGCCCACGTGCGTGCGCGCCGTTGGACCCACCATCGGATGTTTGATGGCGCGGTAGCTTCATTCCGTCGTCCTTCCTGAGCTGCGCGGTGTGGAAGGAGAACCCCGAGGCGATGGCCTAGACGTCAACAGAATCAGAATTGGATTGGAAAAATCCAAAATCCGGAACTGATTCGGAGTCGGAACCGGAATTTAATCCGCATCGGTATCAAAGAAGCGAGACACCAGGCGATCGAGCAAAGGAAGGCAGAGGCCCGACCTTCTTGGTTCGTATGATGAAAAAGAGGACACGGGCTTAAAGCTTGTAACGGTGTGGGTTACGACAGCTTCAGTTGGCGGTTAACAGTTGGGCCGAGAGGTACCGTTATCACGGCCGCCATATTAAGATGAAATGAAGCAGCGCTCTGCGTCTGTCACCTGATTATCTGAAATAGACAAACTGAACCACGAACATAACGAATATAACAAGCACAACGAACATAACGAACATAACGAGTCCCGAAATTGTGGCCTCAGGTCCTCCGCACCTTCTTGATGGCGCCAACGTCGATCAGTTGGGTCGCCAACCATCTCGATTTCAACCCGCTCCATAAGGCCTATGAGACGCAGTACGGGCAAACACGGGCGGGTGTGTGGGTGTATGGGTGAGTAGGTCCAGGGTTTAGGAGGCACGTCGTACATGAAGGCAAAAATTCAAACACACCGAAGCACGCCACGCCGCGCGACGCGACGAGGTGCGACCAACCGATGGTCCAGGCCGTACAGATGTTGACCGAGATGGTGCAGGAGCGCGACATCCCACACTGCCGGTATTGGAGGCATTGTTGAAGGGCGAGTCATCGTGCTGCTTCACACGCTTCCTCCCGGACCCCGGTTCCGGAGCTCTCTCCCACCATAGAGGGGCGAATATACGAAACCTTATACTGGTGCTGGTACGGCTGGTGCTGGTGCTGACGAAGCAAGGACTGACCGTGACAGCTGGCTGGCGGGTGGCCTCGTCCACCACACTCGGGTAGCCGACGCGGAGAAAAAAGAAACATAAACGCGGTTGCCGCCACTAAGGGCGTGAATGAACGCAGAAAAAGCGGAATGGAAGTCTGGTGGACGTATGGTGTGTCACACTAGCGGCCTTGCGTGCTGCTGGCGGCCTTAGGGTACATACCGCGCTGAAACAAAGCGTAGGCTGCTCCTGAGAGAAAAAAACTGATGTCTGTCTGTCTGCCCGCTGAGCTGCGCATTCCGGCAGCGCACCTCCGAATCCCTTAATTAAAGAAATAAACCCGCTCTGACCCAACTAACGATTTAAGGAAGCACTACATCGAGCCGGTTCATTTGTGCATCGCGCTGTGCGAAGCAGCAGTGGCTGCCCGAACTGCCTGCGCTGCCGCATTGAAATGCAACGGGGCGCCTGCAGCAGGTTTGTGGTACACGGAAACGTAGCTGGCTGGCTAGGCTGGGTGGCCGCGTTGTAATCTTTTGCGACCCTCAAAGAAGAAGTCCAGACGGTATATGAGGAATGTGGGCACCGCCTAACTCTATGCCAGCAGCTGCGGTTGTACAGGGGCCGCAAGTGTTGTTCGGAATGACCGGGCGTACAGCGGCTGTTTGTAATATGCGCATCATGACGATAATGATGGCCTGCAATACACACGAAGGTGCCTGAAGTCTTAGCATGCATGCGTGGGTATTGCAGGTCCCCCATCCATTGCAAGACCCTGCTAATCACGGCCCTGGTGACCGCACGTCTCTGCTTAAGGCGTGTGGATGCCATGGGGAGGGATGCGCAAAGGCGTGGATACCAGCACAGCTCGAAGAACAGCTATAGGATGTAAAATTCACCTTGGCTCGATCGACGCTGTGGCGCGTTTCGGTTTGGCATCACCAGAGTGCAACACGGATCATTTACTACTGGCAGAGCTATACGGCGGGGCCAACTGGAAGCTTCTTCGTCAAAAGGTGGATGGATGGATGGATGGATTGCGCAGCCATTGGTTTGCTAGAGCTGTTAATGTACGGCAAGTCCCGTCGCTAGAGGCTTATCAGAATAATAAAAACGTACTGAGGACAAGAAACATACATACAACGGTAGATGCATAAACGCGGTACGGTGGCAGTAGTGTTCGAAACTATGCGATGTGTTCAAAATCGGAGGGATGCACGAATTCGGTATTTCGTAAAAAAAGTCATCATATTGATTTAGAATGACTGCCACTGCATGCCAGCCGTGGACCCACTGGTAATGGCCAGCAGCCCCCATCCTGCAGTAGTATTTCCCCCGCCCCCCCTTTCACTGCGTCAGATCTCGCCCCCCAGCTGCATTGATCAGCTCCACCCTAAGCGTGTCCTCGCTGTGAGGTCTCCAAGCTGCCATGGTAGGTGTGGGCTGCGGGGCACGGATGACCGGATGGCCAGATCTTGAAAATTATACTGCATATACCCTAATGCATATTATAATTATATGGCATCCAGTCAGCCCACTCCCTTCCTCCAGTCAGTCAGTCCTCCATACATGCATGACTTATGAAGAAGCCTTCCAATGCTTTTTAAGGCACTAAGGGACTCAGGCAGAGAAGCAAAGGTCAACGGCCCATACTCCATGCTCCCACCCAAAAACTCTGCCAACCAGTTCAGGATCCGGCGGCCGTTGGACGTCGCGTCGGTGCTCGGCCCCTCGGCGATACCAGTATAATCTGGAGCCACGTGTACGTCTCAAGACCTATGCGGTACTGATGCGGCACACAGATGCCAAAGCTGGTGGATGTATCTTGATCAGGAAACCCAAACCAAGGCATGTGTTACTCGCCTGAATCGCTTGCAGCTCGAGCTCCTCGGGTCTGAAAACCTTGGCCTGCTGGGCAGCGGTGGCGGCTGTGCATGGACGGCGGCAGTCAGAACGATGGCAGCAGCGGTGCTCATTGCGTGTATCCAAAATTCTCCACACATGTCGGTATGAAGATGTGCCACATACAGTCCAGAATGCCGCAACAGTGAGGCTCCCAGCCCGGGCCTATACACCCCCAGATCCTCATACACCTTCCGTGCCGCTTAAACACCGGCACCAGCATCCGCGCTGCTTCCATCCACAGCCGCGCCCCCTCCTGCTTCCGCCGAAGGCGGCGCTGCACACTGGCGCTAAAGCTTCGCACATATATTGTGCCACGCCATACGATCGACGAGTGGCCCCAACGAAACTGAGGGAGGCAGCTACCTTTCCCCGAAGGGCAGGCATCTCGAGAGCAGATGGAAAGACCGAAGTATCATAAAAATTGCTGCCTGCAGCTTCCTGAGCATATCTGCCGTGAAGCCGCCAGAGCCAATCTCTGATGCTTTCAGACTGTTGCTGAGTTCGAAAACCCTAGTGAGAAGGAAGGAAGCATTTTTGGTGGCGCGAATTTATTTCCGCGACGAGGACAGCTTATCCTGCCGGACGTAACAAACCTAGATCATCGTACTCGTGACTGACCTAATCCTATTAATCGTACAGACCAATCCTCAGATGCAATAGTAGCCTCCTCTCAGAGACCATACTATAAAAGTTATCATGCATTGCAGTGCTCAGTAACTTAATAAAAACATCTAACTATGACACTCCCTTGCACGACAAGCGCAGCACATGATCGCGAGACGTCTGTAAGCCCCCTCTCTCGTCCGTATCGTCCCTTTCTCCCACTGGGATTTGGGGTCGTCGGGTCGGACAAAACGCACCGGCTGGCTCCACGCGAAATCCCCACTCTTTATAATGTTTCACACAAATGCAGAGCTTAGCAGGACTGAGAAAGAAAGCGGCGGACACGTACACAGAATTCCAGTAAAAATGGACACACATGGAAGAAGTCAGCTCCTTTTGAAAAAACATTACTGACAAAACGCTCTCGCAAAAAGTATGACGCTCTCGCGCTCCCCCAAAATGTTTACGGAAAATGGAAGTCCTGCATCCGACCTTCAGCAAGGATAGTTCGGGAACAGGGCCCATGCGAGGGTTCCGACCGAAGGGCCGCCGCACTCATGCTCAGCCCGCGCATCCCCTGTTCCGCGGCCCAGACTGCGACATATCATCATACTAACGCCAGGCAACAATCGGCTGCAATTTATTCTGCGTTAAATTGAGTCGGGCAGGCTATTCGCAGGACTGCCCTGGTTCGCTGACCATCCTGGCCGCGTAAGCACCGTGAAGGCGAACTTCATCGCCTCGCCACGTGCGCCCGGCGGCGCAACATTGCTACCCTGTGCCGGTCTGCCAGCGCCCGGCCGCGCAAGCCGCACTCCGCCAATCTGCTGGCATGCCTGCTGCACCACCGTGTCCGCTGGCGGACGCCCGTAGTTATCCACAAGGTAAAAGGTGTGCTCGCCAGCGCTCCCGGCCAGCGCACGCACCTTGGCCCGCGTGATACAGAGCCCAAACTTGCGCCATACCGCCGTTAGCGCCGGAAGGTCAGCTGCTGGTGCGCTGCTGCCAACCCCTGCTGCACTGCTGCATGGAGCCCCTTGTATGTGGACCTTGGTGCCCTGCGGCTGTCGCCGCTGAATGGCACACTCTAACATGTATTTGAGCTTGGCCGCCTTCCGGGGGTCCCAGAAGGAGTCCCCGTAGCGAGGTCGCATGTAGAACGTTTGTACCGCGATGCTGACATTCGCCTTGTCTTCCAGCTCGCAATCCACGGCGCCGTGATATACGTCTAACGATTTCCGAGGGGGAGCGGGAGTGTGTATATGTAGCGTGTCAAGTTCGTACCCACATGTCCTTGACGCAACCTCAGAACCAAGTCATGATAGATATTTCGCATGTTGACTTAATCATCCGTACATTGGATTGGCAATGCAGGTTGATAGGCATCGGGCAGATGATAAGATTGCGTGGTGTTACGTGGTCGCACCGTTCCCACAGAGCTCTTACGTAATGAACACGAGCCAAACCTTGAAAATACTACCAGGGGTGTACGTTCTTTTTGCTAGATGGCACAGATGCAGTTACGAGCAGGTGCTTACAACGCTACACGAGCCTTGTCGCTACCCTAACATTCCGAACGACAGAGAGGTTTTAAGGTAACCACAGACCCCGCGGAAAAGCGGCGCAGCGGTCCCCCGAAGAAGTTTTCTCGAACGACAAACGGGTCCCATAAGCGTGCGCACCGTAATTTAGATCTGCGAGCGTGCAGACGGTGTCAAAGAGTAACTTTTGCCTGTCTCGACACCGTATGCTGACCATCCAGTAGTCTCGCTGTTTTGAGTGCTGGATAAGAACTTCGGGCTTTTGCGCAGACGACGCAGGCGGCGCGACCGGCGGCGAGGGCGAGGGGGGCGCCGCCAGTGTTGCAGCGGGCGGCAAGGCGTTCGTGGGTGAGGGGGCGCGACTTTCCCCCAGCCCGCCACCGTTAGCAACCAAGGCAGTAACAACAGCAGCACCGGATGCAACACTTGTCACCGTGCTTGTCCCCATGCAAGCGGCGGATCCGTTTGCTTGGCCATTGCTGCTCCCAGATGCGTCCACGACAGCGATGTTACTTGAAGACACGGAGGTTGAGCCCGCGGGCCCGGCCGGGGCATCCAAGGGGCCAATTGAACAACACGCACCGCCATGCGCACTGCCGTCAGGGCTGCCCGTCATGGGCGACTCCGCAGCCACAGCCACATTGGCAGCTGCGCCCGCTGTTGCACAGGATGCCGCACTGCTGCCCTGCTTCGTGGACGGTAATGTCGCTGGCGTTAAGTTAGGTGCGGCCCTGGCGCCCGGTGACGGCAATGCCGGCAGGGACGGTTTAGGCTGGGACCGCCCCCCAGTGCCAGTGCGCTGCAAGGTCGCGGCGGGCCCAGATCCTGGACCCGTACTCGCACCAGCACTTTGCGTGCCTATCCCCGTGCCTGCCCAGCGCCGCTCCTGCAGCGCATGCTGCTCCGCAATCTCCTGCTCGTACGTAGCAGCGAGGGTAGTCAGGCGCTTCCATTGCGCTTCCTCCTCCCGCAATAGCAGCTGGTGGAGGCGGCGCTCGTAGTGGATCAGGCCTTTAGTGTTAGCAACCTTAACAACTAAATCCGCCGCGTCACCCGAAGAGCGCATCTTCTTCAGCAGCATATCCTGCAGCCCCGCCAGTTTGAAGGTGTCCTTAATGGGCTGACCCGTCGCAGAGTCCAGTACACTGATGACAAAAGCACATCGCAGATTGTGCGTCCATACCGCCGCACTGCGGACCTCACAGCCATTATTTTTAAGGAGCTCAATGACATCCGCAAGAAGTCCTGGTTTCGGGGCCAGGAAGACGTGGACAGGCAGCGTGGCGTGATAAGCGTATCCACGCCACAAGCATCACCCAATGAGAATCAGGTCCAGTCCCAAGACGGTTTAGGTTGGTTCACGCCTCCTCCATGCCCTACGTATGCAACACGGTCCCTTGGGCCCCATGACAAGTCGTGCGCAACATGGATATCATACATACACCTGCATTGTTTTAATTTCCGTAATTATATACCCTCTAGAAGGGCAAGTAATTAGCTACCAGTCGCAGGAATGCCCAAGCCAGGATGTTGGGAGGCATGTACCCCCAGGCAGGGCCCTGAGATGTCGTGCCGCTAGCCACCAGCGACACGCACCGTTAGCTTATACAGACACCTACCGATGCGATCGTTGCCTGCGATTTCGAAAACTGTCGACAATTGGGATGCCTCTTCATAGACACTATCCGTGCTGCACTCATTGTCTGATCCAGGGTCAGTGTCCACAGAAAGCACCTGTGTTACGTGTATTTTAATGGGTTTTGTCAGGTGCGTGCACGTGTGCTGGGATGGGAACCAGCAACAGGCAGCGCTAAATCCAAATTACTTAGTCAAAATTTATACGTCACAGAGGTCTTTTGCGCGACCCATCATTCTCTGTACGCGGGGGTGGACCGGCGGGCACTAAGCACGTGCTTGCATTAACGCCGTACACGCCTCTGGATACGCTCCTAGCAGGCAAGGTAAGGCGGCAGCGTGGTGCCTATCATTCCTGCCACACGCTCCAATACCTTTTGAATCGCCCGCAGCTTGCGTTCGTTGGTGACCTTTTTCCCGGCATCTGTGACCGAAAACTCGTCAACGAACCAGCCCCCATCAGAAGAAATACGCGCTTTGATGACACAAAGACCAAGTTCCGTTAGCAACTGCACAACTTCAACCAGCGTCCCTGGCCTATTGGCGGAGTCCAGCGTAATCAGCGTCCGGTCAGCATATGTCTCATTGTCAATATTAACCTGTCACAACAGGCAGACGTCAACTTTATATGGATGGCAAGCATCGGCCAATAAAGAACTATCAACGTGAAGCTCACGTTTGGGGGGTGCACACGCAGCTCCAAAGTCTCATACTCCAAAAGAGCACCATTTGCAGTTACAGAGGATTGTTTAGCACCATTCGCTTGTTCCGCTTCACGATAGTCGCTGAATGCAAGCAAGCTAGGGGTGCGCAGTGGCTGCCCACGAGAAAGAAGAATTGTGTTCATTATCCGTTAAGACGACTCGTCCATATGAAAGTATCATAATTGGTGTGATGAACAAACGAGCAGGATACCTAATACTTTCCGGCACCATTAGATTCCGTACATCCTCAACCGTACTTGCGTTGCTCTCTTCCTCAATGGCCAAACGCAATTCATTAGACGCGTGCATTTTTGGAACATTGAAATGTATTTACTCTGTGCCACACATGGCATTTTAGGACTTGGCGTTCGTGGCCCATCTCCCATGACAACAAGTTAGTGTGCGAATGGAGATAATTTCGAAGCGGCCGGGCGCATTGCCTGCATCTTTGGAATCTCTTAAGATAGGAAAAGTACTTGGCAAGGGGGGTTTCGCTGTCGTTCGCAGCGGGCAGTTGAAGACTTCCGAGGGCGTGGCTTACCCCGTCGCTGTAAAGGTAATTGTTAGCAAACAAATGATTTAACTGTTTGAAGCTTAAAAACTTTCATGTAAAAAAATCGGTGACCCTGGTCAGCGATTGTTCTTCGCACAGGTCCTTCACCCGGAATATTTTGGTGAAACGAGTCAAGAACTGCGGCTTTTTACAGAGGAAGCTGAGCTCATGCTCCAGCTAGACCATGGGTGAGAGGTGCCTAAATTTACTTGAATGCATACCCCATGGTTTTGAAGGTAAAGCAAAATCCTGAAGGGCGAATGCACCTAGTGGCGCAGGCTTCGTCCGTTATACGAGGCCATGTGCGTTGCCTGTGGGTCGGAAACTACTCACGTGTAGGTGCAACGGTAAACTTATCCATTAGACCGAGTTTTACGAGTCCTCGTGCGGTTATATATTTTTTGCAGAAATATAATAACTGCTTATGGCTTGTTAAAGCTTCAGCCAAACTTCCCTGGGCTGGAGGGCCACACGCAGCCAGCGTACGCACTCGTGATGGAAAAGATGGAGGTACGTCACTTACAGTGGATAAATGGGCAAAGCGAAGTAATGTTTCTATCGCATTATGTGAACCAAGGCTGTGCGCTTGGACATTCAAGTTGACACCAACATGTTTGTTCGCCGCAGGGTGGCTCGCTGGCGAGGCTTATGATCAAACAGCTTTTGTCTGGAGCCGTGCCAAAGTACACCTTTTCCCAGGCGTTGGGCTGGCTTATTGACGTTGCAAAAGCCCTCAAGTACCTCCATACCGGCGGTAGTGATGGATTTCCACGCATACACCGCGACATAAAGTGAGATCAAAACGGGTTTGGTGCTCTGGGCCATTTAGAGGGAACCCAATCGATGCCACGATTCAACAAAGGTGGTGTTCGTGCATAGCGATGCATACTTTTAGCAACCCTTAGCCCTTTGCCCGTCATGGTGGTTGTGATATCGATATCTGAACGGTTGCTGGCCGCCGACAGGAAAAATAAAATCGTTATGAATGTGTCTGTAGCTACACTAATATCATTATTCCATTTTTCTCGACCGCTGCCGCGGCCGCGGCGGCGGCGGCGGCGGCGGCGGCACGATATTGTGTCTTCCGAGCCTAATGGCCCTATCTGCTACCTGTACGTATCCTAACTGCCCCATTGCTTTGCTTGCTGCACCTCTCTCTTGCATTCTGACAGGCTGGAAAACGTCCTGCTGACTGCTGGCATGAAAACAGCCAAGCTGGCGGACTTCGGCCTCCAGAGGGTGCGTGTGCAGCCGTAGCGCTGGCGGTAATAAATGGAGTGCCATCGGGAACCGAGCGTTGGGGGATAAGCGGGGATTGTTCGCCCTTGGGAAACGCGAAGTTGCGCAACGGCGAGGTGCCTTATTTGATCCTTGGACTGCGCCATTATGCCTCCATCCGTGACGAGCGCACAAGCGATGATCTCCTATGGATGGAGCATGGTGAATGGGGACAACGAATACCGCGTCCCACTGCCGGTCGCCCCTTTATCATGCTCTAGCCACCCTTTCCGAGCCTGGCCTCGCTGCTGTCCGAATAAGATTTCGCTCTTTCTGCGCTCTGCACGAGCAATCGCAAATGTATCGAGCGCGAGCGAGGTCATATTCCTCAGGGCACCGTTGCGCGTAACGCACCTACATCAATTTTCCGTGCGCTCAGCGCGCAGGAAGTGGCCAGTGTTGTTCGACCCGGTTTCCCGCGGTGCGTCTTGCTGCGATGAATGTTTTGACCATATATAAGGCTCTGGAGATGTATAAAAGAGAAAAGCACCAACATGCCAGGTAGATCCTCCTTCGCGGTTGGGGATGGGCCTGGACAACTCAGCTGGCGACAGAGAGTCAGCTGGCGGGTCCTCTCGAGGCTGCGCGTCGAAGCCTGCGGCGGGTCCTCAGCAGCCGCTCACAACGGCTCGGAAAGCCTGCCATGACAACTTCGTGTCGTCACAGGAACAAACCTGCGGCACAGTTATTAACGGCTCCACGGTCCACGCACAAACTCATCATGCCGTGCTCCACTACCCCGCCCCGCACGCAGGCCATCTTCGCCCAGCAGCCCGAGCGGCAGCAGGCCATGATGGTCCGGCGCACCACGCGTCATTCCTTGAATTTACCACGGCCCGTGGCGACGCCGACGGGCCTATCTCGCTTGGCACCGGAGTCGGAGCGTACATCGCAACGGCAGAGTTCCGCCGTCAGATTGCAGCTGCAGCTGACGCAGTCGCAACCTGTACCCACGGATTGCCTTTCTTCGCCCACCGGCTTGGTCGCAGAGCCCCTAACGCAACCATACAGCAGTGGCGTAGCAGATGACCTGCTATCTGGGGACGCCCTTTTCTACTCCGTTGATAAGGACGGCCTGACCCCGGTAGTACTGCCCAACTCACCACAGCCGCAGTCACGGCCCGCCACATCCCCAACCGCGGCGCTGAAGATCCGGCCTGATTCGGGTCCGCTGGGATCGCAGCCGCAGCTATGTAGTCGAACGGAGCGGGGGCGGGAGATTTCGCGCCGCTCCCGGAGCATGTCGCATTTGGATCAGGTAACCACGGGCCCTTGGCCGACGGCCCTGGTCGCTGTGCCGTCCTCAGCGCGTGACGGGGCCGCTGGGACGGCTGCGCAATCGCAGCTGCACCCCAACGGCCAGCTAGTAAGTGCTGCTAGCGCGGTCGGCGCCCGTAGCAACAGCAGCAACACGAACAGCAGTCACCGTCTTTCACTTTTCAAAGATAAATCCGGCGTCCAGGTGCAGCTTCCACCGTCGCCGGTGTTCCAGGGCTCACCTGGTGGCCAGGGGGTTGCTGCAGAGCCATCACCGCGGAACACGATGGCAGTCCTTGCAGGCAAATCCTCTTGCGTTACGCGGCTGTCACCGCTAGGCCAGTCACAGCAGGTCCGGTGCGCTGACAGCCTCACAGACGCAGCATCACGGTTAAATGTGGACAGCTTGTTGAAAAAGGCGGCTGTCGTTGGCGGCGGTGTTTATGGTGGCTTGCCGGGGCCCGTTAAGAGCCCTGCAGATGCAGTTCCAAGGATCGTTGTTACGGAGTCTATGCGAGTCCGGCTGGCGGACGTCAGCCCTTCCACTCCCCGCACCCCCACCATCGATGAAACGACACCGAATGCTGCACTACAGTCTCCGTTGTTCAGCTCAGCCAACGCACCATGCACGACCCGCCAGTCGCCCACCAGCGGGCTGACGCAAGCATCGTCCCCACACGGCGCAGTTGCGATCGGCCAAGGCTTGGCAGGCCTTGAGGGCGCGCCCCCGTCCCAGGCGTCCCTGCGCGAGGTGGTCCTGGAAAGTAGGAAACCTGCGCTGCAGCCACAGCAGGAGCAGCCACAACAGGAAGACGCCGCAACATCTACACAAACTTGCGACTTGCAGACGGGTAACATACGGTCGTCCATTGGCTCAACAGTGCCCGTCGTTTGCAGCGGTGATGGTCGTGGCATTGCCAGCCCCGCTGTCGCTGCAGCTCCCGGCTCTAATCAGCTCCAACGACTGAATACGGCCAAGGATGGTCCACTAGGTAATGGTGTACGTGGCCCCAACGCATATTCTGGCAGCAGTGGTGCCGGCGGCGGCTTACCTGGTGATGTGCTGCGCCCTGCTGCCCAGCTCGGCAACTTCGGCAACGCCGTCCCACGGGTCGCAATTGACTGCGCTGCAAAAGTCGAGTGCCTGCCCGAAGCACTCGCGTCGATAGAGGTCGAGGTGACCGTGGCACAGCGACCGGTGACCGTGTCGGGCATGACCAGCGCCGCGGTCGCGGCGGAGCACCAACAGAGCAGCATGGGGCGGGTTGCGGCCAGTGATCTGGCAGCAACCTCGCCTGGTGTGATCTCTCCTGCGGGTTTAAGCCATTTTGGCAACCAGACCAACCAGCACCCGCGCCCCCACATTCATATGTCTGACCTCTTGCACCTGCGGCTGGGGACGCGTAACGTCAGTGTACGTTCCTTACGTTCCAGTGCCAGCGGCACCCTGAGCCGGCAGCCAATCGCCAGCGCGCCAACCAGCCCCCGGCAGACCGTGGTGTCCCGCGCGGCAGGGTCACAGCCAGAGACGACGGCCGGCACCACAGCTCCAGGGACGGCGGCGGTGGCTGCTCCTTGTTCCACTCACCGCATCTCAAATGTCGGCAGCGTGCTGGGGACACAAACCTCCGGTCGTCTACCGTCCATGGGCATCAGATCCTTGGGAGCAGCGGCGGACTTTGACGAGGTGGGAGGGAGGGAGGGAAGGAGGGAAGGAGCGGCAATTAGAATTGCACAGGGAAGGAGTAGATGTATCTTGGTAAACCTGCACGGAACGGGAACTGACTGTTAAAAGGCCACAGAAGCGACACTTGCATAAAAACATTATATATATACATATATATAACATCGAGTCGTGTGATTTGTGAGTACATCATGTTTCGCATTCTTTTCTCAATCAAGTGATTAGGCGCAGAGACAGTGAAGCTACCACTGTAGAAGTCGCACAGCCGCCCAAAAAGCTACATCTGCTGTATGATCCCGAGAGTTTCCGTTCCTAGCACACGGACGATTTCTTTCGGTGACCGCATCATTGTTTGTTTATCCAATCCGCCTCCCCTTCCTTGCCTCGGGAGGCCCTCATCCCTTGCTTTCCCTCCCTCCACGTCCCCTCTGCCGGTTACTGAAACTACTTCCCCATCAGCCCCGCCAGCCGCTCCGAAGTCCACTCCTGGCTCGCTTGTGATTGCCCTTCATCACATGCATGCAGGTGTTCAGCCTAACAGGGCGCACCGGCAGCCTGATGTACCTGGCACCGGAAGCATACAAACGGGAGCCCTACAACGACAAGGTCGACGTGTACAGCTTGGGTATCCTTATGTACGAGCTGTTTGGTCGTACTAATCTCACGTTTACGCACATATCCACGAAGCTGCCCGCATTCTCCCGCATGCTGTGTAACCCCGGAGAGTTTGCTGAGCGCGTCGCAGCTGGCTACCGGCCACCCCGGACGAACCAGATGATGAAGATGCCGCCCCAGTTATGGGAGCTTATTGAAATCAGCTGGTAGGTCAGGAAAGGGGGCTCCGACTGCGGGACTGGGGCCAGCCGATTGGCGGCAAGGCAAGGCAAGGGAAGGGACAAAGAGGGAAGGAACTGGGAAATGGATAGCCAGGCGATGACGTCATGTTGCCTTTCTGCGTGATAAGGTGTTGCACGGAGGGTAAGGCACACCTTTGTAGCCAAAGCGCAGAGAGTTGTAGGTTGCTGCTTTTTCGTAGAGTGAGAAGGAGCATTGGCTGACGGGCGGTTTGCGCTTCCGGACCGTGTGGGTGGGTGAAGGGAGTTACAGAAGTCGCAACGTATGTATTCGCATCACGAGTAGTGACGAACCAACTTATGGCCGTATGTATGTATGTATGTATGTATGGTGGAACAAATGTATGTGTGTGTGTGTGTTTGCCGTCACCCTTCCACGCGCCAGGCATCAGGACCCCGTGCAGAGACCCGACATTGGCGCTGTGTTGGCGGCACTAGAAGATTTGGGGGGGCCGCTGGCGGAGGCGGAGGCACGCATCGGCCAGGGGCACCTGGGGTGGGCCCGCTGCGGCTGCGTTATCTGCTGAACTCAAGGATGACAAGACTTTCACCTCTTCGTCCAGGAAAGCAAGCGTCGGTATGTATGCGCCAATGTATGCAATCCTGCAGCGTCATTCACGTCTGCAAATGGCGACAGGTGCAGGACATGAACGCAGGCGGCAGCGCGCGCCATATATAAACCCTACGTTTTTTAGCCCTACTTACGCCATAGCGGGTCGCATGACCTCGGGAGATGTGTTGCGCTAGATTAGCGCTGGTTGGTACTCGTTCGTGTGCCCCTTGCAGAGGAAAGTAGCAAGAAGTCGGTGCAGGCCTACCTAGCCGAACTTGTCTCCCTTGCTCTTGGTTCTTCATAATATTACCATAACACATATACATACAGGGACGAATGCAGCATAGATGTATAAGTGGGTTCGGCTTGTCGCCATGGACGTCCATTGGACGTTATTTATTTCCGCGGTGCCCTTTTGTGCACACGCACGCCACGGGGTCATCTTCGTGGCATTTGATGCGGGATGGACAACTCTTCTCAGCATGTCATGCATGCACGCATGCCCTAATAGATGCATGTGTCCTTGGGGCAAGGCGCCAGCAGCTCCTCATGGCGTTACTGTAGTAGTCGTACAGCAGTACGATAACCTGCACATGAAAGCACATCTGCACATGCAAAGAGCATACAGCCAGCAGCATTTCGGGGGAGGCCTATTTTTCGGCAGCAGCAGTTGCTACGGCTACATGTAAGTAGTTGTAGTAGCATTTTGCAAGTGATAAACAGCTGCTGGATCTGTTTATTCGTGGTATCGAATTATTGCAAAATTAGTTTTGATTGCGCAGTTTGACGTACATTCAACTAACTAACGGCGGTACGGATCATGGCTGGCACCAATCGACCGCGCGATGTGAAGAACAACAATATTGAACGCTATGCAGGATGGGCTGTTGTTGGATGACCGCTGGGATTGCGCGCAAGTGCGGTGCTTGTATCATTTGCACGTTTCACATAACGTTGCTTACGTGCGTACGATTACCGTACGATTACCGATCTAATGTATGCTTGCTTATTCCCGGCCTACTCGGCAGCCGGGGCACGCACGTGACCAGCTAGCAGGCTCGCTTGTTATTGGATAGGTGCCAAATCGTACGTGTGGATGCATCCCACTCATTGCTGGCTCCCTTTTTACTTTCTATCTGTCAACACACACACCTTAGCTATAGGTGGCGAGCGAGGTAAAATGCATGAACGGTGAACTAACAGCAGCTAACAACACAGCGTTAACAATCAACGCAGCCGGAGGCAGGGGGGAGGAGTGGGTAGATCTGAGTGGATCTCACGGGATTTCTGAAGCTGCTGAAGTTCGTTCTTCTAATTATTGGCACTGCTGCGTATTAATCCATCCATTAGTATGGGCCTGCCTCCCAGCCTTGCGTTAGTTGGCATTATTATTATTGTTGTTGTTAGAAGGGGTGTTACACTGTGTGTGGGCGACTCGCCCTGCAAAGACGAGCACCCGCCGGGGTCCTGACCGGGCCGAGCCACGGCGCAGGGGAGGGGCACGTGGCTTGTTGTTGTCTGTTGTCTGATGTTGTTAGTTGTTGTTGCTGGGTGATCGACGGTAGCTAGCGGCGGTGTGAGAATTATTAATTTGTCGCCCGACGTGATTTATTGACCGAGTGGTGATCAATGAACCCCCAGGCGGCGTGTCGTTATTATTATTATATTTATTGTCTGTGAGTCCGAAATGGACTCGTCGCGTCGATCGGAGGAGCGATTGTTCGCTTAAGAGTTAGCTAGCTAGTGTGTAGTACCTGCCCTAACTTAGCTCAGCTCAACATGTATGAGAGCTGCTGCGCGTGCTGCCGGGACAGACGACCGCGGCGGTTCTATGTGCTGTGTATATGGGTACGTACTGGCTGGTGTTGCCGTACGTGTCTTCGCGTACTTGCTTGTGTACCATCGATCATACATATGTACATCTGCCACGTCCCAATTGCATACGCCTGCTGGGGAATGAATTTATTTACGACATGCATGGCGAGATGCGCTCGAGGTGCCACGAGGCATGCGGCAGGTTGTCCCACCCTGCTGCCTAAGCGGACCGAGCGAGAGCTTGCTCGCTTCGCATACATGTCATGGTGGCGGATCGCATACATGTCGCCGCTGCGCAACATAGGTTCTTTAGGAGTTTGCCCAAGATGTGGGGCCGTGCGTGCGCGTCTCGCTTCTTCTATCTTGTGAGACTTACTGTTCTCAAGATGGACGAGATGCCTCGATCGATTACTGGCTGCCTGGAAGCAAGATAACGGTAGTGTCGTATTTGGTGTCGTAATTCGGTGGCTGGGTTGCTCGTTGGGTGCGTGATGCATCACATCGCCTAGCTACCTGCCCCCCGTAGATGAATGTATGCATCGCATGCAATTCCGACGGAGGGTGGGTGCTTACGTAGATCAAGGGGGACTGATTAAGGGTGTTAAATGAGGCCTTTTGGGTGGAGGGTAGGTGATGGAAGGCGGCGGTGGAGGTTTACTTACGAGGAGTATACAAAGGATGCGGGCGGGAGGAGGTGTCCGATATATATAGACATATGATGCGAGGCGGTTAGTTGAGACCCAGCGCAACCGCGCCAAGCAAGGCTGCCGGACGCAACAAGCAAGTAAGCCGCTGCTGCTGCCCCTCCAACCAGCATGCAAATGCAAATCTGTGCGCTGTATGTCACCACCTCTAGCTACCTATCTAGCTGGCTCCCTCCTCAGTCCTGCATAATACGACAAACGCACCGCATGGTGCTGTTGACACATGCATGCGGTCGGTGCCGGATCGATGGTGGGCAGTGCGCACGGGCGCCTCCTGATGATAGAGGTGTGTGGCGGTATGTCACTGCTCGCTGGTACCTGCATTCCTATCTACCGCCTTCCGCTCGTCCTTACTTTGCAGAAAATGACGACTCTGCGTCTGGCAGGTTATGGGCGAAGCAAGTAGGAGAAGCATGCAGTTCATCAATCGTTGCAACTTTCAAAAGATTATCATATTTCGGACCTGATAACGTGTTCGTTAGATGCTGTCGTCCTGACGTACTATCTACTATCATCACCTACGTACTGCTGGCACGCAGTACACGCAGCAGGGCAGTACCAGTAGCTAGGTAGTATAGTAGTCGTATGGATGTTTGCGACCGACCACATCAGCAGATGGCGTAATGATACTTCAGCCGCGATAATATATTGATTTTGTTCTCTGATGACATCACGTGCGTTTGTGTTGGCGCGTATTGTGTAGTAGTCGTAGACGTACGGCAACACACTATCACAATGTAAGGTGCAAGAAGCACCCTGTCAACATCTCGAGAGGCCTTTGCGGCAATCAACTACTACATATTGAGGCGGCGGGTATATTTTGTGGATTCCCTCACTTTGGGCAAAACAGCCTTTGTGGCGCATGCATGCAGTGCTAAGGTGTGTTGTCCGCCGTTCCGAGCGAGGGTAGATGTTCGTTGAATTGGTAGGTATCTATCTAGCTACATAGATACGTCGGACAGGGTCGGACCAGGCGCGATCCTGTGCGGTAGGTCCGACCCTAGCACGACATGAGATATTGCCTGGTTCGTTCGTTCGTTCGGAACTAATATACATAACTGATATTTGCTTGGGTACGGAACGTGCGATTAGGATATTTGGCTGGGTCGGACGTATGGGAATGAATTAATGCACAGTTAATGCACGCGCGGACCAATAATGCTTCGCCCCCAAGCACGTACCTAATCTCATTCGTGTGCCCCTCCGCTGATGACGGCAACGATTATCCTTTCTGCCAATCTCCGGTCGGCGTTGTGCTGATTATTAGTTGCTTGCCTTATTAGGCATTATTGGGTGCATTACGTAATTCGAATAACATTTTATAAAACCACTTGAATCTATATATTTCTGTGACTCTCTCTCTCTCTTTCGCTCCATCCATCTATCTATCTATAATACAGCATGCACTGCCGGTAGGGGCCGCAGTTTATACATCGTTGGATCGCAGTGATGATGACGCAATACGTAGTGACTAATTCAACTATGTGCTCCCTTTCAGCATTTCCATCCCTCAATCATAAAATAATCCGCATTTCATCTCGCCTAGATAGGGCAGGTTCTCATACTCGGGTTTGTTGCCCTCTGAGAAGTGAGAACACAACCACCTTTACCCCGCTGTGCCGCGCCGCCAGCACCTTCTATAATCATGCTTTAGTACTCCACGGCAACCCCTTATACAGGATAGCGAGAAGCGGCTGTCACAGGTGACATCAAAATCAATAAGGCTCTATCTAGCTCCAATAGGCAGCAGGGAGCCCCCCAGCCAGCAGGCTCGTCATAAATAGCGCCCCCTATCATGATCTCAATAATGGCACGCACGCACACTTAACTAACGTCCATCGATGTTCCCCATGCATACATGCCAGCACACTCAACCAGACCTCCGTCCCTTGTATGTCGGTGGCTGGACAGCAAAATAAAGCATCATGAATGAATGCTTAGAAAAAAGCGATCAGCCACGCACACAGCATCCATGGCCCTTCAGTCATCCATAATCACACCTGGCCCATATTCAAAATCGGGAAATCTACGCGGCGGGATGGGGGTGCGAGCCGCCCTCCGAATCTTCCTAATGAGGCGACGAATCTCTGCAACAGCGGCGGCATCATTGGGGCCCCGCTTCCTAAGCTCGACAATTTGATCATGGATAGCTGCGATGTCCACGGGACGTCGTTTAAACTTTGCGAGGAGTTGACCCATCTGCAATGGGCACAATTTTGTGTGCGTTACCTTGCTTTATGCATAATGTTCTTAAAGCACTATTTCTCCGCAACAACGTAAGTAGTGTGCCTATCACAATGGTGGTGACGATTCTTATATACCATTCATAGCGTCTACTTCATCAGACTTACCTTTGAGTTCGCAAGCCGAGATGCGCTCGCTCGCCAATCAAGGCAGGTACAGTTTTCACAAAAGACTCGCAAAGCTTGCCTCCTTGGCAAATGGAAATTAATTGTAAATTGGCCAGTCAGTTAAGAGAAAGTTGTGACCTTGCGACCAATCCGTTTTACTTCAAGTGGGCACGTCAGCTTGCGGTTTCCGACAGCGCTGAACCTCACCCTGGAGTCACCCTGAAGTTCCTAGCTCCCGTGGAAATGCAAATCTACCAAAGCTGACAATAATAATATTACTTGAAAACGTATGAAACGATTTGAACGGATGCTTATTGGAAGAGATCGTGGGCTTTGAAACAGATAGCTTCTCTTGTGAACACCCCTTTCGCCCTTGGGAACACAATGACCGAAAGCGATTCTGAAGTGATAATGGCGAGCGATGATAAATATTCCATCGATCGTGAGCCACCGTTATTAGTTCGCAGCATGTGATATGCCATGTCCTGTTGACATGATACGTTTTACTGAGATGTGCCTGGAGTTGGGATGCCTGCAGCCCACTTGTCAAATAGTTAGGACTCTTCCAGACGCCTTCCCCCTGTCGGTAATTTTAGAATTTTCTTACTGGTGAAATTTGCGCTAAATAAATTCTCACTCACATTAGTACCAGTTCATCACTCAAACACGAGTGCTTGTAAGAGATGCAGCAGCAGGTCCGCTTTCACGCCCGTCACAGCTGCAACACCACGGCGCCCTCGTACACATGCACTCACTGTCAGTGTTGGCCGCACCACCTCTCTTTGCCCCAAGTCGTTCAAAGCCCTGTGGCGCAGAAGCTGAATCCCACCGCAGTCACAAACACAGCGCTAGCCCATGCCCGTAGCAGGCTCCGAAGATTACATTTGGCACACCGTCATTGTCTGGAACCCTCCCTTCCTCCCTGCTTCCCGCCGGTGCACATTTGTCACTATCAGCAGATGTTCTGATCCGGTTCGAGGGCTCACTTGGCGACTGGCGACCCCTCATCACTGCACTAGATAGTCTCCCGCGTTACGCAATGTCCACACCCTGCTGCCAGGTCGTACCCATTCATACCCTGCAGCCGTCAAAGCACGTACGACCGTATGCCCTCACGTACGACCGTATGCCCCCGCTAATGCCGTTGGCAGCCTGCGGTCCGGTAGCGCCGGCCTCAGCTCCATCAGCTGCCCACTTGCGCGCAATTCATGACCCCACTGAGGTCAAGTCCGCGGGAGCTGGTGGTGGCGGGCAGTCGGTGGCTGTTAGCCCACAGGACATTGCGGTGGCAATTTGATATACTGGTGTATCGTACGACGGAGTACCGCCGTCAGGGTCTGTCTTTACAGCTGATTGACTTGGTGCAAAATGTGGCTGACAGGTGGGGTGAGCGGTGGGGTGGGGTGGGGGGCCGAGATGTGGTGAGAGTGATTGCGAGGAGGTGAGGAGGAGGACGTGAGTGTGCATGCGTGGATGCAAATGAAGACATATGAAAGCTTCGGAGCAGGGAGAAAATAAAGAGGTCCCTGGAGGAAAGCAATTGGTGCGTGGCATGGGGTGCGGACCACTGGCTAGCAGTGAAACCGGTACCAACATTACCAGATGAAGGCAAAGTGGCTGTCTGCGGTCCGCAACCTCCCCATGTCGTGTCCAGGTATCATCATGCACACGTAGATACCGATAGTGTCCTCGGCCAATGGACTTGCAACCGTCGATGCACTGAAGCCTACCCGCTGGTTCGTGGCCTCATGGTACCCTTCCCGACGATGGCTGCCTTATTGGCCCTGTCTCGCCGCATTTCCATGCATACCTCACCAGTTCCCTACATACTTCCGCATCTCAACCCGGCATGAGGCTTTGTGGTGGCAGAGTCGGACCCACCTGGAGCAACGCGGCGCGGGCCACCTGTTATGGTATCTACGGAATCCCAGGCCACACGGCCGCACGGCTGAAGAGTCCGTGATGCCCGATGTAGGAATATAGCTTGTGGATGCAGCGGCGGTTGCGAAAGAGTGTGGGACGTGGGCCGGAAGAGGAAAGTGGAGAGGACTTTGGGAAAAGACACGGCCACGTATGATAATGCTAGTGAGCATCAGTTGTGTTGCTGCGCCGAGGAGAGGTGTTAAGGGGGCTTGGTGAAGGGGCGGAACAGAGCAGCAGCAGCAGCCAACTGAGTGGCTGGGTGATTGCTGACTTAATCGCAAACATCAGACCAGTGCCGTATCTTTACGAGTTCACATAAGAGTATTCGTTCACTGGAACCAAGCAAAGTATATCGATATCGAGTTGGCTACAGACCTGGAGATCTATTACCATTACCACCACCTCCACCCCTTCCATCACTACCACCTGTCTCTCATCTTTATTAATCCGCAGCTCGAGTAAATGAAAATCCTCACTTGCGTCGTACATTTGCCTAACCTTCCCCCTCTGGATCTCGCTTCAGGCATATCTTAACGAAGTGGAAGGTAATGGCCGCCGAGCTCTGGTCTCTCAAAGGGGGGGCACATCGGTGCTTCGCCTGCTAGTCCACCTGCATCGGGACTTGCTCCACCTGCTGGTCGGATGATAAGGCTCGACTGCTGAAGGCCCCTCGCACTGCCGCACCCGTTCAGATCACGACCTACATCCTATGGATTGTTGGCATACTGCAGTGGCACAGGCGCGGCACGCTTGCCTGAGCACTCTGCTGCTGCTGCTGTTGGTGAGGATGATGGTAATGATAATCGCTCATCACTACGGCCCCAACTTCAATACCGATATTGGAGGGTAACGATGTCGTCATCAGTACTGCAGCATCGTAAAACTAACCCGCTGACTGCCGTGCAAGGCGCCACACAAGCGATGACCGGGCGGCCGGCGGTGCTAGGTAGTAGGCAGATCAGGTGCGGGTACAGCGAATGGTGGTGGGATGAGATTGCCGGGGGCAGTAGAATTATGGGCAGGGTATGCCCTCTCCTGCAAAAGCGCTACCAGGTTGATTCTGGCAGTATGGCAAGTGCGGTAGGGTGCGCACTGCATTAATGCAGTGCCCCCTACCGCACTGCATTAAGAGGATGACCAAACATTTGTCCATACATACCTCCTCCAGGCCCCAGGCTAACCGCGAAATGTCGCCATCTGATCACATTCACCAGCAGAACACGCATACTTAACCAGCATTTTAGTGGCCAGTACAGAGTTTCATTATCGGCAAATGCCCTGCGTCTTTGATTATTGTTTCTGCTAATAGAGGTCCCATACTGTCCCGATGTATTGTCGCTCTCACTGCGAACCAAATATTCATACTACACCTGCTTAACACGGCAGCATGAAAACGTCTTTTAACAGCCCTTATTTTCTGATGAGTGAAGCCAACTACATTTCAACACCTGGCACCTTTAATGCCGTCCTTGCCGCCCTTTTGCATCAGCAATTTGCCAGCCCACTCCTCAAGCGGCTGCTTCACAAGGGGCTTGAGCTCCTTTGCTACTGCAGCCACCACGGGCTGCACCCCACAGTGGAGAAGCGCCGCTAAAACCTTCTCCGCATGTGTGCCAACCCACTGATTGCAGCGACCTTTGAGGGCATTGGCCCAAACCTCAGATGCTAGGGCGGCCGCGGCACCAGCAGACTGCTCCTCGGCTGCCAGCAGCAGCAACCTTCGAAGCGAGCGGCTTGAGTAATACGACAACAGAACGTGTTCATATTCGGACGAGGGTCCTTCCTCTGCCGAGCCTGTATCCTCTGCGTTTGCCGCCGAGGATATGTCCGGCGACCTAGCTACGTCCTCCACGATCGCCGCGTGCACGGCGCGCACACCCTCAGGCTCGAGCTCGTGCAACAGACCTGCTAGGATTAAGGAGCAAGATTTACAACCCACATCAAACGGAAATGTTAGCCTGTCCACTTCTGTCGCTGTCTGCCACTGGCATGTGCCACATCTCATCATTTTGCAATCTCGGCATGCCGGCAATTAAAATTATTTTCCATTAGTTTTGGACTAATGCTGCAAGTTCAGATTTTCCGAACATAACCCTGATGATGTGACCCACCTGACTCGCCGCCTCTCGCCACCTCAACCACCAGCTCGCAGCTGTGGGGTGATCGCAAAAGAGCCGACGCCTCCGCAGCCACTACCTCTGTCAGCTTGGCCGACAGGCTTTTCGGCCCTCTGCCTAGCAGCTCTTTCCGCCGCAGCCGAGAGTCCTTCTTGCTAGCACCGAGCACCCGCTCAATTGCCGTCCCCTCAACCGCATCTGGGTCCCCCTCGCCGCCGCCGTCCCCTGAGCAGGACATGGCATTCAAGGGCATGACAAATGTAAGCTCAAGTAGATAACGATACCTCCACACAAAGCAAGCAAGCCTACTCGCAAGAGAGAGGAAGACGTCATGACCTATTCTGTACATCACAATGTAAATTGGATGCCGTATTGGTGCGAAAACCGTTCATTCCTAATCCAGTCCCAAGGCAGTCCCAAGGATGGCAAGCAACCTTAAACAAGCAGGCGCCACTGGCTCACCATCTTCCGGTGGCGCCTCCTGCGCTGCTTCGGCCTTCTTCCTGGTGAGAGCCTTATTCATTGCCTGTTTCTTCCCCCCTTTCTTCGTGAATAGGTCGTCGCCATCGTCCGCGTCCGCGCCCTTAGGGTCCACACCGAAGTCCACTTCCTCATTCTGGATGGAACGCAAGAAGCGCCAAATAGCGGTTCAGGTCTACGAAATGGTCAAACATAGCGAATACACTAGGAAATGGCAACATGAAAGAACAGATGCGCGAACTGAGGCAACAAAGCAATCAACAAGATGTAGTGTCACCTGCCCAATGCACTATCATGTGCCACTCTTCACTAGCCAATGCCATTCCTTATCAATCACCGTGGGTAACTCACCTCCTCCCCGTCTATGTCCGTGACGGCTTTTCCAGAGGATCCCCGGACGATGCGCTGCTGCGGGTGAAGCAACTCATAGATGGCGGGGGGAAAGTGGCGGCGGCAGTCCGGCGACAGCAGCTGTTGCAAAACTCGTATGACAGTCGCCTGATGAATTCCTTCCGGCAGCAGCTCCTGTGACACAGGCAAACGGTAGATACGTAGTAAAGACCAGATGCATGTTCAAGAGGCGAATATAGCGTATTAAATGACTTATTCATTAGTTTGCACAAATGATTTCAGACATTTGGTCTCAGACACGCCCTTACGGACGCTCCTTGTCGACATTCATCAAGTGATCAGACCGCCCGTCGACAAAAGGGTGTCATCAAGGACCGGGCCACTGTCTCGTGCCAATTTCACACCCACGTCACCCACGCCCAAGGGATCGCCAATGCGGACGCGGCCGAAAGGATAGCTCCACATGTCAAACCGTCATAGCAGCAAGCTTATCTCTCAGACACGCCCTTACGGACGCTCCATGTCGACATTCATCAAAGTGATCAGACCGCCCGTCGACAAAAGGGTGTCATCACAGAGAAGCTCAACAGCCAGCACATGCCCGGAGCAACCTTCTGGCTCCACAACAAAACTTCGTTGACACAATGAGCTGTGGACAGAGATTGCACACCACAACATCTTCCTCCCCCCCTTCCCTGACCAACCTTGAGCTCCCCCACCAAGACCTTGCTCGTGAGCGCCGTGTCGTCCACACACGCCAGCGCCATACACAGGACAGTGTGTCCCCACTCGTCCACAGCCATCGCCGCGACGTGACCCTTCATGGCACGAACAATACGCTTCCGGTCGCGCGGTGTGCCATATGCCAGCACCATGCAGGCAGCCGCAGCACCCTCGTGCGTGTGTACCATACGCAGCACTGCTTCGCCAGTCTGAGACAGTGTCTCCACGGCCTCCTCGACAGTCAAGCCTGTCGCGCACTCGAGGTACTCCTTCACGAGCCTACACGACATTTTGAGTACAAGGACAGCAAAGAGGGGGTTACTTCCAAGTGATCGCACATGTCAAGGCATCACCCACATTCACCAGCATGGGTTTGCCAAAATAACAACTGCGCTTTCTGGACTAGTCAGCGTGTTTCGCATGGCACCTTGCAATCAAGAGCAGGTTGTGCACACGTGCAAGTGTACACAGGCAGTGCATGGAGGCATTGCGCTGCAAGTCTATGTGCTGCGCATCAGAGCCCGATGTTCTCAGCCCCGAAAGATGATAATCGAGGTTCAGCATGAAAGGGTACCGACCAAAGTCCCCTCAGACTGTTGGGACACAAAATTTATCATCATGGAACATCGATAGGGTGTATTCCGTGTTATGAAAGAACCCTGCCAAGGCATATGGAATCAGGAAAATCACGCAACACAGGACGTTATGCCGGATGCGTGAAACCGGGACACCGCATCGAGCGTAGCCATTACAGACCCTTCCTAAGTGACGATATTCGAGAATTGGCATAACAGAGGACCGGCCAAACATCTATCAGGTGATCGTGACACAAATTTGACAGCAGCGAATCACGACGCCATGAAAGCTAACCATATTTGGATGAAGGCATGCAAAATGATGGCTCTCTCAGCCCCGAAAGATGATATTCGAGGTTCAGCATGAAAGGGTACCGACCAAAGTCCCCTCAGACTGTTGGGACACAAAACTTATCATCATCGAGAGCTGTGCACGAGTCCATGAGCAGCAGAGCCGGGTTGGCCCAACCCAACAACTCAGTCCACAAGAGTTTGAGACGCAATTAACTTTGGTGAGTGAGATTTGGTGCAAGTGAACACACTAAAGACAATCAGTTGAATGTAATGAGGACTTCACATCGCATCACGACAGCATCCTGCTTTAACAGATGGGATAGTGATCCCACTCACTCAAGTCAGCTTACCTATGCACAATGGGAGGGTGCAAGATTGCCTTCTCCATAATCGGAGCCAGTGACTTGGCCATATGCTGTATGATAGCACGCTGCTTAGCCGGCGGCGCAGTCGCCATGAGCTGCTTCAGACTGTACAGGCGACCTGCTTCACCCGTGATGCCGTCAAACAGCACGAACTCTTTACCGTAAAACTCTGAGCACAGCGCGTTGCGATCCGCCGTGCTTGCCACGTCGTACAGGTCTGTAATGACGTCAGCGCCATATGGCTGGCGCAGCAATTGCGCGACATGGCCTCGGAACAATCGAACGAGGCCTGCAACGCTCCAGAAAACAAAGGGGGCATTATCATATTTAGAGACGAGGTTCAGGGAAAGCGCTCAGGCCCTGCAACACTCACAATAACGCAGAAACGAGAATGGCACCTGGGCGTTCAACTCGAAGATAGCATCTGGCTCCGTCATTTCCTAGCTCGTTGCTGTGAAAATTGCGAGAGATTGCAAGCATGAAGAGGACCGCACGGACCACTTGAAATCCGTCGGTGTGACATAGCTCAGGCACTCCAGCCCCGTGCTGTCCGCAGGCTCATGAGCCACGACACCATGAGAAGCGCGCCACGGTTTTCATGACCCGCGTTGCTATGAGCAATCCAGACCGTAGCCAACTTAACAGTACACACGCAGAAGACCCTGCTAGGTCAGGACGCTTGCCAGTGGATATACAATTGGCGGCTCCACATCAGGTCTCGCATCACGTACTGTTACCTTGGGACATGGTCATGACATTGACAGACCCTAACTACTGTCCCAAATGCTCTGCCCCACCAAACGCCTGACGAGCCGTGAGGTGATACCACCGCCCAGCAACGCACTGCTCCATCCACGTTCGGATCTCACCAGCAACCTCATCTTTCTTCGCTGTGTTGATCAGCTTTCGCACCAGGAAGTGGCCGTACTTGCTCTTTGACAGATCCACCACGTTAGCCCGCACCTCGTCCATTACAGTACGCCGGTCCATGTCGCCGCCATACTTCACACAGAACTGGATCACCCGGCTTGCTGTGTGGTGATTTGATAACTCCAACAGCTTGCCCTTAACCTGCAGAGTTGCCATAGCGGATCGGATCACCAACGGGCACAAAGCCGAACGACGTCAGCTTAGTAAAATACGTGATCCGTGGGGAAAGCAAATTACCAAAGGAAGCAGCCGCCAGCTCACGGTTTCATGGGTAGAGTACCCCCTCACACCTCGAGAGCTGACGAATCAATACACTAAACGCATTTGGATCATCATGATTACTCCTCTTGCACAGCAAAAGATATATACCTTTTTCAGGATGCTGGATACCAGCTTTTGGCGCTCGGCATCAGGCGTCTCCTTTGGTCGAAGCTTTTCCCACAAGTACACGGAGTCCTAAGGGGAAGTTGAGCGAATTCAATGGTAGGAGGTAAGCATAGCAGGACAAGCCGCAAGCCGCTGGAGGAGGCTGGCAGGAGGCATTTGGGCAAATAACCCTTGCCGTAACAGCCTGAAGCTGGAGTAGTAGTGACCCCTATGCGAGCTTGTCGATATTTATCGCGACACATGCCGCATGCTGCACAGCCCACGTCAACACAAGGATAAATCTATTCAATAGCTCTGTGGAGTCGTACTCATTCGGCATTGTGCGCTTAGAAGTGAGCGTTCCAGCCGGTGGCGGCGCCTCTGGCACCCTTCCCATTTGACTTCTCACTTGGATGGCATTCCAGTTCTTCTTGTGAAGTAATTTCTTTTCACGGATAGCGGCTCGCTTATCCTTCCTGCAAAGCCGCGGAATAATGGAGATGAAACCCTGGATTGTTACCCAGTTGATCATGCAACGGACTTACGTGCTTAGCTTCTTCTGTCCTCTTTCGTCCGGGCTCTGCTTTTCATCACGGGCACGCTTAGCAGGCGGCGCCGCAGATGATGGGCCTTCACCTTTCCGTTTGTTGCCCGGCTTCAGAGGAGGCTTAGCGACTTTGCCTGATTTGACAGTCGGCGCGGAATTCTTATCTTTAACCATCGTGGCTTTCACTATCGTTGTAAAACCTTTGTCGCAACCGTCGCGGGCCGAAACCAGCGCAACAAGCTTCAAAAACTTACAGGCGACATAGCGCTAGTGCATGTTTTTGCAAAAGAATCGAAAGTGGTTATATGGTAAGCTGCGGCGGCTAAATATTTGTCCGTTGGAAAAGTACCAGAATTGTACAACGGATGCACGGCTTTTTGTCAAAGAGGTCGTGCATACATATAGTCCATTTCATTAAGGGGTCGGCAAACGCCTATTTACGGTTGCTGGTCCAGAATTTATGTAACAAATCTCTTAACGAAATTTTACGTCTTCATGGTGTACGGAATTTTTCTACCAGTAGATACAAACGCTCAGGGCCCAGTATTACGGCTATTGAGTTTAAAAACAGCATCTGGGCCGAATTTCTGTACCCTGCTGTACAATGTCGGACCAGCGCTGAAGGCTTCAAGCGAATTTCTGCTGCTGGTAGAACTGATGTACCAGCAGGACCAGCACAGTTTGCCGACCCCCGATCTCATTCAGGATTACATTTACACGCAGCGCAGCGGGGTGCTAGCCGGTCTCGACTTGCTGCAGACCCATGGGTCCGATGACGTTCTCCAGCAGAGCCGCATGTGCGCACGAAAGGCTCTTGGCCATCTGCAGTGAGACCAGGCGAGGCGAGGGACAGGATGGAACGGAAATGCCCACATAAAGCTTTATTTTGCCCTCAGCAAGTCCTCCAGCGCGCGGCATGCCTCGAAACACCTATCAACGGCAGCGACGGCCATGCAGTGTACACCTAGATACGGGTACGGTAACCCCAAAGCAGGTAGGCCTTCATGCTTTAGACGAGCAACAAGTGGTGGACGGCTGGACTGTATAAGTCCATTAAGAGTAGAACTCGTTAGTTGGTTATATCAAATCAACTCGCATTATTATTGTTGTTATGTAACCGAGTGAGCACTACGGTATCCGTTGGTAATCCGTTCCCATACTTCGTACATTGATTCTTCATTCATTCGTTAGATTTGTCTCAATTCTTTGCGAATGGTCCTCCCTGCCTCATCCTGCCTCACACGGTTCTCAGCATAAAGCCAAGACAACTAACAGTCGTCGTCGTGCGTAAAGTAATAGTAGGGCTTACATGCTCTATATCCTTATAATTATGCATAAATATAATGCATGTATAAATGGTTGGGGTGTTACACTGTGGGCGACTCGCCCTACAAGGGCGAGCACCAAGGGGCCTGACCGGACCGAGCCACAGCGCAGGGGAGGGGCACGTGGCTTCGTCTGTCTGTCCTGCCACGTGCTCCCCCTCTCACTCGGACCAGCTAGAGCAAAGAAAGACTCAGAGGCTCTAGTCTGGCCACTAACAGAGCACTGAGGAGCACCACGAAAACAAGGAGGGAACAAAAGAAAACAGGGGGCGACTAACTGCACAAAGAAGGGGACCACTCTCCTCCAACACAAAACTGTATAAATATATTGTTATAAGGATATAACGTTCTTTTCCTTCTTACCTACATACAGGCTGCCATACATACATGCCACCTATCAATAAGGGCAATAAGGAACGAGGCCTGTCACCTATCTCCTGGCCGACAATTATCGCCGCTATGGTGCACCTCCCTCCCTCACCATCATCACCATATATAGGGATAGATATCGCCTGACAGTAATGCCAGCACGCAGCGGCCTTCCATTATAAGCTTTTTCAACGCTTGCTTGCTTTGCCTTGTTTAACCAGCTATGAAAGACGAAAGGGTCACTCTTCAGAAAGGCAGCAGGATGATTGCCATATGTCTTAAGAGAGGACTTGCCATCAGCATGTATATAGGTACAGTTAGGACCGGTTCGTTACATGCTCAGGTCCCCATCACCGCCACCAGGTGCTGCACCAATAATTTGAAGTTATTACTCACGCACGATGTAGAGTCGCAAGACACACTTCACGATGCTGACGGAGCATGGATACCTTTCACCCATGGCTTTCAACCCGCCCCCTGAGGTTGACGACAACAATAATGGTGTTTCCATACAACCTATCCGATGACGTTGTTGAAGTAGTAAGCTCACTGGGCATCCTATGCGTGTAGGGACCGGTCTATCTACCCAGGGAAAGAGGAAGGATAGCAGAAAAAACCCTCCATTCTACCTAATTGATGGGTAGCAGCTACATACATATTATCAGCACTTGCATTTGTTGTATCATCGATCGATATATGCCATTATGCGATTAGTGGGCTCCCAAGTAAATGACAGATCAGGCGTCTTAATCACACACCATGACTACCAGCGCTGCCCTGATTTGCTAGCTGTATATGCTTAATGAACTAATATTAGGACCTCGCTAATTGCCCATGTAACGGTCACTACCGTACATGATAATCCACATATATATTCCCAGATGCACCCCAGATGCATATATATTCACCGAAAGTGATGAACTTCCTGCTTGATTGTTTCATTATTATCACCACTACCGCTACAGTAATACCAATAATTGTGCATAACAGCTTCCAAACTTCCTGCTGGCACCTGCTGCGTGAGACCTCAAGTCATCAGATATAACAGTAGCAATAGGATTTATACGGCAAATGGGACTGGTGGGTTGCCTCCTAGGTAGGCTAAGGGCAAGTGCCTGTCCGGCAGTGCCTGTCCCATTACCCTTTTGCAGATCCGACCCCACAGGAACATCATGCCACCCCTGCAGGCTCAACAGGCAGTCATGCACCAGTATGCACGTTTCCTCATCACCTGAGCCCATCTGCATGCATGCACAGCCTGTATTACTAAGCCATGGCAGCTACAGCCATGGCACCTCGAGTACCCATTGCTCAATGTTACCGGAATCCCATTCACAAGCTTTAAGACGCAAAAATGCAATTCGGAACAGTGAAGTACAATCGCTGCTTCGGACCAATAAGCTGCCGAGCAGCTGCGATGAGTCCGCCCAGGTTGATCCTCCTCTTTCGAGTGGCTGTCATTTGCAGCAGGATATCTGGCTGGATGATGGCATCTACAGCTGGGAACGTGTGAATGCGAGGAATGCAGTATACGCCAATGCCTTGGTGCTGCACCTCTGTCACATTATTAAATTCGTGGATCTCAGGAGACGGCTGCAATTTTAGCTCGGTCGCCTGAGGTTTTTTAATCCGCGATGAGCACAAGCGCCGCACCTACATGCATACACAAATCGTAATAACATGCACGCATGTTTACCCAGGCAAATAAAAAAGGATTGTGTACTGCTCTCTCTCTCTATAGAAATCTGCTAACTTGCATGTGTGCGGGCCACTGATCCCAGGCGTGCATGTTGTGGCAGCATGCATGGCCGATTTCCCAGCAGCAGGCTATACATGTGGTGCTGAAGCTGTGCAGAGCTTGCAATTCATGGCGTTTGGGTTGCGTAATTCCTGCCTTACCTTAAAGGAGCCACCTTTCTGGAGACGACGATGTGCATAGCGTTCAAAGAAGGAGCCAGCAGCAGATGCATATGCCGAATCGCCCATCGACTGTGCATTCGGACAAATAAAGCACGGGGGAAAGTATTTTCAGAGTATTTTCCCAGTCAGAGTATTTTCCCGGCAATCAACAGAAGGCATGGACCTGCACGCAACTAATAGATTATTATTCATTTCATCCAGCCAACCGTTCACCCCAGCACTGGTAAACCTCAAGTGCTGCTGGCCACTTTTCACCACTGTTAGTTCATGTATGCAGATGCCCCAGTGTTGGCTGGCTCGTCACTCACCATGCGTACTAGGTCTTGCAGCCGTTGCACATGGGCCTTGCCCCCTTTCTCCTCCATTGCCCGCATCTGGGTGCATCCATGGACCAATGGCATTCATCAGTCCAAAAACAGGCACACAGGCTCTGCTGCACTTGTGCACGAAGTATGTACAGGTAAGGTCATCAGGCAGTGAAAGTATGACAAGCTGCTAAAATCCAACTGACGTCCACCCAGCACTAGCTATAGAGGTCCTGAACCCTATAGCTTGCACGACAAACTAGCGTATCAAACTAGCGTCCATTCCAACACACGTATTGTGGTGTATGTAATTACATTTTCACGAGCTTCAACACTGTTGTACATACAACGAAGTACGATTTTAAGAATAATCCTGCTGCACTCCCTAAACACTTCTTTGCCCAAGAATGTGGCGGGACTGTTGCTTGTGGGTATCCAGGATATTGTTATCCAGGAATTTTTCAACCAGTGAGAAAAGACTATTATTATATGCATATGTCACGCACTAATAGGACAGCAGCAGCAGGATGTTTGAATATTCAGTACCATACAAATGCATGTCCATTAGGATGACTTTGCCTACCACATATGGTGATGCCATCTTCATCGTTATCTTGTGGTAATGATCATCCACCACGTCCAAATGGACCAGCTTGTGGCTGGCATGTACCGCACTGTCTGGCTCACCAATGCATCGCATGATATCCTTCCATCGGCAGACAGTGATCGCCATGTCAAGGCTGCCTTGTGCCCATTCATTTAACGCCTGCAGTGCGTGATAGATGGTGGGAAACATGTTTACCAATAAGTTGGGCCCGTGCAAAATAATAAAAACGTGTGTGCGTCTTTGAATCAGTAGTTTCGTTCATCATGCTAAGCACGAACCCTTTCAAGGACGTAGCGTGGGATGTTGCCCCATTTCGACTTCAGCGCCTCAACCATTGCAGCATCGAGGGTTGGGAACAGCCGTGACCTGCACAGGAGAGATACAGAGATCCTTGATTGTGGGCAGCAGAGCATTCTGCACGGCAGAAGATCTAGAAGCTACACATACATGCATTGTGATTTGCACTCATCCTTCACAGCAAGCAAGGCCAGAATAATACAGGGTATGTACGCAGTAACACCTACATGTACTGCGCGTGCAGCTACCACACATACCTGCATTTCTCGATCTCGTCATTGGTCCAGATCGGCATATACAAAGGGTTAGCGCCCTGGAGCTTCAAAAACTCCTTGTATCGCGCCTTGTCAGGGGAGGCCAGAAGTACTGTGTTTGCCCCGCGTTCAAGGGCAGTGCCCATGTCGATGATCCACCTGTGTGCCACAATTCCCATGCCATTCGTTCACACCATGCACCAAGACTAAAAGTTTAGCACCGTCCCTTGCAACCCTAACTTTTCAGGCCCAGGCCTTTGCTTGGCATCATCACGCACATATAACACAGTTATATGCATCTATTATTATAATGTATTTATTTATCTAAAGAAATCCTAATCCCGAAGCATCGGAATGATACCATGCATGAACATATAATAATGTCGCGGATACGTAGTTACATACACCACCTCAACACATGTCAGTGCACAAGTTTTACCCCCCACCCTGCCTGGCGCCTGGTAATAGCTCGAAGCATGCATGTCTTTCTAGCACCTTTTTTAACTCACCACGTTGCGGAATTCATGAGCTTCTCCGTGAAGTCCTTTCGGCGACCCATCTCAACATCGACACTCGTGCCATTACTGAAGGTAAACAAATACCTAATGCTTGCGGTGTCGTATACAATCGTGCTAACATTCTTCTCCCTCACAAGCCAGGCCATAAGCACGACGGCAAAGAACGACTTGCCGATCCCAGGTGTACCTGGAGTAAGTACAACGAACAAGCGACAAACAGAAATATTACTATTGATCCGGCAGTACATATGTAGTGGAGAAAACAGCAGAACAACGGCAGATATTTGACAGCAGTGTGAAACAAAACAGCAGACTATCTACTTCCTCAGTGTGTGATAATAATAAGTTATTACCACGCAAGCGCAAGCTGTCCAAGCAAGTAGCTAGGTGGTGTGAAGTAGTAACGGATGGATACATATAAGGACGATGAGTAATGTATGTCGGAGAAACTGCGTGCAACATTTTTGTGACAACTGCACAATGACGTGCCGCTTAACAAATAAAACGCGCCTGGTCCGGTATGTGTATGCGTTCAAGCGATGATGTGTACATGTGTGTATATTCGCGTGATGTAAGGCAACAGCAGGCAGGGCGCTCAGGGTCGAACTCAAGTAGCAAAAGATCTATCGATGGCAGGCAAAATCCAAAACAAACGGTGAGGCATGCACGCATGCAACCAGCAGCAGGCCGAGGTAGGACGCATGCACCCGCGCATGCGTGCATACCTACAATGAGAAGTGCCTACTGATAGACTGATGCATGATAGTGATGGCTCCCTGCTGCAATAACACATCGCTGGCTGGGTGGTAAGCTAGCAACAGCCCGCCAGATGGGTGCAAGCGTCCTCATACCCGTAATAACAAATCGGCACTCGTTTGAAGAATGCAGCTCCATCATTCGATTAAACAGACCTCTGTAGCAGTGACGGACGAGGAGAGCACTGCCCCACCACTTTTTCCCCAAGAGGTAAACATTGCTCGGAAGGCTTAAAAAGCTGCCGACTGGGAAGTCGGTCGCTAAGAGGGCGTTCCAAAAGAGCTTCAAGTCTTCAGGAGCTTGCATGCTTGAGGATGACCAACCTGCTGGGGCAGCAGCAGGAAACACGTACGGGAAGGCAGGAGCTTTAGCGATAATAATACTGCGTCACGTCACGTCAAGCAATCCCGCCATACATCCTACATCAGGATGAGGTGCATAATACACACACACACGTATATATATATATATATATATATATATATATATAAACAGCTGACCCCAAGCAGCACGCAGACGGGCTATACCTTGGTGCATGCAGCGCAGGTAGGGACGTTGTACTTGCAATGCAGCACCATATCCATGGCACGTAGCTATCGATAAGCATCACGCAAAGAATTAAGGAAACACAACTAATAACGTACCTGCAGCGCGCGAGCACGCCGCCTGGCCAGCCGCAGCCGTCGTGCCGCCTGCATGCATGTGGGGGAAGGGAGACTGTCCGCACATCAGAATTAAAAGCAAGGGCATGGAGTCACCATAAATCGCTAGGAGAGAATGAAGCTTGAGCGAGGCAACCACATCCCATGCAACCTGCAGGGCATGCGTCGCGCATGTTGCCCCATTTCAAAGCTGTGGCTTTCCATCTGGAGGCGTTTCAGGCGGTTTATTACCTGTAGGGACCAAGTTATGAACTAGTGGACATTGAGCCCAGGCAAGGGCCCAAAACGATTGCCCTCCGAAAAGAGGAACATGTGGAGTGGAATGAGCGCATGTGGCTGCATTTCCGTTGCTATGTTGAACTGCTTTCACCTATTTTGTTTTTTGCCTTGGCCTAGTACGCGCCAGGGTCGGCTACTAAAGGACATGGCTAGGGAATGAAAACACCACATAACATAGGGACCCCTTCTCGCGGCCTAATCCTTTGCGGTAAGTCAAGCATGCCTGCTGCACGGAGGCAGGAAAGACAGCAAGTCCTGGTCGACACGGCTGGTTGGGGCGGCTAGCGCACACGCACCATAGTAAGGGGATTTCGTCGGCGACGGCGAGGCAGAGCGCAGCCACACGGAATTCCCTTCCGCGACATCCTCAGCGTAACCCACCATGGTGACCTGCGCCACATGCCATAACAGGGTCACAATAGAAAGGAAAAGAACTGACAAGAAGCAGCCAAATGAACTGGAACAAGGGCGCTCAGCAGCGATAAGCATGATCAGTGGGTTCACGGCGTTCAAGGGTTCACTGCGCCAGAGCTTAAGACCCAAAAAGAGACGCCCCTGTTGACCTGCAAGATGCTTTCAGCACAACTGCATGTACCGATAAGCAAGGCGAATAAGGAAACATTGAGGGCGGAATCGCAGCAGCCAGCGCCATCGGCAGACCATGGCGGGATTGTTGTTGGGATTGATTGGACAACCGAGACAAGGAACATGGAGTGAGCTAATACTGTTCAAAGCAGGCACGTGGGCGGAGTTAGCAAATTTATTTGCAAAGCTCAATCGGAGGAGTGCGTGTGTCACAACAGGGTTGAGGTGGCGTCTCCTGTTCGCCGTGACGTACCAGGTCAGAGGCGATGGAGCTGTCCGGCTGGGGTTCCGACTCAGCGCGGGGCGAGGGACGCACCCGTCGCGCCTTCAGGGCCTGCAGCAGGCAGACAGGGCCCGGCGGGAAAAGGACGGCCGTCTATTGACCATGGGGCAGGAAAATCCCAAGGGCAGACAACGCATTTCACGATAATGGTATTCACACCCCACTGTGATAGCTACCGTCCTGTAAGGCAGGTTAAGCCCACTGCTTCAAGTTGACGGTTCGGCAGACTAATCGCATTCGATTGTGCCCCCAAACAGCTATGGACAATATACACCTTTCAATAAATGATATGCGCTCGTGGCTCAGTTCCAGTGCCCAGATCCGCTGTTTTCATACAACCCCTTCCCTAGCTTTCAACGTGACAAGCACCGGTTGATGCTCTAGCGCAATTTTGATTTGCACTTTGCCGAAAGAGCAAAGGAAGGAAAAGGGATGGAGGCTAGGGTCGCAAACGTTCCAAACCCACATCGAGCTTTTGTCTCCGAAGGCTGGCCGCATCAGACATATCCGCCACAGCGGTTTTCGATTCGGGGGTCATTCCGGCCACTGATACATATGCCGTTGACGTTGCAGCTCTCCGGGGTAACCCCTGCAGATCCTCCTGTGCATGCGGTTGCGCCGGTTGGGGCCCACCGTTGTGAGGAAGCATACGCCCTTGCATCTTGACGGTAATAGCGCCGGCTGCTGCTGTTGCCGCACTAGCGGTGAGGACTTTCCATGCGGCCGCGCCCTATCTGCTGTGGCCACTGTAGTCCGCTGATACGCATAAGGTGTCACGCCCGTACCGCTGCCAGCAGCCGTAGCAGCAGCAGCCGTAGCAGCAACAGCAGACTGCTGCTGTCCGGCATTCGGCCGCGCCTTGCTCATTTGGCGCATTGGAAGCTGCCAACGCCGCCGCTGCCGCAAGTTCTGCTCCTTCTGACCTATTCGCTCCTGGGAGGGTATCCGCTGCTGGACCTGCTGATGGTTCTGCTGGTGTTGATGCTGCTGCTGTATCTGTGAATGCGAGCTATTGCCGCTACGGTGTTGTGAGGTGGCATCCACCGCCCTTACAGCGCGACCATTAGGGCCGCCATGCGCCACGTTGGATAGGGTACGGCTTGCTGTTCCTGTTTCGCCGCGGCCGTGTCTCCCTTCCGATGTGCCCGCGCACAATGCAGCCGTGTCCAGGCAGGGAGCGGCTGACGTGTTGCGCCCTGGAGCTGGCACGTGCCCTGTGATTCATGAAGCCTGGTTTCCTGGTTTCTTTTAGTAATTTGGCCAGTCGCAACTACTGCTGCGTTTGGTGGATGAGCAGATAAAATCCCATGGTGCCGTTGTCCGAGGCCCGCCGCATATTGCGGTTGGACGCCTTCTGCTGCGTGCTGCATGGCGGTAGCAGGTCGGGCTATCGAGGCTGTTGCATAGCTGGGGTTGTTCGAAGGTTCTGTGACGGGTATTGTTTGGTGTGATTGGCCGTTAGCGCCATCATGTTTTCTGCTGACAGGGACGCTGGGAATGTTGTCGTTTGATGCCCCGCCGACACGCCACTTGCGGGGTGGAGGGACGAAAGCTGAGGCCGTAGATTTCTAAGGTGGCCCAAGGGGTCCGAGTACTTGGCCATATAGATGTCTGCGGATCGGGAGACCACGCAGCGGGTCACGTAGGAGGAGGTCACGTCGACAACATATCAAGCAGAGCTAACTCGTACCTGGGATCCACGTATTGTCCCAAAGATGAAATTTGCCGAATACGAAGGGCCTTAAATGAGTGCAGTAGGTCTGAACGGGGCCGCCTCTCTGCACGATAATGCCCGTCAAGTAAACCGTGCCATCATCGGCCATGAACTTACCGGCATACATGAGATCAAATTCCCCATCACCTGATTCCGGAGCAGGCGTGATTTTACCGTTCTGTAACATGCTTTCACGGAGGGAAGCTTAGGACAGCTTCGCGTATTGTTGCTGAACACTTTGATCCATTTTTACTATTGATAGAAAACGTAATCAGACCTCCATATTACGAAGCATGATCGCGCGCTTGGTGTTACCGATAATGTTGGGCTCAAAAATATTGGCAACGTATTGTACCGTGAAATGCCGGAAATCGATACCAACTCTAATCTCCATGAAACCGAGAGGTAATTCTAGATTTTGCCGTAAGGTAATGAGTTCGACCTCCTAACATTCGGCCAACCGAAAGCCGTAATGTGCAACGGTGCACTTCGGGGTAGGTCGTACAATAGTTGTACAGTTACGGATGGGCATAAGTTCTGACGTTTGACGTTTTAATGTCCCTCACCAGAACATCAATTTTTAAATTTTAATCTCCTCCGCGGTCGAAGCCATTGCACCCGTCGTCATCGTTTCTTGCAGCTTTATTGAGGTTCTACAAGAAATTTTAATATTACTCCGGTCTATGCTAAGTCATCCGCAAACGCCGACTAAGGCCTCCGTTGACGCAAAGGAGCACAAGGCAAGTACCCCAGCCATATCGATCCTGGGACATTAGTCTTGCGAGTAGAGTGTTAATCGAAACTTCAGCAACACTCTCGCTTGCTTTGGATGGATGTAGTTGCCTGACGAGCACATCCGCAACTTGTAGCTGCGTCGAACCGCCGCCCCGGCGGCAGCCAGGAGTCCATTATTGTTTGAATTGAATGCTTACACCCGCACCCCCTTCTCTAAAACATCTCAGCCCACCAACAATTAACGCCAAGTTTGGCGTTGCCAAGACTATGGACATTATGGCGGTTGAGGACAATGACGCAAGCCCCACGACCGATGTTTCTCCTGGGTGTGGTGAGGCCACTCGCTCAATGCGGACTTGAAGGAAGACGAACCGCACACGACCCAAGCTGTTGCTCAGCTGCGCGCGCATCCTGACTTACTATGATTTATTGTTTTCATGCCTTGGCTACGCTTTGCTTTTGCTTTTGTTCCTCGCGTCGCGTACTTACGTATGTTTCGGAATTCAGGGCTCCGTCTTCCTTATCGCTTGCTGCATGTTAGTTCCGTGTATATATTCTGTGGGCCCCGGGATATGGCACGTACCGTATGCATGGACAGCATATAGTCCATTTTAGGGGTAAGGGGTATGCAAATTTCCTGGCGCCAGCAGGCCGGTTATCTTCAAGCATGCAAGTTCCTGATGACTTGAAGATCTTCTGGCAGGCCCTCTTAGCGCTTGACTTCCCAGTGGGCAGCTTCTTGAACCTTCCAAGCGGCGTCTACCTCTTGGGAAAAAAGTGTTGGGGCAGTGCTCTCCTCGTCCGTCACTGCTACCGGGGACTGTTTGATAGAATGATGGACCTGCATTCTTCAAGTGAATGCCGATTTCTTATCACTGGTATGAGGATGCTTGCACCCGCCCATCTGTGGCTGTTGATAGTAGTAGGGTACGTTCACTGCCATCAGATCTATCAGGCATCGATCCCTGCCTCAGTGCATGAATGCTCGGGCGCATGGGCCCTAGGAATCTGATTGCATGATGCCTCATATGTCATGCGTTTTTGCTACTTGTGTTCGACCCCGTGCACCCTGCTGCTTGCTGCTGTACCGTTGTTTACATATTTACACTCGGACCACACAGCAGGCGTTCAGTGGCATGCATGCTATTGTACCGCTGTCACAATAATGCCGTTGCATGCAGTTTGTCCGACATGCATGCGTCATCGTTCTTGTATGTATCCATTACTTCACACTAGCTATTTGCTTGGACAGCTTCTGCTTGCTTGGTAATAATTTATTTATTACTATCACACACTGATGAAGTCTGCTGTTTTATTTTTTCGCACTGCTGTCAAACATGCTGCTGTTGGTCTGCCGGTTTCTGCACTATGTACTGGCATCATAATAAAAATAATAATAGTAATTCTGTCGTTTGTTTGTTGTATTTGCATCAGGCACACCAGGAATCGGCAAGTCATTCTTTGCTGTCGTGCTGATGGGATGGCTGGCCAAGGAGAAGAAGGTTAGCACAATTGTATTCGACACCTCAGGTGTGCGGTACTTGTTCACCTTCAATAATGGCATGAGTGTCGGTGTTGCGGTGGGTCACCGAAAGGACTTCACGGAGAAGCTCATGAATTCCGCAACATGGTGAGTTAAAAAAAGGCGCTAGATAGTATGACATGTATGCTTTATGCTATCACCAGAAATGAATGTTGTGCAAAGGTGGTTCGTGTAGCTTGTATCTGCAAAGTTATTTATGGTATGGTTTCAATACCTTAGGGGGACCGGAGTTTCCTGTTAAGAGTAGTTGAGTATCGAAAAGGCCTGAGATCTATGGTACTTCATGTATATAGTATCATGAAATTGATTACAGTCTTTAATCTGTCACAATCCCTTTGCTTATTAGGCCATGATACAACAAGTTGCTTGATATTGAGACCAGACACTGTGGCAGGTTGGAATCCCCCCTCCAGCTTGGAAGTGGATGGCTAGTGAAATCTCTTAACTCTCCGCCTCGGCAGAGTTATTGTTTACTTATTAGAAAATTTCACATTAAATCACCGTAACCCAGTCAGGCCATGAGATACCTGTCTGATTGCTGGGTGTGGAGACGCCCCTGAAAATGTAATATCATGATAACGATTAAGATTTATCATTTGTCATTAACTTGCTCGTGAGCCTTTTGCTTCGATAGGGCATGGTTCAACAAATATGATGTATACTGAGATGTTGCTTAATTTATTAATTAATTATATGTTTTACATATGTACAGTATATGAGTACTACAAAGGGTAGATGCCGCAACAGCCACATAATGATGCCTGTAGGTCTGTGAGGGTCAGTTTTTAGCCATGTGTTCATGGTATAGCGGCCATGGATTTGGTACATGTGCAGGTGGATCATTGACACAGGCACTGCCCTTGAGCGTGGGGCTAACACTGTGCTGCTATCTTCCCCTAACCGGGAGCTGTACAAGGAGTTCCTGAAGCTCCAGGGTTCAAATGTGTTGTATATGCCAATTTGGACAGACGATGAGATTGAGAAATGCAGGTATGTATGGTTGCTGCACAGTACATGTAGGTGTTACTATCAATGTACCCTGTATTATTCTGGCCCTGCAGTGAACAAATGCTAATTACATTGCATGTGTGGCTTCTGGGTTACCTTCTGCTCACACATTAATAAGGTTTGATTCTGCCCTGTGCAGATCACAGGTTTTCCCAACAATTGATCTTGGATTGGTTCGGGCACTGAGGTCAAGATGGGGTAACATTCCACGCTATGTTCTTGAAAAGGTTTGTGTTAAGTACACATAATGAAACGGATTTAATGATACATGGCTAGCTAATTTTTTGGGTGCCTAACAACTTATTTGTGCCTTATATCTATCTGCAGGCAGCTAATGTATCAGCACAACACAGCCTTGATGATGCTATTTCAGCCTGCAACTGGGAGGATATGGTTACATGTATTGCTGATCCAGGAGTTGCTAAAGATGTCAGCCATAAGCTGGTGCACATCAAGGTGAAGGATGATCAATATGATCAGATGATCACAAAGGTGGCATCATCTTATGTGGTAAGTAGAAGGCATATGAAAGTTAATTGAAAGCTGTTGTGCTCTGAATTTGCACTACTGCTTGCATTGTATGTATGTTCAGCCATCTCATCAGCTGAATTATGTTTGATACATGGTAGTGATATTCTCTTATTGCAGCTTGACAAGGTATATGGAGCCTGGGCATATACTCACCATGTATATACTCAGGAGATATGTCATAAAATGTAGCATACCGCATACAAATTCTGTGAGCACATTAGAAGTGAAGTGGCAAAACCTTGATTACACCACAATATATGCACTGTCACTGAAGCTCGTGGATCAGGTGTCCATGTATGAAGCTTGTGCTGAATGTAAGCTGTTTGGATGGTTCATTTATCACTTGTTATACTTTCACTGCCTGACTTGCATGTGCCGTAGTTGTATCTCTGCTATATCCGCCCAGCAAAGGCTCGATCAAAATATGTAATATGCCATCTCAGATACTACCCTATACCCCAGGATGTTACCGCCTACCTGTAATTCATACACATATGTGTATTAGAGCCATTGCATGCATACTGAGCGCCAGCTTTGACACATACACCCAGGTGCAGAAAATGGAGGCAAAGGCAGGATATGAACTTGTGCAGGAGCTGCAAAACCTTATACACCAGGTGAGTTACAAGCCATCCATTGGGCAAGTATATCAATGCTGGGGTTTGGTAACAACTGGCCCACAGCACCAAACCAGGAATGGTTGCCTGGGTGCATGCGTATGGTTGGGTAAGATGGATAGATACTCTCATATGTAGCTGGTTCATGTCATCTGTTGATTGCCCCAACAGCCCTCTGCCTACTACCCTCCCTCCATCCATGCACCTGTGCAGTCAACGTGGGCACCAAAGATATTTTCAGCTGCTGCTGGTGATTTCTTTGAAAGCTACACACACCATTGTCTCCAGCATGGTGGCTTCTTCAAGGTAAGATGTTGCACAACTCATACATCGTTGCAAATACAGTGCCACATCCTTTTAGAGTGTATTTAACATCTTGCTATGTTTTGTGTAGGTGCGGCACCTGTGTTCATCACTGATAGAAGAAACTCAGCAGGAGACTGAGCTAATGTTGCATCTGTCTCCTGAGATCCACGAATTCAGGAAGGTGGAGGATTTGCAACAGCAGGGTATCAGGGCTTATTATGTCTCTTGCATTGACACTTTTCCGTCCATGGATGCCAAACTGCAGCAGCCAGATCTTCTAATTCTGATTACAATTGTCCAGATGAGTGTGGTAGACCTGATTAGGATAACAGCTGCTGCACGCCGCCAGCTTAGTGGTCCAAAGCAGAGATTATACTTCTCTGTTCCAAGTTGCATGTTTGAGTCTTTTAAGTTTGTGGATATTTCCAGGGACATTGAGCAGTGGGTGCTAGAGGTGCCATGGATGTAGTTGCTCCAGCCACACAACAATTGAGGCTGCAGCATGTACTGTAGTAGTTAATTGCCGCAAAGGCCTCTTGAGATGTTGACAGGGTGCTTCTTGCACCTTAAAATGTGATAGTGTGTGCCGTATGTCTATGACTACTACACTCTCCCCCTTCTGGAGGGCATGTCTTGGGCACTAAGTCCCCTGTCCACCCAAGTCATGACATGCCCAACCATACATGCATCATAGCACTCACGGAATTTTTGAACATAAGACCTCTGTCAGATAGTTAACTACAATGCCTACTGATCTAGGACATGTGATTGTGTCACCTTATCACTTTGACCACGACACATGTGACTTGTCTGGATCGGACTAAAGATCTTATGGTCCATCAGTGACAACCTAGTCTAGCTACCAAATGTAGTAGTCTGTTGCCACTAATGTTGAAAGGGTACTTCTTGCACCTAATATTGTGATAGTGTGTGCTGTAGGTCTATGATTACATGTGCAATACTTCATCCTATGGCTGGATGGCCTGTAATGTACATTCAATTCATACCTTATATTACTGGCATACAGTATCATTCAGTATCTTTGTAAGGCCTGCTTTACAAGCCAGACACTGTCCATTTAGATCCCATTAGTTATTCCACAGAACCAATAGCATATGTACTGATGTCAGACATCTGGCTACCTCTACCTGTAGCAAATGCTCAATCAAAATGATGTCAGACATCTGGCTACCTCTACCTATTCTACTACCTGTTCACTCTGTCCTCACACCTGAGAGGACAGAGTGAATCACCACCCTTGTGACTGGTTGGCATTTGATTCCCTGATGGCCTGATGATATGGGGTGTGTTTACCTTCCACACATCAAGTCTGCCATCCACACCTCCATACAGCTGGAAGGGGGACTTGAAGGGCGGGGTCAGTCACTACCTGCCTCGGTACCAATTGTTATATCTCATATACACCATCAAAGTTCAACCAAAAGGATGCCAGACAACTGGCTACGTACCTCAGATACTACACATACCAGATTATTACAGGCATGTGTTGTATCACGTTTTGCCTCACGCCCATGCACTATGATAACAGATTCGTGCGTTAGCTCGTGTTAGGCTCGCGAGGTCCCTAACGCGAGCCTAACACGAATCAACGCAAGTTTATGCAAAGCCTAACGCAAAGCAAAAGCATTGCGTTATTTTTTGCGTATTGGAAACGTGAACCTAACACACACTAATGCAAACGCAAATAAATTTTTATTTTGAGTGCGAACATTTTTGCGTTTACTTTGCATTAGCTTACGCAACCTAACGCGACCTTACACAATCTCTAACACGCCCAGGTGCTTCTAAGGTGCGTGTTAGGCCTAACACACAGCAAGCGTTAGACACCCACACGCAAGCCAAAAAACATTCCGTGCATGGCAGATAACGCACTAAAAGTTCTCTTACGCACAATAGACGCAGGCTTAACGTGCATTAATGCACTTGGACGCATGATTATGTATGCTTTGAATAGTGTGTACACAGCATACAGTTGTGGGTTGTGTAACAGCTTTTAATGCATGTAACTAACACATTCGCACGTTTTTGCAAGGTCTTACGCTTGAATTCGCAATGTTCACTTGATTTCATTTTGCGTACAACAGGGTAGAATTATTGCATTCCAAAGCTCCTGTTAGTCATTTCAGTTGTCTGTTACTTCTTCCCGATATCTTTTTCATGCACCCGCTGTGGAATATTTATTTTTGTACGGAACTGTTTTGGCAGCCACATCCAAGAAATCCATAGATGTCCAATATCGACAAATATTATTTGTTTACCGTGAGTTACAAGTTGAAATATGTCATGCATCTGTTACTGCAATGCATCCAGACCTCCATGTAGCGTGACTGTATGGTCAAGATGCATCGATTCGTCCGTTCATACAACGAGCTAGTTATGTGTGCAAATACAAATCTACATCTTAGATTTCATCCACCATTAGAAATTAGCACTAAGTCACGTGCACCATTCTGCCAGGTCCTATACTGAGCATTTCACTGCTACCACTGTTTTTACTACCACCAAAACCACAGCATTAAATCTAATCATAATCGCTTTGAGCTTCTTTCTGCTTGGATGCCGCTGTTGGTAGGACTGCGAGCCGCATCCTGCTTGTTGTTGTATCCCTCCTTCCAATCGTCCATTGATTCTGCGGAGAACCAGGCTTAGTGCATCATGCTCGATTCTACCAGAATGTACCAATCGAGGCAGCGGAAGTCTTTGATGCAAGGAGTTACAACGTTTATTCCAAGACAGGCGTAGATGACGTGATAGGCTATCAGTGCCTAGCCGAGGCAATCATCATCTAACCGATGCAAATCGGTGCTCGGGCTTATCCAAGAACTACGACCAGAGGCGATATAGGTGTAAGCTCAACCAAAGCACGGTTAGCTTGTCTTAGCGCCAATCGTTATGATTGCGTATCAATTCACACTTAGGCCGTCAATGAGCATAGCAGATATACTCGCAGCGACGGCTCGCGGTACAAGAGATCTGCAAGTAGTAAGAGTACTACCGTGATCCCGTGTGCGGATATTGCTATATAAGCCGTCATAGCAATAGTGCAATGTTCTTTACTCGCGTAAAGGTGCCGACTACGCCATCGCGCGTAGTGTTGCATTCGACGCGCTGCATCGCTCGAGCCATTGCCTCGCGACCTCAAGATACGCTCGCGTTATCGTGCTCGAGCATGCGCATATGCATGGTGCACGTGTTATCATTAGTGCGCATTGACGTGCGATGCGTTATGCATTCTAGATCGTCCGCAACCAAGTCGCCGGGCCATGCGCACTTATTGCGATACCGATCACGCGATGTATGCTTGCAGCGTTGTGCACAATGCATTAGGCGATATGCTGTTCGCGGGTTGCTTGTGCCCTTAGCCAATGCGCCTAACGCGTGCGATGCGTCATGCTGCGTGACATGCATGCGGTCGCTTCGTGCCCGCTGCCGTACTGCTCCAAGCGTCCACGTACGACAGGGGTAACGTCATCAGTGCCGTATCGCTCCGCGTGTCTACGTACGACATCTGACGTCATCAGTGCCGTATCGCTCCGCGTGTCCATGTACGACAGTGCCGTACCGCTCCGCGCATCCATGTACGACAGTGCCGTACCGCTCCGCGCATCCACGTACGACAGTTGACGTGGTTCCGTGCGCAACAGAGCGATGGTGGGTGCAACCCTAGCGGGGCTTCGGCGAAGTGACGCGTGGTACAACAGCAAGCGCAGCTGGCCTTCTATAGGGGATGTAGGCGTCAACGTCCAGACACTGCCGCTTGCGTCCTTCTACCTGCATATAGTCGGCGAAAAGCCTCGACTTTGCTGGCGGGTATGCGGAAAGTCTGCCGGTTCGAGCCGGGCACCGTTCTGTATAACGGTGTTGCACTATGACAACAGATTTGTGCGTTAGCTCGCGTTAGGCTCGCGTTAGGGACCCCTAACGCAAGCCTAACGCGAGCTTAACGTGAATTAACGCAAGTTAACGCAAACCTTAACGCAAAGCAAACGCATTGCGTTTTTTTTGCGTATGGGAAACGCGAGCCTAACACACACTAACGCAAACGCAAATAAATTTTTTTGAGTGCGAAAATTTTTGCGTTTACTTTGCGTTAGCTTACGCAACCTAACGCGACCTTACGCAATCTCTAACGCGCCCAGATAGATTCTAAGGTGCACGTTAGGTCTAACGCACCGCAAGCGTTAGACACCCACACGCAAGCAGAAAAATATTGCTTACGTTGCAGATATCGCACTAATAGTTCTCCAACGCACAATAGACGCAGGCTTAACGCGCAATAACGCGCATTAACGCGCTTTAACGCATGCTTGCGTATGCTGAGAGTAATGCGTAAGCAGCAAACAGTTGTGGGTTCCTTACAAGCTTTTAATGCATGTAACTAACACATTCGCATGGTTTCGCACAGTCTTTTGCTTGATATCACAACTTTCACATGATTTTCGTTTTGCGTACTGGATTTTTTGCCTGCCGTAACAACCTGTAATCGTTCCGGTTATATCTTTACTGTTTCAGTTATCGTTGCTGTTATTGTTTGCTGTTGTATCCACCCGTTGCAGAATTATTTTTTCTATACTGAAACCATCCTGTCCTGGCCATAATCAAGAAAATCCATATATAGCATTTCCATATTGCTTGCTACAAAAATAATCCAGACGATCATTTACAGCTCATTATTCGGAGGCATCCAGCCATTGCATTGGTGCGTGAGGAGCCATTCTCACTCAACGAACCATTAAAATTTCTGCACATCCAATAATCGCGCCAATCAAATTTTGGTAATTTGCTCAACCATCATTTTTACCATGCACCAATCATTTAAACCATCATTACGTACATGCATTCATCATATACATCCTAACTTCATGTGCCACCGCACATGTAGCAGCCTGCAAAAAAATATTTTTAAGCACAAGTCTATGCAATTGTTTCCTATTTCAATTTCTCTTAGTCATGCTCCACTGTAGCACTGGCGGCGTCATCCTACTTGTCCTCACTGACCTCCTCCTCCAGCAACTCCTGAAACGTTCATACAAGAAAAGAATAAATTTTAAAGAATAAATTTTATAAAGAATAAATTTTATACTTCTAAATTAAGTCAACACTTTCCAGCAATTATCATTATAGGGTACGATAATAATAATAATCTTGTCAATGGGGGTCAGTGCTGTACAAGTCCATTTTGTATGTGGACACTTAGTTACGTGGTTCTTCTTACAGGTTCTTATTTACATAGCTCCCACGTTGCCATCAGGTGCCATCGTGCCCTTGCCTATGGCACTCCTTCACTTTTGACCTTGGAACTGTAAAAGACGTAATAGAAGGATATTAATGCATGCAAGAAATGTGGCAACAAGCTAGAGTCAAGAACTGTACCTTCTTTCGCTCGCTGCTCGCTGCTCGCTGCTGGTGGTCGTAATCGTCGTAATTGTCTGTCAGGTTCTCTTCCACAGGCAACTAGTCAAACCAAAAGTAGTAGCATATTATTGCAACATATACTGATGAAAATACAGACTATCCTGCAATACTTCTTCAGTGGCTGGCATAATTGCTCGTACCTTTATTTCCTGCCCGTGCATCTTCCCTGCACTTCGCCATCTTGACCTTCAAGGGTCCCTGCAAATATTCGTTGGACATTTTCGTTCTATCGTCGGTATTTAAATAATAAAAGTCTAAATTGCAAACGATGGGCTGTACCGTTATAGCCACAGCCTTGCTAGAGTTCCAAGCTTACCTGTGGTACTTTGTCTTTATTTGAGGGCTCTGAAGTCTTACCCTACATGAACAGGAGGTGCCGTTGAAGTTATTGGAACTATTAGTAGAAGACTGTAAGGAAAAAATTAGTTCAGGGACATACAAGTACATCACCCAACAGTAACACCTTTAAACACAGTAAATGTAGGTAATGAAATCAATTATGCCTCATGGACTGCTTCGCGATTATGTATGTGGATGCTGAGGTTACCTGTCTTTTTGCTCCCTGAGCTCCTACTTCGCAGTTGATCCTGCCCTCGTGACCTATTACAATCAGGAAAATTGTTTGGAAGATATAGTTTTGCGTGCAAAACATATAAAATTGATAAGTATACCAACTTATGCTAGCAGCAGGTGCTAGCGAGCGGCAACGACAGTTGTCTTCGACTGCCGCCACAGTACGTTCGGGCAATGGATGATCAGAATAACTAAAAACGAAAAGGAACAAATAGTATATCCTGCACATCTTACTTGATTTTATATTTATTCGTAACTTTTTCCTCTGTGGCTGGGTGTTCACCAGCAACGCCGCACCTCGCTCGCTCGCTCGTTGCCGCACTTTGCCACCTCTTGACCTGCAATGCAAGGGGCCCTGAAAACATGTTAAAGAATTGCTCATAACATTTATTAATTTCTTTACATATTTATGATAGAAATGATACAACTTCTGTTTCTCTAGGCCAGCTGCTGCTGGCCAGCTGAGATGTTTTGCGTCAGGGAAAATTGAACATGTAACAGCTTGGAAATCAGATCATATAAATCTCGTTCCACAAGCATGCATGAAAAAGCTCAAAGGCTTGCACCACAACCGTATTTGTATTGCAAGCTTCCGTACTCCAGTGCGGCTGTCAATAGATGTACGTTTGCGCATATGGCTTATCCTTGGTCTCAGCACATCAGTATGCATGACAGAGGTCGGCGTAGCGGAACAGTTCACAACATGTCTAGTACTGAGCCGAAAAAGCACAACTATGATCAATAGTAGCACTGTTATTATTGGCCAATATGTCGCATAGTATCATGAACATTTAATCCAAATTGTGTTGCATGGCATGCACTCATGCTTAGGCGTCGTGAATATATGCATATCTTTAGTTCAGCCACCAGCTGGGCGATGTGCAAACCAAACAGATCTTACACGCCACGCTTATTTCCTCTCAAGTTCAAAAATGCGAACTGGCCTTGGAACCTGATAAATTACTGCGGCTTAGCTCCTAGCGACGGATATGCAGGCACATGGTGACCATATGGTCACTCCTTTTTTTCACTCTGGTGACGGGGTGACTTGGGATGACAGGGATGACTGGGGGCAACGGCAGCGACGGGGTGACAGGGGGTGATGGGGGCGGCTGGTTGCGACTGGGGGTGATGGGGGCGGGTGGACTGCGGGTGACTGAGGGCGACTGGGGGCAATAGCAGTGACGGGGTGACTGGGGGCGACTGGGGGCCATGGTGGCGGCGAGGCGACAGGGGCGACAGGGGCGACTGGGGGTAGCAGGTTGTGATGGGGCGACGGGGTGACGCAGGTGACTGGGGGTGATGGGAGATGGCTGGTTGCGACGGGAGTGAATGGGGGCGACGGTTGATTGCTGGTTGTTCCGTCGCCCTCCATTTGCCCCCAGTTGCCCCCCGTCACCTCCATCACCCGCAGTCCACCCGCCCCCAGCACCCCCAGTCACAACCAGCCGCCCCCAGCACCCCCAGTCGCCCAGTCACCCCCAGTCGCCCAATCACCCCCTGTCGCCCCCAGTCACTTATGTCACTAATGCAAATAAAGGAAGAACCTTACAAAAGATGGAAAAGGCTAACAAAAACTTGCAAAAGAAGATACTGGAAACACTTGTTTCATAGGCAGGGTTACGGATGGGTTACCCCACCAGGAAGTTTATTAGTATCAAGCAAGGCTAAACCCTACGTACCCATGCATCCACATTAGCTACATTATGAATCCTGCTGCCTATATATGCATTGGTTATTCAGGCGGCAAGGGCAAATTGGCCATTTTAACAAGCCGGTACTTCTAGATCAATCTGTCTGCATGGATATCACATAACCAGGTTTATCATCACAACACATGGTCCGAACTTGATGCACTACATAAACTTTGCATACAGGGCGTTACAGTGCGTATGTTAACGCACTGAACGCAATCTATACGCATGGCCGTTGCGTTAGCTTAACGCTTGCGTTCAGTTTGCATTAGGAATGCGTACAGCTCGCGTTAGAACATACGCAAGCCCACGATTTTCGAGCATCACAAAACATAGTAAAAATTACAGGGAACTTTATATTCATTTTAAATTTTTGCTTTCATATAAACGAACTTGAAAACGACTCACTATAACAGACGTTCTGTCGAGTTTTCTATCTGTTTGCGTTAGGCTCTCGTTAGGCCAACGCAAACCCTAACGCACAAAACGCAGCCTTACGCACACAAACGCGAACTAACGCAGCCTAACGCGAGCCTAACGCACGAATCTGTTGTCATAGTGTTGATCTAGCAGGTGCACCTGTTCCGTTGTCGGTCCAGGCCTACGCCGTTGACGTTTGGTATGAATCTCCTGCACCTCATTCTGAGGGTTCTGCCGAATGTTTCGAACCCACCCTGAGCGTCTTGCTTTCGTCCGCAGAGTCGGTACCGGCAGACAATCGGGTTCCCTTGATTCAGGTCGATCTTGCTGGTCGCACCCTGAAGGCGCTCGTCAATACTGGCGCCAGTGACGACTTCATCTCATCGGCAGAGGTGAATGCATTGGGTCTGTGCCCACAGTCGTCGGAATGGTCGCAGGTTACCCTCGCGGATGGGGGTAAGCAACCCATATTGGGCAGGGTCACCCTTCGCCTGTGTATAGGTCGTCTGCGTATTACAACCCAACCTTATGTGTTGTGCAAAATTCCCAAAACACTATTTTATCTGATTACCAGGAAAAACTAGCTGAAACTTTTGAACATATAAATTATCTAATTGATAATGATAAGATAGATAATGCAAAAACTGCTTGCGCGAGCTGACTGATGCTGCGACATATATACTGGGGTCCTCAACATTACGGCAGTATGGGGCTGGCATTGACTTAGAGTCTGGAACCCTTCGCCTACGTAAGGGGACTCTGTCGTGCAAAATACCCTTCGTGCCGTTTGCAAGTGTTGAGCCAGAGGGGGATAAGACTGAAGCGGAGCCTGTGGTTAACTACGCTGTGAAAGCCATGGGGCAGCGTGCTGAACCCAAGCCTGTCGGGCGTAAAGAGGCCATCCGGATGATCCGGAAGGGTGCCCACGGACTGCTTGTGAGGCCTAGGTTGCATTTGAATGCGACCACCGCTCAGACTTCTTTGGATCCTGAGGTTGAGGCCTTGCTCACAGGGTACGCAGACGTTTTTCGTGACGTGCCTGGGCTTCCTCCTTTGCGTCCCGTGGACCATACCATCCCACTCGTACCCGGCGCTCAGCCTATTTCACGACCTATGTACAGGTTAAGTCCTCTGGAGTTGGACGAGGTGAAGCGCCAGGTAACTGATCTGCTCGCAAAGGGTATGATTCGCCCCAGCACATCTCCGTACTCTGCGCCGATTCTGTTCGTCGGTAAGAAGGATGGGAGCTTGTGTATGTGCATTGACTACAGGGGGTTGAATGCGACGACGGTCAAGAACCGTTACCCATTGCCGCGCGTGGACGACCTGCTCGATAAGCTAAAGGACTCGGCCTACTTCAGCTCGATTGACTTGCAACAGGGATACAATCAGATTCGCATCGCTGCGTCTGATGTGCCGAAAACCGCTTTTCGGACGCCCTTTGGTCACTTCGAGAACACGGTCTTGTCGTTCGGGTTGACTAACGCCCCTGCGACGTTTCAGGCGGTCATGGATCGCATGTTTAGACCGTATATCGACAGGTTCGTCGTTTGCTACTTGGACGACATCCTGGTCTACTCCAAGACGCGCGAGGAGTACCTGGAGCATCTTAAGCTTGTGCTTGAGGTGTTGCGGCGGGAGCAATTGTTTGCTAAACGCGCCAAATGCTTTTGGGCGCAGCCTCAGGTGGAGTACTTGGGCCACATTGTGTCGGCCACCGGTGTCAAGATGGACCCACGGAAGGTAGCTGTGGTTCGTGATTGGCCAGCGCTGTTGTATCCCTCCTTCCAATCGCCCATTGATTCTGCGGAGAACCAGGCTTAGTGCATCATGCTCGATTATATCAGGACGTACCAATCGAGGCAGCGGAAGTCTTTGATGCAAGGAGTTACAACGTTTATTCCAAGACAGGCGTAGATGACGTGATAGGCTATCAGTGCCTAGCCGAGGCAATCATCATCTAACCGATGCAAATCGGTGCTCGGGCTTATCCAAGAAATACGACCATAAGCGATATGTAAGGTGTAAGCTCAACCAAAGCGCGGTTTAGCTTGTATTAGCGTCAATCGTTATGATTGCGTATGAATTCACTCATATTTCATACTTAGGCCGTCAATGAGCATAGCAGATATACTCGCAGCGACGGCTCGCGGTACAAGAGATCTGCAAGTAGTAAGAGTACTACCGTGATCCCGTGTGCGGATATTGCTATATAAGCCGTCATAGCAATAGTGCAATGTTCTTTACTCGCGTAAAGGTGCCGACTACGCCATCGCGCGTAGTGTTGCATTCGACGTGCCGCATTGCTCGAGCCATTGCCTCGCGACCTCGGAGTACGCTCGCATTATCGTGCTCGAGCGTGCGCGTATGCACAGTGCACGTGTTATCATTAGTGCGCATTGATGTGCGATGCCTCATGCATTTTAGGTCGTCCGTGACCAAGTCGTCGGACCATGCGCACTTATCGCGATAACTCTCATGCGATGTATGCTTGCAGCGTTGTGCACAATGCATTAGGCGATATGCTGTTCGCGGGTTGCTTGTACCCTTAGCCAATGCGCCTAACGCGTGTGATGCGTCGTGCTGCGTGACATGCATGCGGTCGCGTCGCGCCCGCTGCCGTACTGCTCCAAGCGTCCGCATACGACAGGGATGACGTCATCGGTGTCGTACCGCTCCGCGCGTCCACGTACGACATGGGTGACGTCATCAGTGCCATATCGCTCCTCGCGTCCATGTACGACAGGTGATGTCATCAGTGCCGTATCGCTCCGCGTATCCACGTACAACAGGTGATGTCATCAGTGCCGTATCGCTCTGCGCATCCACATACGACAGGTGACGTCATCAGTGCCGTATCGCTCCGCGTATCCACGTACGACAGTGCCGTATCGCTCCGCGCATCCACGTACGACAGCTGACGTCATCAGTGCCGTATCACTCCGCACATCCACGTACGACAGTGCTGTATCACTCCGCGCGCGATATAGAGATGGTGGGTGCAATCCTAGCAGAGATTCGGCAAAGTGACGCGTGGTACAACAAGCGCCTCAGAACCTTCAGGAGCTTCGCAGCTTCCTCGGCTTGACCAATTACTTCCGTAAGTTCATCAAGCAGTACTCTGTCCTTGCGGCCCCGCTCACTGACTTGACTCGCAAGGGAGCTTTTGATTCGCCTAGTGCCTGGACGCCCGAGTGTCAGCTGGCGTTCGAAGAGCTGAAACGTGTCGTTGCCGACGACGTTACCCTTGCGTTCCCCGACTACTCGTTGCCGTTTCGTATATTTTTGGACGCTTCGTTGTATGGGAGCGGCGCTGTAATGTTGCAGAAAGGGCGACCGATCGCCTTCACAAGTAAGAAGTTTACGGGCGCAGAAACCCGTTACACCACAGGGGAACAGGAGCTGCTAGCGGTCTTGCACGCGCTAAAGGAGTGGCGTTGCTACCTAGAGGGGCGACCCTTCACTCTTAAGACTGACCACAAGCCCCTGACGTTTTTGCAAAGCGTCCCCACATTGAACCGACGACAAGCGAGGTGGATGGAGTACCTCGCACGATTCGACTGCACCTGGGAGCACGTTGCCGGCCGGATTAACATCGCCGACGCTCTCAGTCGACATCCGTCGCTACATGCCGCAATTCTGGCGGCGCCTGTCCAACGTCCACAGACCCCGGACGTGCCTCTGTCCTCAGACCTTGCGGCTCGTTTGAAGGCTGCCTATGCTGCGACTCCTGGTTCGCTTCGCCTAGCAATGTCGAGCACCTACACAAGCAGAATGGTCTTTGGCTACAGACGGAAGGATCGACGACTCAGATTGTTGTGCCCAACGACTATTCCCTTCGTCGCGATATCCTTTCCCGTTTCCACGAGGACCCGTTGGCAGGACACCCAGGTAGCACACGGCTGGTCGAGTTGGTGCGACGCTCATTCTGGTGGTCTCACCTCGCGAGAGACGCCGAGAACTTCGTGCAGACATGCAGTTTGTGCCAGCGTAACAAGGCTTTGTCCGGTAAGGGCCACGGGTTGCTGCAACCATTGCCTGTCCCTGACGCGCCTTGGGAAAGTGTTTCCATGGACTTCGTGGTCGCACTGCCCAAAACTGAGGGGGGATACGACCCGGTGCTCGTCATGGTTGACCGTTTGACTAAGATGATTCACCTGGCACCTACCACGTCGACCTGTACCGCTGAGCAGACTGCACGCCTGTTTTTCGATAACGTGGTTCGGTTGCACGGCGTCCCCAAGAACGTGGTCTCGGACCGTGGCAGTCAGTTCACGTCTAAGTTTTGGGAAGCGCTCTGCAAGCTTGTTGGCATGCGGGTTAACCTGAGTACGGCATACCATCCGCAGTCTGACGGCCAAACCGAACGCACAAATCGCACACTGGGGGATATGTTGCGCAACTTTGCTGGTCGCACGCCTCTCGTTTGGGATACTTACCTGACTGCGGCAGAGTTTGCGATTAACAATGCTGTTAATCGGTCAACAGGTCAAAGCCCGTTTTTCCTGACTTATGGGTTTCACCCGGCGCTACCTGTGTGGCGTGAGCTGGAGGTGTATGTCCCTGCGGCTAAGACCTTTGCCAAGACGTTTTTATCCCGAATGACAGACGCGAAGTCGTGTTTGGACGCGGCGCAGCAACGAGCAACGGAGTACTACAACAAGTCCAAGCGGGACGTGGTCTTTTCGGAAGGACAGATGGTTCTGCTGAGCACTAAGAACCTGCGTTCCTTTGCCGAAGGATCCCGTAAGCTTTTGCCCCGCTGGATTGGTCCGTACCCCATTGTGCGCATGGTAGGGAACGCAGCTGTCGAACTTGCGTTGCCCTCTAACATGAACATCCACCCAACGTTCCATGTGTCACTTGTGCGTCCGTATCGTGGCACGGAGCCCGTGCCTGTTACCACTGATACCCCTGCAGCAGTCGAACCAGGTCCTGAGACTTGGGTCGCAGGAAAGCAGAAGGTGTACGACGTGGAGCGCATCTTGGACTACCGCACCCGACGTGTGGGTAGACACCGACGCAAGCGCACCGTGCACGATTACTTGGTCAAATGGACGGGCTACTCAAATGAGCACAATTTGTGGGAACCTGCACGTAATTTCTCCCCGGAGATGGCGCCCATCCTCGAAGAGGCTAGGTTGCGTGCCACGCAATCTCAGTAGCCTTTGTCGCTATTGCGGCATCGAGGACGCTGCCTATGGGGGGGGGAATAATTGTTGTACCACGCGTCACTTAGCCGAAGCCCCGCTAGGGTTGCACCCACCATCGCTCTGTTGCGCACGGCACCACGTCAACTGTTGTACGTGGATGTGCGGAGCGATTCGGCACTGTCGTACGTGGATGCGCGGAGCGATACGGCACTGTCGTACGTGGATGCGCGGAGTGATACGGCACTGTCGTATGTGAATGCGCGGAGTGGTACGGCACTGTCGTACGTGGATGCGCGGAGCGGTACGGCACTGTCGTACGTGGATGCGCGGAGCGATACGGCACTGATGACGTCACCCATGTCGTACGTGGACACTTGGAGTAGTACGGCAGCGGGCACGACGCGACCGCACGTATGTCACGCACCACGATGCATCGCACGCGTTAGGCGCATTGGCTAAGGGCACAAGCAACCCGCGAACAGCATATCGCCTAATGCATTGTGCACAATGCTGCAAGCATACATCGCGTGATCGGTATCGCAATAAGTGCGCATGGCCTGGTGACTTGGTCGCACACGATCTAGAATGCATAACGCATCGCACGTCAATGCGCACTAATGATAACACATGCACCATGCATACGCGCACGCTTGAGCACGATAACGCGAGCATATCTTGAGGTCGCCGAGGCAATGGCTCGAGCGATGCGGCGCGTCGAATGCAACACTACGCGCGATGGCATAGTGTCACGACATACTTGGTACCTGTCATACTTCGTAGCTAGCTTAGAAATGTGGACGAAGCAGAGCGACGACCCAATGTCGTCGCGAGCAATGTTCGGACCAAGTTGTAACCGTCTAATGGATAGACGAGTTAACAACGTTATTTCCAGTTATTAGATGAATAATTTTTATTTGTTAATTTGGTTCAGAGGAATAACCGAACGTTAGTAGTTAGGTTGGTTCCAGAGCCACCAGTTTGTAGCGTTGGATCCAGTTTGACGCTAGGGCCTTGTGAGTCGTCGGCGGCGGATTTAACGCGTCGAGAGCTTTGACCAAGTGTCAATTGGCTCTCGGAGCTATTCTTCGTGAGCGTAACAGACCCGCCTATGAACTTATAGTTATTACTGTAAACATTTCGTCACTATTGTGCCAAGCTAAGCCCTTCGGAAGTCGTCGCACTGCACGACCGTCAGGACGTCGGCGCGCGTGAACCCAAGCAAGGAGAACTTCAAGGGACTATCTACAAGACCCGCTCTTGGATAGTAGTTGCTCGTCAACATCCACTGTTGAGAGCGACCACACCTTCGCGAACGGACAAGTGAGCACAATTGCGGCGAGATCCTTCAGCCAATTGACGACGCACGCCGCGTGGAGCAGTAGTGCATAAGGTCGTCTTATTCAAGTAAGATTTATTGTAGCAATTTTGGAGTCGCTGGTTGCAAGCAACGAGTTCGCTTGGGTCAGATCCGCTCTGACCAAGCTGTCGCACTTCAACTACTGCGCAACGCTCAGGATTAGCGAATAAGTCTACTTGCTTGCGTAGCAAATTTTGTGAGAAAGTTTGCTGGAATTCTAGTCGCAATTAGGAAGTTGGACTAGAGTTACTGTGTTTCCTGTTGTTCCGTGCTTGCCAGTGCGTGATCTGCAGGACCCACACAAGCGAGGAAAGCGCGGGCGTCACCAAGAACGTTCGCATTCTCCTCCTAGGCGTCGAAGAACTCCGCGTTCTCTCACGCCATCGCGCCGTCCTGCTCAGCGTAGCCCTACTCCAGAGAGGAACGTTCGAGCACGACGCCATTCACCTGAACCGTCCAGCTCACGGTATCGTAGTGAGTGTATTCGGGGCTGTGTGCTGCACGGGTGCCAAGCCAACCACTTGACAACAGAGTGTTGGCTCATCAAGCAGCTACGTACAGACCAAGGCCTAGTTGCTCTAGGGGAAGGGGCTTATCCTGTAGAGCACTATCGCTGCCAGCCAGGCTGTCATCTGCACGGAGCGTCGGCAAACCACGCGACTGCAGATTGCAGGTTCCTTCACGTGCTAGCAGCCACCCACGGACGCAGCCTGCGTCGTCAAGAGACCTCCTGGGAAGAACACCTGTCTCGTGAGGCTCAGCGCCTAGCGGGACTTGTGCCTAGTGAAGAGCTCTTAGACGAGACTCTTGCCAGCTGTGTAGCAGTTGACGACGACCTAGGGCTGTCCCAGGAACCAAGCGGCGGTCAACCCCAAGACTCACGGGAGCAGGATCCGCACCTGCCACGTGAGCTACCACGTACAGCCTCCGCGGCTGAACGTGGTACATCACCCAGTCTGCAACTACAGGAGATCCCTGTGGCAGACGAAGTTAAAGCTCCGGTGGAGGACAATTCACTGGGTGTTGCTGGGGAAAGTGAGCTCCACCACCTCCTGAGCCCTTCAGTGCCGGTCACAGCTAGGTATTCCTGCGTGCGTATACCTCTGCGCTTCGTTGAAGCGAGAGACGCCGGCACGCAGGTGGATCTCAGATATCAGCTGGTCACTCCGGCACGGTTCGACGCCAAGGCGTCAGAGCCAAGGGTTTACGTGTACCAGGACCCTGATCGTCCAGGGCACGTCTGGCAGAGGTACAGCGGTAAGTATTACCCCTACGAACCGTCTCAACTTGACCCGACAGACATCAGGCTTTCCAGGCCAACGTTTGGATCAACCCAGCACTTCGATCCGGATCTCAACTGGGGGGGCAGGTACAAGTACCAGGCCTACCATATAGTACCGGTGAACGTATTCCCGCCGCCCCGGCAAGTCAGCCTTGCTGAGGTGTCAGAGAGCGGAGAGGAGGTGCCAATTGGTACGGTGCCATTGGAAAGGGTGCCGGACTCCATTGCACGCCTGCGCCGCCTGGAGAAAACGCTGGGACGTGGAGAACCAGACGCCAGGGATCCAGCAGGAGAGACCTTCCTACGCGACTACCGCTGGTCTTTATATCAACAGCGTGTAGAGCTCCGCCGCAAAGACCCAAGCTTCTAGTGTGGAGCAGCGCTGGCGGACAGAGCAAAACCCCGTCGTAACCCTGATAGAGCCGCCAGGCCTAGCACCAGCGGTTCCTCAAGGAGCTTACGTACAGAGCGGGAGGAGGTTGAGTGGCAGCGGAATCCGGAGTTTGACGACGGTGTGTCAATCCCGATTGTAACACCCGTACCAAGGAAAGCCAAAGTCCCCCTCGTCCAACCAATAGTCGAAGTTTCATCCAGCACTGAAGGAGATCAGTCGGAAACAGACGAAGTCGAGCAGGAATACGAGGAGGAAGCTCCAGAGTCTAGTGAGCAAGTATCAGCCGAAGAAAGCTCAGAGGACAAGTCAGTTGAGTCTCAAGCTTCAGAGCCCAGTGAGGTCACAGCTGCGTGTGAGGATTCCGCATCCCCACGCACTCAGCCAACTGTAGGTGAGCAAGAATCTGGTGAGGAAGGGCAACCAGCAGAGTCGGAAGTGCCGGAGCCAAAGAGAACCGGAGCTGCGTGCACGGATCCCGCATCCCCACGCATCAGGTCAGCTTTATATCTAGAGCTAGACTTTGAGTACGACTACGACCCATATAAAATGGAGTCCACAGCGCAAATGCCCAAGTTTACCCATGAACACCTCCCAGCATTCATGGCAGCTGCTAACAGGGCTATGAGCCACCTCCGTGGGCGCTTTCGATACCAACGAGGGCAGGTACCAGTGGAGGACGCCATTGATATGTTGAATGGGTTCCCTACACCAGAGACACCCTTCTACACGTGGCACAAGGCTTTCATGAGAGATGCCAAGGACAATGCCACCAGATGGCTCCGAGACAAGTCTGGCAAGCCGGATGCGCAGCTGGATGGGGAGTCCATGCTGGAGTACTACCTGGAGAGGCTGGATAAGCATTTTGAGCCCCAGAGGCGCAATGCAAAACTCATCCAGTACTCCCGGCTCCGACAAGATGACATGTCGCCAACAAGCTACCTCCAGGAGCTTGAGCTACTCATCCCCTACGCCAAGGAGGAATACGGTGAGCGGGCCATTGCTAGGAAGTACGTAGACGGCCTAAATGCTTATGTGCGGGAGCGGATCGAGGCTAAATACTGTGACGTAAGCACACACGAATGGTATGGCCTCCTTTCCAAGATAGCGGCAGATGCTGAGCGTATATGGATGAACCAGCAGCACGATATGGAAAAGAAGGTGGCTCCCAAATCGGCCAGAGAAACCACAACTTCACAAGTCAAACGAAACCAGGCTGAAACTCGTGTGCCATCCGCTGGCACTGCGAGGTACTATTGCAGCCACCATGGGACTAACTCCTCTCACGACAGCAAAGATTGCCGGGTGCTCCATGGCAGAAAGTCAGCAGCAAGCACGTCAAAAGGTAGCCAAAACTCAAATGTTGAGGCCCTCATAGCGGAGTTCGAAGCACAAGCAAAGCGCTTACGGGCAGCAATGGCGTCTGAGAAGGAGAAACCCGTGCCGCAGCAGCGTCCCCAACGTGCCCCCATGACTGGTGCGGGACAGAAGGAACGTGATACACCGTCATGCGAGTACTGTGGTCGTTTCGGCCACACTGAAGAGCAGTGCTTCATCAAACACCCAGACAAGGCAACAGCCAACTTTAAAGCACCGACTAAGGCTCTGCAGTGTACCTTCGATCGCAATCTGGAGGAAATTCGTCTGCAGCAGCAGCCAAGGCAGCAGCGTGCAGCAGCTGCAGCAGCGGCTGCCCAGCAGGAAGATGAGGAGGAAGATGTGTACCTGCCAAATCGCCGCAATGCTAACCTCAGCTCCGTGCTGTTGTCAGCTGAAGAGTACCAGGCGGGAACCAGCTGTGCTACTCAGACCCATCAGCAGGTACCCGTATCATTCCAGCCGGCCCCGATCAAGATGGACGTGTACCCATTGCCCAAGCTCATCACCAGGCCACGGGCAGCAACACACACAGCAAATCAAGCGGCGCAGGAGGTAACCGTGCAGCTAACCACCAGCTGGGCAATGCTGGAGAAAATCGCCAAATTACACCAGCAAACGGAGGACAGCACAAAGGCCGGGCACACATCGGCAGCGGGGGAAACTTCCGAAGCCCCTCCGCGCAAAGCCATGGCGGCCGAAGCCAAGCAGCAACCGGAGCAACTGGAGCAGCCCACGCAACCGGTTAGCATGTCTACGCCAACGGGTTTACCCTATTGTGTAACTGGTGAGTACCAGGCGGGCAAACGGGGAATCCAGCAAATTCCACAGCAGGAACGAGAGCACTTGCTGCAACGGAATCCAACAGCCGCAGCATACTTCAAACTGCAGCAACTCATGTTCTACTACCCACCTGGTGCCGTGGGCATTCACGGCCTGGAAACGGGGAGGCTCAAGTTCCTGCGTGACCACTGTGCGGACGTGAACATCATCACTCGCAAGGCGGCACGGCAGCTACGGCTACCCCTAGTGGCCTCCAAAACGACGCTCAGCACGTCGTCAAACCCAGAGGTCAGCACACAGGAGGAAGTGGACCCAACAGGAATTCAGCTCATCCTTCTGCCAGGCACACAGCACGCCACGGTACTCAACCTCACTCAGACCTTGGTGGTCGATGACACACCACTGTTTGACTTCCTAGTGGGCAACGAGCAAATGCACGCAGTAGCTGACTCCATCACGCAGTACCCCACAGCACAGCTGCACTTCTTGCCAAACCTGCTAGAAAGCCCGGGGTATGTCGTCACTGTTCCCATGTCATCAATCAAACGACCGGCACACGCCACGGCGGCGGCCTTCCGCAGGACCGCCTGTGTAACTTCCAGCTCTGTGCAAGGCTCAGCGCCAATCACAAAGCTGGGGGGGGGATGCACAGCCACAAAACACACCTTTTCAGCTGTCACCCTGGCCGGCAACCTAGCCAAACGCGCCGTAAGCAGTGGCCTAGGGGCAGTTGATGCCCTGATCACCGCAGCAGCACCCCCAGCGGAGCTAAAGCTCGAGCCAGCAACGCCTCCGCGGCGGACTGGAAAGCGGAAAAAGCCCATGCCAATCCCGCCCCCTCGTGCACGGGTTCATCTGCCTAAATGGACATGGAGGGTACCGGTGGCAACGACACTTCTGGCAGTACTACTCCTATCCATATCGGTGGGTGCAGGGGCTATGAAGGCATCCATAGGTGGCCAGCCACTCTTGCACATGACCACTCACGCCATGACCACGGGAGGCATACTGGTAAATAAGGGCTGGGATCCGGGCAACTGGTCACACGCTTCCGACTCAGACGGGCAGCATAACACACCGGGACTACCCTCAGCATTGACCAGTGTCGCCACATTCACCCTGGACGGTAACATGGTCGCAACAGCATATGAGCGATACAAAAAGGACGCTGATGGGGGGTGGATCTGGGGCAATGGTTCCCAACTCTCTACAGCAACCAACGAAGCTCTCAAAAATGCCGTACGCCAGCGCAAGCACACCGCGTTCGCATACAGCATGGAGGAACTACCAGGCTACCACGGAGATCAGGGCCCTTTTTCATTGGATCTGGATACAGACAAACCGATTGTACAGCCTCCGCGGCGGTACAGTCCCAAGGAGAAAGAGGTCATCATACAGAAAACGGGAGAGCTAGTCAAACCAGGCATCGTCAAAGAGTACATGGGCCCGACGGTCTGTGCTGTTAACCCAGTGTTAGCAGCCAAGAAAGACCCGGACACTGGTCTCTGGACAGACTTCCGCATGGCTCAAGACTTCCGTCCAGTGAACCAGCATACTCTCGCCGACAGATATGGCTTACACCGCCCTGAGGAAATATTTCAGCGGGTGGGCAAGGCCAAGGTCTTTTCCAAACTGGATTTGAGACAAGGGTTCCTACAAATCCCTATTCGTCCAGAGGACCAACCAAAAACGGCGTACTGGGTCGGAAATAAGCTTATGATGTACACTCGCATGCCATATGGTCTCAAAAATGCCAGTGCCAAGTTCCAGCGGGTGATGGACTACGAGTTAACCAAAGCTGGGCTGGAGGACTGCAGCATAGCCTTCATCGATGATGTGCTGATCTGGTCAGACTCGCCGGAGCAGCATGTGAAGGACGTAGAGCGGGTGCTAGATGCACTGGCCGCGTGTGGCCTCAGGGCCCACCCGGACAAGTCCATCTTTGGTGCTGACGTAATTGAGTACCTGGGGCACAACCTCAGTGCAGCTGGCATTAGCCCTCATCAGGCCAAGGTTGCAGCTATCATGGCGTTACAGCCTCCGCGCAACGTCTCAGAGCTCAGGACACAGCTAGGTTTTATCAACTACTACCGTTGCTATGTGCCCAACATGAGCCAGTTGGCGGTGGACCTAAACAAGCTCCTGAAAAAGGGTGAGCCGTGGGTATGGGGACCCCCACAACAACAAGCTTTTGATGCGATTAAGGAGGCCTTCACCAAGGAGGGCAGTGTTCTGCGTCGCATCGACTACAATCGCCCCTTAGTTGTTCACACGGACTTCTCAAACAAAGGCATTGGGGCCGTGCTGGGGCAAGTAGATGATGACGGAAATGAGTATATGTGTGCCTGCATCAGCCGCTCTCTAAACAAGCACGAGGCAAACTACAGCAGCTACAAGGGTGAAATGCTGGCAGCAGTCTGGGCGGTCAAGATGTTTCGCCACCACTTGATTGGAGGTCCGCCCTTCAAACTTGTGACTGATCATCAACCGCTCACTTACCTCATGAGCACGGAGGGGCTAACTGGCCAGTATGCGCGGTTTGCTATGGCCCTGCAAGAGTACAACTTCGTCATTGAGCACAGACCCGGTCTACGGCACCAAAACGCGGACACCCTATCAAGGCACCCACGAGCAACAACAGAAGACGGCACCGGAGCACGACTGGATGAAGAGCTACAAAAGCCTGGTGACCAGGGGTCAGTCCCCGGCCAAGCATATCTCTCCATGCGAGCATCATGGGTAGACAACCAAGTAGCATGCGCAACCATGCACTCTGCCACACCAGTGGCGCCCTTCAGTGATGACTTCTGTCCTTCTCCTGAGGAGGCAGTAGCGGGCTGGAATGGGTGGCGTTTTGAGGCTCTCAAGCCCCCACCGGATGTGGAGGATGAGAAAAAGGTAACCCAGAGGAGGCAACTACTCTCATATGCCATGGACTGGTATTCAGCAGCAAGGCGGGCCAAGACAATTCCAATCTCAGACGACTTCAATCTAACCCTATGGGAGGTGGGTGTTCCATTCTTTCAGCTAGCGTTGCAGCAGGGCATAACCTTGTATGAACCGCTGGGAGGACTCTGCACAGCGCTAGAAGCATGCCTGCGCAATGGCATAAGGGTGAACAGGTACCTCTACTCAGATACGGACCCAGTTATGAGGCGAGTGGCCAAGGAATGGCTGCGAGCACTCAGTGCTGCCTATCCCACACTTCTCCCACTGGAAGCATGGGAGGATGCGTTTCTCCTACTACCTCAAGACGTCAACCAAGTAACGGCCACAGAACTCAAGCGAGCAGGGGCCGTGGAGGGGACCGTGTGGCTTACAGCGGTGATGTGGGACCCAGAGTCCACAGTTGCCATGCCTGCGGTCACACGCTGCCTAAGTGAGCTGGAGAAACTCATTCCCAAGCCGCGCATGGCTTGCCTGCTGGGTCGATCCGCACGACCACCAGGAAATGACTCACCAGAGGAGGAGGGCATAGAAGCAGAGCTAAGCGCCAAGTACGGAGGCACAACAACAGCCGACACCGCCCTGTTTGGATCATATACCCATCAACTGTACCAATTGTGGAGCAACCTGGCATCACCGGAGCAGCTGGGAGCAGTCGTGAAAGCCGCAACCCGTCCGGCGGGTAGGCAGCTGCAAGATGTGCTAGCAGAAGAACATGCAGCACCCATCCCGGCACGGCAAATGCGCAGCCCTTACTACCCATGTGATCACGAGGGCAAGCCAGCAAGGGCATTGTACCCAGGCTCACTGGGGCATGTGGGAGTTGCAAATGAACCCAGCACCATTACACCAGTGTACAATAGTGTGACCGCTCAGTACGAGGCACTAACGCCAGGAGAGTGCGAGCGCATCCTAGGACTGGAGTCAGATAGTGCGCTGGTTAATGGCATGGCTCCTGAGCAACAATGCCAGATATTCAGGCGTGTCACGGATGTTACCTACCTTGCTAGCATCATGGCAATCCTACAAGTGCTGGCAGGTCAGGTCAAGTGCGTTGAGCATTCCCGCAGCGCCCAAGCAAATGCCACCCAGCAGGCGAGAGGGCTAGCCACTGCTCTGGCATCACATGCACAAACCAGCCTGGAAGATGTTGCACTGGCAATGGCATCCTCAGAGGACAGTACCGAGGAGACAGAAAACGGCAAGGACATCTGGAGTGATGAAAACACCCTGCATCTGCTTACACATGGTGCACTGCCCCCGGGAGCAGATACCTTGGAGCAGAAGCGGTGTGCACGCCGTGCCAAACTGTACAACATGCAAGGTGGAATCCTATATCATGTAGGACCCGACGGCAGGAACCGGGTGGTACCCAAGCCCACAGACCGGATCAATGTGGTCAAGAAAATACATGAGCAGACAGGCCATTTTGGTGCTCGGCGCACTCTGGGACTTTTGCTCTCCGGATACTGGTGGCGGGGAATGTCAGAAGATGTAGCAACGGTGGTGAGGCATTGCTCATCATGTGACAGAATAAACGCTACCTTTACAGCTCAGATGCCAGCCCTAAACCCATTACCAGTGAGCGGACTATTCTACCGCTGGGGGGTAGACTTGTGCGGACCATTCAGCCGGACGGTACGAGGATATACATACGTCATGGTGTGTGTGGAGCACTTCTCTAAATACGTCGTCCTCATACCACTGACAGACAAGCATGCGGAGCAGACATCCTTTGCCTTCCAGCAACACATTCTGGGTCGCTATGGTGCATGCGCGGAGGTATGCTCAGACCAAGGCAGTGAATGGAAAGGCGAGTTTGCGCAGATGCTGGTGGACGCCCTTATAGATCACCGGCAAACATCTGCAAACCACCCGCAAGCCAATGGTCTATCAGAGCGGGCGGTGCAGACTTGCAAGAAGGCGCTAAGGCGGATTGTGCAGGCTGGAGGTGGCAACGCAGAGTGGGATCAACACCTGGCTTACATCATGCTGGGATATAACTGCTCCGCGCAGTCATCCTCCGGCATGTCGCCTTATCACATCATGCACGCAGCTGAGCCAACAATACCACCAGCAGTAAAAGAGCGCTTCAACACGGAAGTGGACCTGGAAGACCCAGAGGCAGCGGCAAGGTCAGTCATGCAAAGGACAGCCGCCCTGAGAAGACACATGGCCATAGCAGGCAGCAATTTGCTCATTGCGCAACACCGTGATTCACTGAGGTACGCACGGATGAGGGGTGGGGCCATGTTGCCACGCATGCGCCGATTTGAGCTTGGCGACTACGTGTACTACAAAAATACAACAGGACGCACAGCGCTGGATTCGGAGGCACGCCCGGAAATACTACGGGTAACAGAGGTGCGGAACACTGGCGTATTAGTCCTAGAAGGTCGTTGTGGCAGCCAAATCACCGTGCATGTCAGTCATTGCGCGCCCTGTCACCTTCCAATTGATGATCACACGGTGGACCCACGGCTGGCGAGACCCTCGCCAAGCCTACCATGCGAAATATGCAAGTTCCCGGACGCGGAAGAGTGGATGCTGCTTTGTGACGGCTGTGGCAGTGGATGGCATACATACTGCCTGAAGCCGCCACTAACCGAAATCCCTGAGGGCTCGTGGGTCTGTCCCCGATGCTCAGCAAAAGGGGTCACGGCACAGCAGATGGAGCCACGTGCAGATGGAGCAAGCAGCAAGCAAACACCCGAGCACCTAAAGGAGCTGGAAGGAGCCACGGTAATGCGCGAGCAGCGAGGACGTGGTAAACGTAGCATGAAGCAGCTGGGTGTGGCTTCATACGTGGGACGGCAAGGCAGAGGACACAGATTTGCAATCACGTATGAAGATGGAGAAGTGGAGCTTATGGGTGTAACTGAGCTGCGAAACCGTCTGGCATCCGTGCCCACGGTAAAGAAAGCGGCCCAGAGTACAGCAGCTGGAGAACCTGCAATCCTAAGCTGGAAGCTGGAGAATGTAGAAGAGCTGGAGCAAACCCTGGGTGAGGGCATGCCGGGCTGGCATCACCAAAGCAAGGTGCAAGCCCTACGCACAGCACTAAAGCAACCCAGGTTGGAGGAATGTCAACCCTCCTTAGGCGAGGTGAAGAAGCTGTGCAAGGTAGTACTGGTGGAAAAAGCACGCCGTATCCTGTTGCCATTCCGGTGGGAGAACGAAATCCGGCAAGCACTGCACGACGAGGGCTGTAGTGTAAGGCAGATTTTAGGAGAGCCTAAACCTGCAGCAGTCGGCCCCAAGGTACTATTGCAGGATGGAGGGCCGTGCACTGAGGCTGTAGTGTTTGGAGCACCGAGTGAGTTGCTGGATTTGCTGATGCCCAGCACCATGCAACAAATAGGTCTTTTGATGGCTGTCTGTGCCCCAATGAGGTACATCACCGAAGGGGATGAGGCTAGAATAAATTGGTTGAGAAAGAGGCAATTAGAAGGAAGGCTGGCATTGAGTCCGGCAGGCCAGAAGGTATGGATCATGTTGTTTGCCACTGTAGCACTCAAGGAGGCTTTATTGAGGCCGGTGGAAGAGATGTGGGAGTTGATATAAGGACCCCTAAACCTTGAAGCATACCAGCGCAAATCGCTTAAAGCACTCAGCGCTGGGGGGGGGAGTGACGCATTCGCACGTAGTATGTACGAAAATCAGTACTATGTCGTGACAGCTGTCACGACATACTTGGTACCTGTCATACTTCGTAGCTAGCTTAGAAATGTGGACGAAGCAGAGCGACGACCCAATGTCGTCGCGAGCAATGTTCGGACCAAGTTGTAACCGTCTAATGGATAGACGAGTTAACAACGTTATTTCCAGTTATTAGATGAATAATTTTTATTTGTTAATTTGGTTCAGAGGAATAACCGAACGTTAGTAGTTAGGTTGGTTCCAGAGCCACCAGTTTGTAGCGTTGGATCCAGTTTGACGCTAGGGCCTTGTGAGTCGTCGGCGGCGGATTTAACGCGTCGAGAGCTTTGACCAAGTGTCAATTGGCTCTCGGAGCTATTCTTCGTGAGCGTAACAGACCCGCCTATGAACTTATAGTTATTACTGTAAACATTTCGTCACTATTGTGCCAAGCTAAGCCCTTCGGAAGTCGTCGCACTGCACGACCGTCAGGACGTCGGCGCGCGTGAACCCAAGCAAGGAGAACTTCAAGGGACTATCTACAAGACCCGCTCTTGGATAGTAGTTGCTCGTCAACATCCACTGTTGAGAGCGACCACACCTTCGCGAACGGACAAGTGAGCACAATTGCGGCGAGATCCTTCAGTGACGCATTCGCACGTAGTATGTACGAAAATCAGTACTATGTCGTGACAATAGTCGGCACCTTTACGCGAGTAAAGAACATTGCACTATTGCTATGACGGCTTATATAGCAATATCCGCACGCGGGATCACGGTAGTACTCTTACTACTTGCAGATCTCTTGTACCGCGAGCCGTCGCTGCGAGTATATCTGCTATGCTCATTGACGGCCTAAGTGAGAATTGATACGCAATCATAACGATTGGCGCTAAGACAAGCTAACCGCGCTTTGGTTGAGCTTACACCTTATATATCGCCTCTGGTCGTAGTTCTTGGATAAGCCCGAGCATCGGTTAGATGATGATTGCCTCGGCTAGGCACTGGTAGCCTATCACGTCATCTACGCCTGTCTTGGAATAAACGTTGTAACTCCTTGCATCAAAGACTTCCGCTGCCTCGATTGGTACGTTCTGATATAATCGAGCATGATGCACTAAGCCTGGTTCTCCGCAGAATCAATGGGCGATTGGAAGGAGGGATACAACAGATATGACAGAGATACAACATGTCCAACCCACATACAATACGTAAATCCTGCCTTACACATGTGTAAGGCAAGGCTTAATTGGTCATCTAAGGAAGCCAGTACTTGTAGATTTATTGATCTGCACCTATATCGCATAGGCAGCATGTAGTAGTCTACACACTCTAGCACAATATAGATGTGCAGATACATGCTATCAATATCTCGAAAGACCTTTGCGGCTCTCAACTACGGACGGAACGTTAGATTCAATCCCTCAGGTCATCGGCTCGATATCTACAGACAGTGAACCTGATGTGATTCAGGTTCCCAACGGAAAGTTATAAATGATAAGTCTAGTTGTTAGAAAAATGGCGTGTATCTGCACATCTATATTGTACTAGAGTGTGTACGACTACTACACACCAACTAATTGTGGGTGTTGCCAGGAGTATGTATGAATGAATCTGATGCTATGCATGTATGTATACAACCAAGATTATGTATGAGACAGAGGGTATGTGTAACACTGGTGCAATTGTGTGTGATGCTGGGGTGCAAAGTCCCCCATTGCATGATGTTGGAATGAGACTTTGTGTACAGGACTGAGGTTGTGTGAGAGACTAAGGCTATTGATGAGACCACAGCTAAGGCTATGAATGAGACCACAGCTGAGGCCAAGGCTATTAATGAGTAACACAATGGCTATGAATATGAGCTATTATGAGGTTCTGAAAAGATTCAGACGTTGCAATTTCGAACAAGCCTCTGCTAAGGTGAGTTAGTATGGAGGAGCTGTCGGGTCGGGGGGTGGTACAGTTAGCTCCTCCTCTTCCATCAGGAAGGAAGTGGAGATGCTACGGCGGCAAAGCCCATAGCTAGTGTTGTACCACGCGTCACTTTTCCTAAGCTCTGCTAGAGTTGCACCCACCATCGCCCTGTCGCGCACGACACCACGTCCCCTTGTCGTACGTGGATGCGCGGAGCGATACGGCACTGTCGTACATGGATGCGCGGAGCGATACGACACTATCGTACGGTACGGCAGCACGGTACGACGGTACGGCACTATCGTACGGTACGGCAGCACGGTACGACGGTACGGCACTATCGTACAGTACGGCGGCACGGTACGACGGTACGTCAGCTGTCGTACGTGGACGCGGGGAGCGATACGGCAATGATGACGTCAGCTGTCGTACGTGGACACTGTGGAGCGATACGGCAATGATGACGTCAGCTGTCGTACGTGGACACTGTGGAGCGATACGGCAATGATGACGTCAGCTGTCGTACGTGGACACTGTGGAGTGATACGGCAATGATGACGTCACCCCTGTCGTACGTGGACGCTTGGAGTAGTACGGCAGCGGGCGCGACGCGATCGCACGCATGTCACGCAGCACGTCGCACCGCACATGTTAGGCGCACCGGCTAAGGGCACAAGCAACCCGCGAACAGCATAACGCCTAGTGCATTGTGCACAACGTCGCAAGCATGCATTGCGTGATCGGCATCGCGATAAGTGCGCATGGTCCGGCGACTTGGTCGCGGACAACCTAGAATGCATGAGGCATCGCATAGCAACGCGCACTAACGATAACACGTGCATTATGCATACGCGCGCGCACGAGCATGATAACGTGAGCGTACCTTGAGGTCGCGAGGCAATGGCTCGAGCGATGCGGCGCGTCGAATGCAACACTACGCGCGATGGCGTAGTCGGCACCTTTACGCGAGTAAAGAACATTGCATTATTGCTATGATGGCTTATATAGCAATATCCGCACGCGAGATCACGGTAGTACATTTACTACTTGCAGATCTCTTGTACCGCGAGCCGTCGCTGCGAGTATATCTGCTATGCTCATTGACGGCCTAAGTATGAATATACGAGCGAATGGATACGCAGTCTTGACGACTGACACTAATACAAGCTAACCGCGCTTTGGTTGAGCTTTCGCCTTTTATTCGCTATGGTCGTATTTCTTGGATAAGCCCGAGCACCAATTCGCATCGGTTAGATGATGATTGCCTCGGCTAGGCACTGATAGCCTATCACGTCATCTTCGCCTGTCTTGGAATATACGTTGTAACTCCTCGCATCGAAGACTTCCGCTGCCTCGATTGGTACGTTCTGATATAATCGAGCATGATGCACTAAGCCTGGTTCTCCGCAGAATCAATGGGCGATTATGAGGAGTGATACAACAAATTTGGTATCGAGACGCAAGGTTCGTTCACGGCCTGCTGTCTCACCCTGATCTCTTTCGTAAGTAGGTCACTCATATGGCTGGAGTTGGCAATGGCAATCTTAGTCCTTTGGATACATTCGCGGAGGAGCTTGGCCGAGCTGTGATGGCCGCGGCCGCCTCTGGTCTGTAATTGCCTTGCTGCTCTTGCATTGTCATTCGTTTTGCCTGTTCGAAGTACGTGCTTCTGAGCTGCAGGTGAATCGAATCGAGTCTCACTCGCTGCTGCATCGACTGATTCGAATCCGAGTCCGGATCAGTTACGGGCGCTTATTGCGCGCACCCGCGAAGTGCGAGACTCTTTGGACGGATACTTGCTGTATCTGCAGGGAGCGCTTTCCGTCGGTAGGCTTAAAAACCGTCTGATTGTCGCTCGACCGATACCTGTGTGAGAGTGCCTTTATCGCACGAGGTTGCGCCGGTCAGTCGCCGATTTACCATGGCATCTGGTAGCGGTGACGTAGGGCTAGTAGTGGGGGACGGTCGTGCCGACACGTCCGTCGTCCCTGAGACATCTCGGAGGGGCCCTTACACGCATGTTGTTGACGGTGTCCGAGATCCCCCTGCGCTACTAGACCCACGGACTCCCATCCATCCGACTGTTCCTGTCACGGCAGCCGAAGCAGGCCCCGTTGGACGCGAGGAGCAGGGGGGTCCGTCTGCACCACTTCGTCAAGGTCGATCTGACGACGAAGAAGAGGTGATGAAACTGTCGCTTCCTGTCCCGAAATTAGACATCCCACATGATGCGAAACAAAAGATTGCTGGGCGAAGCATTGCCGATACAACTCGTGCATACCTGCGTGATGTCCGCTTGTACTTGCGACTGGTCCGTGGTGGTGATCGTGACCCTGTGAAATGCTATCTCGTCGGGAACACCCTCGCGGGTGAGGCGAAGGCATGGTACGATCAATGGACAATGGCAAGGCAGACATACACGTTTGAGGAGTTGGCCCGTGCTTTGCTTGCGCGCTTTGCTCCCGAGGTTCAATCGTTAAGCGCTAAGGCTCGCAGTACGTTAGCCTCTGGCACATATCGCATGCGCCCTGATGAAACAGTACCTGCGTACCAGTCGCGCTATGAGGCCCTGATCACGCCCATCGGTAACCTGACGGAGGAGGACCGCATCTTTTGGTTTCAGCGTGGATTGTCTGAGGTCCTGGCGCAGCAATGTGCCACGGACTTGGCGGGAAAGGACTTTGGGTCCTATGAGGATTTGGTGCAATTTGCGCAAGGGGTCGAGAAGCGTCTCTTAGCTGGCCAGCGTGCTATTAAACCTGTCCCTCGTGCTAATGCCATGCGAGTGCAGGATCCGGCGTCTGACGCTGCGGCCATGGACCAGGGGGCCGAAACGGAGCGTCGAACGCCAACGGCAGCAGTGACCACCGTTCGTACGGATCGCGGTCACGGCGTTCGCGGCGCTTCCGGATCGGGTAACCGCAAAGGGTCAACCGGCGCAGGTCAACGCGCGGATCCAGCCAAGGGCAAGAGGAAAGGGGGTTCGCCGTCTGCAGCGGCTGCGCACGAAGCTAAGAACGAGACCAAGCGGCAACGCACCAGCGACGGTTGGTTGGATAAATGGGGTTGCACGCACTCCGAGCTTGCGCGTCGGAAGAGCAAGAAGGTTTGCCTGAGATGCGCGTCGGCGGAACATCCTACGAGGGAGTGTCCGCACCTACCGCCTTTGGCTCAGCGGCCGAAGTAGGGGATTGCCCAGGATGGCTCGGAGGGGACTCCACCTGGGAAGTCGGAACTAGAGGGTGGGCGGTTGTCGTCCGTACGGCAAGCCGTGAGGGCACCGTTGCCTTCGGTCCTTGAACAAATCGAACGCGCGATTGAACGTCGATTGTCGCTCGACGGTCGCTCAGGACGTGTAGGTTTTGACTCGCTGTGTAACCTGTATGCACCGAGTAAACCGCTGGCATCTATCGATTTGTTAGGCCACACCGTTTTGTTCCTCCCCTCATCTCTGCGCGAGCTGTCAGTGCAGCTGACCTTCTATAGGAGAAGTAGGCGTCAACGTCCAGACACTGCCGCTTGCGTCCTTCTACCCGCTTATAGTCGGCGAAAAGCCTTGACTTTGCTAGCGGGTATGCGGAAAGTCTGCCGGTTCGAGCCGGGCACCGTTTTGTATAACGGTGTTGATTTAGCAGGTGCACCTGTTCCGTTGTCGGTCCAGGCCTACGCCGTTGACGTTTGGTACGATGCTCCTGCACCTCATTCTGAGGGTTCTGCCGAACGATTCGAACCCGCCCTGAGCGTCTTGCTTTCGTCCGCAGAGTCGGTACCGGCAGACAATCGGGTTCCTTTGATTCAGGTCGACCTTGCTGGTCGCACCCTGAAGGCGCTCGTCGATACCGGCGCCAGTGACGACTTCATCTCATCGGCAGAGGTGAATGCATTGGGTCTGTGCCCACAGTCGTCGGAATGGTCGCAGGTTACCCTCGCGGATGGGGGTAAGCAACCCATATTGGGCAGGGTCACCCTTCGCCTGTGTATAGGTCCTCTGCGTATTACGACCCAACCTTATGTGTTGCGTGAGCTGACTGATGCTGCGACATATATACTGGGGTCCTCAACATTACGGCAGTATGGGGCCGGCATTGACTTAGAGTCTGGAACCCTTCGCCTTTGTAAGGGGACTCTGTCGTGCAAAGTACCCTTCGTGCCGTTTGTAAGTGTTGAGCCAGAGGGGGGTAAGTCTGAGGCGGAGCCTGTGGTTAACTACGCTGTGAAAGCCATGGGGCAGCGTGCTGAACCCAAGCCAGTCGGGCGTAAAGAGGCCATCCGGATGATCCGGAAGGGTGCCCACGGACTGCTTGTGAGGCCTAGGTTGCATTTGAATGCGACGACCGCTCAGTCTTCTTTGGATCCTGAGGTTGAAGCCTTGCTCACAGGGTACGCAGACGTTTTTCGTGACGTGCCTGGGCTTCCTCCTTTGCGTCCCGTGGACCATACCATCCCACTCGTACCCGGCGCTCAGCCTGTGTCAAGACCTATGTACAGGTTAAGTCCTCTGGAGTTGGACGAGGTGAAGCGCCAGGTAACTGATCTGCTCGCAAAGGGTATGATTCGCCCCAGCACATCTCCGTATTCTGCGCCGATTCTGTTTGTCGGTAAGAAGGATGGGAGCTTGCGCATGTGCATCGATTACAGGGGGTTGAATGCGACGACGGTCAAAAACCGTTACCCATTGCCGCGCGTGGACGACCTGCTCGATAAGCTAAAGGGCTCGGCCTACTTCAGCTCGATCGACTTGCAACAGGGATACAATCAGATTCGCATCGCTGCGTCTGATGTGCCGAAAACCGCTTTTCGGACGCCCTTTGGTCACTTCGAGTACACGGTCTTGTCGTTCGGGTTGACTAATGCCCCTGCGACGTTTCAGGCGGTCATGGATCGCATGTTTAGACCGTGTATCGACAGGTTCGTCGTTTGCTACTTGGACGACATCCTGGTCTACTCCAAGACGCGCGAGGAGTACCTGGAGCATCTTAAGCTTGTGCTTGAGGTGTTGCGGCGGGAGCAATTGTTTGCTAAACGCGCCAAATGCTTTTGGGCGCAGCCTCAGGTGGAGTACTTGGGCCACATTGTGTCGGCCACCGGCGTCAAGATGGACCCACGGAAGGTAGCTGTGGTTCGCGATTGGCCAGCGCCTCGGAACCTTCAGGAGCTTCGTAGCTTCCTCGGCTTGACCAACTATTTCCGTAAGTTCATCAAGCAGTACTCTGTCCTTTCGGCCCCGCTCACTGATCTGACGCGTAAGGGAGCTTTCGATTCGCCTGGTGCATGGACGCCCGAGTGTCAGCTGGCGTTCGAGGAGCTAAAGCGTGTCGTTGCCGACGACGTTACCCTTGCGTTCCCCGACTACTCGTTGCCGTTTCGTGTCGAAGTGTTTTCGGATGCTTCGTTGTATGGGAGCGGCGCTGTACTGTTGCAGGAAGGGCGACCGATCGCCTTCACGAGTAAGAAGTTTACGGGCGCAGAAACCCGTTACACTACAGGGGAGCAGGAGCTGCTAGCGGTCTTGCACGCGCTTAAGGAGTGGCGTTGTTACCTAGAGGGACGACCTTTCACCCTTAAGACTGACCACAAGCCCCTGACGTTTTTGCAAAGCGTCCCCACGTTGAACCGGCGTCAAGCGAGGTGGATGGAGTACCTCGCGCGGTTTGACTGTATCTGGGAGCACGTTGCCGGCCGGATTAACATCGCCGACGCTCTCAGTCGACATCCATCGCTACATGCTGCGATTTTGGCGGCGCCTGTCCAACGTCCACCGACCCCGGACGTGCCTCTGTCCTCAGACCTTGCGGCTCGTCTGAAGGCTGCCTATGCGGGCGACTCTTGGTTTGCTTCGCCCGGCAACGTTGAGCACCTACGCAAGCAGAATGGTCTTTGGCTACGGACGGAAGGATCGACGACTCAGATCGTCGTGCCTAACGACGATTCCCTTCGTCGCGATATCCTTTCCCGTTTCCATGAGGATCCGTTGGCAGGACACCCAGGTAGCACACGGCTGGTCGAGTTGGTGCGACGCTCATTCTGGTGGTCTCGTCTAGTGAGAGATGCCGAGAACTTCGTACAGACATGCAGTTTGTGCCAGCGCAACAAGGCTTTGTCCGGTAGGGGCCACGGGTTGTTGCAACCATTGCCTGTTCCTGACGCGCCTTGGGAAAGTGTTTCCATGGACTTCGTGGTCGCGCTGCCCAAAACTGAGGGAGGGTACGACTCGGTGCTTGTCATGGTCAACCGTTTGACTAAGATGGTTCACCTTGCACCTACCACGTTGACCTGCACTGCTGAGCAGACTGCACGCCTGTTTTTCGATAACGTGGTTCGGTTGCATGGCGTCCCTAAGAACGTGGTCTCGGACCGTGGCGGTCAGTTCACGTCTAAGTTTTGGGAAGCGCTTTGCAAGCTGGTGGGCATGCGGGTTAACCTGAGCACGGCATACCACCCGCAGTCTGACGGCCAGACCGAACGCACGAACCGCACCCTGGGGGATATGTTGCGCAACTTTGCTGGTCGCACGCCTCTCGTTTGGGATACTTACCTGACTGCGGCAGAGTTCGCGATTAACAATGCTGTTAATCGGTCGACAGGCCAAAGCCCGTTCTTCCTGACGTATGGGTTTCACCCGGCGCTACCTGTGTGGCGTGAGCTGGAGGTGTATGTCCCTGCGGCTAAGACCTTTGCCAAGACGTTCTTATCCCGAATCACAGACGCGAAGTCGTGTTTGGACGCGGCGCAGCAACGAGCAACGGAGTACTACAACAAGTCCAAGCGGGACGTGGTCTTTTCGGAAGGACAGATGGTTCTGCTGAGCACTAAGAACCTGCGTTCCTTTGCCGAGGGGTCCCGTAAGCTTTTGCCCCGTTGGATTGGTCCGTACCCCGTTGTGCGCATGGTCGGGAACGCAGCCGTCGAGCTCGCGTTGCCCTCTAACATGAACATCCACCCTACGTTCCATGTGTCACTTGTTCGTCCGTATCGTGGCACGGAGCCCGCGCCCGTCACCACTGATACCCCTGCAGCAGCCGAACCGGGTCCTGAGACTTGGGTCGCAGGCAAGCAGAAGGTATACGACGTGGAGCGCATCTTGGACTACCGCACTCGGCGTGTGGGTAGGCACCGGCGCAAGCGCACCGTGCACGAGTACCTGGTCAAGTGGACGGACTACTCAAGTGAGCACAATTCGTGGGAACCTGCGTGCAATTTCTCCCCGGAGATGGCGCCCATCCTCGAAGAAGCCAGGTTGCGTGCCACGCAATCTCAGTAGCTCTAGTCGCCTGAGCGGCAGCGAGGACGCTGCCTATGGGGGGGGGGAATAATTGTTGTACCACGCGTCACTTTTCCTAAGCTCTGCAGGAGTTGCACCCACCATCGCCCTGTCGCGCACGACACCACGTCCCCTTGTCGTACGTGGATGCGCGGAGCGATACGGCACTGTCGTACATGGATGCGCGGAGCGATACGACACTATCGTACGGTACGGCAGCACGGTACGACGGTACGGCACTATCGTACGGTACGGCAGCACGGTACGACGGTACGTCAGCTGTCGTACGTGGACGCGGGGAGCGATACGGCAATGATGACGTCAGCTGTCGTACGTGGACACTGTGGAGCGATACGGCAATGATGACGTCAGCTGTCGTACGTGGACACTGTGGAGCGATACGGCAATGATGACGTCACCCCTGTCGTACGTGGACGCTTGGAGTAGTACGGCAGCGGGCGCGACGCGATCGCACGCATGTCACGCAGCACGTCGCACCGCACATGTTAGGCGCACCGGCTAAGGGCACAAGCAACCCGCGAACAGCATAACGCCTAGTGCATTGTGCACAACGTCGCAAGCATGCATTGCGTGATCGGCATCGCGATAAGTGCGCATGGTCCGGCGACTTGGTCGCGGACAACCTAGAATGCATGAGGCATCGCATAGCAACGCGCACTAACGATAACACGTGCATTATGCATACGCGCGCGCACGAGCATGATAACGCGAGCGTACCTTGAGGTCGCGAGGCAATGGCTCGAGCGATGCGGCGCGTCGAATGCAACACTACGCGCGATGGCGTAGTCGGCACCTTTACGCGAGTAAAGAACATTGCATTATTGCTATGACGGCTTATATAGCAATATCCGCACGCGAGATCACGGTAGTACATTTACTACTTGCAGATCTCTTGTACCGCGAGCCGTCGCTGCGAGTATATCTGCTATGCTCATTGACGGCCTAAGTATGAATATACGAGCGAATGGATACGCAGTCTTGACGACTGACACTAATACAAGCTAACCGCGCTTTGGTTGAGCTTTCGCCTTTTATTCGCTATGGTCGTATTTCTTGGATAAGCCCGAGCACCGATTCGCATCGGTTAGATGATGATTGCCTCGGCTAGGCACTGATAGCCTATCACGTCATCTTCGCCTGTCTTGGAATATACGTTGTAACTCCTCGCATCGAAGACTTCCGCTGCCTCGATTGGTACGTTCTGATATAATCGAGCATGATGCACTAAGCCTGGTTCTCCGCAGAATCAATGGGCGATTATGAGGAGTGATACAACAGCTAGCTCGCTAAGGACTAACAAACCTCCAGCGGGCCCGTGAGCTTCTCCGTCAGGCCTGGATTCATCACGATTACCCATTGAGAACCTCCGAAACCATGGTGCAGCAGACGTCAGTGGCATGCATGAGGTGCATTACCAGCCGGAGCGGTAGTCAGTATTTAAGTGCCATGGCGTGCTGTTCATATGTCTGCAGTCCTTAGACCCATTCGCTGCTGGTCTGCAAAGGATGAGAGATGGTAAGCTTGCCGGTCTTGGCCACACAACGAGGCTCGGCTGCGGGCTTGTAGTGGATGGCGATATTGGCGGGAGTTTTCAAGGGTAGGTGTCTTTTTACTATTCTTGACCACGAACGTGGGGTTTGTTGTACCACGGTTCGCCTCACGCCCATGCACCGGACCATATGACCCGGTAAGGCGCCTGGCAACCCGCAATTAAGTGCATTGGCATATCGGCACCATACTCTCGGTGTAGCGCTCACAATGTGACTGGTACCTTGACTTGTCGTACAAACCAGCTGGATTGTACGACAGGGCAGGCATTCGCAAAACGTAGGATTTTAGCAAATCTATTTGTATAATATTATAAGCAATAATATTCTGTTCGTTATCATGCAAATGGTTCGACCAATGTGACGCACAAGTGTGAGAAGTGCGGCTCAGATTGCACGACGCCGCGCGGAAGCCTTAGTCATGCGACCGAAGCAAGTCCGCGTACGCGCACGGGAATAATTATCTGAGAGCGCGCATTATCTCATACTGATTTATCATGCAATATCCACTTCACGTGCGCGAGCGGAATGCGACTGAGTGAGTGATATTCGCATCTACTCACATGGCGGTTGAGCTACATAACGAACATTGCCAAGTATTGCATTTGCATTGCCTTAATGCTGTGAAGGCTAAAGGATGATAGAATATCGTCCGCGACATGATTACGAACATGTCACACATGCGGATCAGCAATCTGGTGTGATATGTACTACGGACGACGTCGCGAGTATAAGTCGAGCAATGACGGCCTTGTTTATATATTGAATATTATATGCTATCGATCTCCCTCGATCGTATGCTCTCACATATTGATGTCCTGAGTCTGGATACGCTTTTACTTGGCCTGAGTGAAGCCTGAGCATTAAAGGAGCGGCTAAGTGATGATAGCGTGCTTCCAGTTCTGATAGCCTTCACTGGATACTCTGCATTCTGGATCGTACGTTGTAACCCCTGGCCTCTGAAGACTTCCGCTGTGCCTGACTCTCATTACGGTGCGCTTGGCTTGCTGTGCTTGCACCTTAGCACTTAACACTGAAGCATGCAGAGATATGCTTGGAAGGCAGGAGGGGTACAACAGGGTTGTCCGCCACAAGTGTAAACTCCACGTCAGCCGTGAAGAAGTTGGTGAAGAGCAACTGTAACGAGCAAGCCCTGCGTGGACTCGGGCCTTCGTCGCGGCCGTCACAGCAGGTGGACAGTGCACTGGTCGAGAACACATAGGTCGTGCCCGGCACAGGTCAAGAGCGCACATCCTTTTTCCAGTAGTACACATTATTCAAGGGACGACTGCACTTCACGGAACATATCCAGGACGGATCCACCAGCGGCTTGGGACCTCCGAAGGAAGGGGCAAAGAGTGAAAGACCGCGGGGACGAGGAGGCGCCCGCGCTGCCCACCATCCTAATCGCAGAAATGCAGCCACGCCAGTTTCCAGATGTGGTGAAAGGGTTATCCTGAAGCAAGTATCTAGATGGGTTTCTAAATACTAGCACAAGCTAGATGCTGTTTAGCCCTTCCAGATGCAAGATGCGGTGAGTTTGTGATAGCCCCCCATCTGGCCTCCCAAAAGCCTAGCTAACAGCTAGCGATGATGCGAAAAATAACCGTTGGGTAGAGAATCGAGCAGGAGATCGCTTGGAAGGTGTACAGGCCAATTGAAGGACACAAAACATATGGGCATATATCAAGCAAGTATTTGGGGCATCTGTTGGTAAACCTGCTTAGTCGGCCCACGAAATTTCAACTACTTTCTATTTCTAGTTCCTTGTTCCAAAATCAACTCCCATTAGCCAAGTCACAACAAACCGTAACTTGAAACACGGGAGGTTGGGCGAAAATTAAAACTCTCGCAAAGTACAAAGCACTAGATGACACAACGTGGTGCTTTTGGGCATGTTGGCTGGGATAACACAGATGGGGCGGACGCAGGGTCGGGGAGGGAGGTGGGGGTGCATAAAGGTGATGGCAAAGCACGCTTGCGTGGGTGCAAAGATAAGGCCCATTGCTTGCGTTTAACTTTGGGTCCAAGCCTCCTCTTCCCTCTGCCGCCCATACATGACCAACTGAATATTTCCCCCGGATAGATCCATTCTGCCTTTATTTATGGCGCCTCAAACGTTATACCTCCCACCCGACGTAAATACACCCACTCCCCCTCATCAGGCTGCAGTCTAGGGATGCTGATCTGGCAGTTCATCATCAAGAGGTGACACGTGATCGCTATGTTTTTGCGAGGGATCCCAGACGACAGATACGCGCCAGCAGCAGAACTGTGGACTCCGTGTGTGCCACCTGCCTGGTGCGTGTTTATGTGTGTGTGTGTGTATGAGCGTGTATGAGCGTGTATGAGCGTGTATGAGCGTGTATGTGTGTATGAGCTTCTATGTGTATGAGTGCGTACGTTGTGTGTGTGATACGCTGGCGTTCAAGTCACACAGTTCTGTAAAGTAAAAAGCAGTAAACCGTGCCACTTGTAAATCGATCGAGAGTATATGCCTTCACGTCAGCATCCATATTTTGCTCCATAACATAAAAGGCCATTTCCAATGTCACGCACGCTTACCATCACCTCCCATCACCGTGCGATGCAGACAGACAAATAACAATCAAAAGGCAAATTCGTCCGTCCGTAAAACATGACATCACGAATCATATTAGCTCCTTGCAATCAGTTGAAAAATAGACTCGTTGGAATAATGGCAACAGTGCCGCCAGGGGAAACGTACCTAGATCCGGTGGGGCACACATACGATATACTTGAAATAAACTGTCCGTGGACTAGCTACCACCACGTATCGCTTAACAACCCTTAATGCATATGTGATTAAGGACACCTGTCCACACACAAACATACACGCCCATACAAGCGTCCTCGTGCCTCTCACTCTTGGCCCCTGCCGGTGGCCGCATTGTACCAGCCGTTATAGTTGAGGCGGGTTACCAGCTGGGCCAGGTGGGGCGCGCGGAATGAGTCAATCATGCGTTGACTGCGGGTCAAGGGGAAATAAGAGGGGCGTAAGAGTTTCGACAATCGACGGGGCGAAACGGGCAATCAAACCAAAAACGGCATCCGGGACATCGCCTTCCTAAGCAGCCTCCCACCTCACGCCGGCTCACCTGCTTATGGTGTTATACAGCCCTGAAGCGTGGCGCAGGAAGTTACCCCGCACACGGGCGATTTCAGGGAACTCAAGTCGCTGGGGATCACAGCCCGCCCGCGACACCAGCTTTGCGAGTTGCTTCGAGAAGGTATTCAAGTATGTAAATAGTTATGTATGCATATTGGGGGAGAGGGTTGGGTTGGGAGGCGGGTCATCAGCTCCTTATCCGAAACAAAATATTTTTACGAACGGGAGGGACACGATCGTTCAATGCAGTTCATAGACAACGGGACGGGTATTTATCATATCCGAGGTCTTATGTCAGGGCACGGGAGATTCGGAGCGGAGTAACGTATGCAAAGCAGCAGCCGGTATAACCACATAAAGTTTCACTCTTCGATCGCTGCTCTGTGTTAGACCCAGTACGTAGACCCACTGCTCATTGCCGCATCTGAAACCTGGTACGCTTTACCCCCATCGCCATAATCCTCCGGATTCCCGGATAGGCCACATGCACATGTTGATGCGCATTTGGGACGGCATGGTCTCCATTGCTGCCCCCCCCCAGTCCCTTAGTCCCGCAGGCAATCTTTGGATGGGCCAATGCCCACGACCTATTATGCTCAAGTCCGGCCACGTGCACCTTTATGCGGTTCTTTCATAACAGGGTTTTATGGTTTTGTATGCAGCACCTTCGGGACTTCCCCTCTTCTCACATACGTAGACATGCACACCCACAGACATGGTTTTCCCCCTCTCGAGCCGTTATTAGCAAACAGCATTTCTGTCTTGTTCTCTTTCGTCCCCCTCCCTCCCTCTTCCAGCCCCAATACCTCGCCTCACCGCCACGTCCTGGAAGATATCTGCCAGCACCGAACACAGCGAGCGCACGGTGAGGAAGCTCTGGACCATCAATGTTGACAGGAAGATTGTGTGCGCTCGCTCCAACTTTTGGGTTTTGGGGCCGGGGATGGGGGGCCAACAGATGTTTCCAAAAGGAGCGCGATAACGTACCATAATGATTGGCACAGAACGCAGGTGTTTAGAAGGGGGAAGGACGAACCACGGTGGGCAAAGCAAAGGCGGAGGCGGGTGCGAGAGGCGGGATCGGCGAGGTGGGGGATTTGTGGCCACAATTGGGCAGTGCCGCGTCTCATGAGGATGGGTCGTCTGCGGAGCGGCCACACCTTTGGCGTGGGGCAGCAGCAGAGGCCGAGATGGAAAAGAGAATGAAGGCCCTCTGCCGAGGCTAAGGATGGGGGCAGAAGTGGAGATGCACTGCCCACGGCGGACGATCCTTAACGAACTTCAAACCCACAGCAAGGGATGGCTGGAAGACAATTCTTCATGGACGCGACTGGCACGACAAGCGTGTCACAAAGGCGCGACTGCGACAGGGGCCGCCGACCCGCTGGCATTGAATATGAACAACGACACTCCAGGGCCCGCAGACAGTCCCTCCCAGCGCACCCCACCTCTGAGAAGTCCTGGCAGGTGGAGATCTTGTTCTCCAGGGTGCTGAAGTTGACTTCAATGACATCGGTCTGGAGTTGCAAACGGGGCGGAATGGCGCGCGCTGGCTCTGAGCACGAGGACAAAACGTGTCGCAGGTAATAACTGGATGTCTACAGAATAACATATGGGGGGTCACAGACCCAGGATATACGTCCCGTACACCCGTACCTCCCGGTAACTCAATGACGCACCTGCTCAACAAATGTAAACAGGTTGATGACGTTGCGCCTCACCCCCCACCAGCTACATCCCCTACCAGCCGCACCCCCTACCTGCCACACCCCACCAGCTACTAGGAGGCCCCGTCTCCTCCCACCTGGATGTAAATCTGCAGGTTTGCTACCAAGTGCGCCATATTGTTCCTGAGGTCCTGCAGATCTCGCATGCGGCCCCCGGGGACTGAGGAACTGCTGTCGCGTTGAAGCTGCCGGTCCATACTGCAATGGGGGCGAAAGGGATCTACGTGCGGCTGATGACAAGAGCGACCCGTGTTTTGTTTTTGCGGTGGCTGCAGTGGACAAAACCATGGTTATGCGCGTATATGGATAGAGTGGCGAGTGGATGAGAGCGACTACATCCACCGGCACCATCCCACAGCAGCCGAAATGATCTGGTTGTCATATCCATCATCTGGACCCTCTCTCATCTCACATCCCGCGCCTCCTGTACCCGCGTTTTAGACCTTTCCCATAATAAAGAGGCCCAACCCGCCCATGCCCCACCCCTACTCACACCCGCAGGTCCTTCCAGGCATCGTCCAGTTGCCCCTGCATCCGCCGAAGCCGAAGCAATAGCGCAAACAGCTGATTGTATCGCCGCAGCTGGTCCCGACCCAGCAGCAGACCCAGAGGCCAGTCCAGTCGCACCTCCAGCACCAGTGGGTCCCAAGCGGGGTCCAAGGGGGGAACCACGTGGCCCGCGGTGGCGCCCTTGCCCGTGCTCACCTGCAGACCGGATCGGGAAAGCGAACATCAGGAGGACGGTGGAATGATGGAGAGGAGTCTGGACACACGGTATGGGACCCTTGTTGAGGCTCCTTGTTGAGGCTCAACAAGGTGCGCGAGGCAGCTACAAAACGGGGAGGGGCTCGCAGGGGGCTGAAGGGCCCCGTAATAGACGTCGCAAACGTTACCGGGACAGATCGGAGATAACCTACGACTGAAAAAAAGGACAGAATATTGAGCCAGAGAAAAATGAGTCCCCTTATCAAGCAGTCTGCGATACATGCCATATTACCATGAAGTAAGGGATCCATTTCCTTCTCGGATCGACATCAACAGCAGGACACGTAACATCATCATCATCATCAGCAGCAGCAGCAGGAGCATCATCATCAGCAGCAGCAGCAGCAGCGGCAAAACGTTGGAATCCATAAACCGGCAGGTGGTTAACCCAAAAGGGCGGCGAGTCCATCTTGCTTCCCACCAGACCGAACCATCTAACATCACGACCGACCATTAACACACCCAATCCACTACCTGGAACGCGGCATCCGCCTCCGCTCCCCGCAGGTACCTCAGGCTGAACGCCGCCAGCAGCGGATCTCCCTCCGCGCTGCTCTTTGCGGCGCTTCGACTGAAGGGAACTGCCAGGTCAGCATCCACCGACTGCAGCCTGATGACGGAGTAAGGGGAAGGAGGTGTATTTACGTCGGGTGTGAGGTGTAGCGTTGGCGGGTTGGAAAAGTATCTGAACACGTCCACAGTCCACACAGTCCACACGCGCGCAACCATGCAAACTTTCGCACCTGGGCGGCGCTGCCATGAGTGGCCTGCTTTCTGCCAGGAAGATCTGCCAGAAGTCCCCCCTAGCCAGAAGAAAGTAGTCCTTGAGCGCGGCCAGGTGAGGCAGCAGACCCGCCCGCCCCACCAGCAGCCGCCACAGCAACCTGGCCACGTGAGCCCTCAGCCCCTCCACCAGCATCTCCAGCCGAGGGGCGGACAGCTCCGGCTCGGACTGCAGCGCGGTGAAGGCCTGTGCGGGCCGGGGGAAGGTCACAGCGGGTGGGTGGATTCACGAAACCGCGAACGGAAGTGGATTGAGCAACACCGCGGGGCGGGGTAGCAGCGTATCACCCTGGCACCCTAAACTCCTTTTACCCGTAGTCAGAAGTCAACAAGCAAGACGTGATGAAGAGATGGAGTAGCGGTGGAAGCGGGTCGGAGGGCAGGAGTGCAGGATAAAGCCCAAGAAGTCGAACCTTAAACCTCAATGTGCGACTCGGCGAGGGAGCGAACTCATTGACTTAGAGGGCGAGGTGTTGCCATATAATCGAACAATAACTCTTTGACTTAATCCTTAACCTTAAAGGTTGCCATAATCTTCGTGGCTCCCCAGCTGGCGAGGCAGCTGCACAGACACGTCCCTCTCACCACCACCCTTCCATCCACACACTGCCCACCTGCCCAAACTGCAGCATGTCCTGCAGCGGCATCAGCTCCTGCACCGGGCCGCTGCCGCCAACAGCTGCTGCCGATGCGGCGGTGGCGGCGGCGCTCCCTCCCCTTGTAACCGTCCCCGTCTGGCCGCTGGGCCTCCGGAGCACCCTCACCGCACGACCCACGAACAGCACTGTCTCCGCGAGGTCGTGACTCACATACAGAGGCAGGAAGCGGGGGTTCACCTGCCGGGGACCGAGGAGGAGAGTTTGGGGGTTAAGAAACTGCCGCTGCACACAGGACCTGGTGAGGACGGAGGACAGCAGCGCTCCGCAGATTGCACATTACAACAGCGGTACAGCAGCACCGCCCCATGAAAGGGACCCACGCGTCTGTACGTCTGCAAGTGCGATTTGAGCTGAAACTCATCGCATACATATTCATTAGCACGCCATCAGTCAACATGGCGTGATAAAGTATACGACACAGAACATAGAAATACAACGCGGATAGCTCCCTACCACCGAAGCATGCAGCGCTCGTCTATTACACCGCAGGCCCACGCGCCGTCCCCGGTCCATCCCCAGCCCGCATGCTGCTTCCCATCCGCCGTCCCTCGCGTTCCCCCTCCATCCCCGTCCGTCGCCGACTGGTGACCCTTCCATGCGCGGTGGAGGGCGGACGGACCTTGGGGGCTTCATCCTCGATCCTGGTATTTATATATTTTGACTCGTTTGGTTCCCCATCCCTCTTCCATACTGTTGAGAATGAGCGACACACGCAGATATTTATATCAGCAGGGAAATATAAAAGAAATAATACTGGGGCCGGGGGCCGGGGGGGGGCTTTTCTTTCTAACACATACCATACCTGGAATCCTCCGTGCCACTCTCTGTACGCCGCCTCATCGTCCATACGACCGCTGCTGCTCGCGGAGGAAAATCCCTCCCAGCCTGCATCCCCAACGCCGCCGCGACCGCCTCCAGCTCCGGCAACCCCGCCAGCCGCCGCGTCGGATCCGGCGCCCTCATCCTCCCTGATCTGCTGTTGCGAGCGCTGCTGCTGTGGCGGAGGCAGCGCCTGCGCCCTCGGCTGTATGAAGAACTCCCGGTGCGGGTCTTGCAACATCCCATGCATCATCCTGGCCAGTGTCCGCGGAATGCATAACCACCACAAACCAACTGTCAGTCAGTCAGTCAGTCAGGCCCCCGGAAGGACAAGATGGGATAAGGAAAAAGGAGGGGGAAGGGCCGTGCACGCCGTCACGCCGGTATCCACTAGCGAATATGAAACAGACAGACAGACCAACAGTCGACGAAACACCCAAAACCTGTGAACCATATGGGACAGCGCCCGAACGAGCATTCTTCAGGTCCTTCCTTTCAGCTATTTCCACACCTCCATTCCTCCTTCCGTCTCTGCCTTCCACGTCCGCCTATAACCCCCCTGTCCTCCTATCTTTCCGCGTTGGGCCATTCCGCTGTTGCAGTTTGAACCCCCAACCCCGCTGATCTCACCAAGCCGCAAGCTGCTGCATGAGGACCTGGTTGCAGTGCCATAGCAGGCGCCCCATCACCTGGCGCACTGCCGGCAGACCACTGCGGGTGCCTGCATGCAGCGTATTGATCAGGTTGGCGGCGCTGAAGGTGGGGCCAAGGGATACTCGGTCCTGCGCGGCTGCCAGCCCGTGCAGTGCGGGGAGGACGTCCTGGGATCGTCAAAAGGGGCGCGGCAAGGGATTGACACCAGCGGCGGTTGGGCGAGTGAAAACCCCTTATGCACGTAAGGGAGTTCGGAGCTCTGTAAGATAACGGAAAACGAAGGAAATGAGGGAAGGCAGAAGAATGAAGCCTGCAGAGGGAGGGGGAGGCTCGGGCCCAAAGTTGGATGCAACGGGCCTTATCTTTGTTACCATGTAAGCGTGCTTTGCCATCGCCTCTATGCACACCCGCCTCCCTCCCCCACCCTGCGTCCGCCCCATCCGATCCCAGCCAACACGCCAATACGCACCACGTACTGCCACATGCGATGCAGGATGGTGGGCAGCGCGGGCGCCTCCTCCTCCCGGAGCTCCCGCTGCAGCGACAGCACCGTACAGCGGTAGTCGTCCAACAGCTCTGCAGCGAGGCCGCAGGCGAATCAGGGGTTCCCTCCGAGCCGTAAGTTTGAAGGAGGGCAACAGCATTTACAAAGAGAAAAGAACGTACGAGCCAGAGCAATGCAACTATGGATGAGGATATTCCCTAAACATCCAGCAGGCCACATACACACCAAGAACAATGGCTAGATGGAAGGTGCTAAGCTGTTTCAACCGTGTTGGGGACATGTAAATGACCGGGTCCCATATTCATGGCCTTTCATGTGGGCCATACACTGCCCGTCGCTCCGTTTGCCCGTCCTGTTGCCCCGCCACTCATTTTCTCTCCTTGACATCTCCGGCGCCAAGTGTCCCCTTCGACGGTGCCTCCACGCATCCGCAGTAAACCCCTCCCCCCAGCCCCAACTCTTTCCGATGACCACCATCGGGCGAATATCATCCCTATATTGTTCCCCCAAACCTCTTCCCCCGGCGCTGCTCCCTCGCACCCGTGAGCCCTGACGCCAGCGCCCTCCGATACACGGACGGTGGACGGGTGCTGTGGCGGGGGTCCCAAGGGGCATGTTCCCACTCCACGAAGGTGTTCACCGCTTTGAAGTGGAAGCCCAGACGTAGTAGGTCCAACAAGACTTGCCTGTATGGAGAGGATAGAGAGTAGGATAGACCCAGGGATAGAGCGTGTACGTGGGAGGGGTTACTCGTACCTGTCTGATTCTCCGACCCAAGTGAGCTCAGAGGAAATGTGCACCGAGCACTCTGAAGGTCCCGGCAGTTGCCAGGTCTCCTCGTCCCTCTCATCCCTGGGCAAACCGCGATCAAAAGGTCGTGAATGTGAAGAATGGGTGAGGTGACCCGTGAGACTCGGCGATGCTCTGCAACAAAATAGCTGACCCCGGCCTGTCGTTGAGGTCCACGAACAGGTCTCCGTGTATGCCCACCAGCGCCAACAGTACTTCATCGACGAGGCCAGATTCATTAAAGGATGAGCTATATATGGATTTTGCCATAGTTAGCCCGTCAGGAGTGAGCAAATGCGATAGGATACCGATGTATCGTCACTTCGCACCGTCCAATCAACATGGAAGACGTAAGTATAAGAAGTTTAAAGTACCGATAGGTTTGTGGGTGCGAGAAACCTGACCATGGGACTTGGGAGTGTGAGAGCTGTTTCCCGGGCGAATTCTTATGTCCGTACGCAGTGCGATAGAACGAAAATACTGTCGACGAGCTCAGTGGATTTATGACCTAAATATCGAAAAGTGAACATGTCCTTAAGGAATGGACATCATCATCATCCTCCGAATAAGAAAACAGGTCGAGAATGCTTGGCAAAAATTATGACTTCACACATTCAGCTCCGACTCGCCTTCCATAGGCATTTTTACCACGGGGAAAGACGACTAGCCTGTAGATCAATCCTTAATCCCATGAATGGAGAGCAGGACGCGTCGCAGGAACTCTGGGAGGTCTGGTGGTGCTACGACGGCTGGCACCCAGCGGCGGACAGGTATGCCGTATGGGGTTGGGTCATCCATGGGGATCGTACCAAGAGGCATGATTACAAGCCGTAGCACCCACGATGGGATGTTAGGCCGCAACGATTCTCCGATGGACGGAGCTGTCGGGCGCGTCGTCATGCCAAGCGCCATCCAGTAGTAAGTCCCACTCCAGCCCCCTGCAATGTCCAGGTGGACCCACCTGCAACCCGCTGCCGGGCACATATCTCACCTCTTCCATTTATATTCCTTTTTAGGGCCGTAATGCTAATGTGCGCTAAATTGCCTGCCCCATGCTCCTCGCGGTCCATGTGGTGGTCGTGCTCCACGTCCCCGCAGACTGGAGCGGCTCCTGCCCTCATGGGCTGTGCTGAAACGCATGGACCCTTCCCGCCCTCTCGCGGATCAGGTGCGTTTGTGCTTTTATGCATCGCTCACTCATTTTGATCCCATTACCTGCGCACCGGCGGTGCGTTTCACTTGCAAGAGTGCTGCAAACCCCTGGCTAAGGGCCCCGAACTGCTCGCTATGCCCATGGGTCGCACACACACACACTCTCTCGCGCGCGCGCTCGCTCGCTCGCTCTTTCATTGTCCCCTTTCACATTGTCTCTCCTGCCACCCACAACCATTCCTCCGGGTCCCGGCCCTCGTTCCTCCGCACCCCTTCTTCCTTCTTGTCCATTATCCCTGACCCCGCCAGCCAGGTTCATAAGGCCCGTGTGCTCATTCCCACCACCGGCCTGGTGACCGCGCGAGACATCTGGGCGGCGGAAGACCTCCGTCTGGTGGCCCAACCCGCTGCCGGCTACAACAATATCGATGTGGAGGCGGCTAAAGCACGCGGAGTGCCGGTGACCATCGCCCCAGGTGAGGAAGATAGGAGATGTGAAAAAGAACAGATTCCAGGAGACGAAAACATAATGGGAAAGTAGTGTAGGGGTATGTAAGCGGCAGCTCGGAAGCCTTTCGGCTTGAAGTGCAGGAGGGTGGTGGGACTGCCTTTATCTGGAAGCAGAAGGCTAGCCCGTCGGGAAATACCACCCCCCGGTTTTGCTAAACTAGAATAAGGTGACATTTGAATGGCTGTGTGGGGCCATATGCGACAGGCTTGGAAGGTAAGACCCATGGGTCTCTTGGATACCACCTGGCTGGCAGGTTACAATTCCCGCAGCGTGGCGGAGGTGACGCTTATGATGATCCTGATGCTCAGTCGCAAGGTTGACGAGGCGCGGGCCGTGTTTGAGCGGCGTGAGCGCATCGGCGAGCCTGTGGGGCAAGAGCTGCACGGCAAGACGCTGGGCATAGTGGGGATGGGCAAAGTCGGCAAGTGTCTGGCGGCGGCGGCACAGGGCCTGGGCATGAAGGTGCGATGGGAGCTGGCAGGAAGCAAGGGAGGTGGTGGCCTTTCGCCCGTGTGCGGTGTGTATCAATTTAATCCGACCGTCGGTCTCAGCTTTCCGGAGCGTTAGCGACGGGACCCTGTGTACAGGCCTACAGCTTACTGAAGCAAAACGGAAAACGCGGGAGGACGTGGGGGCGGGGGGCCCCTGTTAGAAAGCGCCCGCGATGTGGCACTGTGATGGACTGAGCAGGGCAGGGCTAAGCGGATAAACGAATAGCAATATCCGATTCGGTCCATGTCGTGCACTGCGGGGGGGGGGCCCTGCTAAGAGAGGCTCTGCGGTGATGCTTATGCTTACGGTAGAGGGTCTGGAGGAGGGGTCAACAGCCTCTCCTGTACCCCCACCTTGCCCTCACTCCCTCTCACCGAAACGGTTCACGGGTTTACATGCCCATTGCCCCATTCCGGCCTTGATACGAAGTTTGTTTATCCCATCGCCTCCATCGCCTCTCACTACTACTGTTGTATCCTCCGATCCAGGTCATGGGTGTCACCTCCCGCTCTACCCGTCCCGAGCTGGAGCAGTTGTTGCGCTCCTCCCATGTCGTCTCCCTGCATTGCCCGCTCACGTCATCTACCCAGGGCCTCATCGGGCCCACTGAGCTTGAACTCATGCGCAAGGACGCCATCCTTATAAACGCCGCCCGCGGCTCGGTGGTGCAGCGTGAGGCGTTATGGGCAGCCCTCCAGGCGGGCAGCCTCGCGGGTGTAGGGCTTGATACGCACTGGGTGGAGCCGGCGCCGCGTGACGACCCACTGTACAGTCACCCTGCCGTGCTGGCGCTGCCACATCTAGGCAGTATCTCTGCGGAAGTTTACGACCGGTTTGCGGAGGTGCTGGCGGAGAATATCGTGCGAGTCAGGGAGGGGCGAGAGCTGCTGCACCGTCTGTGCTGAATGGATTGGTTGCCGGCTGCCTCCAGGGAGGGTTGGCAAACGGAGAGCGCGCGCTGAGAACAGTAAAGGGATGGAAGCGCGCGCTGGGCTTTAAAGAAGTTGAACTGCTACTTAGTACTTAGCGATAACGTATCTGAGGAAGAAGGGGAAGGCCGCGGAAGGCCGGGGCTGTGTAGTATCTGCCGCGTTTGGTAGACATTTAGAAAGTAATAATTAAGCCCTACCGGTTTCGGGCCTTCCTGTCGTATCGTCTTTCGATCGTTACGCAGAGGCCTATGGTGGCTTGCAGATCGGAAACGAAGAAAATTAGGTGCGGTTGAAGCTTCTTAGGTTTGGTTTTTGTGGGGGTTGTTCCTGCAGAAGATGGGGATCGGGCCACGTTGGGTCTGTCCGGGTGAGAGCATACCCTCATTGCCAGTGTCAGAAGAAAGTTCGTAGCCGTAAGTCGTGAGCTCCGTGCGATAGCTCCTTGCCGTGGCTGTCTGCTCGAGGAGGAGATAGACTTCGCTGTGCGCACAATGCTCACGATGTTATATTACCCGGCTTTATGAAAAAACAAGTAAGCTGCATGTCCTGCTAGGCTCCCCAGGCAACCTGCATCGCAAAAATTGCTGTTACAGGGATGTCGCCCACGTACAGGTCCGTAAACCCGGGAACGTTTGAACACCCGTTGATGTTAGAATGAAATGTTAAAATACAAGTAGAAGTTCCTGATAACAAGTCAAAAGAACATGGAGGAATCCGTTCCGCTTCGGTCGGGTCGGCGCTTCTTTCGGACCTGCAGAATGGCGGGCTGTTGGTAAAGCATTCTATTCCCGATCCACCTTTATCCGAGTCTTAGGTGGTAAGAATATATAATTTCCTCTATTATATCATAATATGCGTTTATATTGTCATAGAAATTGCTAGCCTGGACTGACGGATTGACCCGTACAGTTCGGGTTCTCCGAAACGGCGCAAGGTAACAATTTCGGTAATTTCGGCTGAATCATTATTCAGAACAACAACTTCACATCACTCAAATGTTCAGGGTTATCTCAGGTAGCTTACAAGCTTACTTGTAAGGGACGTTCCGAAGCCGCAATTGTACCGGTTGCGATCCTGACAGTTGAAATCGTCACATTAATTTACGCTAACCTCTTTGCAATACTACAATGATGAATGCAGGTATCTACGAAGCTTGCGCAACAGCAGAACAAGCCATGCCCGACGATAAGTATCCGTTCAAGCTTTTGAGCCGCTTGGGCCGCAACTTCATCCCCTGGGGAGAGCATTGTAATGAATGTGATGGTTTGGGATACTTCGATTATGGAATGTGCTATCGATGCAGTGGTTCAGGCTGCAGGTCATGTGCCAATCGTGGCTGTCACTTGGAGCAATGCACGGCGTGCAAGGGCACTGGCCTATTCGTTGCGGGAAGGCTTGAATGGTGATATACTTAGCACACGGGCGCCGCCAATTCGCAAAAGACTAGCATTTTCCTTTATCCGATAGCTGACCGGTGTGCACGTGCCCGGCTCCACGGGGCGTGCACACCCGACGCCGGTTAATGATCTCGATTTATGTTGATTCGGAGCTGCCAGGGCATGATTTATGATAGCTAGTTTCCTTCAACAACCCTTTCTGGCCTTACTTCCTCACACCAGCGCAAGATTGAAGCAATTCAATGGCCATTGGACGCTTAACCGTTGATTCCGAGGTTGGATGTCGTTGTAATCGTAGAGCAGGAATAATTGCGTTAACTTGAAGATGTCTATATTGCATTTGTTTAATGTTCATGGCTGTAGACTGCGTTGTGTCTATGGTCAACGGTCCACGATTGTGCGAATAGTAACGACGGTGCATTGAGTTCGAGATGATGGTGTGGTGTTCTGTTCCATGATTTGTCTGCCCAATGGTTCATCATTCTAGGGTCTATTGGCTGCCCAACATATGTCCAGATGTCGCCATTGGAATGAAATCCGTTGATGTTTTGCTCCTTTCTTAACACGCTCGTCCCAACTTCACAATATTATCAATTCGGTGTTCGATTGCCAGCGTGACTCAGCCTTATATGCCGGCTCTTGGCCACTTTCTTTAAGAAGTGTGGCGTACGATAGGGCGCGTACGATACGTTGCCTCAGGCGGGGTAGCTTTGTTCATCGGTTGCTGTTGGGTACTTAGTTCGGATAGATGGCACGCCGCTTTCCAGATTTTGTTTTCCAAGCACTTGACACTCTGCCTTTGCAAGTTGCTTTCCTCCGTTGTGTGGAGGGTGTAACGGTATGGGCATCCGCACCGTGGCACCATTAGCAATCAAAGTCCTGGCCAAACCAAACCTGGCGCGTGTATTGGGGCACCTTAATGGCACGGGACATTTACTAATATCATGGTAACCTCTTTGGTTATGACAGCAGCTCTCATGATGAAGTCACGCTGAACCTCTCCTTTTTTTGCTCCTTTACGACGCCCACCAAAAGTCATAATGCAACGATTATTATTAATGCATCACTTAGCCTGCGAAACACAGAAAAGTAATATTTAATGAATTTTGCCCGTCTGCTGCTTGGTCCCACCCAGCCTTTTATGGGCTGGGTTTATCGTACCTGGCCATCACCGAGGGACGCCGTACAAGCCACACTCCTGGAGTGATCTATCAGGCAAAATCATTGGGATGATGTACAGTCCCACGGTCGCAAAATACATAATATAGGTAAAGCGCCCAGAGGCGCCCAGATTATATATACCACGCGATCGTACATAGACCACCCTGGAGTTATCCTAACACTTTAAACGGCGGTCACGGACTTTTCTGTGATGCGCTTTTCACATGTGTACATGCAGCAGTAGCACGCTGACGGGGTCTCGCCCGCTCCCACGCGAAGGGCCCATGCCCTGAGGAAGCTGCTTTTCTGCTACTGCTCATCCGTTAACACACAGGAGACCTATGATGGCGAGAAGCTTGAGCCCTACGAACCCGCAACTCCGTCCTCTCACAAAAGCGTCAGCTCCCAAAGCTCCAGCTGGTTACAGCGCTCGTACTGCAAGGCCTGCCGTACAAGGTGCGTCGCATACGAGCGAGGTATGTTCAGGTATGCGCCAATCAGTGCGGAGACGCGGCGGGTCAAAAAAGGCCCCGACTGGAACAGATGGCGACATCGTGGCATCTGAGGTCAGTGCTGGGGGCGGTGTGGGAGCACGGACCCTTACGTTGGGTAATGGTCCAAGATTCGTCCAGCCTTATAAGTAGTATCCAGTAACCCGCACCCTACGTCCCTTACCTGGCCCTTACCTGGTCCCTTACCCTTTCAGTCTATCACCTTGGCACCGGGGCTTATACTTGCACATTGAAAAGCCCGTACGCGAACGGGTGCCCCAGGGGCCCGGCCCCTCACACCAGCGGTAGGACTTCCCTAAGCCGCTTCCGCTCTATTGGGTCCCGGACGTGCATGAGCCCCGCCGTGCGTATACCTGCGGCACAGATGTCAGGTCCAGGCGCCTGCCCTTGAACAGCGGCCGGCGCGTCGACCCTTCGACTGCCCACGATGGCGCTGCCAATGGCGGCATCGACACCGCTGGCAGCTCCGCTGTTGCTCCTGCTCCTGCTCCTGCTCCTTGTAGCTGCTGCGGTCGTGCAGTTGGCCTTGACGGCTCTTTAAGACCCGCCCCTTCGGTGCCTCTCCTACCATGATGTTGCGCGTGCAGGATGGCGCCCTCTGTTAGACTGACGCCGCCTACATTGCTGCCAGAGCCGCCACTTCGGCGGTCAGTACTCAAGCCGCAATCTACGTCACCGACGCCAACGCCGAGGCGGCATCCGATGCCGGCGTCTGGCGTTGACGTATCCCGGGTCACGTACGACATGAAGTCATCGACCGCCGGCGAGCCCTCCGTCATGCCCTTCACGACAAAGTTGATGCGCATCTCCAAACTGACCACCAACCGGGCTCTTGTTTCCTGGCCGGCGCCACAGTTGCTGCTGTCAGCTGGGGCAGCTGCGCAGCTGTTGCTAATGGGGCTCTTGTGATGGTGTGATGGGCGGTTCCGATCCGTACCAGCCGCTCCCCGTACAGACGAATGGTACGACAACAACGTGGCGGCGCACTTCACAAAGGCTTCGGTTAGCACTGAGTCATACACGGTGTCCGCCGCAATCAAGCATAACGTCTCCGCAGCAGCCACCGCGTCCAAGACGCGTGCGGGACCGCCGCAGCACGTCACCTCGACCCGGCTATTGCCTGAATGGGACCTCAGGGGACGGCGGCGAGAAACCCTCCCTTTGGCAATTTCGCATGGCGCGGCAGGGTCGGGTTCTGCGCATTCCAGCGGAAGGCCAGCCCCTGGCGAGCTGATGCACTGGGTAGCATCAGCCTCTTCACATGCCGGTGCCGCCATTCGCTGGCCCGCCTGGTGACGTTGCTCTTCGCCCTGCTCTGCACTGTTGGGACCAGCGTCCTCTCGAAGGGCTCGTACAATGCCCTCGACGGTGACGGAACCGCTGCCGTAACCCAGAAAGTCAAACCAGTCCAGCTCGCACACATCCACGTGCACCAGGTCCTCGTCCTCATCGCCGCCAGCATCCGTGCCTCCGCCGCCGTCGTGATTGTGGTGCTGTAGCCGCCTCCGCTGCTGACAGTGGCGACGACAACGGTTGCTGCGCAACTCCTCTATCAAGGCTGCGTTGGTCTTTAAATTTTCCGCCGCCAACGTCAGCGCACCCCGGTGGACGTCGGTGATGACAACGTCTTGGCAAACCGCCGCTGCGGCGACTCCCACCAGCCCCACCCCCCCGCCCAGCTCCAGAATCAGTGTCCCCAGGGTGCCGAGCTGGCTGCAGCCGCCTCTTTGAGCCAGCAACCAATCACACAAGAGACAGGCGCCACGCCATACCTGCTGATGGCACCATCGCCATCGCAGCCGCGATCACATGACGGCGTAACACCACCGCCGTGGCATGGGGACATGCATGTGCAATGTCGGCTATATACGGCTGCTGTGCATCGGCCATGTGGACAGCACGGCATCGAGAGACGCCCAATTAAAGATGTCACTGCATGTATCATACTGCTTGCACGGGCTTTTAAGATTCCGAGCCGTCGCTTGGGCCAACGGTAAAGTCAACCCTTTTAACTTGACGGCGTACGCGCGGACCGGCATTTTTGACCCCTTATAGGACTAGCCCCGTAGGAATACTGAACAAATTTTGATTTTAAAACATGCGAACAGTTCACCTGCAGTCCTACGTCGGCCAGCGGCGTCGGCTGGGAGGTGTGTTGGATGCTGATGTGGCGTTGAAGACCCAGGGAAGCACGAGGCCGCCGTCGGAGGATCAGATCTCCAGTGCTGTCCGTTGTAAGTGCGAGTCGTTTAGGCATTCTGAGAGGTTCGTCAGCACAATCACTATCAGAGCCGGAGGATGACGAAGCCGTGTCGACCGTGTCGAATAAGTAAAAGCAACTAACTGCCTCTGAGGATTGAATGTGGAATATTTGATCTTTTTTCCTATTCTTATCGATTAGTTCTTCATTTAATCCAAAGGAGTGCAGCTCGCTTTGTACCAAGCTTTCAGAATCTTTCGCCATCATTTTAACCCTTCATACATGTCATTATCTTAATTCTTTGATTTATAATATTCATAAAATCACCATCTCTTAGCCAGGGGACGTACTAAACAGGCGAGTTTGCTTCCGATGTTCGGAAGTTAACAACGACTTACAGCAACGGCCGTTAACTCAAATGTTGTACTGCTGCACCCGAGCAGTCGTGCTCGGTTTATGAATTCGCCACATACCATTTACAGAGGACAGACGATATTTACATCAATCATGCCTCCATGTAAAATGGTCGGGATATAATATTGCCAGTTTACCACGACAGCCGCAGGTGTACTGAAGGACTCGAGGACTCGTATTAAATATTGATAAATACTATCTAAGCCAGGTAATAGATAATTTGATCATCAACAGTATCAATTACGCCAAAAGAACCGCCTTTCATGATACTACGGCAGCATTAACCATCCATTAACCGCGGCTAACAGTGGAGATGCCACCCGCCGATTACTCGCTACGGCAGCAGCCGTAATAGTCGCTCAAGCTCGCGCTGATGTATCCGGGCATGGCGCCGCACGGCCTGTGCCAGAGCTTCAGCCAGGGGCCCCGCCGCTGGCGGCAGCCGCCAAGCCGCAAAAGGCATGGCTTCCAAATATTCCAACACGTCCCCGGCGTGCCGATGGCGGGGTCCCGGCAGCAAGAGGTCCTTCATTAAATCCGTCAGCCTCCCGCCGTCCCGCAGTCCGGGAATGCCGCCGCCCGGGTCTGCCACGGCCGCGATCAGCTCTACCGCGGTCTTCACAAATTCCCCAACGTCCGCCTGCCGTACTACACCAGCTACCGCCGCGGAACGCCGCAACCCCTGGTGGAATCGGCACGGGGTATTTGTCCCTTGGGACGGACGGAGGGCAAACCCAATGGCAGGGAGAACCCCAAGTGGAGTCCGTCCTAGCGGGGAGCCTAGCTTTGCCTTGCCTAACACATTGAAGGAAACATCTGGAAGCCCTATCTTTGCTACCTCTGCGGGCAGGCGGTCCTCCAGAGCCCCCAATGCGCGCTGCGGCTGAGGCGCATCCGCCCCCTACCAGGGGACCCCTATTAGGAACTCTCTTTCCGCGATGAACCTTCCCGCGCGTGCAGGGAAAATCACGATTGGCGGGGCATCATATTCAAATTATAAAAAAATATCTTCCGGTCGGCGGCAGACAGGCGGTCCCATGTACCACAAATAGACGCACAGTCATTCTTAAACTATCCATGTAGCCTTTAGAGAGTAACTAGCTCACCTTAAGGTGTCTTCGCAGGTTACGGAGCATCCACGACGTCGCGTGTCTGGCGGCAGACCGGGTGAGCCACAAGGTGGTCGCGTTGGACTTCATTGCGGCGAGGAAAGCGCGCTTATCCGGGAACCTGGTGGTGGTGGTGGGAACAAGCACCCATATGGTACATGCCGGGATTGTGGTGCAGAGAAAAAATCAGACGGACGGACGGATGGATGGGGCAGAGCGGGGTCATGCTGCGTGCACATGTACCGATGGCCTCAAAGGCTGTGAAGATTTAGTTAACCAAGCGAGACGCCGCCATGCGAGACAGAGGAAGTCTGTCATATATACCCAAGATTTCTCGAGGGAGAGCGAGGGGGCCGCAGCGGGTAACCTACTTCTGGGCCTCTTAGGTCTGCCCTCATTTCAGTGGGGCCCCCCCTCTATACCCACCTAGACAAACTAATAAGTGGTTGGAGTTGGCCGTGAGTGGATACAGACATATTCCTGCCCCGGCCCCCACATCCCGCACCATCCTCCTGGCTGCTGATCCGACGCGAATCTCTACGCCCTTTCTCTTCTCCGCCACGCAACCGATGCTGCTGATTACCAGCACCTAACTCACCTAACTCCGTGCCGTGTTCATGGCGGAACGATATGCCGGGAACAGAACCGACCCTGCAGGTGTGCGAGAGAAGCTGTGGCCCCAACCGGCCGTATCAGGTCAATGCTCCTTGTGTGTTACTCTTTGGATCTCATGCTGCCCACTCACTTGATAGTTCGCGGCTCCATGGGGTAGAAGCTGATGTCCAGGGCCCGGCCAAAGCGCTTTACGGGGACACACTGTGGGCACTGGAAGCTCTCCGGTTGGTCAGCAGCGCCGCTGCATACAGCGGGCAGCTGCAAGGGTCGCGTGGGGCATGTGCATGTGTGTGTCCGCCGCGGGGGTGGGGTAAGGCTTGGGGTATGGGGAAGAACGACGGGAAAGTGAAGCAATGCAGGGAGTACGCGATCGAGGGGGGGCCGAGAAGAAGGTAGAGGTATCCCTACGAAATGAGAAGGAGCACCTCGCGGCCTGTAGTGTAGGGTTCGCAGCGGAACGGAAGGCCATATCCACAATTTCACACGCTGCGATATAGGAAGCCCTTGAAGCCCGACGAGCCAAGAAAGTTTCAGCAGCACCCAGGGAAACATGTTAACGCGCCATTGTGTAATAAAGCAAAAGCACCTGACTACTGATTAACTTGACTCACAGTCCTCATCTGCTAAGCCCGGGACCAGGTGCTATATAAGCACCCCTCCTTTCCTCCTCCCAGCCTTGCCCCCGCCCCCTTGCCCATACCAGAAGATACTGCAGGGAGGGGCTCAGGCACGCCATGCGCTCGTACAGCTGCGTCCAGGTGTTGGTTCCTAGGGCCGTGATATCGGGCCTCAGCACGCAGTTGCCGGTGGTGCGAGTAATGTAGAAGGACGGGCCAACGTATTGCTCCGGAAGCGCATTCAGAACGCGCGGAGTGAAGGCATAGGGCTGGTTCTCACACCTGGGCGCGATCGGTCAGGCCGGGTTCAGAGGGGGCATCTTACAAGGCCCCGCGACGGGATATTGATGGGGCAGCTTGGACAGGTGGCAGAACATTGGACCGGGAAGCGTTCTTGATTTGGATGGTGGGGATGTTTTAGCGTGTGATGGTGGATGCGATGAGAGGTGAGTGTCCAACGTCCTGCAACGGAGCTGCTCCTGTTGCTGCTCCTGTTGCTTCTGTTGCTGCTCCTGTTGCTGCTGCTCCTGTTGTTTTTGGTGCTGGTGTGTATGCTGTTAGTTTTCCACACCCACCATCGCTGCACTCTGCCGCCCGTGAAGGGCACATTGCCGTCCAGAACGTCCCGCTGTATGATATGGTACAGCTGCAGAATCCGCTCAGTGGCACGGGTCCGAGGCTTTTGGTTGTTCAGCAGTGCATCCGCGATAGCGTCCTGAAACCGAGCAGGGCAGGGGAGAGGGAAGGGACACACACTAAAATAAGACGTTGAGTGACGCATGCATGCCAGGAGGGTCACCAGTGGGCGCCTAGTTCTTATTAGCTACCTTCCTTCAGCCGTGAGCACTTAAACCGGGCATCAAACCCTCAGGCACCACCACCGGGCTCTATCCCTCTTTACTCACCCGCACCGGCCGCACGTTTCGCCAGTCGAAGCCCTGGATGCCATTGGTCTCCACCCATGTGGACGAGCCCCCGGCCCCGCCGCCCCCTCCCCCGCCGCCCACGCCGCCGCTATTGTCGTTCCCACTGCCTCCGCCCCCGCCGTCCCCATCGCCGCCATTGTCGTTGCCACTGCCGCCGCCGCTGCTCTGCTGCAGCCGCCGCCGACCGACTGTCGCCGAAACGCGCTCTCCGCCAGCTGTTTCGTCCGCGCGTGACAGTCCAGCGGGTTGTTGCAGATCACCTGTGTTGGCCCCAACTGCAGAGCTCCTGTCCTCAAGTCCGACTGCCGTATTAGACCCCACCTGCAGCCTTGCCTTAATTTCGGCATGTGCCTCTGGCGGGGCCGGTTTGGTACCAGCTGGCGGCGGTGAATCCGCCTCCGCGATTGGCGCTCCTTGTACCTCTATGCCGCGGCCGCCGCCGCCCAATCTCATGCTGCTGCCATCCGGCAAGGGGTGAGTGGCGGCATGCTGCAGCCACCCCGCAAGACCATCTGCCAGCAGGTGCCCAAGGCCATCTTGGAGAGCCCCAACGAGCTTCTGAGCATCTGCGTGGCCGGCCTCGTGCCGCCCAGCATTACGACCAGCAGCTCCGTCGCCGTCCTTGCCACTGCTTTTTTCACCTCCATCGCTGCGGCCGGCGTCACCGCCGCCTCCTGCATCCCGGCTGGGTTTTGGGTCCCTCCCTTCCATGATGGCTGCCAGCTGCTTCACCTCCGACTCCAACCGTTGGCGAATGCCAAGCAGGGTGGCCGACACGCGGCTTGCCCCTCCAGGTATGCCATCATAAGCGACCTTTTTGCCTCCGCCAGCATTTGCTCCCATTGGCCCTATTCCACTCTCGTCCTGCACCTGCACCGCCATCTCTGCGAGGAACGCAACGACGGCGTCCTCCAGCCGCTGGGCCGACCGGATATTCTCCAGGCTATCGAGCTCCAGGAGCTGTGGGCTTAGCCCATTTGGCGTCCGCCCAAAGCCAAGCCCCGATGCGCTGCCGTCCTCACCTGCGACACTAGGATGTAGCGAAGGTGCGCTTAATTTGTGCTATGAGGCGCGCGTGTAAACGTGTGTGTATTGCGAGATTATTGTTTCAGTCTTCCCGGGCAGGAAGGACTGCCTGTATTGGTTTTGGGACCTTGTATGAATGCCACGGCAGCTTGCAGTATGAGGTAATGTCGCACGTAACCATGTAAGCAGTCTCCCTGATGGCCTGCCTCCAACGACGTTGCTAATTATCGCACCTGAAGGCTGAGCTGACCTGATCGGTACCAGCGAACCATATTGGGAATGCCATCGTCAGGCCAGATAGCGAGTCGTAAACGTCCAGGTTTTGCCATGCGGCCTTGGATGGTGAGACCAACCTATGAAGCCACGACGGGATACCAGCCTCCGCCTCTTCCCCGTGCTGTTGTAGTGCGGAAATCCCACTGGAAAAGGAGTATGCAAGGAGCCATAAGATAAGGCATGGCAACGCTGGTCGGGAGCGACCGCGCACTGGCGTGACCTCAGGTCGTGTACCCCTCAGCATGGCGGTTGTTGTATGATTCTCAGTGTGCCACCCTGGGATATTCGCGACGTCTGCGGATGAAAAGCTGGAATCCTGGAAAGGTGCCCCAGAAAGCTGAGATCTTAGGCTGCACTTGTACGTCAAATCGGTTAACGGTTTCCCACTTGGACAGGCTCGCACCCGTCGCAGGTAGGCATGGCGCACATCCAACAACGCATAATTGTTGTAACCGGTCCGTCACATTATGCATATAATTTTATCTTTGATGATGTTCACACGTGCTCAGTACGGTACCTCTGATAAAGGTTGTCATAATTCTTTGTAACGGTTGTTGCCATCTTTACAAAAGCCGTGCAATCAGGCGAAAAAGCTAGCTTTTTCTATAGCAATTCCGAATAATTATTAAGTAGCATCATGCTTGGAAATGCTTTCGTCTATGGGACTCTGATGGCGGATGAGGTCGTCAAAGTGCTTATCAAACGGATTCCGACTTCTAAACCTGCAGCACTGAAGGGTTACACACGATATAAAGTAAAGGGACAAGTGTTCCCTGCGATCGTGCCGTCCACGGCAGAGTCGAAGGTACAAGGCAAGGTACGAGACCACGTGAGAGGAAGGCTTCCTCCTGCTTCAATTTACTTGTTCCCGACGCATAGGTGCTCATGGACCTATCCGACAGGGAGCTAGAAGTTTTGGACGGTGCGTGGTGTTCCCCGGAACACGAATATCCCCGTCCTAGCGGGTTTGTTGGCTGCGATGACCAACTTGATAAAGAGCCGACTTTCCACCATCCGCGGAATACTTAAAGCACATTCGATCGCTCACAGGATAGGCCTTTGAAATCACGTCACACTCAGACAGGGCTCTGGATGGGCCCGATGCACGCAGTTTGCAAAACCCTTACTTGCTTGTCATGAAATGTATCTAGGCGTTTTCCAATATTCGTGGGTAGCAGCTTGTCTGCGACAAATCGGAAGCAAGGCTTGCACGAGCCATTAACGTTAAATTTTTTGTGCGCAGTGTACGAAAGTGAGGAGTACTATCGGGCAACGGTAACGCCAATTCTTGAGGTTCGTATGTGCTTCGCTCGTACGTTCTGGAGTTGTGGTCACATAGCTGGAGCTCAACATGAGTTTTGTGGGCATGCAATGGGTGGCGATATCTATCTATCTATCTATCTATCTATCTATCTATCTATCTATCTATCTATCTATCTATCTATCTATCTATCTATCTATCTATCTAATATAATCAGTACTCGAATTTAAGGAGTCAACGCTACAAAAAATCTTAACTCCCTTACGATCATCTACCAATCGATTGATCAATACTATTGCTGATATGTCGTATGCGTAGGATGGCTCAGAGATCCAAGCGGATGTCTACGTTTGGAAGGACCAATACAGGTGAGAAAACGCCGCAGGTGTTTTTGATGTAACGGCACACCATCAAGGGCACCTCTCAATTGGCCTCTATACCTCAGCTTAACCCTGATGCCAGCTTTGTCAGCTCTGCCAACGTTGCTTGTTGCGCAGCTACGCGTTGAGCATAGAGCCATGGAGCTACGAAGACTGGAGGAGCAACCACCTCGATGCGTGGGTTAGACGATGTAAGTTTGCCTGAGCCACCCATTACCGCGTGCTGCGACTACTATTGTTTCCCAGGCATCTGCTGCTGGTCGAGGAATGGTCTTTTGAGAAGTTTATGTGCGAGCATCACGCCGAATACCTGGACATGACACGGAAATTTGCGGAGGAAGAGCTGAAGGTTGTGGGCGGGGCGATGTGCAATAATCGATTTTATCTTCAATTTTTCTCTTCGTGACTGGAGAGGCTTGCTTATATTGTATTTGGAGAAAGCTCTGTCATCAACGATCCCGTCCTTCACGCCTGTGCCCATGCAGTGAACCCGGCGGGCGCACATCCAGAGGGAGACTTGGAATAGGGCTGCAGAGGCAGATTTGAAGTGAAGTCAAGGATATGCAGTTGTGGTGAAAACACCCATATTCGCTTTGTTAATGTTACAGCTGCCGGTCAGGCGCTGCCTATTCGTGCCGTGCCGTGGAATGGATTGGAATCGTTACATCTCGTACTAGCCGTACGGGACCAGCAGCAACTCGCGTCTCTCCCCCAACAACGATTGCAGTTAAAGCGTGCATCGCTAATCTATATACACGTCAAGCGCCTCCCACGCCTGCACACACGAGATGTCCGATTCGCCCGCGATATGCAGCCCGGTCGACGCGGGAGCCGTGAAACATGTGAACGTAACCGGCCAAGCCGAAAGCGCATACGTGTTGTGTAATGCTTGTGTGGCATACACACCCCTATGTGATTTAGCATTTAATTTAGCTATTTAGCTTATTGTAATCCTTCGTAGTGTATGGCAAGCCCATACATTTCAGGTAATGCTTTGACGCCTGGCCCCTCTCTGTCCCGCACGTCGTCCGGCGGGGAAGTTTTGTGGCTTTCCTAAACAAGGTTCCCCAAATCCTAATCAGTTAATGAATGCCGACGGAACTCCAACAACAACTCCTTAGATTTGGAACTTGTCCTATCTTTATCCTCATTGTTAAGATTCCGTGCCATAAAACGATGAAAGCTGCTGCTGCTCCGAAACGAGTGCTGCTCCGAAACCACCCAAGTTTGGCACGATTTCCAATCAAGACTATTTATGTGATGTAAATTAGCTCTATGGATGAGAGACGGTAACCTTGTAAGATTCAGAGCTTTTTTCATTGAGCTTGGAGTGCTCATTATGACATTTTGGTGTTGAGAGTTTCGAGCGTGCAATTCTGCACTTTAACATCTAGACGATTTTTCATTAATACTTGGGAATCAAGAATGGCTCATCAGAGTTGCGCCGACATTCCGGCAGCCGAGGTGCGACAGCTGCCTGGCGGCTTGCAAACTGTTTGCTGCGACGACTCGTGTAAGGGTTCTGCGACGCTTGCCTTGTTTATCTCCAAAACATGAACTTGTGCTTTGCTCGTCTTGCAGGCTGTGCTTGTGCCGACGGAAACATTGCCCGACACGCCCATCGTGCGTGGTTACGAATTCAGCAATGGCCGGGACCTTGACGGCATTATGGATTCCATGTTGACAACAGGATTTCAAGCCACCACCTTTGGACAGGCTATACAGGAAGTTAACCGAATGGTATGTGTTGAGATTCGACATGCAGGACTTGTGGGGAAGCGGTTAGGCCGCTTACTGTGTTGGGACGGGCACTTGTTGATGTGACATGACAACGGTCTACCCCCTGCCCAAGCATGGCATCCTTTAAATCTCGGCTGGCCTGCCTGGTCTTCCGGGTATGCTGGGATGCAACACGAATTACCGCTGTGACTTACTGGCGCCTCGCCGGTTACTGTCCGGGCGTGAGCTTGTCAAGACATCGCAACATGTTTAGCTATGTGGTTATTTCAAATGGGTTAGGCAACAGCGCTGCCAAAACACCGTTACTGTGGGAGCATGATGCTCTACCCGCATCGCCTCCTAAGCACTATGCATGGGTACCTCACATCAGCTGTTCGGCCCTTCCGTCCGGGCGAGCCAAGCAATGTAACTCATGTCCGGCAAGTACTTAATGGTTTTGTACACCGTATGAAATGGTTCTGTTACTTTGCAGATTAACTGGCGCCTCAGCGACGAGCCGGTGGGCCCCTCCACCGACCCAGAGCACGTGGATCAGGAGTTCCGTGCGTCGACGCGGTGCCTGATTTTTCTTGGCTTCACTTCAAACCTGACGTCCGCAGGCGTTCGCGAACACATCAGGTTCGCAATGTCGGTTGCACGTGTTGAACATATCGGACATTTGCATGGGATCGCATGGGTTGCATCGGATGAGTGGGTGGAATAAAGTGTGGCTGAGTGTTGTTTGGTTTTCATCTCTCTGTGCGTCTATAACGTTCTTGGTAGGCCAGAACTCAATGCACGGCATCGATAGATCTTGTGTATGTACGTGGGCATTGATTTCACATTCCACGCCGCTTTCAGAGGTGTAACAGCGGGCCCATTGCTTTGGAGATGACGCAGCGGCCTACTACCCCTCAACGCATCAACAAGCAAATGTCTTGAAAGGTCGAGAGTGGCCATTACCTATAAAAAATATTAACGAGCGCACACGTACTTTTTTTGCGCGTTACATGCAGTGGGTTGTGCAGCTGCACGCATGTACAGAATAGATAATGCGAGGTCAAGCCTGCGGTCTGCTGTATTGGCCGCATCTATTACCAGTTGCAGTGCCGCCTTCAATGGCGCCGTGACTTGTCATTGATGCGAAAGTACCTGCATGGATTTGCAATCTGCGACGCCGATGGCAATGGCGTCGCGGTCTATCACCATGCAACATGCTACAAGTGATTACGTAAACCTTGGGTGTTATCTGAGAATGACGCCATGCCATTGCTTGACGTAGCGTATTGCGGTCCGCGGGGTGGCAGGAGAGAGGGTGCCGACGCTGCGGTTTCTGATGTGGCCTTGTCCGTGCCGTGTGTTGGCCGCAAAATGACTCTTCTTAAAATCTGCAGGTACTTGGCACAGAATCGTATGGTAGACGTACTAGTCACGACCGCTGGAGGCATTGAGGAGGACTTCATCAAGTGCATGGGACACACGTATCTGGGTGACTTCCAGCTTAAAGGTGGGCAGTGCGTTGTGGCATGAGACGTCAGCATCACATTTCGTTTGGTGCGCTGCTTTGTGGACGAATCATCCTTATATACCAGCGTTTCAGACGAGCGGCAAGGCACATAGCTCGGACCTAAGGCGTGTATGTACAGAATGGGTCTAAAGATCTGTTCATACGAGGGTGTTTGATGGAAAGAATTTTCTTTGGTCCCCGCTTCTTGCCTCATCTGCAGGCGCTGAGTTGCGAATGAAAGGCCTCAACCGTATTGGTAACATGCTGGTCCCAAATTCTAATTATTGCAAATTTGAGGACTGGATCATACCTATCCTGGACGCAATGCTCAAGGTAGGGCATTTACCTCAGTCTCAACGTAAGCAGTACGCTTTGCCCCACAAAGATGCTGCTCTGGTGATTGTATGATTGGTTTACCGCTACCTTCATGCTGTGTAGGAGCAAAACGAGCTAGGTGTTAACTGGACACCGTCCAAACTCATTGACAGGTCAGTGTGGATGCGGTGATCTGTGCTGCGCCGTTGCCCGCCCTGGTGCAAGCCGCAACGTTGTTTGACGAGACTGGCATAGCGGACTTTATAGTGTGCGCTGTCTGTCACTCATCCCTAATTAGGCTGATGTCATGGGGTACAGCTGATGATCATGTGTCATGCAGTACCAAGGGGGACGTAAGAAGACGTGTTCTGCATTGCCGTTATTACTGGTGTGCGGCCAGGCACCTGTAAGCTGTGTCGAACTGTATACCAGGGGAAAGCGCATGAGCTTCGCTCCCATTTCTCTAACGGCACGCTGGGTGTGATGCCTTGCCAGGCTGGGGAAAGAGATCAACCACCCGGACTCCATATACTATTGGGCGCACAAGAACGGCATCCCTGTCTTTTGTCCTGCCATCACCGACGGATCCATTGGAGACATGCTCTTCTTTCATTCATACAAGAGTCCAGGGCTAAGGTGGGGAGAGGGCGAGATGTGGATTTCTTTTCCTGCCTTTTTTTGAGGCCTAGAGCTCTTGGACATCGTTGGGCTGTTGCAGGCCGCATTTGCTTTGCCTGTGTGCTGCTAATTTATGGTCATTGCTGTCAAGACAGGGTGGACGTGGTGGAGGACATTCGGCGCATCAACGATATTGCCATGCGGGCGACACCACGGAAGACTGGCATGATCATTCTGGGGGGAGGTGCGTTTATTCATGGCGGGCTTGTCACAAGGCCAAGACGTCTGTCAGCAGCAGCGGCCTGCTCCGATTGCTCTCCTAACGTCCCCCGACTAGGTTTGCTTCCTTTCATAGCCGGATCCCCTAAGCGATATGACATATTTTGAAGCCACCACGGTTGACGGGAAACGCAAGTATGATGTAAGCTGATTTTTTGACAAGGAAGACACATTTCCTGCGACATCTCGTTACACACTATTGTCCCCAGTGGGGTGATGAACAAAGGGATGGGTTGAGCCGAATGGGAAGCACTGGCGCAGATATGGCGAAGAGCGGCCTACCGAAAGCCCGGCATCCACAACTCAAATGTAGCACAAGGGCACACTGCCGCCTCCATACCTCCCCTGCTGCCGAGGCACAACCGTCCGTGCCTCGAGCGTAGCAGTAAGCCATTGTTTTCATCGTTTCGCCCAGATTAATGATCAATCCTCTAGTATTGGAATTATTGGGTTGATCTGTCCTTTCGTCACGATGGGCACATGTCCTGATCCGCAGCTCACATATCTGGGTCATAGCCTGCCACCCACATTTTCCTTCCTTCAGGTGTGCCCAAGCACCACATTTGCAACGCAAACTTGATGCGGAATGGTGCTGACTTTGCAGTCTACGTTAATACCGCGCAGGAGTTTGACGGCAGTGACAGCGGAGCGCGGCCTGACGAAGCTGTTTCGTGGGGCAAAATTCGCGTCGATGCTAAGCCCGTTAAGGTGGGATTAATGAATTGTATCGTACGAAGTGGTTCTGTATTCTTTCCCTAGCGCTGCTTGCCATCTATGTTGCTGAGCAGCCCGGCCAGCATTATCGTGCATGGTTCGCTCAGGTGGACATGGTCCATGGTTGACCACTTGGCGGTGTAGCACGCACTTAAATAGTGGCCCGAAAGACTGGCCGGTACATTATGCAAAATGAAAGGATTGTCCTTCTATCATACACATCGCTGTATCCGTGAATGCACACGTGTGCAGGTGTGCGGCGACGCGACAATTCTGTTCCCGTTGCTAATCTCACAAACGTTTGCACGGCACTGGCGACCCTGCGAACCGATGCGTAAGAAGTTGGCCGAGAAGGGTGAGGAGAACTGCGTTATTAAGGCAACGTTCGACTGACGGTCTTTCCACTTGTGGTAGAGAGAAGCGATGAAATGCTCCTGTACGTAGTTACGAGGAGCCTGTCGGATGGCGCCATGAAATATGCAGATGAGGACATCCTTGCCTGGCGCTTGGTGTGCACTCAAGCTACTCGATCATAGATCTTTTGTTAAGCGTCAGCTGCGCGTTATCCATGGGTTAGCGGCTCACATAACGGTGCCTGTCGGGCGTGCACCTGGTGGCTGTAGGTAAAGGAGCGGCTTGACGTTTTTTTACCTCAAATCAGCGTCCTCTCCTAAGTCACTGAGCTTAACTTGTTCGCTGTAATTAATGTGATTCCGCTAGTAATGCCGAGGCACCTAGGCTAAGTTGCACGGCTGTCCACACAGGCTCAGCGCACTAAAGCCCCTGAGTGTGCGTGGAAGACTTAGGAGTCGGCCACAAATCAAGACCTAAAATCAACCTGCCTTGATCAACCGGGGATCAGAACCGGATTAGAAGCGGACTGACGTGTCGCCTTTATTGGAACAGCCAGGAACGAAAACCGGATCACAGATGGTCGTTTCATTGGTCTTTTGCACCGGTCACCGGTTCATATGTCAAGTATTTAATTTCCCTTCCGAGTTCTGACCTCAGTTTCATGAGATGATTGGAGTGGCTTGGGGAACCCCGGATATCAGGAGCAATGAGGTACTAACCAAGCTTAGTTATATAATTATGAACGAAAGGAAAAAATTACTTATCACTATAAGCTTAGGAAAGGCAGGGGAAGAGACTTACTACCGCCCATCCGTACAGAACGGGTACGGAGTCGAGCTTCGGGTTCTGGTGTTTCAAATCATCCATATAAATCATTTAAACCGTTAGCAACAATACTCACGCAAATCAATTTACGGACATACTTGTAAGGAGACGGGCCGGTGTTCCAACATTCTAAAAGCCCATGACTTTCCCGCAATTTGGACAGCCGCCAAAGGCCAAAAAGCAAAAACGTGAAAAACCTGTGTTAGAGTCTGTGCCTGATGATGGTCACCCCGGCCACTCCAAATTTGCCAGAGCTTTGGCGAGCACCGATTTTCAGACGCGGGAGAAGGGCCTTCACGCCCTTAAAACCTGGATGCTCCGGAAGACGGATGTGAACGAATCAGACATGATGAAAATATGGAAAGGCCTTTTCTACTGTTTTTGGCACTCCGACAAAGCGCCTGTACAGGTTAGACTAGCCGCCGCAAACGGTTGTGGCTTTTTACGAAATTTCCACCGGGTTATGTGCGCAGCCTCAGGTTTTAATTTCATTCTATCGTTGTCTCTACCTGTAGGCGGAACTGGCGGAGCGGCTGGCGGCCGTGTTGACTCAGCTCCCAGAGCAGGTAGTCTTCGGGTTTGTTTAAATTGCAATTACTGTGAGAATCGCAATTTCACATACCGTTCTTAAGCATCTGTTGGCGTAACGGTTCTATCCGTCAGCTTACTAGCGCCAGTTGTAGCCCTCGCAAGCGACCTGGGCCATTAAGCACATGCAGGACTGTTGAAAGGGTTGTCTTGGAAAGTGGCCGTGAACAGGCTAGGGGTCCACTGGTCGAGCAGTGCTAGGGAAATATTGAATGTTGGTTATTCAAATATCCTCACATGATGCATCTTGTTTTTGCGCACAGTCAGCATACCTATTCTTCACGGCGTTTATGTCGACAATGCGGCGCGAGTGGTTCGGGATCGACCGACTGCGAATGGACAAGTTTTTGATGCTGATCAGGAAGTTCATTCACCACATGCTTGTACGCCTTAAGGCATCTAAATGGTACGCCAGCTCATTGCAGTCCGGGCTACGCTGACAGGAATAGTTTTGGCACTGCTGGGCTCTTGAGAGTGAGGTGTTGGGATTATCAGTGCACTCTGTCGTACATGCATTATAACTGTGTGTACCTGCTGTGCTTGGATGTGTTGACTCCAGAAAGCTCACACATCGCAAGTATTTTTCCAACGTGTATTACGCGTAATCTATACACAGAATGCAACAATAACGATAACTTCCGCAAGCGCCGCAGCCTTACCACCAGCTGTTTCAGGCGGATGCATTTTAGGCAGCATGCAACCAACCGGCCGAATTGAGGACTGACGAAAGCAGCATGTACTGCTCCTCTGATAGGCTGAGCTAACTGTGCGTAAGCGATTGCGCTACAATCCGTATGGTATGGCACGCAGGCACGCCGACTTGGTCCAGCGGTACGCAGGGTACCTGCACCATCATGTGGTGCTGCCTGGAGATAATGTGCTGGCAGCTGGTCTTGCATATCATTGTGGGGACGTTCTGCTGGACGAGCTTCGCGGGGTGGCAGACGGCAAATCCATCCCGGCGAGCGCTCTGTCATCCTTGCTTGAGCCGTTCACGGCGGTGCTGCAAAACGGCGAGCAGGCGGCGTTGCAGCGCATTGGGTGAGGGCAACGGACTTGTGAATCAGACCGTGCAACTGCAGAGATCAATCTTTTGTGCAACAGAGATTGCAGTTGTTCCGTAGATTGTGACAATCGGCGCATGGGTGTGTAGTTGCTCCTGGTAGCATGTAAGGTTATTGGTATACGCATGCATCTAAGGGTCAGCCCGGCCATATTTCACTTCACGGTTGACCCAACCGTATATTAACCTCCTTGCGTAATGACACTTTATTGCGCCAGGGAGGGTCTCTTCGACACGCTTTTGTCAGAGCTCGCGAGCCCGACAGACGACTCACATTACCTGCAGAAGCTAGATGTAGCTGGACTGGCGGCTCAGCTTTTTGATAAGGCTGCGGCACCCAACACGCGCGGCCGTAACCGCCAGGTCCTCCACGACCTGTCCCGCGCTCTAGAGAAGTTACAGCGGAAGCGGCAGAGAGTAGACGAAGGTGGGTCCATGGTTTATTGGTGCAACGCTAAGGCCTACGGGTCTTAAGGACTATGAATGAAGCGAATGTACGTGTGCATGTTGTGGGCTTGGACACGTTCGATCTTTGGGAGCGGGCTCCACATTGCAGTGGGTGCTTCTGAATTGATTGTGAACAATACCGCTATTGGCAAAGCCCATATGAACCACGTTCGCTTTCGAAACGCTTCAGACTTCCTGCCTCAAGTGGGGCGCGGGACATGCCATTGTTGGTTGTTTGCTTTCTGCAGGCGCTCAAGCTGGCCCGTCGTCGCGGAGCGAACCCATTGCGAAGCCTACCAAAAAGCAGTTGAAGGAAAAGCGGACGGCGGGTGTAGCCGTATCCGTGGCTACAACTGCGCCTATTGAGCCTTCGGCTGCCAATGGTGATGTTGATCGGTCAGAAGATGCCAAAGGTGCCAAGGCCCGGACGAGCAATCTGAAAGTGGCCACTTCCATGCAGCAGGATAGCACGATAACGTCTAATGGGGTTCATACACAGAACGGGTCGAAGCGAAATGGAAAGAAGAAGGAAGGTGTTCATGAGAACGGCGGTACCGGAGGGGTCCCGGCAGCATCCACGGCCGGGGTTCCGTCTGACTTGTGGCCTATTGTCAAGGCGGGCGCCAACTGCCGAGGTGTGGGTACTTCGCTCAAAGAGCCAACCTCAGGCCAGAAGGCTGCGCTCCGTGCAGCCGTGGCTAAGCTCAGTGCGTCGCTTGATGTGGACGCCTTAGCCGCACAGAAGCCCGCCAAACCGAAGAAATCGCTTGGGGCAGCGCAGCAGGAGCGGTTTGGGGTCTTTACCCAAACCGCCAACCCGCAACAGGCTTCGACACTGGGTCCTTCCATCTTGGGTAAGCGCCCTGCCCTTGGGAATAACGCGAAGGCCGGTCTGGTGACGGCACAGGAGCCGCAGCAACAAGACAATGTATCGGCGGCTGGAGCGAAGACGCCCACCCAGGTGCGCCGCTTGGCTTGCCAGATGGCTTTCTGCTCGCTATGCATAGAACCTAGGCGTCCTCGTGATTTATTAGCTACATTCCAACAGAGTTTCTATTTTGGCGCCTTTGGCCTCCGCTACAGACGATTCAGGTCGGAGAAGGAGGGCGTGCTCGGGCCACCACCACTGCAAAGAAAGGTCGCGTTGTGATCAACTTGAAGAAGAACTTGTACTTCGAACATGGCGGCCCCGTTCCGGACCCTGATATCCGCACGCCCCCTCCTGCACGCGCCAAGGTGAGAGACTGCAGTTCTTGCACGATGCCTCCTTCCCTCCTCGCGTCTTTCCCTATTGGCGCCCTTCTATGTGCTGCTTCCTGAAAGGTGTCTGCTTCAGGTGCCCTGTGTCTCGTATTCCTGGAAATGCAGCAGTACCTTTGCGGTTGCCCTTACAGCTTTCTGCTTTAGTTCTATTGACGATAACTACCCTCCGGCCCAATTGCTCACAACAGGGTGGAATCCTAAAGAAGACAGTCGATTCATGTCCCCCAAAGTTCGCATCTTCCAATGCTCCAACATCGATAGCCAAGCATCGCCAGCAGAGGTCCGCCAATCCGACGACAAGGGTTCTGCCTAAGCAGGTTCGCCGGGCTAGCGCGGCCTTGTTCTTTTGAGAGGCCCAGAAGACCTGTTACCAGCCGCAATGGCCGGTGGCTTTACACCGCCTGGACATTCACGCGCGGTCCTTCCTGTGGCGAGATGAAAGGCAGGAGGAAGGATAAGTCGGTGATTCTGGAGCGAACGTATGGCGCTGGGGCGTGGTAGTGACGTGATGCCCTTTCCTAGACGGCAATGGTTAGGTAGTGGTGCTATGGACAGATGCTCTGGTATTCGAGTGTACATTTTCGTGGACGTCATCGGAAGCCAATGCAAGCGAATGCATTTGAGGAAGTTGTGGGGCTGTATGAGGTCCTTGATTGCACCGTGTATCAGCGGGCAAGGGTTGCCAGCTAAACTCCTAATACCAGCTAGGGTGGAAATGTTTTCTCATGATCAAATAATATTTCGATATTGTGAAGAGGCAGGAAGCGAGGGCGATCCCCATCCTTATACCAGTGTCCCTTACCTTGATTGACTCGGAGCCTGCATCTTCGCTGGACGTGGCTGGGCCTAGGATGATGTGCCCTGTCGGCTCGACATGGAAGCTGGGGCGCTTCAATACTGGTATGGGGGATAAAGGGCTGCCAGTCGGGGACTTTATTTGCTTATCATTACCGCAGCATACGACAGACAGGCACATTAGGATGATGTTCAGCATGGTGTGGATATGCGATGCAGTTTGCATGTTTTCAGCTCGACACAATCCCGTTACTTGAGGTGCGTAACTTCATGGAACCATGTAATCTGAACCCACCAGATGTACCCTAGCTAAAGATTCGCAACTTTTGTAGGAAGGAGAAGTTTAGGTGAAGCGCATTCGAAATGTGTACTGCTATGTGTGACACCGAGACAGCGAATGCGGGATGAGAGCTGTGCATGCAACTTTGTTGCATTGGGGGGTATCAATGCTATCCAGGTAGCCTATCTGCAAACATTATTCACTCGCCAGTTCACAACAGAAGACGAATTCCGGATATTTACTTCCCATTAGTGTATACATAAAAATGTATGTTATATAAATATTTGAAAGGGTTACATACCAACGTAAAGTGGGCACAGAATTACAGGGGGATCAACATACCTGACTATTTGCAACAGCCGAATCATAAGCAACCGCAAGAGAAATGAGCGACATAATGTCTTTCAGTTGCAGGCCCGTAACGAAGGGACGTCGGTTGGAGCCATTGGAAGCAACTTACCCAACCCCAAATGTCATTTCAGTCATATTGCCTATGCAAGGAAGAGGAAGGAAGGTTACGGATAATGACGTACGACAATACTGGCCGTCATGCTCGCGAATAAAAATAAATATTCCGCCTGCCCTGAGTACCATCGACCTATACGCTTACTCTTTCTCCCGCTCCTACGCTCTTGCTGACATCTCAAAAATGGCCACGGGTACTGTCCATAATGACTACGCGTCCGTCTCCATGTTGGCCAAGTACCCCTTTGAACCATATTGGCCGGAGAAGAAGCTTAGGATCTGCGTCACCGGCGCAGGAGGTTTCATAGCTAGCCACCTGGCAAAGCGCCTGAAGAGCGAGGGCCACTTCATTGTAGCGTGTGACTGGAAGCGGAATGAGCATTTTACGGTGAGGAGAACGAATCTTGGAAGTGCAGCATTATAATTTTAACCTTTTTGGTGATTGTGTATGGTGAATATGTGCGCATATGTGTGTTTTCGCACACCATTCTGATCTGCACATGCTGGAAGTGCGTGGGAGGTTATTACCTAAAGCAACATATATACAGAAACTATATGTAGGTTAAGTTGCTGCAAAATTCTGTATGATATATTTCCTATACCGTTCCGCATGTTTACAAGGTGCCGGCTTACCTATCTATCTAATGGTTTCCCCCCATGCATCTTGCAGTGGTAACGGATAACGCCTACCTAACCATGCCGACCTTTGGTACCTTTGTTTAGTAAACCACCATGATTATGTTAATTTTATCGAATGCAGGAGCTTTGCGAACAGTTGCGTAAAAGTTATGTGTTCTTCGTTGTTGCGATTGAAGCAAGTTTTCTTTGCAGACAAGGACAGCCAAGGACGAGGATTCTGCTCGGTGTCGTGGGGCTGCTCGCTGGACATAAATGCGTGCTTTGCCTAAGCCTATGTGCTGCGTTTCTGGTTGCGTTTGCGGCATCGCAGGAGGAGGAGTTTTGCGATGAGTTTCACCTTGTGGACCTCCGACTCTACGAAAATTGCAAGAAGATAGCGGAGGGATGCGAACACGTCTTCAACTTGGCGGCGGACATGGGCGGTATGGGTTTTATCCAGTCTAATCATTCGGTTATCCTGTACAACAACACGATGGTGTCTTTCAATATGATGGAGGCGGCTCGCGTGACTGGCGTGAAACGGTGCGATTGACGGAGCGCGTGCCTTTTTATTCAGAGATATACATAGGCTACATACAGAGTACGGCTACATACAGAGTACGCACGTAGTTGCTCTAATGACTTGGCCACGTAAGAATGTACGCAAGCCGTAAGGACGCTAATCTCCTCGCTAATCTGCGTGAGTTCACATGCACGTGCTTCGTTCGCCATCGGACAGGTTCTTCTACGCGTCGTCCGCCTGTACCTATCCCGAATTCAAGCAGCTGGACACCAAAGTGGAGGGCGGTGGCCTCAAGGAGTCAGATGCATGGCCAGCGCAGGTGTGGATGGGGTGTGTGCGTTTGTTGTGGACGGAGGCGACCTTCCTTCATTCGTTGCTTGGACTGTGGCGCGGAGTCACTAATAATGATAACGCATCATGCAATGTTCCATGCAACACAGACTCCAACGCTCCAATGCTTCAAATCTTGGAGCCATACGCATGCATGCATGCATGCTCGCTCACAAGCATTGTTTGTTTGGATACAGAGGCGAATATTGTTTAGCTCACCATTGGCAACTAACATGGCTCGCTGGGGCACCAACCAATGTGACCCTCTTGGATTCAAATGCGATGTTTTCATGATGATTTTCTTGCGCTGCTGTATAGCCCCAAGACGCCTACGGCCTCGAGAAGCTGGTCAGCGAGGAGCTGGGCAAGCACTATGGCAAGGATTTTGGGATTGACGTCCGCATTGCGCGCTTTCACAACATCTACGGCCCCCATGGCACGTGGAAGGGCGGCCGTGAGAAGGCTCCCGCAGCGTTCTGTCGCAAGGTACATACATACGTACGTTCCCTGCTGCACAAACACGGTGTATGTATGTATTGTGTATGACGTCAGCATAAATCGCACGCTGCCGGTGGGGGGCCAGCAGTCTTATGATGAACCACCACCTCTACTACGTCCCGTGATCTCGTGGTTTCCTTCCGAATGAAGCCGCGGCTGCCTGCCGCCTACAATTCATTCCATGATTCATTGTATAGCGGCCGTTTTTACTAGCCCTGCCTCAATTTCTGCCATTTATTTGCTTTTGCCACCACGCACCGTCGGTTTATTACGGAGGTCCTTACGTCGGTGGCGGAGATCGAGATGTGGGGTGACGGGAAACAAACCCGCAGCTTCACCTTCATCGATGACTGTGTCGAGGGCATCCTGCGCATCACCAAGTCTGATTTCATCGAGCCTCTGAACTTGGGCTCCACTGAGATGGTGTCCATGAACGAGATGATGGAGATGGCCATGTCCTTCGAGGGGAAGGAGCTGCCGATTAAGCACATCCCGGGTCCAGAGGGGGTGCGAGGCCGAAACTCAGACAACAAGCTCATTTTAGAGAAGCTCGGCTGGGAGCCGACGGTGTTGCTGCACGACGGCCTAAAGTACGTTTTAAAAAGAGTTCGGGTTTATTTGGGGCGGGGATCCCATTCGGCACGTAAATAGGCACATCTTGTATATATGTGGTTTTCGCATGCATGTATGAGCATCAGCGGCAAGGTTTCCTAATCAGCCCTGCATCAGCGGCAAGGTTTCCTAATCAGCCCCGCAGGTGGCTTTCGTTTATTAAACTGCCACGCACATGGCGCAAGGCATAGTTCGTTGGACCCCAAGCAACATAAGCTTCCGGCGGTCACCGGCCTCTTATTCCGCGAGCCTCGTGATGTGCTGCGCAGGTTGACGTATTTCTGGATCAAGTCTCAGATCGAGAAGGAGAAGGAGACCGGCGTGGACCCCAGCAAGTATAGCCACAGTACCATTGTGGAAACGAGTGCGCCCGTGGAGTTGGGATCGCTCCGCATGGCAGATGGGCATGAGGGATTCTAGAGATCCATTGTAGTGGCGAGCTGCTGATGAGTGCCGAAAATAAAGGCGCCTCTCGAGATGCTGAGATGGTGTTCTATGCATGTTCTATGTTTGTGTGTGCCGTACTGTGTACGACTGCTACGTCCATGGGTGCGTGATGCGCAGATGGCTGGAGTCCGACCCTAGCCATAGCATTAATGTGCATGATAGATTTCCAGTAGGGGTTGCTACACGTGAGACAACATAAAACCTACACAGCCGAACGTTTAGGGGGCGGTGGCTTAACGCAGGCAGCGTATTAGTGTGTAAACCAGCGTTCTTCACCCCGGACGGGGCCCGGAAATTTTTCGCATTTTTAGAAAATGCCCGTAAAAGTGGTGGGCCCGCTCCGGGGAAATATTTAGCTGCGCGAAGCGCGGCTTTCCGGGTGGAAAAAATACTCCCGTGAAAGAAAATTTTCTTTTCCGGATTTACCCGGAAAATTGTTGCCAAAAGTTGGGGTCAGTTACGGGGACAACTACTGGCTCCAGAACCATTAGGAGTTGACTAAGGCTTGATAGAATAACATAAAATTCTCAAGAAAACCTCTATATTGTTTTAACCAGATTATTATATAAGACTTCCAATCAATCTTATTGTGGTTACATACAAGTACCTTCAGAGGGAGATATGGCAGGGGAAGCTGGTTTCAGTACTGCTGAGCTGCTTGCACTGGGCTTTGAGTAGCATGTAAAGACAGAGCCCTACCTTACATTAACCCCAAAATTATTCCTTATGAAATTTGACTAAAAGAAATATTGTTTCCCCATTTTACACAAGCATTTGTGACCCCGGAAAACGTTTTTGTGGGTTCCAGGCATCCCCGGAACATTTTAGGGCCTTGCCAGGTAGAGTTCCGGGGGACACCCCGGAAAAACATTTTTGAGGCTCAGGGGATGCCCGGATAAAACAGCCACCCCCTTGAAGGACCCTGGTGTAAACTAACGTTATTAGTGGACTAACGTAAACGAAAATGTCAGACACATGAGGTATAATAGGCATAATAGGAGGTGTGAATATGCAGGAAATGCATGTATGGTTTTCTGGTGGTTTATTTACGCGCAGCGTTGGCAATGAAGTTCATTCTCTTGCCGGCATTCATTTGTCTCGAATTTACAGGGTGTGACTAAAGCAAGGCATTGTGTGTTGCTGTTTGGTGCCTGCTGTCGTCAATTATCTGTTTAGCTAGCTTGATAGCTTAAGGTTGCTGGCGGCAGCAGCAGTTGAAACCTCTCTGTTTAAGGCATACCACTGACCGTACAGAGTTGTTGCTACTGCCAATAATCTAGGAAAGGATCGATGTGTATATAAATAACTCTCAGTGTCACATGCATGGCTCTCAAAGCTATTCTTTGTGAGCGTGAAAGACCCTATAATGTATCAATCTGATTAAGCTGTAACCACGAGTAGCCAAGCCACCAAGTCTTCTTTCTCAACAGAAGTTGTCACCGCACGCCTGCAATCGGCGGTTGACTTCGTTCAGTGTGCACTTGGGCAACGCATCAAGCCCCTATTCACCACCTGCTGGTGAATAGGAGGACATCCTTCATCTCATGAGGAGTCCGACACCGAGAGTGGATGCCAAGGAGAGTCGAGTGGTGAAGCGACTTCCATCAGCCAACTGACTCTCCGTGGCATGAAGGTGTCGGACTCCTCGCGAGGTGAAGGATGTCCTCCTATTCACCAGCAGGTGGTGAATAGGAGCTTGATGCGTTGCCCAAGTGCACACTGAACGAAGTCAACCGCCGATTGCAGGCGTGCGGTGACCGGTGACTACTTCTGAGACTTGGTGGCTTGGCTACTCGTGGTTACAGCTTAATCAGATTGATATATTATAGGGTCTTTCACGCTCACAAAGAATAGCTTTGAGAGCCAACTGACGACTACCTCAGTTGCCCTCGACGCTTATATTAGCAACAAGGTTCCCCTCTATCTGGGCCCTATGCCCTGGATCAATCCTTCGACAATTGAAGTGGCTCTGAAACATCCCTAGAAGCACTTCGTGCAACACAAATTCATGCATTTACGTGTATATATGGTTTACGTGTATATATGGTGTGGCAGGCAGGCTGGTTGCTTTCATTTGTTTGGTTTTTATTAGGTATATGTTCATGATGACAGCTGCTGTGTCCCAGCCATCGAAACCGCTAATGCTCTGTATGAAATAAACTCTCCGTACGTATGGGCCCTCGATTACGATCAAGCTGGGGCTTCAGTTCTACACAGCCCCTCCGTACTGTATATATGCAATGCTTCAATCAAGTTGTGAAGCAAGTCGGGTAACTGCAGCTGCCTGCCGAAATCGTCGGTGGCAGGTCTCGAGGGGCACCTGATGAATATTGTTAGGGAGATAGCGACAAGACTATTATTGTTAATGGCAACGCCTAATGCCGTCGTGAGGGCCGCTATCTGTCATCACGAGCTCGAGATATCATTACTATAGCAAGTTATGTAGAACGTGCCCCTCTTATTACGAACGAACATACACCTGCTGACAGCAGGACGTACCTGCTGCTCCGACATCGATTATAATTTTACCCGCCCCTACCCCCACCGCATACCTGGGAAGGCACCACATGCATCTGCTCGCCGTTATGCGACTTGGAGGTGTAGAGCAGATGGAGCCCCTCGTTCAGTGGCGTGTAGGCTTCTGTACCCATTGCCCTGCCGTGCTTGTACCGTCCTGTACATTTATACACACACACACACACATATATATATATATATATTCAACCCATGCATTCCAGCCAAGTTTGCATGTGCCGATGGCTTTGTTTGCGGGTGTGCCGCGGGGGATTAACAGGTGACGAACAGCAATGAGCGAGGTCCTGCCTAGCAATGAATTGTACGGTACGGTACTGCTTGGCACGCTCCGTCGCACGCTTTTGAGGTACACGCACAAGCAGCAAGTAATCCAACAAGTAATCCAACAAGTAATCCAGCAAGTAATCCAACAAGTAATCCAGCAAGTAATCCAACAAGTAATCCAGCAAGTAATCCAACAAGTAAACTCGCTCATATGTATTGGTGCCCAATAACCGTATAGAGTGATAGCGATAGAGGGCGATAGAGGGCGGGGTTTCTGGAGGGGCGTTGACCGCATTGCTTGGGTGGATGGATGGAGTCACATTTTTGCCCGTGTTCACCAGGCAGTGCAGCAGACACGACAGGCAGCATGTAGTAGTCGTAGATGCACGACACACACTATCACAATATAAGGTGCAAGAAGCACCGTGTCAAAATCTCGAGAGGCCTTTTCGGCACTCAATTACCACACAGCAGGTGTCGATGGCCCCTGCTGCTGGTCAGCAATGCCACCGTGCCACTGATGAAACCTCAAGAAAATACCGGAATGCTACTCTCAGGATACCGAACGGGCCGATAATTGGGACTCGCAATTGCGGCCACTTGCATGAAACAAAAATCTATGTAGAGACAAAAGATAAAGATGAAGCCTTTATTTGCGTGGCTCGGTATGTACAGCCGTGCTGCTGTTTTGCACGTTTTTGGCGCGCGGCTTGTTTTGGGAGATGCTACATACCACGTGGTAATAATACTCATGATGCGTTCTCTGAGCTCAGCATTCGGGTGCCATAGCTCTAAGCGACATGTCCTAACAAGACGGGTAAAGCACTATTGCGATGGATTGTGCGTGTATGCTATTTGTACGAAGTGAAGTTGCATGTCGTACATTCCCACACAAATACGGTGGTAGGTGTCACTATCTCACTCATTGTGTGGTTCGTAATTGCGGCATTAGGTTCTGTGACTTTTAAAAGATCGAGTGAAAGAACGTTCTACTGCGGCTTATATCGAAATCAACGTGCATTGTGGAATCTCTCTCTCTGTCCTTACGTGGGTATCTAAGGCCCAACCGACCTGAGTGCGTTGCTAAGGCATCCAGCAGCTTTCTTTGGAAATTAATTTAAAGTTGAACGCAAAATACTATTAAGGCGTCCATAAGCTTGAACGAATGCCGGACCCAAAAGTTCTATGTGTGCAGCGGCTATTATTACGAGTCTCTTGCAAATGTTAACACAACAGAGAATCATGTTACAAGACAAGAAAATGGAATCACTTATTATGATCCACTGAATGTATGCTGGCCGAGGACGAATTCCTCAGCGCACACCGTAACACTCACTACGCCAGTTATCACGTCTGGGCTTCTAGAAAGGAGAGGGAGAAAATGCAGCCAGCCGTCTACGGCACGCGTAAGTTGTTTAGGGGCATCCGGTATGAATTGGGGCTTTGGGCGGGCGCTTGTTGGGTTCCCCTACCATCAGATGATTGGATTGATTATTTACGCTGCTACCAATACTCCTCTTACCTTTGCAGCGGGATCCTTTGCGGGCCGGCGTGCCTTGCAGCCCCCTGGCGGAGCTTCGTCCATAACCTTCGGCGGCGGCGGTGTCGAACCATCAGCTGGATACCGAGGAGGCTCTGTGTACAGCAATCAATACTCTGCTCAGGCAAGCTGGGGTGTAGCGCTGATGCAGCTGCTGGTGTCGGGAGTGCGTGCCCAGGGGTGATCAGCCCGCCCTGGTGTTCTAGCAGTCACAGCATGCAGCGATCCTGCCAGCTCGCAGCCCGCTCATGATGTGCAAAAATGATGAACCGAAGTGAAGACCATAGCTTCGGCAGGCGCCTAAAAAACTGAACATCGCAAAAAGCTGCCACGTTTTCTCCAATGCGGAGCAAGTCCCCCGTGTAGTCAGCAGCTTCCGCAGTTTCCGAACCTAGTACGGGTGCAACCGCGCCCTTTATCCTGGCGCCAAGAGCCTATGGAGCTACCACGATATGGTCCTTAACGTTGCGCCATAACTGGCCTCCAAGCGCCACCTCAACGTTTCGTTTCGTAATGATTTGATCTTACCCGGCAGTACTCTGCCTATCCTTACGCTTGATGGCTAAGCTGATATACATCCTACCTGTAGCACCTTCCTGGGCATCGCTAGGCCTCTGCTGGTTGCCGCTGTTGCAAAGCAACTCCATTCTTTCTTAGGAAAATGCCAGGCCATCCCCCGACCCCTCATGCGTATGGGATACGTATCGGTTTTCGCGGTATGAAGGCTGAGATAGAGCGGCTTAGCGTGACTCAGGGCGGAACGCACTAAAAGTTCAGCAGTTGGTGGCACAACACGGCTTCGCACAGGGCGCCCAACATTGGGCGGTGTTGGGCGCCCTGTGCGAAGCCGCATGCCGTTAATGGGTTGCCTGCCCTGAGTTCTTTCCAGGGATGCTCCCTGCTGGAAGTTCTGCGCACGAGGGTGTGTACTTTGTGCCTGCCGGAGCCAGTTCAGGGAGCCGCGTGTCCAGCCACACTAGTTTGGAAGCCCTAGTTAGGGTGCTGCTGCCTTTCGTTTGTCCTTCCTTGCTTGATCGCCACAAGTATCCTGCCCGGTTAAGTCCCGTGACCGCGACGTGCGGTCTCACGTTGTGGCGTGCTGACTATGCAGGCCGGGTATGGCGCTTATGGTGGAGCCGCGGCAAGTGACCTCTCATCCCAATTGAATCTGCCACCGATCAATCGGCGGCCACCTTCCGGCGGACGGCGTGCGGTCTCGCAGCCAGCAGCCCTTCCATCGTCGTACTCATCTTACGGGTCAGCGGCAACACCATACTCTGCAGCAGGCGGTTATGGAGGCGGCAACGCCGTAGCGACCCCTGGCGCCAGCAGCGGGTACGGGGTTGGAGGCTATGGGGGCGGAGGCGGCGCGTATGCAGTAATGCCTAGCAACGGCTATACGTCTCCCTACAGCGCGTACGGCGCAGGGTCATCGTACGGTAGTACGCCGGCGGGGGCCGCCAGCAGTTCGTACGGTATCTCGCCGTCCTATGCTGCTCCCAGCCCCAAGGGCGCTAGTGCATACGGCGGCAGCTATGGCGTAGGATCGGGAATTGGTTCGGCGGGCGCCGTATACGGAAATGGAAGCTACGGTAGCAGCGCGTATGGCAATAATGCATATGGCAGTAATGATTATGGTGCAGCTGCGAGCAGCTACGGCGCAGGTGGGTATGGCCAGGCGGGCGCATATGGTGGTGGTGGTGGCGGTGGTGGTGGTGGAGGGTATGGGGCTGCCGGTGGTGGAGGGTATGTAGGAGGCTACGGCGGTGGTGGCGGTGGGGGTGGCGGTGGTGTCAGCCCCAAGGGTGAGTTCACCCCCGCGAAGGGAGCATTCTGCGGGAAGGTGGTGCTACAACCTCCAGGAGGTAAGACTAGCATCAATCTGTTCGGGTAAGCTACTGACGGACAGACATTCTTTTAAGGACTGGAAACTGGACTGGACTGGACTGGACTGGACTGCTCCGGGTTGTCTAAGCGACGCTATTCACGCCGACAGCCACGAAATAACAGACCAATACTGCGGTGCTTTATTGGAATCTAGGTCAATTGTGCCGTTGGTCGCATTGGCACATCATTAGGAACTGCAGGATTTGCATTCTGAACAGCCGGCCTGGGTACGCCTTCGCCAGGTGAAAAGGTACTGGCCATGTTTATCCTCGCTCTGGTTAAAGCGCTGTGCCGCGCAGGTACCGTGCGCTCAAAAAGACATGACGGTTAGTTCGCGTGTATGTGGGGGTGGGGATGTCTAGACACGCGGGCGGATGTAGCTGTGATAGCATCAGATGAGTCATAAATCCAGGCAGGTATGGATAGCTCGTGTGAGAGTTACATCAGTTAAGTGTGATCTCGCTGACTGAACAGCAGCTGATGACATGTAGCTGTGATAGCATCAGATGAGTCATAAATCCAGGCAGGTATGGATAGCTCGTGTGAGAGTTACATCAGTTAAGTGTGATCTCGCTGACTGAACAGCAGCTGATGACATGTACTATCGATCGAATTGGAACTTCGTGTACGACCACCCCCAAAATTGTCACAAGCTGGGTACATTCTATAGGCTCTGCCTGTCGAGCCTAATGTGCTTTGTGGTATGTTCGTGTTGAAGGTGAGCTTGTGGCAATATTTCCTGATGTTTCTGGATTGCGGTTCGGGGCTAAACGGCAAGCTTTGATATGACGGCTTAGTGTTTCCATTGACTTGTTCTGGTCGGAAGTACTCCAAGACGTAGGACGATGCATGCTACAGATTCTAGTGCGAGGTTAAGCTGAAGGTAAGAGTACGTGCTTACCGGTGATAAACTATCGAATTTATCTTCCGTCGATATCAGAATTGAAACAATATCTCAATTCATCTGTATTTAAAAAGGTTGTCGCCATGGGCACCATGACGACCTGGCCCACTGGACGAAAACCACTTCGACTTGCACGGCAACCGTGTGCCCAACAATTCTAAAACGGCTTAACCAACGTTGTAAATGTGATGTGTGCATGCTTCCTCATTTTAAAAAAAGGTTTTCAAGTAGCCATATGACCTACCTGTTTCTTCCCGGTATCAGTAAAGAATATAATGACTCAACGTAAAATACAAAAGCAGGAACTACATGAATACCATAGTTGGTAACATGCCAGATCTATGCGGAAATTATATTAAAGGCCGCCCTAGCTTAACAGACAATGTCTGCGTGGCCTGGCTCTTCAGATGCTACAACGTTGGTATCTGTCGCCGCAAATGCAAACTTGAACAAAAGGTCTTCTGCAAGGGCTGGCGGGCAGAGTTTTTCGCATCCTCCGGGAAGAGCATCCTTTCATCTTGCTGAAGGTGGCCCTAGGCCAAACAGTACCGGCAAGTATTTTTGGCTATAGATGTGTATATTTTACAAATTTAATGCCCTATTATATGGTGAGGTGTGCTGGACAAAGTGTCAGCAGTGACATTTTGGGGGCCCTGCAGGATTGCCAGTCGACACGCATGAGGATGATGGAGTTGTTTTGCGTGCGACACAATCTAGCCAATCTGGGCATCCCAGGGAGAATCCTTTGAGGAACAGCAAGGATGGCAGGTACGGTATTTACATTCTCCGCGCCTTTAAAGTGTTGAGCAATGAAATAGCTTCCAGTCCATAGCGAAATATACGGAGCTTTCGCTTCCTGGCTAGCCCGCAGGTGAGCAGTCACGGGTATTCGTTAACCTTCCCAACGAAAACCCGCGCCCCTGCCCTTACCTGTGCACCCTTGTACCAGACCCATGTCACGACCGAGCGCGGCTATCCAGTCTCCTTACCTGCAGCCTCCTGGCAGTAGAGGGTCTCAAAACTGTGGCCATCGGCCCAACAGCCGTCAGCAATCGCAGCAGTCGCTGCAGTCGCCCCAGCCGCAGCACGGACAACAAAATGCGCAGCACTCGTTCGGGCAGTCATCTCCCACGCTGGCATCTGCGCCATCAAGCGGGACCTCGCCCAACATGCTCCGGAGGTCTACCAATTCAAACAACGGCTCCGGCACAGCCAGTGGAGCTCGAATCTTCCAGGCGTATGGCGCGGCTGTGCCAATGCCGCGCCCATTCCAATCCGTAACGGCCGCTAGTACGCCACACACAGGCGCGAGCCCCTCGCCAAAGCCAGCAACACAACAGCCGCAACTGCAGCAGCCTGTGCCAGCCGGTCACGGCCGCCAGACTGAGCAGTTCCCTCCTCCTCCACAGCAGCAGCAGGCCCGTGCAGCGGTGACTCAGCAGCAACACCAGGCGGGCCCGCGCGCTACCACAGCGCTTTCTGGCGCACGGTCCATGCAGCGCATCACGGGCACGGGTGCATTGGGTGGTGGAGTGGATGGCATTCCGATGGCGGGTCAGGTGCGGCTGTTGAGGTTGGCGCGAGCATCCCATGCGTCCAACATGGGATACGACTCGGGCGTCACCTTGTCAAATTCCCAGTTGCCCAACAACCTTCCGCTCAGTGGGGAAGTCCTCATCTCTATTTGATGCTTTGCATTATCACTCGTTTCTTCTCGGTTTCGTTCGCTGGCGTTCGCGTAACGGCATCGCCAAGCGAACTGTATATTCCTGGATATGTTTCTGTTGTTCCCTCATGCGTTCCCTCATGCGTTCCCTCATGCAGCATGACGATAACCTACTGGCCTCCTCTCCTTTTGCATACATTCAACCTTTCGTCTTTCTTTGTACTGCCATTTTCCTTGTCCCGTCCGCCGGGATCTTCACGCTTGCAGCAGCAGGCTGCCGGGTTTCGGCCTTCCGGTTCTGCAACGGGTCATGGATCGGGTGCGGGTGGCGGTGTGGGTGTGCACCATCCCTACCACCATGTTGGACTGGCGGTCTCTGCGTCTGGGGCCCTAACGCTGCGCGACGCGGACGGGGTGTCGACAAGCTTTGGGTAAGAATACACATGTCGTCAGCGGCTGTGGGCGCTCTGTGTAGGGGTGTAGGGACGCCTACGGGGTGGAGCGGGTAAGAAATCAACGGACTCAGCCATAGGCACAGTCCGCTCATGGGCACAGTCCACATACTAATTGTAAAATACTTGACAGCTTAAAAGTCTGCGAAAAAGCAGCCGCACCGATGCATCGCCTATCAGAGGGACCAGAAGGGTTGAATTGAACACCCGCGCACCTGCGACTCTCGGGCCTTGAATTCGCGCCTCTTGGCAAGAAGAATCTGTCTTGGCCGGTCGGCCATCTGTTGTATTGTTCTGCTAGCAGCTTCAGTTTCAGCTCTTCGCTTTATGTTGTACAACGACCCAACGATGCGCAATGGCATCGACCAGCCCTGACCCACACAATACGGCGACAACCCAGTCCTGTTTGTTAGCTGTTGCAGTTACTGTGCGCCGTATGCGTGGCATCACCCATAGTCCCGCACCGTTGCCTGCGTATGCCCATAACGCAAGCTTATTGATGGCGAAATTGCGCACGGCTGCCTAGATAAGGCCCCTCCGTGCCGTCGTCCCGTCTAAGCTCGTCCACTCTTATTCCATGCCCTCGCATCTACGGAACTGTTGAACGCAGCTACGATGACATACCCGAGGAGGAGGATGAGTCCGTCTCGCCCGCTACCTCCAACGCCTTCAGCGGCCTCACACTGGATCAGTACATGCAGCGCATGGTCACAACACCCGCCTCTGCGGCCGCAACCTCTGGGCTCGGTGTGAGTGCCGACAGCGAGGAATCAGCACCATGCTCGCCAGGCAACGCCAGCACGCGTACAGAGGAGGAAGACTCCCCGTACAGCTCGCCGGCCATGCCATCATCGTCATCCGCATCGTTGGGGCGGTCTGCGGATGGCGTTGGCGCCAACAACGACGGAATAACCACAAGGCGCACAGCCGGCACTCTGGCGTCTCCCAATCCGCAGGCCAGCGGCATGCCGCGTCTCAGTAAGCGCGGACGTGGATCACCCACAGCACGAGTGGGGACGTCATCGGGAGTGTTAATGCAGCGTGTAAACAGCGGCAGCATGTTAGCTGTCGTCACCGGGACGACGGCGACGACGATGAGCACGACAACGGCGGCGGCGGCGGTGGTGGCTGTGCCTATGGGAGCTGTGGGGGGAGGTCGGAGCAGCGTCACTAATCCGCCGCCCGCTGGACGGGGCCCCAGTAGTTTGGGAGGGCCGTCCGCCCGCGGCGGCGTCGGTGGCTCTGCAACTGGAACGCTATCCATCATGCATGATGACGCGCACGGCAGCGGGGGACTTGGTGCGGATATGAACGCGTTGTTGGACGGCGGCAGCAGTGATGATGACCAGCTCAATCCGAGTGCGCTGCTGGACTCGCCCAGGAGTTCCCGGCGACTATCGTCACGAGGTGAGCGCAGCACGGATGCGAGTCGCGTCACTTCTAGTTGGTCTTTTGTTAAAGTGAGGCCTTGGGGGGAAATGTAAACGTCCCTTGCAAGGAAAGGAGCTTGAAGAAAGCATGTTACTTGGGAATACAAATGCTCAAAGTGAGGAGTGCCTCCCGACTACCGCCACTTTTTCACCCACCCTAGACTTCTCTTAGAGCTCACGCCACGCATCGGGAGCTCCGAGGAGGGCGAGAGCTCCGTGCTTCCGTCGCAACGTAATGACCATGACCCAAATGCCTGTTGTGTGCGTTGCGCAGTTATCCCGCCTTAACTGTTCGGGTTCCTCGAGATTCATTAGTGTTCCTCTTCTTCTGCAAATCGCAGTCTGTTCTTCTCCCGCCGCGCGCCCTCATGATCATGCTTTGCTTTCCCTCACCCTTCTCTTCAGCCACTACCTGAATTTCCCACCTTCCCCCCTCCCTTTCAGCTTCCGCAATGGCCTTCTCTAACTCACTGGACCTGCGCCCCGCAACTGCGGCGGTGGTGAGCAGCTCGTCGATGACTCGAGGCGACCCGAACACACCACGTGGCATCGCCATGGCCGCGGACAGCGGCAACCACCATGCTATTATTAAGCAGGTGCGGGCATCGCGTAAGGATGACCGCTGAACGGCAGGACGGAAATGAAGGGGTAAACGGAAATTTGCCCCTAGGCAGCACGATGAGGAGGAGGACGAGGAGAAGACGCCGGGTACAATACAGCATGCAACCATTGTGCAACAGCATGAGAGCGTGCTTGTTGTTGAAAAGGCGTTTTGGAGGTTAAGATGGCCAGATGGAATGCATCTATCCTGATGAGGAGTGGAGTGTGAGGGAGGCGATTTTATTTCTGCTGCTGTGCTGGCATTCGTCAAAGCTGCTGCCCAAAATCCTGCCGTCAAGGAACTCCACTCGTGGCACGCCGCTACTTCTGAATTCACATTGACGGCATTATTTCCCTCCCACCATCGCCCATCAATGAGCTCGTGCACAACACAGTGCGCTCCCTTTCACCGCTGTCTTCGGACCCTCCCCTTAAAACGTAATAGAAGTTCAAAAATGTTGGGTCGTTCAAAAATTGCCCTTTCGAAGCACCCCGGATCCGCTTCTTCCGTTTTACCACCCCACCTGATCTCTCTTGATTTTCCACCGCCCCGATCAGTTCGTGGCCCGCCCTTTTTTCCGCGGCTTTCTGCTCCGCCCGCCACAGGTGGACTTAGGCGGTCTGTCCGCCTCGCTCTTTACCCCAAATCCCAACAGCGGACGTGAGACCAGCAGCTCTCCCGCCTCCACCGCGAACAACCTAGCCGGCAGCAACGCCGACATCCTCATTGTCAGCAACCCATCATCCCCAGACCTCCCGCCAGGACGGCCGGATCGCAGAATGGCAGCGGCTAGCACCTCCGGAGCCCCCACCTCTATGCTGAGACCCCCTGGACCGCCCAGCGGGGACCATGCGCTTGTCGGCACAACGTTCCTGAGCCCAGGCAGCGGCGGGGGTAGCGGCGGCAGTGGCGGCGGAGCTGCGACATCCGGGGGCGGAGGTTTGCAAAAGGTCTTAGCCTCTCCCAAAATGCCCATGTCTGCGATTCCACCGCCGTGGGGCGTCAGTGCGCGGGAAGGGGCATTTGGAAACGGCCAGGCGGTGGATGGCACAGGCGGGGCAAGCAGCTTGCAGGCCTTGGCGGCGCGGCCGCTGAGCAGCAGGGGCCGGCCAGGCGCGGTCGCTGCTGTGACAGCTGGTGCCGGCGGGGACAGTGTAATCGTCAGTCCGAATGCGGTCTCCACAGCGGCCGCACGACCGGGATCTGGTGTCAAGTGGGCAAAGCCACAGCAACAAGTCAAGGTACAAGTTAACAAGCCTATGAGGATTGAGACTAGATCTGCAACAAAGAAGGGGTGGGGGCCCTACAGTCTACAGTTGTTTGACATTCGTTTTCGTAATGCGGTCCAAGGGATTTGGCAAGCCGATCTCCCAAGCGCGGCCGGTCGTCTTCTTCAATGTGGTTAAGTAGCAACTTAAATCAAATGTGCTTGAACAACATCCTCAGTGTGAGCTGAATAGGCTTCGGGCCTGCTCTGCCCTCCGAATATTCATCCTTCCTCCCCATCATCGTTTAGTCCGTCATTGACCGGAGATCAACCCCTTTCACTCTCCCCGCCGGCTGCAACTGTGAACCACAGTCGGATACCGGCGTGGGAGCCCCCGTCATGGACCTGCCACCAGAGGCCCGGCTGCTGGCAGCTGAGGCACAGGGCCTGCCGCGGCCCCCCACTCGCCAGGTGCAGAGTGCCCGCCCGCCTGGATCCCGCGGTGAGATGGAGCTGGACCCCTCGGTATGGCAAGCCAATATCGCCATGCAGCTGCAGCGACCGCCCAGCCGACAGAAGCCTCCCCCCGAGGCATTGCACTTGTGGACGCCGGAGCAGCAGATGGGCATGCTGGCGACCGGCGCGGGTCTGGGCCGGCCGGGAGGCGGTGGACGGCCAATGGGTGGCCGCCCACAAAGCGCGGCACCGGCCACGTACCGGAGCACACGACCCACGTCAGGCCCCAGCGTCAAGGCGCAAGGTGGGTGAGGCCCAGATGCGTGGCGTCGGCCCAAGCTGTGCAGTGCCTGGATACTCTCATATCGTTCCTGAATGATATTTCCTGCCGTGGTTGTGTGTGTACGTTAATAGAAGACACCTTATTCGGGTGAAGACGGGGTGGAGGCGCGGGAAAAGGGAGATCACCGTCCGCAGGCGTAGCTCCCGGTTTCCCCATCACCAATCTGCTTCGCTTCGGCCATTCCATATCCTTAGCCTATAATTAATCCTAGTCGTAGCAAGGTCTCCCACGTTGGGCTTCCATTATCCGTTGCTTCCGAACTGCCCTGCTTACTCCAGACGTTGCGTTGGTGTTGCCTTCCTGCTCCCGCAGGCCCCGTCGGTGAGGACGTGGCTGGCACATCCGCCCGGCCGCCCTCGCGGCAAAAGCCCCCGCCGCTATCCACGCTGCTGGAGCATGACGACTTCCCGCCGCCGCCTGCCGGGTCTCGCCGGCAGCGGCCTGGAATGGACCAAATGGACGTTGTCGTGAGCGACTCATCGGAAGAGGAGGATGACGATGATCTTGACTTGTGAAGTTGTAGCGGCCCCGAGGTCGCGATTTTAGGGCATTCAAAGGAGCCGGATGGAAATGCGCTGTAGTTTCAAAATCAGCCAAATGCGATTTAAATCTTTGCAAGCGCGTAATGATCAGTGTTTGTGAGTCGTGTAACGCTCGCTTCGTAACGTTTCTTTGAGGTGATTGCGGTCGGAAAGATGTATTAGGTTGGGCCGGCGGCTTAGAACCGGTGGCAGCTTGGAGCTGCTGACGGCGGCGCACATCTCCTGGTGTTTTGTGAGTTCCTTGGCAGCGCGCGTGCGTGCCAGATGCGTCGTTGGACCATCGCACCATGTTGCCTTGTGCACTGTATAGAAGGGGGTTATTTTGATAGCAGCCGGGTTCGCATGTTTTGCGTGGGTAGGCGAGCGGTTGAGTTGGCACTGCGGCCGTACTTGCGGCAGCATCCGTTAACTTGAAGCTTCTCTGCAGGTCGCAGGACCGGGGTAGGCAGGGAGGCAGGGGTGTTCAAGGAAACGCACGGCGTACAAGCGTGACGCAGCTTGAAACGCCGGCTTCATGCGGGATGCGAAACTCGCGGGATGTGGTGTGGCTCAGCGTAAGTCAAGGGCCTGCGATCCATGTTGGAGTGCAATTATTGAATGAATGTTAGTCGTTTGTGTGAGACTTATTTTGGGAATAGGAAAAACACTTGCTTGTTATTACTTCGGATACTGGCCCGCTCCAAACGGCCCACGTGTCGTTCTGGGAGCTTCATATAGCGACACACCTAATTAGGTGCATTCCTGCCTTCTTTCAACCCACGCGGCGGTACTTATGCTATTTCTTGAGTACGGATGGTCGTACGGAACGTTATATTTCGGGTAGCATGCATTTGGGGTCCGGGTGTCTGCGGGCTTAGGTAGTTATGGTAGTATACGTTTGTATAGGTGCGTGCCGCCGAATCAGAAGATTCAGTGTGGGCAAGCGAGTTCGTGTAGGGCGCTTAGCTGATTGAGGGTAAACCATGTGGATGTGCCCCACCTGATCATCGTGTCGCGCTCCCCGTTTTGGGCGCCTGCTCCGGTGGCGTGGCACGAGTAGTCAGTGCCTCGTATTATTTGTCGACATTCACCCATACCAAGTACCGTGTTCGTTATTATCATGGTAAATTGAAAAGAAACGATAAGAGCATGCTGGGTGAACTTAAGCCATCACCTTGCGGTTGAAGTTAAGCTATCACCTCTGTCGTATTATGGGCATGCTTGCAACCCTTCTGCTGTGCTGTAAGAGGGGCTGGCAGATAGTCTGGATGAGTTATAAGAGCACGATGTATGCGTGTGCGTCATATTCGAGTGTATTGATCTCATATCTGCGAAATGGAACATCCATACAATGAGATGTACACTTGCGAGAGGTGCGGTCGGGGCGTGCTCCAAAATCGAGGTCGTGCATGGTCATTGATGCTCGTGAATTAATCCCTCCCCATGCAACATCTTGTCGACGGCTACTTTTCCGATAATCAGACCTCGGTGTGTGCATTGCCAGCCGATTCTTGCAAGGACTTACACACGCCCGAGCCACCCCGGGCAAGAAGACACAGATCACAATAGCCCACGCACAGCGAAACACGTATTACACTCGTGCAAGCATACATTAAATCTAAAATGTTTTTTGCGCATCTCTTCATCAGAGTCTCGCTTCCATCGTAGATTTTCCAGACGCTCAACGCAATGTTGGGATGTCCAAAGCTTCAGATTGCCTCCTAGCGCCTAACGTGCGCATTATGAATCCCTTTTCCCCTACACCTCCACGCACATCTGTGTCTAAAGAACTCCCAGCACTTAGGGTATTAACCCTGGTACTATAAGCTCTTGAAGCAAACACAGGCCATGACGTTGCCAGTACCCACACCCCCATGCGCCGGTTGCACAAGCCAGGCACGCAAAACAAAACAGTTTTGTCAATCTACCCTCGTCGTTTTCCAATGTACATGATTTTTTTCTATCAACAAAGATGCCCACATTCGATGGCCAGCAGATGGCCAGCATGAACCAGGTCCTCGCCTAAGCATTCCTTCGGTCCGTATGCATTCCGTCATCTCGCGACGTGTCCAGCATATTTCGTCCTTTGTGCAGTGCTCGAACACGCGCACCTGGTTCATCAGCCACGTATCTTTCGTGCACGTCTACCCAGAAAATTTAAGTTTCAGCGAGTTAACATGGTGCCAAATGTACCGCTCCGGAAACAACTTCCCTCCGAGGGCTCTACCCTCGGACTTGCGGCAAACAGAGTCTGACGTGCTGCATGATGCGGCCGGATGCGCCTGAAACAATCCAGCACGGCCAGCATCAAAAAGGACGCCGCGTGAATGTACTGTGTTGGCCTCCGCCCTGATTCAGCCAATCATGCAGCGGGCTGCTCGGCCGGTCACTGCCTTACGACGGTGGGTAGATGCGGATGATCTTGGCCTTGCTCAACTTGCCGCGGCACTGGGGGCACTACAGACAAGAACAGAAAAATAGGCCGGAAATGTGCGCGGCCACGTTCATCAGCGGACCGTGCCAGCAAGCGTCAAGATATTTAGCACAATGGGCCAGAATATGCATCGCATTGTGTGTATCCCCTTCGTGATACCCCCCTGTACTATTGCGCAGTTGGGTCAAGGATGCCGACGCAAGCAGGGGCCCAAAAGCAAACCAACATGCAGTGCGTACACGCAGTCGCAACGACACCGCCTTCTTTGCAAGTGGAGGTTCTCCAAAACGTTATACGGAAGTAAGAACTCTACTTCACGTATTTCAAATTCCTGGTGATGCCCGGCCCACATTTCTGGTGATGCCCGGCCCATAATTGACGGATCGACAATGTGCCCCGCTTTGCTACAAACTTCCAATCCCCTTCGTGCCAATTCCAGTACGCAAGCTTGTCGCGAGTTTACCCAGCGGCCCCACACTGAGCTCGGGTGTTAAGTAACAAGGGGCCATGTACAATACAGCCACATAAGATACCAACAAGCACAACAACTGACTGGCATGATGAAGCGGACCATATTGGACTGTTGCTTTGCAGTGGATCTGCAGCATGCATATGGATCAATCCCACTAGACCGCATTCCCACAGTTATTAATTACTTACGATCGCTGCGTGCTTCACCCTGCACGCGACATGAACGACCGGTGAACCCCCGACTTACGGTGCCGCTCTTCTTCACCCAGGCGCTGATGCACTTGTAGCAGAACATGTGCCTACAAAATAAGCATGTTCATTGGTTACGTGGATCCCCTTCAATAAGCCAATTACGAGTCAAAAAACGCCTGGAAGCTGGCCGTGACTGTGGCCTTACCAAGCCCAAATAAACTGCTTGTGGCGCACCGGAGCCACTCACCCACAGACGGTGGTAGCCAAGTCCCCATCCATGCGCTCCATGCAGATTACACACTTGTACCCCTTTGGGCTAGGCGGATCTTGCGGCGGCACCGCTGCGACCACGGGTGCAGCCGCTGCTGCGGCCCCTGTTGCTGTCGCCAGTGGCAGAGTAGCGGCCAACGGCGCGATCATATTCAGCTGGCCCAGACCGGCGGTCAAGGCCCCGAACAGAGGCAAAGCCCCCGGGACCAACAAGGGCATTCCTGTACCGCCCACCCGTGGCCGCGACGTCGTGGCAGTCATAACAACATCATCGTCAATTTGTAACCTTGGCCGCTTGACGACGTTGACCCGTGTGATCTGAACGTCGTCGTCATCATTCGTGAGGTCAATGACGTCCTGCGTTTATTTGTACGGACAGGGAAAGCCTCAAATATAATAACTACTTTGAAGGCACTAGACCATGCGCTATCAAGTACCTGTCGCTCTAATTGCCGTCGTGCTACTAAACGCCGAGCCGGCTGGCGTCGCCTCCCTGTCGCTTCGTCACTCTTGCCTGTGGGTTAAGGTCAGACCTGGGTAAGGTTATACTTTTGTACAAGATACGGGAAATAAACAGCCAAGTGCCATGGTATCTCACCTGATGATGTCCTGCTAGAACCAGCTCCGGTTCGCTGTGGCAATGAGGCGCGGCAGGGCGAAGTGGTGCATGGTCAGCCGCTGCAAAGACCTCAGTCTCCAAGGTAAGTCTTCCAGCTTACTTGTCGGGAGCTAACTACTTCGGACATCCCTTCTTCTCCCTTCTCCCTCTGGCAAGTCTCAGTGTGCAGGGACTCGCTTGCCGTCGGACCACAAGTCGAACTTTAGAGACTTTATAGGTCTTCCATAAAAGTTATTTAAATCACAGGCATTAAAGATAAGTCCGCCAAAAGGCGCTTCTTGTGCCGCAAACACAGTGGAACCGGCGTTATGGCTCGGACACCAGACAAGGATACAAGCTAAGGAAGCACCTACAGAAAGGAGAGGATTACCATCGTATTATGATAATACATTATGCCAATGCTCAGACGCACTTGTTTGATAGTGTACGAGACTGGGCTCCGAAGTTAAAAATTTACCATGCAACACCCTATTCATGAATGTGTTACGATACAGTAAGTTGGTTAGCTAATGTTGGTGTTCTATTCCAAACTTATGACTTAATGCTTACCGAGGTCAAGCGAGTCTTAGGCAAAAACTTCTTCCATGCGTTCGGTTCGGTCACCTAGTATGCTCTGGCAAGACATGAACCTCAAATTCGACAGCGGTTCAAGCTGCCTTTTCTTTACTGTCAAGTCAAGTAGCGCCAGTCTTTTCAAGGAGTCCAGGGCCCTTCCTGGTGCCTTCAGGCCCGCTATCCGATATTTCAGTAGACGTGGTAGATGCAACACCCTCCTGCAAAGCCAACTCAAGTACTCGTGGGTCCGTAAGTGTCGCTGCGGTATGACGTAAGCTAAGCTGAGAGGTTTGGGCTGTCAATATGTACCTTACAGGCAATTAAGGGGCAAACCCAATAAACTGCTAATCTGGAACCCGTTAATTATGAGTACGCGTTCCCGTTTGCGCACGGAACGCTGCTCAAAGCTGTTGAGGGGCGCCACGCCGTGCGGTATAATCGTGCCGTGCATAGGACATCTTTGGCTTTGCTTCGTCTGCATCTAAATCTCGGTGCTCTTGATTTCGAAGTGGGAAACCACGTCAGTTTTATAACATGTTAACTTGCCGACCGAATAAACTGTTTGCTAGGCGCTAAATTTGGTACGGGGCCCTTTTTGAAGTTTATGTCGGCCCCCTCATGTGCCTTACAGTATGTATGATGGGCTCACCGGCTGTGACCTTTAAAATGCATTTACGACATAAACCCCTGGATGCGTCACTTTCATGGTCATGGCGTTTGCATGTGTCGCACTTGCCCCATGGAGGGTATCGTTTACCGCGATCCACGCGCTGACATGTTGGTATTTTTGCCCACGCAAGGAACCAGTTAGCCAGGACCACCTCGTGTACGGCTCATATAAGTCCTGATGTCGCCGTATTGGCATGGCTATACAATGTACAACGAGTGTGCCAATTATGCCACGTGTCCTTATATTCGTTGCTGCATGTGATTGCCGTTGTAGGGCCGCCTTCATTGCGAGATTGCTTCCTGTCATCGCGAAGCGCCATCGGTTTTCTTCACTTACATTTGGCCATGCAGGTCCTCGTTCTTATCTTGTTCTTATCTGCTTATGCAGATGCAGTGCGGGGGTGCGTCTGTGCCCTTTCTTACTTCCTTGCCTTAAGAGCCCCGGCCGAGCGCGACTTCTACTGCTCCTGTTACGGCAACAGCTCTTGCCTGGTGTTACAGCTCCACACCCACTGTAACGTACTGCTATGGTTCCTGTTCGATTATTGGCTGCCATTTCCTGTTAAGCCCCTTATCAACCGACAAATGCACAAGCTCGCACGTCCATGTGTTCATGCTCCGATTGCCTGCACCTGAAGGGGCCGCGGCGGTCCTCCCATAGCGTACGGCCCTTCGGGCAGCGGTGGCGGCGTTAGGCCCATGGCGTCCCCCATGACCGCCAGCGGGTTGACGACCACCTTACGAAATGCGCCATCAAAGCCCGCGGAGCCTGCTAGGTGCTGCATCACCCGCACGGGCCATAGCCTCGTGAAGATGGCGGCGAAGAGCGCCAAGAAGATAGGCAGGATTATTCGGAATACCAGGTTCAGCGCGTGGCTGTGTTCCTGTTCACGATTGCGACAGATGGGCACCTGGCCGTGGGACAGGTGCAAACCGAAGACAGCGGGACAAGGGTTAGGTTCGTGGGCGACGTGATCTTGGTCCAAAAGGGCTGCAGCTGGGTGGAAATTGTCATGGTTTGGGGGGTTGGTGCTCGGTTCAGTCCCAGAAATGAAGAGGCACATCATACGTACCAAGTAGAGCAGCGTGTTTGCGACGAAGGTGATTGTCCAGAGGGATGCAGTGGTATAAGCGGCGCGCACAAGCCGGTCGTGCATAGCTGCCGAGGAAGGTACGAATTCCCGTACATACTGGATACTGAATGGTATGGTCATCATGATAGAAATCTGGAGGGCGGCGGTGACCGTGACAGCACGAGAAGAGGAGGAGGGAAGGGGGAGAAAATCAAATAAAGCTTAGATGCCTGATGTATAGGCAACAGGATGTCTGCAGCTATAAAAGGTGAGATGGGCGAGAAGAAATCAAGTTCATCTTGCCCGGGCCTTGGAGAGACGGCGGGGAAGGGGAGCGGTAGTTAACCACAGGCTCCGCTTCAGTCGGGAGAGTTTACACTGCCAACGTCCGAAGTGTGTTGTGGCGCAATACAAATTTAACCTGTGCTGAGGCTTTTTGGATGGTTTAAATGAAATTCTGGCCCCTTTGTCCGGATCGGCAGCTTTTCGCGAAGGGCCCCACGGATCAGGCCCCACATGCGATTGTAGCTGATTGATGCCTGCCGTCGCCTGCAGGCAGGTAGCTACCAGGTTTCCGCTACCCTGATTGGAGGATGCGGTATATGTACTCATGGCAAACCTAAGAGGACCACCGCTTACCAGCGCAAAGGCTGCGTAGAACGCGTTTGAGATGAAAGGTAGGTACTTCTTGATTTTATCAGGTTCCGGGTACGACACTCCCAGTAGCACGGCGTTAACCACGAGCATGAAGAGCTCCAGCGCATACGGCCATGTCTAGAGGCAGGATGATACAGTCGCGTCGTCATAAGAACACACAGTCAACAGAGGGTGTTTAGTTTTAAATGTTGCAAACCGTTTGCACAATGAAACCGCGACGATCCCCAAACTTCCACACTTACTCTATAACCTCCAGAAAATCGAAATATAATACCAATAAGTATAATTACACCACTGAATATTGTTCCGAGGATAAGCGCGACCTCCAAGTGCGTGTCATGCAGCGCTGTAACGACCGTATAAGGTATTAACGCAAGAAATATAGCGTTAACGCCAAAATTATAAGGCGTACATAAAACTGGCTGAGTTGCGCCCTCATATGTTACCCTCGGGCCAAGCATTTTTTGCAGAACGGTAACCGCTCGCGGTTTTAGAGGAAGCTCAACTTCACCGTATTAAAACAAGCGAAAATATTCTGTATTTATTCATTGTGTCCATAAGGCCAGGCAGTTCAACCCAGAGGTGCAGTAAGCTAGCCCCACTCGCTCCTCCTCGAAAACAAATGTTCCCGCTTCCATCGCCGCTTTACCGACACGCAAAAATCAACAAGACACTCGTATGTAGCTGTAAAGCTAGAATGGAATGGCTAATTGTATCGTGCTTCTGCCGCACGTTGTCTGCGGTTACTACAACGTCGTACCATACACGACGTACACCTGCTCTAAACATAGGAAATCCTGAATGGCGAAGTGTTCAACAATGTTTTCGGCTCGTAAGCCCCACAATAATTACAGCGGCACTTTCGCCACGGCGGGCAAGCCACTCCGATTCCCATCCCCTTATCTGGCCTCTACATCTGGCCCGCTCCTATCTACATCATTCCCGGTCGTCCAGCACCAAAAGCTGCTCCTAGAGCCGTGTAGCTCGGGATTGAGGGCTTGTCATTTTTCTCTGTGCTGCTGGGTTATTTTCGTTCCCATGTATGCGTGGGAATAACGAATCCAGGAGGAAGAACGATCAAGAGGAAAGAGGGTAGTGGAGGAAGGACGGAAGGGAGGGATAGGAAGGTTCGTTGAGGTGTAATGATTTTTTGTGGCTGGGGCTGATAGCGCGCGTGTGCAATGTTCATATACTTATGTGTAAGCAGGCTTGTTCCGATAGGGCCCCGGCGTGATGATGATGCCGTTGCAAAAACTGCTGAGCAAGAGGTAGCGAGATCGATAAAATCAGCAAAACAGGAACGAACGCGACGCACTCATCACTGTTTCATCAACGGATACGTATACGTTTGTGGAACCGCCAGACCGCATCCATCATCATTATCATCTTAGCCAGCTGCTTTCGACATGCGCTGTCTGGTGCAGGTAGGGTGCCCAGCAATAACCCTCATGGGCACATATGTAAATCAAGCGAATCCCTGCCTCTCGAACAAGAATGCATATCGATATATGCATATATATGATGCTGCGTGCTGCGCGCAACCCCCGCGCCCTCCTCACACTTCCGGAAGTTGGCCCACACGATCGAAGCACGCAGCGACGAAGCCGCGCCATGGTCGCGCCATCTCAGCATTTTTCTGTGGTTTGGTTTGTGTCTTAGGATTGAATTATAAGTTTATTTATTTGTGGGGTCGGCGGCGTATAGTGGGCTTAATGTTGGGTCGGTTCAGTCTGTGTTATGTAAATTACGTATTTTATACACACACACACATATATATGTGTGTGTGTCTCACATCGTCATACACATATGTGTAATATATATATATATATATATATATATATATTGCCAGATATCAGAAATAACAGGATATTTATTATCCCATTTTATTCCAAATTGTTTTAGCTCAAAATGTGCCATTTCTTTGGTAGCAGACGTATAAATCTTCTTTAAAGCTCTAGTGACTTCTTTTAAATCCTTATACGAAACATATTTCACAGAATTCCTATTCGTTACTTAGCTCCGACAACTCCTGAACCTAACTGAACCAGCAGCGCGTGATGCAATCCGTGCGTGCGTCCAATATACACATGCCACCTCGACGGTTGCATCGATCTCTGCTGCAACGTCCTTCAGTTGTATATGTGCAGGTATCGATCCAGTTTAGGTCATTCGATTATTATTGTTCGGACCGTCCAACGCACGAAGCAACGTTGTCCAAGGCGAGTACGGACACACCAAGCACGCAAAATGTTCGTCTTCTTCACTACTGACAGTATAAAAAGGCCTCAATGGATAAATACGGTATGTACCTGAGTATATATCATCATATGTAAAATAGTTGGGTCATCTGCCCGCACTATATAACTGTACACGATCTGCACGCACATACCAAATAAAGACGGTTGCTTTCCTATATATATCTATCGTCGTCACATTCACGTCTTCACCGGGCAGCCTCGCTCGCGTCGTCTTCCCTATCGACAAAGAATACATCCGTGGATATACATCGCATCTTGCTTGCCGCACATCTGAGGTGAGCGAGCAGTACCCGACCGCAATCGATAATCTTTGCAACCCTCCGGCGAGCGTGTCTTCTTACTCCGTCAACACGTCCCTCGGGACGACCCTGATGAAATATTAATGCAAATACTGGTTCACTTCCCTTCATTCAATTCACTAGCAAAAAGTAAGATTATTAGCGAGCACATTGGATAGCATGCACGCATGCATGTATGTACGTGCATGTATATGTACCAGCCAGCAGCCACCTACTGTCGGTGCGTGGGTGCACACATATATACAGGCATTGGCCAGTCTGCCCATACATACATCCCTCAATTCCACACATATAATAATCAAAATGGCTTGCATCATGTCCACACCCTCACTTGCTCCATCAATGTATGTATATATATATATATATATGTGTGTGTGTGTGTGTGTGGCTGGGTGATCTTCACAAAAATATAATCATAGACTGGCTGGGGTCTGAAGCTTGTAATAAACTAATAGCCCCATCATGTTATTTCTGCTCTGTCACAAATTTCCAACTGATGGACCAAATCAATCAAGAATAGTTACCATTAGGGTATCTTTTACACGTACCCCCTCTCCCCATATTATTTGCCAGGCAAGGACAGGAGTTTTCACCAGTGATGACTGGCTCTTGCAAGTGCGTCATCATTGTGACTTGGTTGTCAAGAACAAGGCAGGTATGTACGCATGTATGTCGTCTGATATATTATTAGAGAGCAGAGCAGGGTTCTTAGGGCGGGAGTTTGTGAGGAGGAGGTTTGTGGGAGTAGGAGGGGGAGAGAGGAGGAGAGTTGGAGAGAACGGGTAGGCAGTCTAGTGTTGAGGAGGGGCAGGGAGAGGGTGGAGGGTCGTGTGGCTGGAGGAGCCTGTGTCCAGGCACCGGGTTCTGAGGGTTTTGGGGGAGGCAGTGAGAGAGATCTTTCCCTCTTGTGCAGTGCAGGTGTTTGAGGGGCCAGCTGTGGGTGGGGCCGGGAGGCTTTCTAGGGGGGCGCCAGCTTGGCTCGTCATCCCCCCCTCTGTCTTTAGCTGGGTTCTTCCTTCTTGGCTGTGTTTGAGTGTGCTCTCCTGTTGGCGTCTCACCTCTGAGGGTTCCTGTGTGTTTTTGTCAGGCTCTTGCTAGGTCAGGTTTGAGGTGGAGGAGAGTTGTAGTAGTCGTACACACTCTAGCACAATATACATGTGCAGATACACGCCATCAACATCTCGAGAGGCCTTTGCGGCTCTCTACTACAATGGTAGTAGTAGAGATGGAACATTGGCGGAGACGGAACGTCGGATTTAATTCCTGAGGTCGCCAGTTCGATACCAACGGACAGCGATGTCTCAAATCTGACATGATTCAGGTTCCCTGCGGAAAGTTGGAGAGTAGTTGACGGCTAATAAGCCTGATATTATATAAATCCGTGAGAGCTAGGGCGCATGATAGATAGCACATGTCGCGACGTGGGATTGAGTAAACCTTCCCATGGCCAGGGTAGGCAATGGTTAATATTGGTTGATGGGGCCTTAGCGCCCGAGACGTGCCCTCCAGAGGGGGGGGAGTGTAGTAGTCGTACACACTCTAGCACAATATAGATGTGCAGATACATGCCATCAACATCTCGAGAGGCCTTTGCGGCTCTCAACTACTACAAGAGTGGTCCCCTTCTTTGTGCAGCTAGACGCCCCCTGTTTCTTTTGTTCCCTCCTTGTTTTCGTGGTGCTCCTCAGTGCTCTGTTAGTGGCCAGGCTAGAGCCTCTGAGTCTTTCTTTGCTCTCGCTGGTCCGAGTGAGAGGGGGAGCACGTGGCAGGACAGGCAGACAAAGCCACGTGCCCCTCCCCTGCGCTGTGGCTCAGGCCGGTCAGGCCCCTTGGTGCTTGTCCTTGTAGGGCGAGTCGCCCACAGTGTAACACCCCAACATATTATTATTGGGTATTAGCTGCAACATCAAAATATGCTGTTACACAATAAGGTGTTATGCAATAACCATTGCCTTGCACTACATACTGTAGTATTCTGGGGTGTCTATGGGTAGTATCTGGGATGACACCTGCTGCTGCTCATCTTCTATCTGGTGATCAGGCCTTTGCTGTAGGTGGATATGACAGCAGCGAGTCAACACGTACTTTACAAATGCTTGTTTGCATGTGTGCTTCGTTTGATTGATCCATATATTGGTTTTTAACAAGCAAAGATTGTAAAGGAAAGTGCTTAAGATAGTAGTAGTCTTAGGCAGGTATTGTATAGTAGCAATAGCAGTATAGTTCATGTACTGTACTTGTAGTAGTTGACAGCCGCAAAGGCCTCTCGAGATGCTGATGGCGTGTATCTGCACATTATAATGTGTGTACGACTACTACACTCTCCCCCCTCTGGAGGGCATGTCGCCCCATCAGCCGATGCTAACCATAGCCTACCCTGGCCGTGGGATTGTTTACCTAATCCCATCACAACATGCACACCAATCTTGTGCCCTAACTCTCACGGGTTTTCCTAGCCCATGTTAGCCTTCAACAGCACTCCATCTTTCCATTGGGAACCTGAACCATGTCAGGATCAAGACCTTGCTATTCTTTGGTATCGAACCAGCGTCCTCAGAATTCGAATCTGATGTTCTGTCTCGCAATCATTGTAGTAGTTGAGACCCGCAAAGGCCTCTTGAGATGTTGACGGCATGTATCTGCACATTATATTGTGCTAGAGTGTGTACGACTACTACAGTACTGCTAGATAGCTGTTGCAGAGGTTCAGAGTTTGCCACTGCTACATAACTTTATTCCTAAGCTTAAAATTAGGCCAGGTGTGATTGTGGATTGCTTAAAGGTCATGGATGGAGGCTGTATGGCTGGTCAATGTGTTTGCTTAAATGCATTCCTGGTGCGGAGGACTTCTGGGTACGGGTTGCTCCCTACACTGCAGTATTCCAGCTCATATTGCAGGGTGAGGAAGCGAACCTCTACGGGTCTGTTTTCATGGTCAACCTCAGCTCAAAAGCTGCAGGCACTAGTAGTAGTTTGTCAGCCACTATCCTGGTCATAGCTGGTACCTGAGCATGTAAAGGAGCGCTATATGCATCCATTGGTGGATTGAAGCTGTGACCAGGACAGGAATGGCTGATGAAGTGCTACTGGTGCCTGCAGCTAATGAGCTGAGGTTGACCATGAAAGCAGACCCGTAGATGTTAGCTTCTCACCCTAACTGTAACATGAGCTGGAATACTGCGGTGTAGGGAGCACTCTGTACCTTGTGGAAGTCGACAACACCAGGAATCCATTTAAGCAAACACATTTACCAACCACACAGCCGCCATCCATGGCCTTTGCATTCAGCCATCCACAATCACACCTAGCCCAATTTTAAGCTTTGTTTGATAAATAAAGTACTGGAATGGGCACCGTACATGAGGCAAACACTACTGAATCTGTATACAAGCAATATAGTACGTAGTATAGTGACAAAAATGTCCCAGGTTCTGCTTCTTGTTATAGGAAAAGCAGGCCCTTACTTGAATTCTTCTATTTTCTCATTGGATCACGCATATTTCCCTTCCTATCCCTCCCTGCCTCATACCTTTTCTCCCTCCCTCCCTCTTTCCCTCCAGCTCCTTCCCCATTTCCCTTTACCTCCTTCCCTCCTTTCCTCTTTCCCCTCCCTGCCTCATACCTTTTCTCCCTCCCTCCCTCTTTCCCTCCAGCTCCTTCCCCATTTCCCTTTACCTCCTTCCCTCCTTTCCTCTTTCCCTCCCTCTGCCTCCCTCCCTTCTCTCTCCCTACTCCCCTCCCTTCTCTCTCCCTACTCCCTCCCTTCCTCCATTCTGCCTTCCTCGTTTCTCCCGCCCTTTTCTTTCCATCTCCTTCCTTGATGACTCTGATTTCTTTCACCCCTCTTCCTTCTGTCTTCCTTCCTTCTGCCACACTTTTCTCTCCATACTCCATCCTTCCGTTCCATCTCCCTCCATTATCCCTTCTTACTCCATCCTATCTCCCTACCTTCCTTATCCCTGTATGGTTTGCTGAAAAGCATTGTATTCATGTTTGTTAATATATTCTGTTGGGGTGTTACACTGTGGGCGACTCACCCTACAAGGGCGAGTACCAAGGGGCTTGACCGGCCCGAGCCACAGCGCAGGGGAGGGGCACGTGGCTTCGTCTGTCTGTCCTGCCACGTGCTCCCCCTCTCACTCGGACCAGCAAGAGCAAAGAAAGACTCAGAGGCTCTAGCCTGGCCACTAACAGAGCACTGAGGAGCACCGCGAAAACAAGGAGGGAACAAAAGAAACAGGGGGCGATTATATATTCTGTATAAACTTCGCAGCTCATGCTTAATAAAGAGCAGTAGGTTCGTTCCTGAAGTCTGGAAAACCTCTTGAAATTTGTAGACATTACCGGATCAGTTCCATCATTCATATAATATTCCATTTTATCTCAGTACATTAATATATGTGCGCCAAGTCTGCCGGTTTGAGCCAGACACGGTCCTGTTGATGAATGGTGTTGATGTAGCACGTGCACCTGTCCCATTGCCAGTACAGGCCTACACTGTTGAAGTCTGGTACAAATCTCCAGCACCCCATCCTGTGGGTTCTGCTGATTGCTTTGAACCCATCCTGAGTATCTCACTTTCATCTGCAGAGTTGGTCCTGGCAGACAATCGGGTACCAATGATTTGGGTCGCTCTTGCTGGTCGCCCCCTGAGGGTGCTTGTCGATACTGGTGCCAGTGATGACTTCATCTCATCAGCACAGGTGAATGTGTTGTGGTTGTCGCTCACACAATAATGTTGGTTGTCACATTACCGGTCACATTGCCAGAATGCATATATTAGACCGATCTATTGATGCATAAAAATAAAGCTCAATGCAAATATCACAATGCACCTAATCGTAGTTGTCAGGTGCCTTACTGGGTCACATGGTCCGGTGCATGGGTGTGAGGCCAACTGTGATACAACAGGATCAACCCCGGCGGTTTTTCACCTCTGCCGATGAGATGCATTCGTCACAGGTGCGAGTCGTCACTGGTGCGCAGTCATCACTGGTGCGACCAGCAAGATCGATCTAAATCATGGGTACCCCATTGTCTGCCATGACCAAGTCTGCGGATGAAAGCAAGACACTCAGGGCAGGTTCAAAGCAATCGGCAGAATCCTCAGGATGGGGTGCAGGTGATTCGTACCAAATGTCAACAGCATACGCCTGAACTGGCAACGGGACAGGTGCACCTGCTACATCAACACCGTCAATCAGGACAGTGTGCAGTTCGAATCGGCAGACTTGGCGCATACCCACTAGCAAAGCCGAGGCTTTACACCGGCTAAAAGCAGGTAGAAGTACACATGCAGCCGTGTCTAGACGTTGACTATGCCTACATCTCCTATAGAAGGCCAGCTGTGCTTGCAGCTTGCACAGGGATGAGGGGGGAAACAAAACGGTGTGGCCCAACAAATCGATAGATGCTAGCAGTTTTGCTCGGTGCAAACAGGTTACACTGGCAAACCTTCATTTTCCGAGCTCAAGCTCGACTTGCGTGCAGCCCCATTTCTTCAGCCAACTGTAGTTGGTGTGTTGCCGCTTCGTCTCATCCTTAGCCTCGTGCGCCACCGCAGCAGACGGTGTAACTCCCTTCCTCTTGCCCCTGGCCAGATCCGAGCTCTGACCTGCGCCAGCCGACCCCCTCAGGTTACCCGAGCCGGAAGCACCACGAATCCCGTGACCTTGATCCGTACAAATGGTGGTCACTGCTGCCATCGGTGTTCTGTGCATCATCCATGGTTGACTGTTTAACTAAGATGGTTCACCTGGCACCCACATCGACCTGCACTGCTGAGCAGACTGCAGACCTGTTTTTCGACAATGTGGTTTGGTTGCACAGCATCTTAAAGAACATGGTCTTGGACCGTGGGGGTCAGTTCACGTCTAAATTTTGAGAAGCACTCTGCAAGCTAATCGGCATGCAGATTAACCTGAGCACGGCATACCACCCGCATTCCGATGGCCAGACCGAACTTACTACAACAAGTCCAAGTGGGACGTGGGCTTTTCGGAAGGACAGATGGTTCTATTGAGCACTAAGAACCTCCGTTCCTTTCCCGTGGGATCCCGTAAGCTTTTCCCCCGTTGGATTGGTCCATACCCCCTTGTGCGCATGATAGGGAACGTGGCTGTCAAGCTCACGTTGCTCCCTGACATGAACATCCACCCAACATTCCATGTTTCCCTCGTTCAACCATACCATGGCACTGAACCCACGCCTGACACCATTAATACCCCTGCAGCAGTTGAACCGGGCCCTGAGACCTGGATCGCAGGCAAGCAGAAGGTATATGACGTGGAACATGTCCTGGATTACCGGACCCAACATGTGGGCAAGCACAAACGCAAACACACCGTGCATGAGTACTTGGTCAAGTGCACCAGGTATTTGAGTGAGCATAACGAACTCTTGGGAGCCTGAACATAAATAACTTCTCCCCAAAGATGCAGCCCATCCTCGAGGACGCTAGCTTGCATGCCACGCAGTCTCAGTAACCTCTGCAGTCGATGCTGCTGGGCGCAGTGAGGACGCTGCGTGCGGAGGGGGGGATAGTTGTTGTATCATGGTTGGCCGCACGCCCATGCATGCACCGGACCATGTGACCCGGTAAGGCGCCCGGCAACCAGCAATTACATGCATTGTGATATTGGCATTGAGTTCTATACTTCTGCATCAATATATCGGTCTGATATGTGCATTCGAGCATTATGACCAGTACCGCAATAACCACTACTATAGCACGAACGACGCGAGCGCATAGGGGTTCTGGCAATCTATTAGCAAAATATTATAAGCAATAATTTCCTGTTCATTATTATGCAAATGCTTCGACCGCGTGACGCACAAGTGTGAGAAGTGCGGCTCGGATCGCGCGACGCCGTGCAGACGCTTTAGTCATGGTGTTGCTGCCGCCTTTCCCATAGCACAAGCTGTTTGCGCTGCCGCCACGGCATCAATCACCGTCGCCACTAGACTTCGAACTGCTTCCGGTGGCAACAAGTGCCGGAGGTGGCAGGCAGGGATGGCGAATTGCCAAGCACCTGTAACTGTATGCGTGGGGAAGGCCCCCCAGTGATTCCGCTGGGAGGCAAAGCCCCTCTCCCCAGCAGATAGACCTTGCAGCCGCTGCTGCTGGTTGCTCTGCAGGGACACTGATCGCCTAGTGGGGGCTGTGGGGGCATGTGGTCGAGAGCCCGCAGCCGGCAGCGAGTGAGTGTTGGCCCGCCATTATTGCCGGCCTCCAGTGTGCGTGATTGTGTCTTGCAGCAGTCCCAGCTCCAAGGCCGGGAGTTCCACCGGCCTGTGAGCCCATCACCACCATTAGAAAGAGGGGGGAGGAATGGCCAGGGTGCCGGGCAGCCGTCTACACAGGACAAGACCGTGTGGCTCGACCGCCACTGGACAGCCGCACCTGGCACTCGTTATGGTAACCTGCCCGCCTGTGAGCCACTAAGATTCCCTGAGACTCTCCCCACTCCATTGTCTTATGGTTAAGGCCTCCTGCCTGTAATCTCTTGTAACAGCTCACGGCCCTGCCCAACCACCACCCTCCATCACCGGATATGATCCCTCCCCTATGATACCTCCCCTTCCCCTCCCGTGGTGGAGATGAAGACCAAACCTACACAAATAGAACCGTTGCACACGTGGGCTGTTCATGATGCCCAGCATCATGAACAGCAGCTAATTCAGCATTTTGGGCTGAGTAGATGAGTAGGCTGGGTAGATGACCTTTCCTTCTTTCTACACTGAAAACTGATAGCTGGATTGGCGTTGTTCAGCCTGCAAGCTAGATAGCTAGATATCACCTAGTTTAGCTAGACTCAGTGCATTTCATAATTAGACACGTGGATAGGTGCGCCCAAGTGGCTCACGTGAGTGACTTGCAGGCACCACGCACCACATTGATGCAAGAATCCGGCGCGGGCGCTGGCCACACTGCACGAGTCCGCAGGCCCAAGATTCAGGCCCTGAGGGTCATCAGGCCCCGTGGCCAGCAACAGCCAGCTATTGTTTGCCCCACAGATGAGCTGTATGACTGGTTGTCTAACTGTAGGCCTGCTACACAGCAGCACCCTGCATTTCAGCCGGTCACACAATCGGAGCCCATGCATGCGTGAAGAACAGACACTTATATACATACACTTACATACAGGTTATACCCTTAGTGTGCCTTAGATAACACTGGGCTGCTGTTCCGCAACCCTCGTATGATATCCTCGCTCGGCCCCACGGCCCTCCTCCAGTCACATGCCATACATACCTAAATAGCCGCCTTCATGCCATCCGCATTGCCTGCTGTTCCTCGGGTTCCCCTGCTGCCGCCTAATCAACCTTCATGCATGTCGCCCTTTCCCATTAGCGTCCTGCCATAAGCACAGATGCATGGATGCGGCCCTGCCAGCCAGATCCTGCCAGATTCTCGGTGCGCAGCACGGGCCAGTAAACACATGCCATCAACGTTACAGCCACCCGCCGGCTGGGCACGTGTGCTCTATCTGTTGTACATGTAATGTACGTACTACTCCGTCAGGCTCCTTCACGGTCTCTCCACACGGTAACAGTTTTCACCTCTTCGTGAATTGCCCAGACAGCCACTTAGAACCCGCTTTTCATTTGCAAGCCCCTTGGATGGATCAGAAACACATTAGTGCTGCAAGCCCTTAGCTATCGATAGTCACTTGCTAGAACCCTATCGCGTAGTTTCGGTATACGTACTGAAACGCTGCACCTTCGTTGGCTTGAGCAATTTCTAAAACGAGTTGATTTGTTCGCCAATAGCGGACCCTTGATAATCCTTATATGCGAAATCTTGAAACTTGGTTTGAAGCAGCCAGGTAGGCCGCTCTGCGCAGAATAGGTGGAGATAGGTAGAGGTAGAGCAAACTGGAGCAAATGCCTGCTAACAGTTCGCTCGCAACAGTTCAACAAAGAAACTCAAACTGATCGCGCATTGATTTTGCTTTTTTGTTGACATCGAAGCCGTAACTACGCCAATGTTCATATTTTACGTTGCCACTGCTGGCCACAAACCGTTTTGTAGCCATATTTGATGCATGAGTTAAAGCCCTTGGACGACAGCCATTCAATATATAGTACACATCTGATGAGTTAACTCGGTTAAAGAAGAAGGTGTGGTTCAGGGCGTAAAGCCCCCTCTGGCTCCCACATGACTGACACATACGGCATAACCCACATCGCTTTTCCGAAGGCCTGCCGCTGCACGCGAGGCATGTGAACTGCCCACATGCTAACCTTACCTCATTACATCATGATAAATCTTTCGAGTGATTTCCGTTACGTCACGCAGACAAGTCTTCGCGTCACGAACTCCTCTGCAGGATGCCGCCCCTTAGACAGCTGCCATCAGGCCCAACGCTTGGTCTTTGGACATCCGCCTGATTGTTCCGGCTACTACTGTGTAAGGCATAGTTTGTGCCTCTTGTGGAAATGATGCATCCAACACCGAGTGCAGCAAGTTTTGGTAATAGCATTATTACAAACGCAAAGGGTGTAAAAAGCAACGCAGTGGTTCCAGTGGATACATGTGATGGGCAGTTAGACGCCGCTGAGGGAGGTGCCTCTCCTTTCGGCCTTGGTTCTCCGTTACAGGTAAAATTAATATATAAAAGAATCATAACAATTCATATTTCTGCTTGGTACTAAAAACTGTATTTTTTATGTCCATGCCGTTTTTTACTCAGCGAACCCTTAGGGTTCGCGTTGGGCATTGCTTGCGTCTCAGAAGTTTGTAAATGATATCATATTATTGCAGGGAGAACGTCTGGGCGGGAAATCGATCAGGTTAACAACGGGAGGAAATGAGCTTACGCCCGACTTTTGTTCTCCCGATCCATCATTATCGAGGACAAAAAGCGGGTTGGCAGACACATCTGTGTCGTATGGAAGGCAGCAAAACAGACTCACGGCGCAGCTAGCTGCCAAGCAGGTGCGCTACGAACAACCGTGCAGGATCAAATAAAGAGCACAAATTCGTACATCGTTCGACAATGTGCTTCGCTCCTTCCCATCGTTTGCCTTTTTCCCATGGTGACATCTTCCCTTTCTCCTCTCTGTAGCTGCGCCGTCCATCACAAGTACAACATTCTTTGGCCATGGATGAAGCAGCAGCAGCAGCAGCGGCGGCGGAAGAGGAGGTTGGCCCATGGGGGGCCATGAAAAAAGACCTGCAAATTCCCCCATGGAACGTCCGATTGAAGATGCGTCTTCATAAGCTCAGCCATGCACTCCTTGTGAGGCCAAGTAATCCCAGGTGCAAACTTTCTAATGAACCACCTGGTGGTATGTGGGCAGTGGCGGGCGATGATGAAGACTGCATGCGAGAATCCCCTACCCCTATCCTATGAGCTAATCATTCCTAAAACGACACGTTACGGCACATTACGGCACATTACAGCATCGTGTATTATCGTGTTTTCTGTACGACTTGTCAACTAGTGTCCTGAAAGTACGGAATCCTATATATATATACGAATGCTAATTGCAACATGGAAAATGCAAAACGTGCAGGCTTCAGACGTGGTTCTACGTATGTGTGTTGATGGCCATTCTCAGTGGCTGGGAGGTGCCCTTCCACTTCGCCTTCGTGGAACCCGGAGGCCTTCTCAGGTGAGACTGTCTCACGTGACTGCCTCTTCCCCCAACCTAGTTTACATTTTTTGGGGTCTCCGCGTCGGCAGCAGCCTTGGACGAGGAGGACAACAGTCAGCCAACCTTGACGGTTGGTCCTTGCTTCGTCAGCGACCATCACCAGCGTTTCTATGTTACTCTTCCCCCTTGATGAGTCGGGCCTCAGCTGCTTCTGTTCTGTTCTGTCTGGTCCCGTTTGCAATTCTTTAGGCCGGGAGGCCATGCCACGATAACGATAGGCATTAGTCTCATGAGACACATGTTGTGCCAAAAGGGTTACTGGAAGGGAAGGGAATACTGGGCGGTCCATGCCGTACACGTACATATGCCAAGTGGTCAGCCGTACCTCAGCCATCTGTAACTTATCGCGCACCCGTGCGCCCGAACTGCGCGACCGTCTGACAGGCCCTACAATGATTGGGTCGCCGTCGTGGAATACATCAGTACAGTGATTTTCTTTTCAGATTTTCTCCTCAAGTTCAACATAATGTATATCGACCCGGACTCTGGCGCCCTGGTGGGGTCACACCGGAAGATCGCGCGGCGGTACCTCTCCAGGTAGATGGAAGGCGGGGCCCAGCTGAAGGGCGGGGACCAACGGAAGGAGAGAGCGCGTGTTGAGCAGGCCGCTGCTGCAGCTGCTGGGAGATTAACTCGGAAGTCGTGGTGGTGGTGGTGGTGGTGGTGGGGAAGATGATGGGGGTGATCTCAGTGGTCAGCTCGGGGTCTTAGTCAACGGAGCCATAACCCCCCTCTCCATGGGTCGATGCGCTCTTTCCATTGGCGAGGAGCTCTTTTCCCAATGCGGGGAGAAGAGGAGAATGCAGTCGGGGCGCCTTGGGGGGAAAGGGAAAGAAGTTTCACACCCGCAGCAGCAGCAGCAGCAGCAGCAGAGGGGGGGCTCTGAGCTGCCCTACCCTGTCCGCCTTCATTTGCCAGATAAAGCTGCCCCGATTACTCCCAATCACGACTTCCGAGGGGGACACAAGCAAGCTCTAAACCCAACCGCAAATTCGTGTGGCTTGCCAACCACCATGTACCTAAACACACACACACACGCACAGCACGGGTGATGAGGATGTATCCCGGAGAATGTGTGACCACGCACAGCAGTACGTGTAGCATACGTGTAGTATCCTGATCAGGATATCCACGTGTAGTATCTATCCGAGACGGCCACTTGTCTATCTGGACATCTTTCGATCGGGCCTTTGCTTTATGTAGATAGGCGGATATAACAGAAACACAACAACATGTAGTACGTCATGTACGTCATGGTCAGTACGTCATCATCGGCTTAGCTAAACCTGCCGTCCCCTATTCCTGCATGTCTGCCGGAACTGAACGCAGCTGGCAATTCTACATGGACGTGATCGGCTGGTTTCCGCTGGATTGGATCTCCATCGACACGGCGGCAGCTAGGGGCGCCAGCACGAGGAAGCTGGTGTGGCTTGCCTGGATAAAGATGCTGACGCTGGTGAGCGACCCGCGGAGACCGTGAAGCGGGGGGCTGTGGGGCAGCAGCGAGGGCCAGCGCCGATTATGGGCTATGCCGCTATGCCGCTATGCCGCTATGCCGCTATGCCGCTATGCCGCTATGCCGCTATTTTGATTGTGGGCATGACATGACCAGGCAGCGAATATGCACCATGTAGCCGCGTCGTACGTAACACAGCAAACGGACTGCAACGGCCAGTGGGGGCCGCCACTGGGTCCCCGCCAGCATGGTGGGATCCACCGGGCCACCGGGCCACCGGGCCAAAGAATCTGCATGTGGGTTTGGCGCTCGCGAACCATGGGGTCATCGAGCTTGATCCACACCACACCCGGGTGTGGTGCGAAACATCTGATGTGTTAGAGCGCGGGCTCATAGCCAGCTCCGCCAGCCCACCTCGCAGCCGTTCTAAATACCTCTCCCTCTCAAAACTCCCAAGCTCCTGGCCTCGTGCCGCGTACCTCGCCGTGGCGCATATTCAAACCCTATATTTAAACCCTAAGTCTTAGAATATGGTGCTAATAAGTACTATTCATGTACTATTCATGTACGATCCCTGTACGATTCATGTACGATGCCAGGTGCGCATGTACCGCGTTTTCGAGCTCTTCGCCGACTTGGACTATCGAATGGTCCTCGGTCAAGGAACGCTGATGTTGACTCGCAACTACACGTACGTGTTCTTCACGACGCACTGGGCCGCGTGCGTCCTCTATCATATCGCAGCGCACCAGACCTTCTCCCCGGCATCCTGGGTGGGTCGAAACGCGGAACGCTTCGTGGGAAGGCCAGTGTATGAAAAGTACCTGCTGTCGCTGTACTTCAGTGTCAGCGCTTTCACGGGTCTGGGCGATGCGGCGCTCTTCGCGTCCACCGTCCCGGAGGCCGCCTTCATGATCCTGTACCTGTGAGTACCTGCGTGAGAAAACACGGTTGCGAAGAGACTATAGGACATGCGAGGCACCGTTGATGATTGAGTTCTTGTTCACGGGCAAGTTGTTGTTGTTCACGGGCATGGGAACTTTAATTATCGTTATTAGCAGCTTCTGATATGATTGTTTAATCATTAAAATGATTCTCTACATATACATATACATTATATATTATTTCGAGATCATATTATTACACATTGTTTTTGCACTGTTTTTCATTTCCCGCGCGGAGGAGTACAAAAACAAAAAACGATTGCGGAATGAAGTTTTGGAATGAAGCGAGGGTCATCGCTCCTCACGCACTACGATCAAACCTAAATAATCACCACCACACATATGCCATGCGCGAGGAGTATGCGAAGTATGCGCATGTTGGCTCCAAGGATGGCTTCAGCGTGATAGGGCGTAATTCGTAACCGAGGGCCGCGCGCCCCACCCCGGGCAAGCAAGCAAGCCAACCCCCTTTCTGCACAGCTCTCTCATTCACGAACCCTGCTGTTGATTACACCGCGCGTACCCCCACCACCCACCTACGCACACACACACACACACACACACACACACACACACACACACACACAGAACGCCCGGGGAGGTGTGTCTTATTCAGCACGTCCGGACTTCCAAATAGTCTTTCTCTCGCCGTGCACTCTCGCTGACCCTGCCTTCAGGCTGTTCAATCTATTCCTCGGCGCCTACATCCTGGGCACCGTCACCATGCTGGTGGTGAAGGGAGACGAGCGGAGCAAGGCATTTCGAGAACGCATGAGCAACCTAAACGAGTTCAGCAAAAATAACGAGCTCCCGGAGGTGCGGTGCTGATCTCAGCCTCCGCCCCATCCCCTCCCCCGCACCTGCTGCAGGCATTTGCATCTCCCCTGCTGCTTCTGTGACATCCTTTCCGCCCCTGCGGAGGACGGAGCTCGGGATAAACTGCCGGCCTTCCTGCCTACCATCGCTCGCGGGCGGGGATTCGGCAGGGTCGGGAAGGGGGCATCACCGCAGACCGCACATGTTCCAGGTCCATTCGCTAGCAGGGCCCCGCCGTATGGCCCCCAACTGGCCTATGTGTGCGCCTTCATTTTCGCCTCGAAGGCGAATATACACTCCAATGACTGTCGGCCCACCTGCTCCTGACGGCCTGGTGCCCGCACTGACGAACTGACGAACTGACAACTGACGAACTGACAACTGACGAACTGACAGACGTCTCACCACCGAGAACACCACATGTTATGTTGATTGCCTGGCGGCGGAGGACCCCCTTATCCCGTGCGCAGCAGTTCCAGGACCCCTTTATTCGCCTCCCTCTTCCTCTTCTTTCAAACTCAATTGAATCATTTTTTACCTTCGAAAAAAAGTACCTTGTAAAAAAGTACCTTGTAACAAACGTACCTTATCTTTTGGCGATAGAGATCCTAATGGCACCCCAACTACCCCCCACCCCCACTACCCCCCCCAACTACCCCCCCCCACTACCCCCCCCACCACCCCCACTACCCCCCCCCACCACCCCCACTACCCCCCCCCCCACCCCCACTACCACCCCCCCCACCCCCACTACCCCCCCCCCACCCCCACTACCCACCCCCACCCACCCCCACTACCCCCACCCCACTACCCCCACCCCACTACCCCCACCCCACCCCCCAAACCCCCCCGGGCCGGCTTCCTAACCATGGCCATGCAGCGGCTGCAAGCGGCCATGCAGGAGCACCTCGAGGTGACCTTTAACACAGAGCAGGTTGACGATGAGCACGTGCTGGGCATCTACCCCACCACCATCCGCCGCAAGGTGCTTCGCCACCTCTACATGCACCCGGTGCGGAGCTGTTACCTGTTCAAGGGCTGCAAACAGCGCTTCCTGGATGCCCTCCTCACGGTGGCGCGCGTGGAGCTCTTCATGCCTGGCGTACAGCTCCTGGTTGAAGGGGACAACGTCACGGAGCTAAACATCATCGTGTCGGGGGAGGTCCTCGTGGCGGAAGCGGGCATCAATCTCTCCGCGGCCTTCAGCCAGTTTGCGTCTGTAGACCCGTCGAACCGGTCGACAAGGCGATGGAGCACCGGCGGCGGCGACGGAAGCATCATGCGAGGGTCCTTCCCAGGGGTCCGGCGCTCGGCCAGTGTTATGGGACTCAGTGCCGCTATGGGTCGAACCTCCAGCGTGGGTCAAAACAGCATCGGGAGGAACTCCAGCTGCAATGGCAGCATCAAAGGTCCGTGCGTGGGCGTTGGTGGGATTGCGGGGTGGGGACAGGAGGGTGCGTGTGCAGGTGCAGGTGCAGGTGCAGGTGCCGGTGGCGGTGTGGGGGGAAGAAACGACAGGGGGGGAACGAGATGCGGCAAAAAGTGGAAATTGAATGACGCGCTGCGACCAGCGGATCATTCGACCCGATCGCAAGAGGATGCAAGGAGGCGAATAACTTCTTCCTTGCTTAATTATTTTATTTTATTTTTACTTATGAAATAAAATATTCTTTACTTATTTTATTATACCCTCCTTGCGTGCCTGGCAGCGTTCAATACCACACGTCTGGTTTTATTAATTATTATATATTTGTTAATGATTATTTATTAGTGTTAGAAATGGTGTGATGTGTTGTTACAGTGGGCCCCCGGGTTCCAATCTATTTTCGCCGTATTTGCGTTATGTCCAATTTTCCCGCCAAGGACGATGGATGTGTTGCGACGGCTGTTTTGGGTTATCGTACTTTGCGTCCAGTCGTAGTTGTTGAGAGCCACACGCGCCGCCGTATTCCCGCCGTATTCCCGCCGTATTGATCATGGTTCCTGATCCCCGATTCGTTGGTTGCCCCACTCCCAACCCTTTCCGGTGGGTTACGTTGATTGCAGATTTTTTGATCGACGGCGCCAACGGCTTCATGGAGATGGCAACGGGGAAGAAGGTGATGACTCGCAACAGTGGCGATGCGCTGGCGGAGGTCTCTTTCTTCACAGGTAGGTGACAAAAAGGCGTAACTAAGGGGGAAGTGGAGGAGGATTGGTCAAACAATACACACACACACACACACACACACACACACACAAAGCCGCGTGCCATTCAACTGCGTCGTGGCTCGGTCCAGTCAGGACCCGCGGTGCTCGCCTTTGCAGCAGGGCGAGTCGCCCACAGCAGCGCAGTGTAATACCCCTTAATATACATACACACACACAGACAGACAAACAAACAGACATACAAATATATACATATATATGTGTGTGTGTATATATAAAGTAAGAAGCATATTTGAATGATGGCGCAAAAGCTTTCTCGTTCGTCTTACCTGTCTAAATACCTCCGGCATTGCGGCATTCCTCCCCGCCCGCCCGCCCCCAGACGTTCCTTCTAATGAGACCATCATGTCACAGACCGTTGTCCGCGTGCTCAGCATCCCTAAGGCCGCCTGGGAGGAGCTGATGGACCAGTTCCCGCAGCAGGCGCGCATGGTGCTAACCAACCTGCAGCAACGAACCGAGAGCGCGCTGTCTCACGAGCTTCAGGAGGCGACGTACGCCACACAGTTGACGGAAGAGCAGCTCCGGATGGCGCTGCAGCACGGCAAGGGGCGACACAAGGCGGGGCTCAAACCGGACGCGCCGCCGCTGGTGGACCTCACAGGTGGATCGGGGTTGACTTGGGGTTTGGCCGGGGGGGAGTCGGGTACCGGGTGTCGAGCAAAGATGGCGATGTGTGTGTATGTGTGTGTATGTGTATGTGTGTGTATGTGTGTGTATGTGTGTGTATGTGTGTGTATGTGTGTGTGTATGTGTGTGTATGTGTGTGTGTATGTGTGTGTGTATGTGTGTGTATGTGTGTGTGTGTATGTGTGTGTGTATGTGTGTGTGTATGTGTGTGTATGTGTGTGTGTATGTGTGTGTGTATGTGTGTGTATGTGTGTGTGTATGTGTGTGTGTATGTGTGTGTGTATGTGTGCGGGGGTAAGGGTAAGGGGATCTAGGCAGTCGGTTTGTACGGGCTAAAGAGATTTGCCGGTTGTGGGGGCCTAAGTAGCGTTACCTGGGACTTACCTGACGACAACTACCTTGCCTGGAAGTGGCTGTGGCCATTATCATGACGGTAGGCGATAACGAGGAAATTGGTTGTTATTTGGTTGTTGGTTGGTTGGTTAGGGGTTGCGAGGTACGCGTGATACTGATGGATATGAACGGCAGTGTGACTCATTCGGGATGCGGCAGCTAATGGTGCAGGGCCTTATCATTTCATAACGGCGCATGCGGTGCAGGACCGCGTCTATGTGGTCCGGAAGGGAGAGTTTTGCCGTACCATCGTGGTGGTTTTGCCGTCCGGAATTACGTACGACAACGCCGCACCTCAACTGAATTCCGGACTTCAAACTTATCTCATCTCCCACATCCCCGTACGCCATCTCGGCTCACCTCATACGGCACAGAGATCCTTCCACAAAACACAATCGACTTCCTCCATCGCCTGGACGACGTCCGTGCCATCGTACGGGCACACGTACGGAAGGTGGACCAGCTGCGGACGTTCGAGTTCCTTGGCTCTGCTTCCGACGGCGACATAGAGGCGCTGCGGACCATGCTCAACCAGGGCATGAATCCCAACAGCGCCGACTACGACGGACGAACGGGCCTTATGCTGGCGTCCTCGGGCGGTCATGAGGTGAGGGATGCCAGGTTTGCGTACCTCGTGATGGTCCCACTCGCGAGAGCGTGAGACATGCATGTACGGAAACCAGTTATTAGTTATGACTAAGGGGACTAAGTGTTAAAAGCATTGTTTGCGTCTTTTTCTTAAGTACCTGAAGAGATTGCGATGAGGTATGAAAACAGCAGAATACAACAATAGCAGTAGCAGTAGCAGTAGCAGTAGCAGTAGCAGTAGCAGCAGTAGCAGTAGCAGTAGCAGTAGCAGTAGCAGTAGCAGCAGAACCAGGCTATAGCCCTATCAGCTTACGGCCAATGAATAGCTCAATGCTATCCAGCTGGGTGTGGGCCTTATAGGGCTTCGGGGCGAACTCTGGAAAGAATCTGCGCCCGCATAAACTGCCGCCATGCATAGGAAGGCAAAGCGTCGCAAAGCTGTTTACGGAGCGTCAGAACGCCACCCCTGAGGAGCACCGGCCGAACGGCAGGCGGCAAGCTTTCTTCCGCTCTCCACAGCTCCATGTGCGCCTGCGTCAGGTTGTTCCGGGGTAGCGTGTCCGCCGAGTCGCCGAATGATGGTTTCGACCCGCGGTCCCCTTTTTTCATTATCAACGACCCTGCCTTTCGTTGCCTTATTTGCTTCGTCTTGCCCCACCCAGGCGGTGGTGCGGCTGCTGCTGGACAGCGGAGCGAAGAGTGATCAGCTCGAGTGAGGGGGGTTGTGCGGCGTGTCTGTCAGCCTGTCTATCCGTCTGTCTATCCGTCTGTTTATCCGTCTGTCTATCCGTCTGTCTATCCGTCTGTCTATCCGTCTGTCTATCCGTCTGTCTATCCGTCTGTTTATCCGTCTGCCTATCCGTCTGTCTATCCGTCTGTCTATCCGTCTGTCTATTTTGCGTGTGGAGAAGGGGACCCGGAGGATCAGGGAACGGTTGCTTAATGGGGATCAGGGCGTTGGGGAGTGCCGTGTCCTGTGGTGCGGTGCGGGGTGAGCTTTATGACGTCGTAACAGTTTGCTGCGGTAGGATCGGATGAAGGGGGGAGGGGCTGGTAAGCGGTCCGGCAGCTAAACCTGCCACCTGCCACCTGCCACCTGCCACCTGCCACCTGCCACCTGCCACCTGCCACCTGCCACCTGCCACCTGCCACCTGCCACCTGCCACCTGCCACCTGCCTGACAGAGGGTATAGAATGAGTAGGTGTTTGTTTGTCCGGGCTCGAGGACCACGTAGTAATCCAGGGAACCCACACGAAAGGGGCTGCTGCTACTGCCACTGCTACTGCCATTGCTACTGCCATTTCTACTGCCACTGCTACAACTGCTGCTACTGCTGTTTCGCCCGGCCCGCATTTTCAGCGCCTTCGGCAATTCTGCGATGTGCGAGGCCGTCAAGAATGCGCATGACAACGTTATCGACGTGCTGCTCGGCTACGGTGCCACGTAAGTACGGCAATGTGTACACATACACACACGCACTATATGCCATCCTACCTACCCGCTGCTGTCATGGCGCAAGCTGTCCGGACTCAAAATTCCCCCCCCTTCCTGCCGTTCCGTAATCCGGTCCAGACTCGCGATGGACCCCATGGCGGTCGCAAGCAGCATGTGCACTGCAGTGTACGAAGGCGACCTGGTGAAGCTGCGTCGTCTGTTGCGTTCCGGCGCGCCGCCCGACGCGTGCGACTACGACAAGCGGTCGGCGCTGCACATCGCGGGCGCGGAGGGTAACCTCGCGGCCGTCAAGCTGCTGATTGAGGAAGGCGGCGCGGACCCCAACTTCCAGGACCGCTGGGGCAACACAGCGCTGGACGAGGCCCGCAGAGTGGGCGCAACACCCGTAGTGGCGTACCTGGAGGGCCTGCTGGGCGCGAATCAGCTTGTGGGGTCGGGAGTGCGGTACCGGCAGCAGGTGGCCGCGGACTTTCTGTCGGCATGCAGCACTGGGGATGTCGGCAGGGTTCGGTACATCACGCACAACTCACACCCCGGGTGTATCTTCACTGGCCTGGTGCTGGCGGCGTCTACGGGCTACAAGGTGAGGGGCAGGGGAGTTAGGCGGTGAGGGTGGGAATGAGCGAGTCCGAGTCAGGATCAGCGTGAGGGGCAGGTTCAGAGTCAGAGTGAGACTGAGGAGGAGAGTGAGACGGCGAGCACGAGGGGATGGGGCCTAGAGACGAATCGGTTACTGCTGGTTCCATTGGTTCCGTTAATTCTGTTGGTTGGTGGATCTTGGCTTTTCACGTGCAGCGCCAGGGATGCTGGCAATCCGCCACATGCCAGGGGTCACGTTCATGGACGTACCCAACCCGTGTCTCTACCGCCTTCCCTCCTCGCCCATCCCTGGACTCATGCGAACATGCAGCATTACTCGGCATGCAGCATAACGTTTTCAGTTATTGGTTTCTTAAATCCGAATCGCTCGTTTATATAAATATATGAATAAATATATTATTATTAAAAAATTCGAATAAAACATTATTTAAATATATATTGTTTTTTCCTTTTCAACACCATTTTTGTCTCCCACTACATGGCACGGCACGGCACCTCCTCAGGATGTCGCGGAGCTCCTCCTGGCCTGGGTCCCCAGCGACACCCTAGCTTCAGAAGGCCATATGGCAATGGTGGCTGCGGCGCGCATGGGTCATTCAGCCGTGGTAACTGTGCTGCGCGCAAACGGCGTGCGGCTGCCAGATCCACGCGATGCGGTGCTGTTGGGCCACGTGCGGAGTGCGGTGCTCAATGTGGACGTCCGGGCGGTGGCGGCGCTGCTGGCGGCGGGGGTAGATGTGCGGGCAGCGGATAGTGCGGCCCTGCTTCACCTGGCTGTCTCCTCGGGTTCCCTGGAGCTGGTGAGTGCTGAACGGGCCGGGCGGAGGGGAGGCGGGGGAACAAGACCTCAGATTCCGGGTCAGGGGCGGGGGCGGGGGCGGGTAAGTATTATCCGTATGTGCCGTAAGAAGCATATCTCCGTCGTCTCTAGCCCGGTCTCCCCAAGCACCCTCCTCCTCCGCGTTCACCGGGTCCCTAGGTGCGGCGGCTGGTGGAGGAAGGCGGCATGCGACCCAACGCTGAGGATTCCGCCGGGAGGAGCCCCGCCGCAGTGGCAAATGCTGCCAAGCTAACCGCCATTGCGGAGTACTTATGCTGGGCAACGACGGTGGTCGGCGCTGCGTCGGATGCTGCGGCATCCAGCTTGGTCGCCGCAGCGATGGTGCGCTTCGGCCCGCTTCGGGACTACTCCAACAAGGACGCGCACGACGAGGTGGCCCACGGGGCGACGGCGCGGGAGGCGTTCACTGAAACAGGTGCGGGGAAGGGACGGAGGGACAGACAGAGGGACAGACAGACAGAGAGACACAGAGGGCAAATCTGGGTTGGCACTCGCTCTCCGCCGGCACTCTGTTGCCATTCCCTAAACCTCTCTCCCCTTCTCGACAGAGACGGATCCTCCTTGCTCCCCTCCATGTACTCCAACTTGACTCGTATAGTTCTTCGGGGGCATAGCGGCCTATCCACCATGCCTTCACGTCCACTCCCGTGTTACCGCCGCCCGTTACGTGCGCTCCTCGCGGTTCGCAAGTGCATCACCCACCTGCCCACCTCCTCCCCAACCTCGCCAGACGACGATGATCCTCCCATGCTGCTGGCCCGGATGGGCTCCATGAGCTCGGTGGGCTCCTCCCGCCGCCTCACCGCACTGGGCTCAATGCCGCGCCAGGCCTCCGGGCGCCGGAACAATGCGCTGTGGAAGCTATCGTCCATGGCTCGGATGGCGGGTGAGTAAGGGAGTGTCTGTCTGTGTCTGTGTCTGTGTCTGTGTCTGTGTCTGTGTCTGTGTCTGTGTCTGTGTCTGTGTCTGTGTCTGTGTCTGTGTCTGTGTCTGTGTCTGTGTCTGTGTCTGTGTCTGTGTCTGTGTCTGTGTCTGTGTCTGTGTCTGTGTCTGTGTCTGTGTCTGTGTCTGTGTCTGTGTCTGTGTCTGTGTCTGTGTCTGTGTCTGTGTCTGTGTCTGTGTCTGTGTCTGTGTCTGTGTCTGTGTCTGTGTCTGTGTCTGTGTCTGTGTCTGTGTCTGTGTCTGTGTCTGTGTCTGTGTCTGTGTCTGTGTCTGTGTCTGTGTCTGTGTCTGTGTCTGTGTCTGTGTCTGTGTCTGTGTCTGTGTCTGTGTGCTGCAGCCGTATGTGGAAGTAAACAGGGCGCGTTTACATGTGTGTGTGTGTACTTGTGCGTATGTGCGTGTGTAAGCGTATGGCGTATGTGTGTGTCTCTGTTTGTCTGTGTGTGCATGCGTTCGTGCTTGTCTTCATCGTCGCATGTGTTTTGCCCCCCCTTCCCCGCCCGCGTCACCCCGCCTCCGTGCCATTGCTGCTCGCAGCCAACTTCCAAACCGAGGACGTAGAAAGCGCCCAACTAGACGGCCTGTCCGTAAATGCCGGCGCGAACAGCATGACCGCGGGCCACTCGCGGCGTGCACGTCGGGCAAGCCTGACCAACTTCCTCACGGGCCACCGAGTGGACGGGATAACTGACAACCCAGACGTTCACCCGGACTTTGCGGCGATTCTAGGGATCCCGTCCTTCAGCGGCCCGTCCATGACGCAGAAAGCCGGGAAAAAGGGCTCGGCCACGGGGTACAGGGTTTCGGTATCATCCGGCAACACATCCGGCGCCGTTGCCGGCTCCGACGCCCACCGGCGCCCCTCCGCTAGTAACCTAGGTTTAAGCACGCCGGCGACGAGTACGGCAGATGTTACGGAATTGACGAGTTTGGCGGGGCTAAGTACGGAGGTCGCGGGGTTGACGGAGCCATCCGGGAAACTGCTTGGGACGCGGGGGCCTGCAGCCGATAGGCAGGGCTCTTTCCGAGTTGGAGTCCGGCCCGTCTCACGACAGACGGGCCTGCTGCCGCCGTCAGCTTCGATGCGGCAGCGTCGGGAGGGTACGGCAGAGCTTTGCGATGCAGCGGCAGCGGCAGCGGCGGTGGCGGCAGGCCCCGCCCAGGCTGCCTCATCTCGCCCTTCGTCCGCCGCTGTCGCCGCCGCCGCCGCCGGCACCGTTGTGCCGAGCTTTGTGCCATCAACGCCGTTGGAGGGCTGCACAGAAGGCGGCTCCCAGCGCCTGTCCCCTTCCTTATCTATTTTGGAAGCGCCCCCCGACGATGCGCTGGAAGACTTTCTTAAACTCGTGCCGTCAGCATTCTCCGCGTCCAAGATGGCGGCTGCGCCGCCACAGCCACCGCCGCCGCCGCCGCAGAACCCTTCTTATTCCGCTGCTGCTGGCGGCGGCGGCGATGCCGTTATTTTATGTACTAACAAAGCTGCAATTCTCGAGGAGCAGGTTGGCGGCACTGATGTCCCGTACAGGGGCGCTTTGGCGAACGGCGATTGGTCTCATAGGACCTTGGAGAAGCGGCTTACAGCTTTAGGTCCGCCGGGTGGTCGCCAGTGATCATCGTCAGTAAAGTTTCACGTGGAGAACTGCGACAGAGACTGCGAGAGACGACGACGTGAAAGATGATGAACAAGAAGAGAAGCGTGAAGTGATTGGAGGGCAACGATAGCAATAATCCGCCGATGACATGACGGCTTATCAGATGGTGGTGCTGATGTTGATGGCGGACTGGAAGGAGTGACGGTTAAAGCGGTTGGACGGTTGGTGAGTAGTTAGCTAAATCTCTGGATTTAGGTTTGATGGGGATTGCATGGGATTAATTCCGCGGCGCGCGGGAAAAAGGCCCTGAGCTCTGCATGCAGTACCCGATTAGGGAAGCGGACTAGCGGCGCGATGGAGGGAGGCGGCGAGGGAGGGGCGGGAGGAAAGGGAGAGGGAGGAAAAAAGCAGTGGCGAGCAGCTGAAAATGATCGACTTAAAATTTGTCCCCTGTGTGTGATGTTCTCGATGTCTCGAACAAATATTTCGCAAGCCCGCCGCCTAGAATCTGTCTCATACATCTCAGGTCATCGGCCTCGCACGTGCTGGTGCGGCCACACGCTTCCCAGGGGTGGCCAGACGAGAGCGACCCCCGCAAGTGGCACCTCATCCGGGGTTGAGCCCAGCACGACATTCCTTAGAACATAGTTGCATTAGTGTGATGCTGTTGCGCCTCACTGCACCTCTACCAGCGTAAATACGGGCGCACGTAGATCGCATACACCTGAGCCGCTCCCTATCCCCCACTCCCTACCCCCTACTCCCCACTCTCTACTCTCTACGCCGCCGTGAGATAGACGAAGCGCGGCTGGACGCTGGAGGTCATGTGGCGGGGCCTTATTATTTTGAAAAGCTAGGTATCCAATTTGGCGCACGAGCAGCGCAGCCTCGGGTATCTGGATGGCTGCTAGGCGCTCAAAGAGGCATATCTCTCCAGCGCAACACACACAAACTTTGATACAGCACTGTGAAATGTGCTCCTCTGCTGGGGTAAAATGTCTTTTGAAGTGGTTAATGTATTTTTGCTCTGGTCCTGGCCCTAGCGTTAGTTGCCGCCATTGATCGTGGCCGTAAATGAAGTCAACTCGCACATTGTCCCGCCCAAATGGACGGACTTTCCTTCCTCTTGCCGATGGAAATTTCGATTTCTCATGGCTGTAAAAGGTATTTGTGAGCCCATTTATCATCATGGTGCGTGCGTGGGGCTTATGGGCGCAAGACGTAAAGATGATCTTATTGACGTAAAGATTGGTCCCATGGGTCAGTCAGGTTTGTCACTAACGAGCGCCGTCTGTACGCCGTCTACCTCAGTAGGGAGCGGGCAGAGGGAGGGAAGCACGCAAGGTGGCCCCGAAACCACCCTAGACTTATTCAGACGGCGTTCAGTTCGTGGCGTCTAAATACCACGTAGGCGCTGCGCACGTATCCCTATCCTTATCCCCCACGTCAGCCCCTGCCCCTGGACGGCGTGCCAACCTGACCCTATAGCTTTGTATGCTCCGATCACGTGGTGGTAGCGAAGCTGGAGCGCGCGTGCGGCTGGGTAGTCAAGTAGTGGGTAGTCAAGTAGTAGGCGAGTAGGCTGCTGGTCACTCGGGCCGCACTGCTGGGGGGGGGTGTCCTAGCGAGGCCTCCTCATGTTCTATGGGACCTTTGGGCTTCTGGGACGCGATTGCGCGGTTCTCGAGATCGACGAAATTCTCGAGATCCGGACCCGGGCCGCAGCGGTGTACCATTCACTGTATGTGTCTCTGTGCTATGGACGTCGTGCTTTGTGTCTGTGTCTGTGTCTGTGTCTGTGTGTATGTCTGTTTGTGGGTATTGGGCTCCGTGCTAGCTGCCGCCAATCACTCCCCGATGCGGCTGCTGCTGCTGCTTCTCTCGACTTGCTGCTGATGCCCGCTCAGCTGCAAATACCCGCAAAACGAGGCTTGTTGCATTGTCACGCGTATCCTCTTCCCGCCCTTCCCTGGAATGCCACCGAGTCCTGAAATTGGGCGTGAGCTTGCATAGCATCGGGCATCGGACGTGCCAGACCCTGTCCACATGGATATCATATGTGCTCTTCCTATCTAAGGACTGTAGGGGTCTAAGGGCTGTATCGATGCAATGCACTGGTTTCCTGCCTCGCGCGATACTGCAATCGGCTGACCGGAAAAGGACAATGGTTGGACATCTGCTTCGCACACTTACCGCACGTGCCAGGGCACGCTCAATCATCGTCCCGATTGGGGGTATGGAATTACCTGTTTGATTCTTACATGTCTTCGGATGGCGGCGGGATCGTCTGCAGGTGGGCTTATTTGCCGCCGGAGGGGCAGTGAAAGAAGAAGAAGAAGATGATGATGTTGTTGATGATGATGATTGCAATTACGATGATGATTGCAATGATGACGATGATGATGATGATGATAATGATGATGATGATGATGATAGCGATGGTGATGCGCATCCGAAAGAGGAAAGCGAGCAGGAGGCATGATTGAACGTTCCAATCAGAGGAGGACTGCCATTGCCAATGCATTGCCGTATCTGCCGTATCTGCTGGGTCATCACTCCATCGCTGGTGGTTTTGCAAGTTACTGATCAATTGCTGGGGACGGGAAACTTGCGTCTATTTGAGATTTCTCCTGAGCAATCAGGTCGTATTGAATTTGCCCGGCTGTTGAGACGGATGTTGAGACGGGCGGGCGGTCCCCACCCCGCTCCCTGCTGCCGCACCGCGAGGTCACGGGGCATTGCACTCTTAAGTAAATGTAAGTGGGGATGACATGTGCCGACTGAACGGCAGCGTTAGCTTTATGATATTGAGTGCGGAAACTTGGGAGGTATGGGTATGGCTTTCTCGTAGGCGCCTCCTCTTTCCGGGAGATGGCTCGTACCTATATCTTTGCCGAGCAAAGTGATGCATATATATATATATATATATATGCGTATGATGTGTACTGGTGCAGGTTGAAGTTGCTCGCCTGCAGCAATTGGGGCGCGGATATCCATTTTCCTTGCTGGAAGCAACTCCAGGGAGGAGTTTTTCAACTTAGGATGGGTCAACAAGGAATGGGACTCTGAGAAGCCGATCGATTTCAGCATGACCTCCATGACCTCCATGACCTCCATGACCTCCATGACCACCACCTCGGGAAGCTTCCTGGGATTGGCGCAAAGCAATGGCGCTGACTTCAAGAGGGCTGTGCTTCACACACACCCCTTCTGTACGATGTTTGAATATGAATGCTTGTTGCGTACTTCACCAGCTATGGTGGGTGACTTGCACCCTGCCTCGCTGACAGATCATTGCAGCTAGCTCCGAAACCGAATATCCGCACACTAGCACGTACCAGCTGCCATTGCCGCACCCTCGAACAGAACATCGCCAGGCGACATATGCATGCCCAGGAATATGCTTGATGGATCAGCATGCATGTGCTATTGAAACTGAATAAGATGGTGAGCGGGCGTCCGGGAATTTCACGCTGCCCTGCATACGGAAGGTCCTAGGCACATTTGCCGTCATACGCAGTCTTTGATTATGTTATTTTCCAAAACAATGCAGAGCTGTTGGGCGTCAATGAGGTTAGCTGGGAACCGGCCGATTACTAGATAATTCTTTTGCTGGTGTCCTACCTCGCTGTCCCTAATCTCATTATTGCATTCTATCTACATGGCAATTCAGAGCAGGTAAGTATTAAGACTGGAGACAGGACCACTCCTGCTCTGATTGCCATGTAGAAAATAAAGCAGTAGAAAAGAACCGGCTTTGGTAGCGGCCTCCACAAACCCAATGTTCCCTCAATGACAGGGCTACTGCGGCTACTCTCAAACTCTGTCAATGAATTAAGTGAATCTTATGCCGAATCATGGCTAATCTAGCCAGATCTAGCTTTGAACAGCTTTGAAAGCTCACTGAGCTAAACCAGTTTTAGCCCCCTGTTAAGCCAATCTAGTTGTAAAAAGTCTTCTCGCTATCCTAATCTTTATCCTGAGGAAAGACAATATGGCTTATTAGGCACCCTACCCAGGTAACCTGATCTTAGCCCCCACGCAACGCCAACTTACCTTGTGCAACCGTGTGCAACCCAATTTTGCTAACCTAATCCTTGCCCCAAGTGAATTAATATTCCACTATGCTAATGCAATATCAGAGTAAGGGGAATTTGGTGGTGAGATCAAGCTAATGGCAACGTGCGTCTCGGCCGCTGCTGGGCCGTTGGGTTACCTCATCTCTCAAGGCCCAAGCTGATTTTGCGCATTGATAATATAACGCAAATACATGACTACATTTCAAATCTCTAGTATGTTAAAAGTCCTAAGCCTAGAGGGGAGGAAAAAACCACGTCAACCCTTGGGTCAACCCAAAACTGTAAGATTTCTCGTGAAGAAGTGGATTCAACATGACATTTGTCTAACGCTATTATGACACGAAGCCGTAGCGCCTCCCTTTATATTTTGTGCGACATGTACCACGTACACCTCTAGGGCTTTCTGCCCTCGCCGTCTTATAACCGAAATGCGTAGATTAGATGATACTATGCGAATGTAACCATTATTTCTGTTGAGTAAAAACTGCATTTTTCATTTTTAGAATTGTTTGCAGAAATGAAGCTTGCCGAACATAGCCCTACAGGACCATTTCTATGCATCATGGCACAAGTTGTGTCGTTATGGCGTTAAATATCCACATTGTACCATTTAATACATACCTAGACACTCGTTGACCCAATCTGAGCAACTTTCTACGGTGCACTTTTTCCCCACACCAGGAAGCATCTTCACTGTTAGGCTGGATAAACACGAGTAGATAATGGAATGTTTCAAATTCTATTTCTCTATGTGTGGTTAGATGAGCTTCCACACGTCTTGTACTATCGTAACGGAGCTATGACATTCTGACCTATCAGAAGCGTACTCGGTTATCCTTATTTGCATGATCTTCTGATCCAGAGGTAAGATGACTTCTGAGCTCTGGCTTCTGTACCCCTCGATTGCGACATGAAGGCTCCAAATTATCATTCGACCCAATTGCGCTGGCCTTGTAATCCAGGTTTTATTATGTCATTTGGTAGTCCATTAGCCTTGGATTCTGGGGCATTTCAACCAGACCAGGTAGAAATGCTGTCGTCGAAGCTAGACAGCTCCGCAGCCTTGGCCCAAGGATAAATCGTATTTTTGGCGTCAGCATCCAAAGGAGCGTAGGATAAGCGCTTCATTTAGCAAGCAGTCTTCGCGTGTTAGTGCAACTCTCGTTTACAGCTTCTTGAGTCCAGCCAGATGGTGTCAGTCGCACCTGCCGCGCTAAGCGTGGTTAAAAGCAGTGCTGAATTACATCGAGCGAGTGGCGAGGTCGGTTCAAATCGTGTGCAGGGGAGTGTGTACGCGTTACGTCGTTACAACGAGTAAACGGAATGGGCATTTTAGCAATACAACGAATACGTGAGAAATTACATCTCCTTGGCACATAAGCATGATGATTGGGGCTGACATTGATATTGCACTGTCGGGGGGAATGCAGCTTACGTTTCCTGCGTACGTGGGGTCCGTGGGACATTCCCGTTGCCGTCAGGGCGTAGGGGGCGGTTAAGGGACATGTTACAATAAAATGCTTGCGCTACAATATAATGCCCCTCGAAGCGTAGAAATGAACGCAAATTCCGACCTAATGAACCACACTGGGACATACCCCGATTAGCGCAACCCCATCCGCTCCCCAGGCCGGCCTCATCGCGGCAACATCCCCGGTCCCCAAGTTTCAGAAGAAGGCTGCCCGCATCTCAGAGCTGCTCCAGGATAGCACCATCAATGACAATAAACTCGCGGCCCTGGACGGCACGGCGGAGGACGCCCAGCTGCAGTCACAACAGGTCGGCAATTCTCCATGGAAGAGCTCTCTGGATGATTCCGTGGCGGGCTCGGTCTCGCTGGGTGGCACCGGCCAGGGCTCGGAGGGCATCATCTCTGGGCGGCATCAGTGGCGGAAGCTGAACAAGGCCGTCGTGGCGACCAAAGTGCTGGTGGGGCCTCCCTGCGATAAAGCGCTTCGCGAACAATGATATAGTACCGCCGGGAAAAGATTGCTTCTTCCGTACAACGTAAAATCCTTGAATACGACATATTGAACTTCTGAATGGCAATTGTAGACATTTCTTATCGGTTGATACTGTACGATGACCAGGGGGTCGTGGCACCTGCTGCCTGGCAACACAGGGCCGCGACGATATCTATCTCTCTCTCTCTCTCTCTCTCTCTCTCTCTCTCTCTCTCTCTCTCTCTGTGTGTGTATATATATATAAGTGTGTGTAATATATTTATCTATAATATAATTATATATATATAGAGAGAGAGAGAGAGCGAAAGAGAGAGATGTACGGGGGCTCGCTCAGGCGGAGGTGCGGCTGGCCGTGGCATCGTTGTCGGCATCGTTCATGGCAGCTTCGCCAGGCAGATCCTCACCGCCACTCCCTTAGCACTCCTCGCTCCTACCGCTGTCGCTTACATCTGTCTCGTCTACGGATTGGGAATAATACGGCTCCAAGAGGGCTTCGGGGTTATGCAGTTTAGATCCTGACGCCGCGTCCACCCGCCTACCTACATAGTACATACCCGCCTCGGGGTGGCCCTTCCCTCCGCCACGCCATACGCAGGCCACCCGGCCAAATGCGCTCTCTCAGGGCCGCCAGCCTGCCCGCCAGACAATGTCTCATCACGGGCAGCATGCTCATCCAGACAGCAAGGAGGCCCTAACGCCGGAATTTCTTTTGGGCCCAAGGGAGGGTCTGATTAGGCGGCTGAATGCAGCCGTGCAAAACGCATTTACCTTCCTCACTACACGGATGATGATCCTGCCGGAAACATCATGGTGGGGAGGAGGGGGTGCGGGATAACGGCAGTGTGTTTGTGTGTGTGTGTGTGTGTGTGTGTACTTAGGCCGCCGGGAGAACGCGGTGGGAAAGAGGGGGTGCGGGATAACGGCAGGGAGGGATGCGCGACTTGGCCCGTGGGGATGGGAGAGCTGCGGGTGGTCTGAGGCAAATTCTCGATGCCTTGGGACGGAATGCGCCATCGGGCTTTATGAATAGGTTAAAGAGTGCGTAGTTGGGTGTCGTCCCGAAGGGCTGGAGGGGGCCTGCAGACTCACGTAGCTCGTAGCGAGGAGGGGAGGGAAGGGGAGGTTCTCCTATGGAAGCTAAGCATGGCTATGGTTGTGGGTGCTGGGTACAATGCCGGGTGTGGGTATCAGGGTTTATGTTTGGGCATGTCGGGAAGATGTACAATGTGTAGGTGTAGGTGTGCCGTGTGGACCTTGAGCGGGAAACTCACACTCAGGCACATCATCGCTCGCCGACGGTGTTAGGTCTATGTTGATGCACAGCGCAACTGCTGCGTGGCGGGGAAGGGTTGCGGTGCCCACATCCGCCTCCATGTGTTCCCGGGCGGCATCCCCGGTGTGTTTGCTGCAATCACCAAGTGATGGATGCTCCACCCGCCTCTCTCCCCCGCCTGGTCTTCTACTTTCCCCGCAGGTGCCAGTAGCGCTCTCGCCAAAACCCCGCACCAGTCAAACCCCCAAGTCAAATGGGTGGTAATATACCTCCACCTCTTCAAATGGCTCAAACTCCCTGCTCGCTCGTGCCCTTCCCTTGCATGCGTGCATTTTGTCGGTGCCCCGCGCGGCTTCATGCCGCCCCACCTCCATGCAGGTATCAGATCTGGTGGTTCTACTATGCCGTCGCGATCGCCATGATCTCATGCTGGGTGGAGCCATTCCAGATGGCCTTCCAGCACCCGGGGGTGCCTACAAACATGTAGGCGCACCCATGTTGGATAGATCATTAGCAGTAGCAGCAGCATTACCTGATACGGGATGATGTGATGATTTCCTCGCTCCTCCTTGCCTGCCTCCTTTCCTCCGGTTCAGCTGCTGCTGCTGCTGCTGCATCTTCTCATGTGCCACCGCGTCTGCACCTGCTGAAGCTGCTGTGCATGTGCGTGAACCAATCGCGCGCCGTGAACCTGCCTCAGGCCCCGCCCTTTCGGCCCTTGACCTGACGACATCCTCCTTGACCTGGCGGCATCCTCCTTGACCCTGACGACATCCTCCTTGACCTGGCGGCATCCTCCTTGACCCTGACGACATCCTCCTTGACCTGGCGGCATCCTCCTTGACCCTGACGACTGGCCCTGCCATTCCCGCCCCTGTTCCGTCCCTTCCTCATAGCTGGATGTCAATACTCGAGTACATCATCATCGTGACGTTCCTGATGGACTTTTTGCTCAAATTTTTTGTGGCCTACTTTGACCCTGAGACGGGGGTGCTGGTAACCACACAGCCCAAGATGGCGTTCGCTTACTGCAAAAGGTAGGTGACGACACTGACTTTGTCAGTGCGCGTGCCGTTGTGTGTTCCTGGGAGGTAAGCGAGAAGGGCGGAAATGTGAACACCGCGCCACGTATGAGATGTGGAACCACGTCCGTTCAAGTAGTGTAAGGTGTCTTGTCATCTGCATGCGTGGTCTCATGGTACATGACTTCAGTGTGCGGATTGTCCCGGTGCAAGCCGACCCACACCTAGGTGCATGGCTGACTCGCCACCTCATCTTCTTCACCCCATCATGTACTCGTCGCTCCCTCCCGCTGTATTTACAGAATTCACACCTCGCCCTCCTCCGGATAGGACCAATCATTGTTTCCATCACCCCCTCCATCACGCCTCTGCAGTGTCAAGTTCGCGCTGGACATTCTCGGGTGCTTCCCTTACGACATGCTGGTCACCGCCATCGCCCGCCATTGCGGCGCCTCGACCAAGGCGCAAGAGAGCGTCGACTGGCTTAAGCTCATGGCGCTGGTAGGGGCTAGGGGGCCGAAGGGGAGGAGCAGAGTGCGGATTACAGAGACGTGGCGGGAACGGGTGGACAGCGCTCGCGAGGGAGGGGTAATTGAGAAGTTGGAAATATTCATGATGGGGCTGAACGGTGGGCGAGCTGGCAGCCGTGCTGGCTGCATATATATGTATGTATATATACATATACATATCTACATCGCAAACGTCGTGTTAACCTCTTCGAGGATGCAGCCCCCAGACCAGCAGGAGGGATCAGGTGTGACCTCCCAGCGGGCCTGTAAGGTCACAGGTCACGTGCATGGCACGTATGGCCGGTGGGGCAGATGCAGAAATAAATTACACGGTACGGTGATTTCGGTTTTGGATTTTGGGTGTCCGGGGGTTTCGGAGGTGGCATCGGCAAATTGAGGCGAATTGCAGGCGCTGGCTTTCCTTACATCCATTGAACTCACATACGCACGCCTGCCTACTCCCCCCACCCGCCCCCCCCCCACCCCACACACACAAAACTCAGCAGCTCCATATGCCTTAGAAGGGATAGCTTCTCGGTGCACTCTACCTCGCAGTCGCCATACATTCCGCTCAGAACGGAACCCCTCGGGGGCTTTTAGAACGCCCGCGGACTATCTTGTCCTTGAGTCGTTAAGAAGCGATTTATGGTGTTGCGCGAACGTACTATACTCGCGAAACGAAACGGAAGCAGAATCGGAAAACATCGTAAAGTTCGTGCAGCCGTAATGCGCGTCGCTTACTGTTCATGTCGTTCTTGTTGCTGCTGCTGTTGCTGTTGCCGCTGCCACCTGCCTCAGTCTCGCGCCTACCGGGTGTTTGATCTGTTCCATGTTCTCGACTACCGGATGATGCTCAGTCAGGGGACCCTCATGCTGCTGAGGAATTACATCTACGTCTTCTTCACTGCACAGTGAGTACTGAAGATTTAAGTGTGTGTGTGTGCGTGTGCGTATGTGTGTGTATGTGTATAGGTGTAGGTGTAGGTGTAGGTGTAGGGGCCGGCTTACGACATAAACCTACATCCAGATGTCAGCATTAACCCAAAACACATGCTGGCAAAAGGGGGATTTACGAAGATGAAATGGGAAAAAAATCGTAAGAAAGGGGACTAATGGGCAGTGATCAGGAACTTGCATAAGGCTTGGCGGAACCGTAAGCCGCCTTGGGCTTGCCAACAACGAACACACACACACACACACACACACACACACACACACACACACACACACACACACACACACACACACACACACACACGCGCGCGCGCGCCGGTGTTTATATATGTTGTATGCTCGCTTTGCAGGTGGTGCACTCCTGCGCTCTGTTTTCCCCTCCATACCGCTTCGTAGCTACTATCCTTTGCGAATAAACACTTAGTGCCTTCTCTCATAGCGCGCACCGGGACCCATCCAATGCGACCCAGCCAGTTGCCAATCTAGACATTTTCCTGAGGCTTCATCTTGCCCGCTTGCAGTTGGGCTGCCTGTATCTTCTTCCACATGGCTCAGGAGGAGCGCAACGTGGGACGTGGCACGGACGACTCCTGGGTCAGCCGCAATGCTGATGCGTTCCTGGACCGCCCGCTGTTCCAGCAGTACATCCTCTCGCTGTACTTCACCGTCACCATCTTCACCTCTATGGGCGACGGCCGCCTCTATCCCTTCACTGTGGCCGAGCTGTCCACCATGATCGTGTACCTGGTAGGTCTGGGGCCCGGGGCACGTAGGTGACGTGCAGGTCCTTGTCTAGTCGTCTTTGCGTGTGAGCGAGGGAATGCAATGGAGTAGGAGAAGGTTGCGGTCTTGAGGGCTCCCTGCGCGGTGCCTTGCCAGTCCTGTAAGCTCCTGTACGCTTTATTCAATATTTAAGGGGTGTTACACTGTGGGCAGCTCGCCCTGCTAAGACGAGCACCAATATGAGCACCTCAGCTCCTGTGCGCTTATATTCCGCGCTGCCGTGATGCGGCTGCACGTTTGCGGCTGTTGCTCTCCCTTGCTAAACCCGGGAGATGACCAGGAGCCAGAAACCCGTGAGCGAATCGATGAATAGTGTGGGGTGCGCGCCCGCGGCCCTTGGACGCATATCAGGAGCATGATCGCTTGTATGCCTTGCCTGATGCTTGAATAGTCACTATCTTATATCTAGGGGTGTTACACTGCGTGTGGGCGACTCGCCCTATAAAGACGAGCACGGGGGGGGGCCTGATGGCCGGACCGAGCCACAGCGCAGGGGAGGGGCACGCGGCTTTGTCTGTCTGTCCTGCCACGTGCTCCCCCTCTCACTCGGGCCAGCTAGAGCAAAGAAAGACTCAGAGGCTCTAGTCTGGCCACTAACAGAGCACAGGGGGGCACCAAGAAAACAAGGAAGAAACTAAATAAAACAGGGGGCAACTAATATATATAACATACATTAAAATATATTATATACAGGGTCATAATTCCCAGGGAGCTCGGTACACGGTACGAACTGACCTGCCACGTCCCCGCCCTTGTCGGCCCCCATCCCATCCGGGGCGGCAGCTTTTCAACATCTTCCTCGGGGCGTACATCATCGGCACTGTGACGATCATGGTGGGGGAGTCAGGGCCGCACCAATACACACACACACATACGTACACGGCATGGATAATGCGCTCTCATCTTTGTGCCATGCATTCGCGTCCTCCTGGTTGGGGGCTTTGTCTGTCGCCTGGTTCGGGGAATAGTTTACTATTAATATGCATAAACAAACGATATATGTGTTACGTATGGAAGCTCAATGGTACGATGTAGTCGTACTTCATGCTGTTCTAAATGCTTTTAGGAACGTGAAGGCAACTTTGGGACATCCCCTTGCCGCCTGTTAGTCACACCTCTACCTCTCTATCTATCTATCTATGTATCTATCCATCTATCTATCGATCTATCTATCGATCTATCTATCCCTCCCTTACACACGCAGTCTTATACACATACGTTTACGGCGATTGACTCTGCACACTCTTCTGCATCCCTCCCAAACTAATCATTACAGATGGTCCGCGCGGACGAGCACAGCAAGTCATTCCGTGACAGCATGAGCCACCTGCTGGAATACAGCCGGGAGAACGAGCTGCCCGACGTAGGGCGTTTGTGTGTGTATGTGTGTATGTGTGTATGTGTGTATGTGTGTATGTGTGTATGTGTGTATGTGTGTATGTGTGTATGTGTGTATGTGTGTATGTGTGTATGTGTGTATGTGTGTATGTGTGTATGTGTGTATGTGTGTATGTGTGTATGTGTGTATGTGTGTATGTGTGTATGTGTGTATGTGTATGTGTGTATGTGTGTATGTGTGTATGTGTGTATGTGTGTATGTGTGTATGTGTGTATGTGTGTATGTGTGTATGTGTGTATGTGTGTATGTGTGTATGTGTGTATGTGTGTATGTGTGTATGTGTGTATGTGTGTATGTGTGTATGTGTGTATGTGTGTATGTGTGTATGTGTGTATGTGTGTATGTGTGTATGTGTGTATGTGTGTATGTGTGTATGTGTGTATGTGTGTATGTGTGTATGTGTGTATGTGTGTATGTGTGTATGTGTGTATGTGTGTACGTGTGTATGTGTGTATGTGTGTATGTGTGTATGTGTGTACGTGTGTATGTGTGTATGTGTGTATGTGTGTATGTGTGTACGTGTGTATGTGTGTATGTGTGTATGTGTGTATGTGTGTATGTGTGTACGTGTGTATGTGTGTACGTGTGTACGTGTGTACGTGTGTATCCCATAAATGCCTTGAAAAGGAGTGATGTCCAGTATGTAAAAGACTCCTAGTCCTCATGCCGTCCGCTTCGTGATGATCGGCCTGCAGGCGGCTGAACCCCGTTTCCGATCCCCACGACCTCTCCTGACACACACACACACAAACACACACAAACACACACAAACACACACACACACACCTTGTTCCTTGTGTACCCCCTCAGCGCCTGTACAAGGCCATGCGCGAGCACCTAGAAGTGCACTTCGACTCGACTCAGACCACCGATGACAGGGTGTTGTCTATCTACCCCACCACCATCCGCCGACTGGTGCTCCGCCACCTCTACCTCCAGCCGGTCCGCAACTGTTACCTGTTCAAGGGCTGCAAACAGCGCTTCCTGGACGCCCTCCTCACGGTGGCGCGCGTGGAGCTTTTCCTCCCTGGAGTTGAGATTATGACCGAGGGCGACAACGTCGTGGATTTGCTCATCGTTATGTTGGGGGAGTGCCTGGTGTCCCGGGGTGGTCAACGCATTGGTGGCGTGTACGGGACGGCGACAATGACTGCATCCGGCATTGGCTCAGAGGCCAACATGTCATTTCTGACCAGCCGCGGTCCGTCAGAGGCCGGCTCCTTCGGCGGGGAGTCTCTAGGCGGCCATGGCAGCGCCAGTTGCAGCGGCAGCGGCGCGAAGGGCGGGGAGCTGTCCCTGAGCGTGCAGGGCAGCGTAGACCAGAGCGTGCATTATAACAACGGTGAGGAGGCGCTCGATTGTACACACACACACACACACATACACACACACACATACACACACATACATACACACACATACACACACACATACATACACATACACACATACATACACATACACACATACACATACACATACACACACACACACACGCGCGCGCGCACACACATACAGACACACATACATACACATACACACATACAGACACACACACGCGCACACAGACACACACACAAGTCCCTGTCCATGGATTCTGCCACCCACCACCCTTGTAATGCCGATGCGGTACTGTGTCCCTTCCCGCATCTGTGGCCCCTCTTCCATCCCCGCACCCCGCACCTGCCAGCCCTGCCCGCAGGTATTCCTACGCCGCTGCTGTCTCCGGGCGGCATCAACCTCATGTCACCCTTTCCTGGGGCAGCTGCGAAGGTCGTCAATCTTACCTCCCCCCTCACCAAGGGACCCAGCGACGTATTGGCGGAGATCGCCTTCTTCACGGGTAAGCAGGTCCATCAAACGGGTGGAAGTATAGGGGGGGGCAGATAGAGACGGAGCCGGGGGAGGTCGCGAGCTGACAGCGTCCTACGTCTTACATTACATATTCACTCCAGTTCCGCGACCTGCTCTTTGCTTTTCTGGGTAGCTTTATCTGCAAGGTACGGTATACAAGGTTCGGTACTGGCTGTCTTGAATACGTCCAACCGCCCACGTTCCCCCCTCGGTTGCTCCCCGCCCGGACAGATGCTGCCAGCTACGAGACGGTTGTGGGCCGTACCCCGGTTCGTGTGCTGTCGCTGCCTAAGGCTGCATGGGAGCTGCTGGCCCAGCAGTTCCCACAGCAGGTGTGAACGGACCGGGGTGGGGGGTGGGGGTAGGAGGGGAAGACACCGGGCGGGGGGCCGGCGGCTCGTGCCTGTTTCTTGTTACATATTGGTCTGAGTGCTGCCGTAACGAGCAGCTGGATAGGCAGCACGGAGGTTGGTGGTGATGTGGTGGTGTGATAATCGTGATGCCTGCGGGGGCAGGGGCTGTCGGTCTGCCTGCAGCCGCCCGCAGACGCCAAGTTACCACAGGCTGCTGCCTCTGGGCGGTACCTTGACGCCCTCGGTACTCCTGCCCTCTCTCCGGTTGCGGCAGGGGGTTCTGTGGTGTGGCTTTTCTACGCCCGTGCAGTCGCGGCTTTAGTCCTCTCGCTTCTATGACTGCTGTTGACAGAACACATCTTATAAACCTTATACATTATTTTATGAATATATCATGTGTAGTGATACACCTGAAAATATTATATAAACCTTGTCACTATCCCTTTGACGTGCGTTGCCGCCGCCGAACATGTAACATGTTATTGGACCTGGTGGGGACTGTTGGGTTTTTGAGGGTCTTATGTGTCATGCGCTCCACACCGGTGTCCGCCCCACGCGGTGGTCTCCCCACACGCAGGTCAAGGTGGTCCTCAACAACGTGCAGCGGGCTGCGGAGTCAGCTGTGGTCGATAACCTCAAACAGGCTGCCATTGCCCACCAGCTCACGGCCTCACAGCTGCACGTGGCGCTGTCGCTTGTGAGCGGAAACGGCTTCGCGGATAGCACTGACCCAATAGTGCTGGCACAAACGAGAGGTGAGATCTTTTAGGTGAAATGCGCAAAGGTTAGCCCCCCAGGGGGAACAGCGGGTTGCGGCACGTATCGGGTGGCCGTTGGGCGTTGGGCGTTGGCCGTTGGACGTTGGGCTTCTTGACGAAAACCGCCATTGCGCCATCGCTGTGTGCTTCGTGCACCTCGCTATCGGAACACCACTTCTCATCACCGCCATCACTATTTCCCCACATCACCACATCACCACAAACTTCCCGTTCCAAGTACCCCCGGTAAACCTAGCCAGTAGATAGAACAGTATGTGTGTGTGTGTGTATGTGTGTATGTGTATATGTGTATATGTGTATGTGTATATGTGTGTATGTGTGTATGTGTGCATGTGTGCATGTGTGCATGTGTGTATGTGTTCCCCCCGGGGGGAACACATACACACATCTCGGGTATACATGGAATCCCTAGGGTTTCAAGGTCTGGCGGTCACGTGAAAGCCAATTCAAACCCACACTCCACAGCTTGCTGGACCCCGCTGTCTTCTTTACTCTCACTCCCTCTCTCTCTCTCTCTCTCCCTCCCTCTCTCTCTCCCTCCCTCTCACTCCCTCACGGCACTCAGATGCGTTAACGCACCACCAAATGGAGATGATCACCCGCCTGGACGATGTCCGCACTGTGGCGGAAGCCCACACACGCAAATGCGACGAGATGCGCACCTTTGAGTTTTTGAACACGGTGGGGGAACCGGCGTAGTACACTACCGGAGTTGCCACTCGACACTGTCAGGTCGTTCTATAGATGTTTCCAGCCTGTCTGCTTCTGCGGCATATTTACCGTCATGTGCCCGGCTCCCCGGCCCCCCGGCTCCCCGGCCCCCCGGCTCCCCGGCCCCCCGGCTCCCCGGCTCCCCGGCCCCCCGGCTCCCCGGCTCCCCGGCTCCCCGGCTCCCCGGCTCCCCGGCTCCCCGGCTCCCCGGCTCCCCGGCTCCCCGGCCCCCCGGCTCCCATGCAGCTGTTCACTTTGCGTTACATAATGTCACATCACTCTTTTGTCCCTAGCTTTCACTTTTTTTGGTGGTACGAATCATGGATGCCGGCTCCCGGCTGTCTCCTTTCCTTTCATGTACGTATCGAAAAATAATCGCCGCTTCTTATGTCCCCGCAAATCGTCCGCCGCCGTGCGCTGCCTCCCAACCAATTCCCCCGTCCCTGGCTGACGTCACGCCTCCTGCCTTCTTCCCTCGCTCGCAGGCAGCCCAGGGCGACGTGGAGTCCTTGCGCACGATGCTAGCGCAGGGCATCAGCCCCAATACGGCGGATTATGACGGCCGTACAGGCCTTATGTTAGCATCTGCCAAAGGGCATGACGTGAGTCATCCTGCCCGGAACTCACACCGCTCATGGGTGCACTTGTACTAATACCGCTGATATTTTTTCGCTTGTTGCCTCACACTGCCGGTCGGGCGCCCTACTGATACTGGCTGTCGGCCGTGACCCCGGCCGCTGCTCGCATGTCGATACCACTGTTGCTCGTGCCGCTGACACAGCTGATACCTACCTTGGCTCTTGCTCCGGCTCTTGCTGCGGCTCTTGCTGCGGCTCTTGCTGCTGCTCCTACTGCTGCTCCTACTGCTGCTTCTACTGCTGCTTCTACTGCTGCTTCTACTGCTGCTTCTACTGCTGCTTCTACTGCTGCTGCTGCTACTGCCGTTGTCGCACCCGCAGGAGATGGTGCAACTGCTGCTAGATGCGGGCGCAGAAAAAGACAAGACCGAGTGAGTCGCGTCGAGTACCCTGTGTAGGGGAACGGCATGTGGGAAAGGCCTACGCGCCCTGAGAGCCCTCCTTGACGCCCCGCATAACCCTGTTTACCCCTCCATCATCCCCTGGGCTTTGCACCGGTCCGTAAATTAGCATCTTTATAAATCGTTGCATGTGATGTGGATTTCCTTTCTTGGCAGTCTCCAGTCTCGGCTATTGGATTACAACTCTTCTTTTCGCACCCCACACCTTTCTTGAATAAGCACCCGTCCGCCTCTGCTACTGTTTTCCCGTTTCCTTATCCCGCAGCGCGTTCGGTATCACCGCGCTGGCAGAGGCCGTTAAGAACGAGCACGACAGTACCATCGAGCTGATGCTCAAGTATGGCGCAACGTAAGCAGTGTCCATTATGCACTTCTGACACACACACACACACACACACACACACACACACACACACACACACACCGCCCAAAGGATCACTGAGCCGTGTGACCACACTTTCTCCACCTTTTCGTTCGGACAAATAATTTAAGGATCTACTGCTCGTAATTTAAGGATAAACTGATATATGCTCGTGATAAGAGTGAGCTGTTCAGTTGCGTGTCATCACGATACAAAACCCTATTGAAAAAATCACAATAGGAACAATCGCATAATAAATAAAAAATAATAGTATTAATTTGTTAAATATTTAATATTAATATATTGTTGTTGTTGTGACATGCGCCCTCTTGGCGGCCTCAGTTCGCTTAACACGCTAGGTCACGTCTCAAGGGCTGAAGGGTCTTTCCCTCCTGCTACCCCTGCTGGGTATCCTCTGTACACATGCCCAGCAAATTCGACCTTAGCCGCGATGGGATGGGGCATTTCACGCTTGTATATTATTGCTCGTCCTCGGTTATGGCGCAGGCTGGGCGCCGGCGGCCTGGCGGTGGCTGCAGAGATGTGCACTGCAGTGTACGAAGGCGACCTGGTGAAGCTGCGTCGTCTGTTGCGTTCCGGCGCGCCGCCCGACGCGTGCGACTACGACAAGCGGTCGGCGCTGCACATCGCGGGCGCTGAGGGCAACCTCGCGGCCGTCAAGCTGCTGATTGAGGAGGGCGGCGCCGACCCCAACTTCCAGGACCGCTGGGGCAACACGGCACTGGACGAGGCCCGCAGAGTGGGCGCAACACCCGTAGTGGCGTACCTGGAGAGCCGACAGACGCGCGACGCCGGGGTGACGGCGGAGAAGAAGCGGCAGCAGGCGGCGCATGAGTTCATGTCATGGTGTGGCGTAGGTCAGGTGGAGCAGTTGCGGGAGGCGGGAGGCTACAGCTACGGCGACGAGGCGGGCTGTGCATTTGCGGGGCTGCTGGTGGCGGCAAGCAAGGGCCACAAGGTGAATCCGGTTGAGGTCTCTGGCCCTCAGGGTGGCCGGATAGGAGCGTCATGACTTACCCCCCCCCCAACCCACACACATGACGTACCCCTACCCCGACTCCCACTTGCCTCCCACCGCCTCTCAGCTCGGTGCTTTATTCATAAGGGTTCAATTGGTGAATTGTACCCTTGTGGTTCCCATGTCCGGCAACACGCACCGCTGCCCTTCTGCCGTACCCCGCTGCCATTTCAGGATGTGGTGGGGGCGCTGCTCGAGGGAATGCCCTCCACTGCCCTTCGGGACCACGCTCACGTAGGGATGCTGGAAGCGGCACGCATGGGCCACTCGGAGACGGTGGCGGTCTTCCGTCGAGCCGGCGTAGCTCTACGCGACCCAGGGGTCGGTGGTGCCGTCGGCGCCGCCACTGCATCTACGATGCGCTGCCTGGCGGCCGACCTGCGGTCGGCGGTGCAGCAGGGCAGCGGCGCAGTGCTGGAGGCGCTGTTGGCCCTAGGAGTGCCGCTTACGCGGATGGCTGGGGAGGCCACCTCGTTGGTGCATGTGGCAGTGGAGCATGGCCACCTGGGGGCGGTAAGGGGGGCAGTGTGCCGGCAGGGTGTGTATGTGTGAGGGAACCCAAGGACGGCCGCGTGGGTTGTGCCGGCAAGCTGTGGATATACGGTTGAATTCTAGTTGTGATCAAACGACCTGGTGGATCTGGTGGAGGGAGCTTTAAGGGCCAGGTTTAACCTGGGCATAGGGTGGCAGGCAGCGCGTGTTTCTGTCAGTGTCCCAGCTACCCCCCCTCAAGGACCTTTCTGCGTCCTATTCCCGTCTTGATGTCGGTACGTCGAGTAGGAGTGATCGTAATGCTAAAGCCGCTCAGGTAATTTCCCTTGGCTCAATGTGGCCCGTGCTGCTGTCTCGGGCACTTGGGTAAACTCCATCCTTCGTCAGGCCCCCTCTCAGGCACATATGCATGCACACGTAACTTATCCATCCATCCATCCGTCTACTTAACCCCCACTTGGCCATCCTCTCCTGTCTCCAACACACCCCTGGGTGATCTTTCCTTGATCTGTTGCGCATCCTTGACACCTCCTTCCCTCGACCCCGTTGCCTCGGCTTCTGCCCGTCGTCAGACTCGTCGCCTGGTGGAGCATGGCGGTACAGTTGCCGACCTTCTCTCCCCGGACGGCCTGGGCCACACACCGCTGCAGATGGCAGAGCGGCAGCAGCAGCTGCACCCGCAGGACATCCACGCCAAGGCGGTGTACGATTACTTGGTGTGGGCCACGCCATTGGCAGCCGCCGGCAGCAGCGCGGCGGCGCTGGCTGCAGCGGCGGCGGAGCGATGGGGTCCCATCGGACACCCTGCGATCGACAAGCACGCACCGGACGCGGTTGCGCTCCTCGGTGAGGGCGGGTGGGGGAGGAGGGAGCGAAGCCGCCAATATGTCGGGAAGATTGGAACCATCAGGGCATTTCTCATTCAGCTTCGGGTAACAATGTGCCGTCCAGGATTATTGGGCAAGGTGCCGGGGGGGGGCCGAGGTGAGGGTCCAACTGCCTCTCAGCACCCTCTCCAGCACCCTCTCCAGCACCCTCTCCAGCACCCTCTCCAGCACCCTCTCCAGCACCCTCTCCAGCACCCTCTCCAGCACCCTCTCCAGCACCCTCTCCAGCACCCTCCCCAGCACCCGCTCAAGCTGGCAGGAAGTTAGATAGTCGGAAATGGATAATGTTAGTGCTGTGAAAGTCATCGGGAGTACACATGATCGCCGCCACCAGTGACAAGAGCGGTATGGGACACTGTCCCATTTCCCAACTCCTGTTCCTCGAGCACCTGTGTAAATGGAATGTTCGACGACCCCATCACTCCCCTACGCACCGCTGTTTCAGAAGAGACCCCGTATACGTACCCCCTTATACGCCACGTGCATTGCATTACCTTCATCGTCTTCGATGCCCCGCCGTTGCTGGTGCCTATCATGCTAGGTGCTGTTCCCGCAGGCAACCCCCCGGCGTCTTCCACCGTCGGAGGCAGCTCGGCGGGGCTGCTCAATCCCACCGGGCTGGAGGGCGGCCGTAAGGGGACGGCCGAGCGACTGACCCTTTCGCAGCAACCCGACACCAGCCCCACCGGGGAAAGCGGCTTATCTCCCACCGCCACTAGTGACACCACCACAGGTTTGCACCGGCTCGCGGGCAACCTCACTCATGTGGGATGTAGGTACTTGATGGACTTCGTGAGCAGCTGGGACATCTTGGGATCTTGCCCGTGCTTCTGATGAATCATCTTATGCTAGACAGCGAGCCGCTACTCACGCATAGCATGTACTTGCGTTCTCTCTTCTTCTCTTCCTCTCTGCCTCTCTCCCCACGTCTTGTTATGGCGCCCTGCCACCACGTAACTTCTCGTCCCACCCTCGTTGCGTCACTGCCCCTCCTCTCCGTCCCGGGTTCCCGCAGCCCTGTTTCGGACTTTAACGCCGGCACTTCAGCTGCACGCCGTTCCGGAAGAGTCCGCCGGGCTGAACCCTCTCTCTGAAAAGTCCCGTGGCGCAAGCGCTAGTGACAGCGGCGCCGAGGGTGACGCAGCTGGTGTTACCAACGCGACCACTGTGGCCGGCGGCAGTGGCAGCGTCTTGGCCGGCTTGTCACGCTCGGATCTCCCCACCTCGCTTTCCATACCCACAGTCGTGGACGTCTGGGACAACAACCTACCAGGCACTCCGGGTGAATCTACAAGGGGAGAACCTCGAGCCGAGGCTGGCAATGTACTGGCGTCGCTCGCCACACGGAGAGGTCCGGCGGAGGCGGCGCAGCTCTACAACGCCACTGTGCAACACTCCGCATCGCTGCTAAACGATCCACCGGTGCAGGTTGGCGCAGCTGTAGGGAGGTCTCCCACTGCCGCTGCAGCTGCCGCAGCCACCGGTGTTGGCAGTTTCAAGTCTGCGGTGGGCGCCAGCTGTGCCGCCGGCGCAACGGGCCTCACCAACCCGTTGCCAGGTGTTGCGCTGGCCCACGCCAACAGTACCAGCCTGGGCTCGCCGCGGCTCGTTCTGCCACCGGCTATTGGTCGAGGGCTGACGGCAGAACCGTTGGGCTCCCCCCCTTTCTCACCTGTGAACGGCGGCAGCCGTGGAGCGGCATCGCGGCTGTTCGCCGCCTTAGGGACGGGCAGCGACGGGAGCGCCAGATTGACAGCGCCGTCAGAAGCAACGGTCGGGTCGCCTAGTGAATGCGCTGGCGGCGGCGGCGGCGGCGGAGGTGGCGGAGGTGGCACGGCTGGCATTAGCAGTGTTAGTAGCTCGCGGGTGGGTTCAGCGGCTGGGCGGGGCGTGTCTTCCCTGGCAGTCGGGGGCGCTGCCGCCAGCGTCTTCGGGTCGATGAGCCAACCCTCATGGCGCCGGAATGGATCAGCGGTATCACCTGTCGTCGAGGACGAGATCGAGCAGTACATGGGCACCCTTGCGGACGATGCCGGTGTTGGCGTCGGCGTTGGGGTTGCGGCGCCCGCAGGTCTGCAAATCCCGGAGGCGCCGAGGGCGCTGGGGACACAGTCCTTCACCGGCGGTCGCGTGACCGCGGCCCACCCGCAGAATGCACCCTCCGCCGCCGGTGGCCCGGCATCGCGCCTGTCCCAACGGAGCAGTTCATCGGACTCGCCAACAATTGTGACGCCCGGAGAGCTCCGTAGGTTGGATGGCGAAGTGTCCTCTCCATCGGCCGTGACAGGACTGGCAGGATTTGGAGAGGTGGGGATGCGCTCTCCGCTGTCACCACGGGGCTCGATGCGGTGATTCGTCCCTGCTGCTGATGGTGATGGTGATGGTGATGGTGATGGTGATGGTGATGGTGATGGTGATGGTGATGGTGATGGTGATGGTGATGGTGATGGTGATGGTGATGGTGATGGTGATGGTGATAAAACAGGCGGAGCAGCGTCCAAGGATGTCTGTCCGTTCGCATGCTTCGTGTACCTGTTGTGGGGTTGTTGGCACTTGACTTGGCACTCACTTGGCTCATCGGTTGCACTTCCGCAGCTTCCCCTTTTGCGGCGTGTTCCTTCCTTCCTTCCTCCCTTCATCATCATGCTGCAGCAATGCAGTGACAGCAATGCGATTATTGGAGCTGCATTTATCGACCGACCGACCATATGTGCAGTTCCTGCACCCACCGAGTCCAAATTGGATGATGTATCTTTCCGGCCCTGGCTGCTGGTTAGGTTTGCACCAACCTCAACAGGGGAAACGGGTGCATGGCTACATTTTCACTGACCCTGATTAAAAGCAACCCATATAGCGGTACTGTATTCATATTCTTGCACTTGGATATGGCTAGGCTTTGCTTTGGCTTAATCGATAGGGCAGCCGAAAGGGGTTGTGCCTGGTGCGCCTATCATGGCAGGCTGGATAGGAGCGGCCTCTCGAAGGCAGCCTCTACCACTCACGGAAGCAGGAGAGCACGTGCCGCAGCGTTGCAATGAATAGTGATTGCTGTGACGTTGAATTGTAAGCTGCATTGGCTATTCGCAAGGGCATTGACCAGTATTGAAAAAGCTGAGTAGTTGGGTCGTCAGACATGCCTGCTGGGTTGATATAGCAGTGCACGCATGGCGTGATGTCCTGTGGAGAGACTCCCACAGAGGCTGCTGCAGCAATTTGCCCCACCTCGTTGGTGTGGCTCCGTCTGCTCTTTGCAATTATTTTTGGATTACAGGCTGGCTGGCTGGCCACCTGGTCGCCGCGCCCAAATGTAGCGTGAATTGCTGGACATCGTTTCGTACGGTTACTAAAGTATTCCTATGACGGTTTCAGGCGCCCGGGAGCAAGGTTCCCCCCTGTTCGCAGTTCCCCCAGTTAGGACGCGCAGGTAGAGCATATATATATCTTATATTTATATGTGTGCTGGTATGGTTTCGCTGGTCTGCATGGCACAGCGGGGGACCTGTGGAGGCCTGCGGTTGAACGATGCGGTCGTTGTTAGGGTGCGAGCACGTGGTGGCGCCATTTTAAAGAGCTAGCCAGTTTATGCGTGGATGCCTGGGCTAGCTGTGCAGCTTCACACTTGACTAGGCGACACATGACGCACAAATGCGTCCTCACTTGATTATCAGCCGTTAGGCATCACATAGTACATAATTAACACAAGCAGCCGCTATGATCTAATGGATGCATGTGATCCCATTGTAACTATTTGGGAATTGGTTTGGAATGTTTGGCACAATTTGGCACAGTGGAAACGCTGAATGGCTTCTTATGTGGTGCCTTACTGCTATTTCACGCGGGCGCCAGGCACTTGGGTGTAACCTCCTGGTTTTCGCTGCCTAACTAGCTAGGGCCTTTCAGTTGCGTACATTGATCGGTTTTCCGAGCTCCGATGGAAACCTAAGCAGCTTTTTATTTCAACATATGACGGACAATGGTTGGTGGTTGTGGAGCCTGTAACGGCTCCTGTTTGGTGATAAGAGTGTTTTGCTCTTGGGGAGGCTAATAACTCTATCGCGCTATATATAGCTAGCCTGTGTTTGCAGGAAATGTTTGTGGCAATTTGTATGTCCTTTTCTCACTTGTCGATTCGTCGTATCGACTGTCGCGCTGTTTCTTATATATACCCCTGTGGGGCTCCAGACAGCACACGTGTAATGGAGTCTTTCCAGCAAGTCGACTGCTAGTCGACGGCAAGTCAGATGCCGACAAGGTTCGGTCCCGCACCTACATCCGGCTGTTTGATCAGCTTACTCCTACGTATGTCCATCTGTACGTGCGTGATTTGTTCGTGTCGTTTCAAGGGTAACAGACTCATCTTCGTGGAAGGCGGTGATGTGTGTAGTATCCTGCTGGGGTATATATCTACATAACAGGTAGTATTCATCCGGGATGACTGAGTCGCTGGTCATCCTCCGATTGGGCCTTTGTTGGAGGATGGGTATAACAAAGATACAACAATGCAACGCACCGCGTGCCGCTCTACCTACTGCTGTGGCCGCCCCGACATGCGGTCCCTCCCGCCCGCAACATTGGTACAGGTTCCCAATGCGGCGGCTCACTGGGTGGGTATGAAGAAACAAGGGTTCGTGTCGCCTTCCTTGAAGCCGGAAAAAAGGCGGGGTCCTTGATATTTGCTGTGTAAGATATGAACACCTTATCTCTACCGCGAAGATATAAACAACCGGGAGCCCCAGAAAAATAGGAATCTACACTTCTCTAGGAAGCTTGCACATGCACGTTCATCATCAAAATTTCGCGCTACATGAACCTCCACAGAGCACCCCGCCCCATTTGATGCGAGTCTGTCCGTCGCACCATCAGAAGGTGTATGTGAAGAGGTGCATCAAAAGAGGTGCATGCAGACGGAACCCCAGGCGATGTTGTGGCCAATAAGGGGAAAGATCTGTCAGCAGTGCGAAAACTGGTATATGTATGTGCGAGAAAAGACAGAACTATATACCTTTCGGCACGAACCGTTGTTACAGCACAACTGATACCGTATAGGTAAAGAAGTCAATGCCATAGCAAGTGGAGATATGTCCCTAGCTGCCTAGCACCAGCATAATCCAATTTTAAATGGACAAGCTCCGAAACCACGCCTGGCAAGCACTGTGAGAATTTCAGTCCAATCTATCATCAGCATCAGCGAGGGCGTTGCGAGCCATGTGAGAGACAAATGAACCAGTGCAAGCAAAGGGGTGCAAGAAAATAAAAGGGGAGGGGAACGCGAGATAGCCCCAGGCGGACTGGCCCCAATGGAGCTGAGCTTACGCATTTTACGAAGCACCCCATCTTGCCGCTCGGTGATCCCTATCGCCCTGATACTCCCCGCACGGCCTCCATAATGCCACCACTCTCACTGTCAAAATCCCTTAGACCTTAGACCCACGGCTCATCAAGCTCGTCCTGTTCCGCCATAACCGCCTTGGCCAAGTCGCCTTCCTTCTGCTCACCGCCATGAGGACCCACCGGCATCAATGTGTACAGGTCTAGCACGGAGCCCAATACTCCATCTCGGGGATTGCCGCGGTACACCATCATACGGCTTCCAGATAGGTCGTACAGCACCGTACATAAGGTGTACACCAGGCCACCGTAATCGCCAGTGCGATAGACGGGAAACTTCGCATCCGACGTATCCCCCAGCATCTCCAGCACGTCCGCGGGACCGGCAGGCATTGTGAACTGTGCGAAGCGAGCCTCCCGGTGGACACTGCTGTTATCCAGCTTCTGCCTCTGCGCAGGGTGCGAGTTGTGTCAGTCCGTGGGTCAGTCCCGCACTTCCCCCGAGATGCCGGCATTCATCCGGCAAGTAGATGCTGATGTAGGAGTGTGGTACGTACGCAAATCATTCACCGTACACACCATGTAAGATGACATGTAAGATGGCACAAATGGATGCACCCCATCCATATCCACCCACCCACCCAGCCGCACGCCCAGCCGCCCAGCCGCCCAGCCGCCCAGCCGCCCAGCCGCCCAGCCGCATGTCTAACCCCCACTCAGGCACGCTCCCCTGCACACGGACCCACCCTGCCTCGTTGAACATGGTACCCATGTGCCCAGCTGCTCGTTACACGTCTCAATATGATACCAATACAAATATACCGATGTCGATATCTGTATTGATACATCGATACTGATACTGCTCCTCATCCTCCCTCACCTGTGGCAGCCGCATGTAGGCGTTAGCGTGGTAGTACCAGGTATTGTCCTGCAGCTCCAGGACATCGTGGGCGCCCCCGGGACCCACCTCCACGTTCCACACACCCAGCGGCGGGCGTGTACTCATCAGGTTGACGGAGCGCCCAGTGGCCTGCAACCGGATTCAGAATCGATCAACAACTCCTTATGTGCGGCGACTGGGTGCGTGTGCGTGGAAGGGACCCAGGGTTGCAATGTGAGGATGAGTACCAGTGATGGCGAGAGACCAGACTGAATCGTGCATCGGAATTACATGCATAATATATATTAATTATATATACATGGTATATACATATACATGTATGGTATATATGTACATGTATGTGTATATATATACCGGAACATACATACATACATACATAAATATATGTATGAGTCGCCCACAGTGCAACACCCCTAAATAAATAAATAAACAAACAAATAAATATATATATATATATATATATACCGGAACAAATCCGGTGAATGAATAAGTAAAAGCACAGGGTGCAGAACGGCATCGGCGGCCCAGCGTCAGGCGGAGCTGCCATTTGCCAGGACCCAGCCCGGCTGCCACCCAGCTGGCCAACGGAGTGGCGGTGAAGTCGCTGATGACAGGAAGGTGGGTGCCATGCAACACACCTCGGAAGGCTACAAGCCTCCCCTGGTGGGGTACAGGAATGTGGCCCCACGACTGTGCCAACTGTGTTCTTCCCGCCTGACCGCTCACCCGCCAGATTGATACCACTCAAATAGCATCCCTTAGTGCGGCCATGTAGCGGCCTGTCCCATCCGTAGCTTCCTTGCCCTGTCCTGTCCTGTCCTGCCTGCCCTGCCCTGCCCTGCCCTGCCCTGCCCTGCCCTGCCCTGCCCTGCCCTGCCCTGCCCTGCCCTGCCCTGCCCCTGCCCTGCCCTGCCCTGCCCTGCCCTGCCTGCCCTGCCCTGCCTGCCCTGCCCTGCCCTTGCCCTGCCCTTGCCCTGCCCTGCCCTGCCGCCTGCCCTGCCCTGCCCTGCCCTGCCCTGCCTGCCTGCCCTGCCGCCTGCCCTGCCCTGCCCTGCCGGCCCTGCCCTGCCCTGCCCTGCCCTGCCCTGCCCTGCCCTGCCCTCCCTGCCCTGGCCCTGACCTGCCCTGCCCTGCCCTGCCCTGCCCTGCCCGGCCCGGCCCTGCCCTGCCCGGCCCGCCTGCCCTGCCCTGCCCGGCCCTGCCCTGCCCTGCCCTGCCTGCCCTGCCCTGCCCTGCCCTGCCCTGCCCTGCCCTGCCCTGCCCTGCCCTGCCCTGCCCTGCCCTGCCCTGCCCTGCCCTGCCCTGCCCTGCCCTGCCCTGCCCTGCCCTGCCCTGCCCTGCCCTGCCCTGCCCTGCCCTGCCCTGCCCTGCCCTGCCCTGCCCTGCCCTGCCCTGCCCTGCCCTGCCCTGCCCTGCCCTGCCCTGCCCTGCCCTGCCCTGCCCTGCCCTGCCCTGCCCTGCCCTGCCCTGCCCTGCCCTGCCCTGCCCTGCCCTGCCCTGCCCTGCCCTGCCCTGCCCTGCCCTGCCCTGCCCTGCCCTGCCCTGCCCTGCCCTGCCCTGCCCTGCCCTGCCCTGCCCTGCCCTGCCCTGCCCTGCCCTGCCCTGCCCTGCCCTGCCCTGCCCTGCCCTGCCCTGCCCTGCCCTGCCCTGCCCTGCCCTGCCCTGCCCTGCCCTGCCCTGCCCTGCCCTGCCCTGCCCTGCCCTGCCCTGCCCTGCCCTGCCCTGCCCTGCCCTGCCCTGCCCTGCCCTGCCCTGCCCTGCCCTGCCCTGCCCTGCCCTGCCCTGCCCTGCCCTGCCCTGCCCTGCCTGCCCTTGCCTGCCCTGCCTGCCCTGCCCTGCCCTGCCCTGCCCTGCCTGCCCTGCCCTGCCCTGCCCTGCCCTGCCCTGCCCTGCCCTGCCCTGCCCTGCCCTGCCCTGCCCTGCCCTGCCCTGCCCTGCCCTGCCCTGCCCTGCCCATTCGACTCCCCTGCTGCGCTCTCCCACCTGATCCCTTTCCACCAGCACCTCTAGGGCCTCCTCCACACTGCCCGCGTCTAGCAACCTCCGAGACAGGAAGTTGCGACCCAGTCCAGGCAGCAGCGCATCGCTGGGGTAAAGCGCGTTGAGCGTAAATCCCACACCCGCAGTATTGGCGCCGAAGGCAGTGGACGCCAGCTCGCCCGCGTACGTAAGCGCGAACCAGGAGCCCCGACCCTGCGGTTGCGGTTATGGTTGCAGTTGCGGTTGCGGTTGCAATTGGATGATGGTGTCGTTGTGGGGCATATGTTTGTCTGTCGCACATGTGACCGGAGGCAGGTGCACAGGGCGTGTCCGGGTCCTAAGCATCCCCCAACCCTCTCTTCTTTGCCGTCGCTCTCGATAAGCTCTACTTACCGGCATGGTTGCACGGATGTAGTACATGCGACCCTACGAAGCAGCGAACAAGGCGGGTGGAGAGTCGGCACGCGGTATCTGCTCAGGACGTGAGGTTGGTCTCTAGCCCAACTCGATCCGACGGCAAGGCCCCACATGCTGGAAGGAAGGAAAACGTTCGTAAGGATTCCTTGGAAAGGTTTGTTGGAAGGGATGGTGCCCAATGATTGATCTCGTCCGTTCTGCAGCGGAAACGACTCCACGCGCCGCCACAGCCCTTTGCGCAGCTATCTGGGTCCCCTTTCACAGGCCGCTATTAACTGGGCCCCTAATGATGATGATTTCCTGATGCTCATGTGCGCGCGACGGAATGACCAGCGCGCCACATTCATTCTTTGATGCCCCTTTCCAACACGTTTCCATGTGGGGTGAACGACGTTCTGTGCGACCCGTCTCCGCCTGGAAGGCCGGGCTTTAGAGGCCATGCATACCCAGCGGGGTGTCAACAGCTCAGCACCCCTTGAGCAAATCCCCTTCCGGGGACCAAACCGTTGGCCTCCTACACCTCCCGCTCATTCCCTAGCATGACCACCGCCATTAGCTTCCGTAACCCAGCCTTGGTCCCAGACCATCCTTTCCTGTTTCCCATTCCCCATTTGTGTTCTCTCTTTTCATTTGTGCTTCTCAGTAGCGGTACCAAGCCTCGTCTATTCGCCTTCCCCACTCAACTCCACTCCTTCGACACATCGTTTGTGTGCAGGTCCTTCCCTGTCTCTGTTGTGCTAGTCAGACAGGGATACGACCGCTTTGCAGCAGGTAAGCTGTCAACTTCCAGGTGATGTGCTATTTTCTGACTTACAATTATTACTTGCCCCTGTGCGCTCTTGCGCCCCTGTGGGCCTTTCCTACCCCCTAGCACCCCCCGCCCCGAGACTTACCAAGGTGTCATTGGTCATATCCTCATTGTGCCCTAGAATTAGCCGGGCACTACCTGGCGGGCCATCAGGGCTACGAAGTCGCACAGCCACGTCGCTGCATGCATCCACCGACGAAGGATCAACGTGTGCATTATTATCACCATCACCAGGTTGGCTCCGATTTGACTCCACGGCCACGTCACCGCCACCATCAGCACTGCCGTGGCAGCCGCCCGTTGCACAACCGATGGAAGATAAAGATCTACCATTGCCCCTACCATCACCTTCGGCTCTGCCAACGTCCCCGTCCCGGCCGCCATTACTACCGTCGATGTCACGTTCCGCGCTGCTAGTGCCGCCGGTACTGCGGATGCCTAGCCACTGTTGGAAGCCCGCCAGCACGTCAGGCGATTCACCGGCGGCCAAGATCTCCTGACGCAGGTTCAGCATGAAGACCTGCAGTTTTGCAACATAATAACAACAAGGAAATGAGAGCCACAAATGGGAGCAAGGAGAACCACATGGGAGCAAAGAAAGGGGAGCCACAGCCAGTGAACGCGGTCGGAGGCTCTGACTCGATGTGAGGGCGACACGAGCACTGAACCCCGCCCAGCACAGGGCACTGCACGATTCTCAACAGTTGTCGGACAGCGACATGTCGGACGACATCCATGCAAGCCATGCGAATGGCAATGGACGGGGGAGCAGCTGATGCAAGGAAGTGAGTACTGGCAGAGTGGAAGCTCTCTGTAGTACTGAGCAGCATTAACCCTAATTTTTTAAAAAGTGTGTTGTTATCATCATCATCATCATCATCATCATTATTATTATTATTATTATTATTATTATTATTATTATTATTATTATTATGTGTGGCCTCAATGAATGCTTAATACTTAATTTCGAAGGATAACCAGCAACCGTTATTCTTGTCCCGGGGTTGAGAGATAAGAGCCAAGCAGGCCAGGCGACGCTTACACTACCCACTAATTTTAAGGCTTTTGCGCCCGTTTCATGTCGTTGCGCGCTGAGGTTGAGAGACTGGTTCGAATGGCTCGCTAAAACCCTAAGATTAAAAACCCAACGAACGCATTAGCTGCACCATTAGGCGACGACGCTTCTGCCCCGTGATCCCGAGCCATAGTACAGAAAGCAGTAAAGCAGTAAAAATTAACGGCAGAGCTAGAAATTAAGTCAAAATTGTACGGTGGTCAATTGTTAATTCAATTGCAGTAACAAGGGTTTCGGTGGTTTGCACCTCCCCCGCTTGCGCTTCCACAGTCGACTGAATCACACGTGGTGGGTAATAAGAAACAAATCCCCGCAGCCTGCTGGTGGGGCCGGCGGGTCTGCTGCCTCACGTGACTCCCGTGACATTGTGCTTGCAGATCTAGGCCAATCTCACCCGCGCAGGATCCTAAAGTCCGATGTCTATCGATCGTGCTGCTGCTGCTGCTGACAGAACGCTATGCAAAGTGTTATCAAGCTTTGTCAACCTTTATCAACCTTTATCTTCTTTTAGCTTCACCAGGTTCTGTGAAATTGATCCGAAGTGAGCTCATGAGAGCGAGCATGAGATCTGGCACCCTGCTGCGGCGGTGGTGTTGTGTGCAGCGTACCTGTGGATGATATGCTTCATCTCCGAATTTACAGTCCGACATACGGCTAATTTGATTGTTGTCGAGTTTGCTGTCGTGTATTGGCGTATGATCTTTGCTGCGTACGGTTGTACGGTTGTACGGCATATACAACCATCACATGGGCGTCCCGTTAGACCCCCCTCGGGTCACCTCATGGTCACCTGATCAAAAGGCACACCACTCCCCGCCGCGAGGCCCTGCAGTTCTGAGAAGTACGCTGGGAAGGCGATGCGGTGGCAGTCCTTCAAGGCCGCTAGAAGTTGGCGACCCCAATTGGTGCTGCAATAAGCCTGCATGAGAAAGGGCTAGGTATGAAGTAGAAGCTAAAGAACCGATGGCGAGCTTGGATGACGCAACCCTAAACACGGCATTTGAATCACAGTCCCCGTCGTCTGAACTCCCTGACCAAACAGTGGACGTCATGCGGGCGGAGGTTCACAGAACTGCAGCTCAGGAGCCCGTCTGCATACGATACATCTATTTCGATGTGGTGTACCCAGCCGATGGAATGAGCGTCCCGGCCGGGGTTCAGGGTTGCATGAGCGCAACGTTGGGTAGGTGTTGTGCCCCTGGACGTGCCCCGACATCAGCCCGTCGGGAGAATATAGAAAGGCGTAACTTGCTGTCACCGACTAAGTTGCTTACCTGGACTTTTTGAAATGCGAGGCTGTCTCGCATACGCCCCTTAATCGTGGAACTGAAGGTGGCCCCCACCAGCAAACCGAGTTCATAGTTCGACGTGCAATCATCGATGTAAAGCAGCGGTATTGCACCATGGTAAACAAGCCTTTTATAGCAAGCCCGTGAATTCTGGAGAAGCAAGCATAGAAATATTATTGAAAGATGATTTCCGGCGCTTGAGCTGCTAATTGAAATACCCCATGTCATTGCGTATAATCTCGGTTTAAATCAGGACTATAATAGCAAAAAGATGCCGTTATCACAGTTATAGCAGTTACGATTGACCTTTCTGCTTGTGGGCGCCGTGCTTTGTTGCTGCAAATGAACGAATCACGTGCAAACGTTTTGCATGAACATTCAATTTTATTCAAATACTGATGATAAAAGTTAAATATAGATTAGGAAGTCCGAAAACCAGCCGAAAAGAGCTGCACTTTAACGACATCCACGAACGCTACCGAACAACCAACGTGCAAACATTTTCCGTACGGGAAACTTCATGAAATGAAAACAAAATTGATAAGTTCTAAAGTGTCTTGTCCGGACAAGATCCTGCCTTATTGCGAGAAAGCTCTAGCACGCTCTTCCTCGATCCAAGTGATGACTGATGAGATTAGACAACGCCCCATTAGACTGGATACATTGCGTTAAAATAATTGGAGGTATTGAACCTACCTCCTTCCACGGGACCTCAGCCAAGACGGCCACCGGGTCCTGAGCTGGGACAGCGCCTCATGAATGTGTTAAGCTAATAAACATACATTAGTCCTAGCTCAAAACAACCATTCTTGAGAACTTCCGAGTAACGCTGCGCCATCGGTACCAAACATGTAATTGGGCTTCGCTGCCTTCGCTCGCCTGGTCATTACGCAAGGAGCAGTATCACAAATGTCCTAAGAAATTTGTAATGAGCTGTCATTCTGCTACAACGCATGCTTTATTTACAGCGGTACGGCAACAACACATGCAGCCTGCACACCCGGGACGCGGATCAATAGCTCGGTGAACGTACACACACACACACACATATTGGGGTGTTACACTGTGGGCGACACACACACACACACATATATATATATATATATATATATATATATATATATGTACATATATATAAATAGGATGAATGGGACGACGCCACCCCAGCTGGTGTATAACAATAATGTCATTCAGGAGGCACATGCGCATAGCGGGACACATACATATCCGGCGGTGATATGCATACGCGAAACGCGATGGTGCCGCTACGATGCCCACGTACGCATCTTGCATGCCACTAGTATGCAACTACTGCATCTAAGCTAACGAACGCATTGGTAAATAGAGATCTAGATTTATGTTCGTGGACCGCTGCTGACGGATGTTTGTGAGAGGACGCTACATAGAGGAGCAGGAATAGCGGTCGACGGGCGGCGGCCGGGAGCAAAAATGGTCGGGCAAAAAATGGTCGGACAAAATTGTTCGCGACCTGCATAAGGCATGATTTTGAACCAAGCAATGTTGTTCAATAATATCAGCGTTCGCAACCACGCATAAACACCTAGGTTTTCCCTGGAACGCCCGCCTCGTTGTGCGGTTGTGGACGTCATACGCTGGGCTTTGCCTATTGCGTATCCTGAGAAGGGAAGGTATTTGAAATAATTTATCGTATCTTTTTATCCGCAGTCGCTACTGCAAGGGCATGTGCTATGGACTCAAGAAGATGCAACATCCCTCGGCGAACCGTACCATGATTGATCATTGATGTTTCCAGAGAAATGGGTCCTTTGTTATCAAGATATTTATGCTATGCTTGTATTTTGCTTGAATTGTGTGTAGAAGTAAGATGTTTGGTCCTTTTTCCGGACATCATGGGATTGATTGTTGGGATTCACGTACGATGCCGCAGTTCATAGAGCAAGCTATAATTATAATAAGATTATGTCTACATCTTACGCAATTTCCTTTAGATTTTGTGGTCTAACCGCAGTCAAATCGGGAGTGGCGTTTGATTTCTAACGAAGGACGGGTCGCATAGCCTCCTACTCTAAGTGCCACATAAGCTATGAATGTCTGTGAAAGGCGCATAAAGACAAGATGATGTTTTGCAAGCGACAGTCATGCATAATTAGCTATCGACAGTCTGGGACGCTGGGTTCCTAGGACGCCAGGAAGCCTCGCACCCAAAGCAGCTAATTAATCCATCATAAAAGATTTCATACAAAATGGAGAATTTAGGGGATGTGGGGTGCCGTCCTTGCTTCGCAACGAAGGCCGCAACAGCGGCCAAGAGACTACAAGCCGCTGGCGCGCGCTGCGAAGCAAAGCACGCACGCACCATACTGAATACAGAAAGCATCGAAGGAGGAGGATGTGCTGTGAACACAGCGGCTCTCGCGCCGGCAATAGCTGTTGCCCAGGTGGCGGGACCACCTATGGCTCCCGGAGTAGGGATCTGCCCAGCAGGGACCAGCATCAAGGTCGGGCATCCAACAGGTACCGAAGCCACCGTGCACAGCAATACAGGGCGAGCCCGACTGCCTGGCCTTCGAACACTAAACGGGCTGGGAACCTCAGGATCAGCATCCGCACATCGCCCAGGTGCAGCGCTGCCGTTACTGCTCGCGTGCACGCGCGGCGGCCGGCTAGGAAGCCAGGATTCGGCCGTTGTGGCGGGGCCAGGATACCACCAGGCCGTGTGTCGGACGTCAGCTCTTATTTCGGACGCCGCTACTTGCCGAGCGTCCGTCCCCCAGACGAGGTCCTCGCAGCTGGCGCTGACCGCTGGCGCATTCCTGCCGCCCCCTGCTGCGGTGCGGATGCCGTCATCTGGAACCAGTCGGCAGCAGGTGGCGAATTTAGGAATGCCTACTGGTACGCATGACAGCAATTGCAACCTCGGCTGTCACAGTCGTTGCAAAGATGGGGCACGCGAGGTAGCAAATACAGGAAAGTCCCTGGTGGACTCCGGTCCCGCAGCCGGGGTCAAAGCATTAGTTTGTGCTAGCAGAGACCATGATTTTAACACCAGAAACGCGATCCCAAAGCTCGGTAGCAGCTACACGACGAGCACGACCACTAGGTCCCTGGGGCAAGTAAGACGGCAGGGAAATGGGGTGGAAGGCGACCCACGAAACTACTGTAATGGCAGCGACGATGCGGGCGCCGGCAGTAGCTACGAAAGCTGCTGTAGCTATAGCGGTTACAGCACTGCCCGAAGCCATGAGAGTGAGAGTGAAACGGAGGATTCTAACACTTGTAAATTGAAGAGCCCAAAGCGACGCCGGATGGAGGGGAACTTTGAAGGGACATCGATTGCGGGTGGAGCCACGGCGGCGGCTTCTATGACGACCAGCGCCGGTGCCGCTGGCTCAATGGACGCAGCTGCACCTTCAATGGTTGCCTGCAGTGGGGCGATGGCGTCGGGATCCCCCGGCGTTGCCAACACAACAGCCTTTGAATCTGCCGGCACTACGGCTGCTGCCGCCTTAAGCAATGGGCTCCACAGCAGGTGCACGACTTGCAGTTATGGACCTCCATGGGCGCTGATTCCTCTCTCCGGCCGGAAGGGGACGTTGCGCTGTAGCTTGCACGCTGCTCGGGTGCTTTGGCCCACACTGTTGGACGCACTTCGCACCAGTCCTCAGCTCGTGGTGCTGGACGTTGAGGTGCCCAGCGATGGCGTCCGTGCCGGCAATTGTGAGCACGGTGGCTCTGGGGTTGCCACCGTAGCCGTGCGCGCACTGCTGCGTTGTGATGAGAAGACCATGGTCCTCCGGCCGGTGGAAGAGCTGCCCCTGGGACCCCGCGCTTCCGCGCCAGTGCTGCTACAGATCTCCCCGCACCCCAACGGTGAAGGCGCTGTCATCCAGCTGGCCAATCGGCATGTCTGGGCATATTATCGATCCCGCGGGGGCAAGCTGTGCTGCCCGAGCCGTTTGGGTGTCGGCACGGCTATGGTGCAAGCAAGTGGCTGCCTCGCTGCTGCTGACGGTTATGATGACGGCTACGTGCTGCAAATCCGGCTTGGAGCAAACTTGTTTGACAACCGAAGCTTCGACGTTGGAATTCGGGCGGCTGAGCGGTTATTTGGTCACCTGGTGCCGGGTCTGCAGGAGCTGGTCCCGGCAAGGACCAGCGCAGCGGGGCCCGTGGGCGGCGGCTTAACCGATGAGAGAGGTGCGGCGGTATTAGGACGTCTGGAAGGCAATGCAGATGCAGCAGACAGCAGTGGAGGTGGCAGCAGCAGCAGCAGGAGCAGCAAAGGCGGGAGCGCGGGCAATGGAATAATGAGAGCAACCCGCGCGGTGGCCACGAAAGTGAATGGGAATGCCAGCGATCCGTTGTCAGCTGCTCGGTCTGGTTCTTACGAAAGAGCAGATGGTGGTGGCGACGCGGGAAACAGAAGCGGCAACGGCATTGACAGGGGGCCCGGAATTGGCGGTGGAGGTGGGAGACGCGCTTCAGCTGCGGGAAGGAGGGAATTATCAGTGCCTCTGCCCATTCACTCGTTGGTCATTACAGTCATTGCAGAAGCTTGGCCGGAGGCACGATCTAAAGTAAGTCGCGGCCTTCAGTCAGGGCTCACGAAGTTCCGGAAGCTCCGGAAGGGTGACCAGGAAGGCACTTGGCTTGACCGACGGCCTCACATGCAGATGTGGTCACTCAGGTGGCGTTCGAGGGTCCTGGCATGGGTCTGTGAATGCGATGATTCCGCTGCATGCTGGTCCGCTGCTGGATGCGGAGTGTTTAATCAGCACGGCAATTTTACACTGTGGCAGTAACGAGGTGCTGTCTGGTCCAGATCCAGATCTAGATCCTTGTGAGAGGATCCAGGGAGTGTATGGCAATTGCGGCATGAGAGGATTTATCAGCGACCCGTCTCGCCCCGCAGATGCCAACTACGACTTCACTCCGGGAATGTGTTCTTCCTTCTTGCTGGGGCTGCGGGATCCCCCTCCTCGCTCCTCCTTTTTTGGCCGTTTGTTCTTGCATCGCCATTACGGCTCTTTCTTTGCGTGTTTCCCGCGCAGGTGGAGTTCCGGTACCGCTTTCCTCGCCTGCTAGGCATGCCGACCAACGCCCATCATGCGTACGCAACCCTTGCATCCAATCTGGTGGCGCCCATGGTCCTATATGGCGCGCAGCCCGGAGATATGTTTGAGATGTGGCGCCACCCGGGCGGCGCCCCCGAGGAGTTCTTGTGTCGGGTGGTCAGGTCAGCGGTGAAAGGCGGCAAAAAGAGGCACGCGCCAAAAGGGAGTGGATGAGCTGCCGGGGAGATGGAGTGTGCATGGCTGGCCCAGGGGCTGGGGCGGCGGAAGCAGGGGCTGGGGCGGTGCATGCGGTTCCAATGAACCCTAAGACAGTGGGCAGCAGCCTGGAGACATCCATGCAGCGGCTAGCTTAGATATTGAGGAATCCAAATATTTAAACATAATACGCATAATACGCAACACAATATCTACACGTAATATGCATGTACACGCGTGTAGTTATCCCGTAATGATGTATGCCGCTGGACGGAGGTGCCTTGGTTACTTTGCATCATCAGGTAACGCTGACTCTGGAGTACGTTTTTATGCTGAGTGTCGAATGGAAGCTCTCTAGAGGGGAGATAGTGGAAAAAGGACATGTCCAGATGGGTCATATATCAATGCATGATGATAGATGCACGATCTGTCCCGACTGATCAGTTGTGTAAGCATTCATTTGGGTCCGCGGTCGGATCCACCACGTTTACCACTTTTCATATTGGGACCTCCTGATTACATACGACGCCGTGCGTGACAATCGAAGGGGCCATTGCCAGCTGGTGTGTGTACGTGTGCGCGTGTATGTGTCTGTGTGATACGATGGTGTTCGAGCCACGCAGTTCCGTACCTTGATCCATATTCAGCCCAGGCCCATATATGGGCACACACAACATCACTTCTCATTCCCATCCTGCCAAGTAAAGGAAGATGTGGGCTGCTGGGTGTGATTATGGATGACTGAAGGGCCATGGAGGCTAATTGGTGTTTTCTTCGCAGTAGTGTTAGTCCGTGTTACTTTCTTCGTTAGCGGCTCACCAGGGAAGGCTAATTGATTATGCTGGGGACCATGGACATAAATCCCGAAGGGTGCTACTACTGGGATCACGATAGGTGGCACTATGAACGTGGGGGGCTGCTTCGCTCCATCCCATTACTGCTGCTGCTGTAGCTAGATAGTGCCACTATTTATAATCTTGGTATGCATATAGGTGTATGCCACCTGTCGACCTGTCGACCTGTGACACTGTGGGTGACTCGCCCTGGTCTCGATACCAATGGTGGTTGTTGAGTGCCAAAAAGGCTTATCGCTCGAGGTGATGAGATGGTGCTTAAAGAGTACTCTGTATACACTAATGCATCAGGCGTTGCCATACATTATTGTCAGTGGCGGACCATGTAAATTGCAACAACACACAAACCACAAATTTTATAAACAATAAACACGCAGAAACAATGCATTCCAGTATGCTACGCAGTGTCCAACGAAAGCTTGTACATGGTCTTGACAACAGTAGCGTACACGCATGTCACGACGGATTAGGTGACCGGACATGATAGGTGGCACGGTCAGTAGTAGCATGCGACATGCAAGGCCGCATAAGGGCAAAAGGGCATAACAAGACCAATAGTTGCATAAGAGAACTATTAATCAGATAGGGAACCAGATTTCTGGCCTTTCGCATGACTGAGTTGAGAATGTTTTGTGGAATAGCCGGGTCAAGCGAGTCTTATATAGCGAGCTGGTTGTACGGCATAGCTATTTGGCGGGTAGAGCGATGACGCTCATAAGTTTGCCATAACTCAATCTGTTTATGTCTTAATGACTATTTCCGTGAGTTCTATTTACTGCTATTTTTGGAGTCCGTGAGAGGTATTCTGGACCTTTCGACTGTCACGACGAAGATGTACGGCAACAGCAGTCGAACAGGTATATTAGCGATGCTAGAGCAAGTGAGCTTTGTCACTTGGCTCTAGAAGCGTAGTACTTCTTGAGCGTAATAGACCCAACTTTATGTTATTTTTGCCTTATTTTCTTTAAGTGCCGACTAGTGAAACGAGTCAAACTGGTAGTTCATCCTTAAGTTTATATATTAGTACGATTACAGATACTAGTGCAAATGGAGGAGGAAGTAGCCGCCCGCCGGATCAGCTAGCAGAAATAATAGAAGCAAAAACAATTGCTGATAGTACATCGGCAAATCTATATATCGTTAAAGTAGATCCCACTGATGATAATTATGTAAAAACTCTTAGCAAAAGCCAACAGCAAGAATTATACCGGCTAATTACTAATACTAGAGGAAGGAAATAGGTAATAGCTATAAAATCGTTAATAATTCCTACTAAAAATATACCGGGAAGCTCAGATATGCTTATTTGATTTTGTGTGAGACCAAATAAGCCTAAACAAGTTCTGGTAAATAACTGAAATATTAAATATATTCTAATAATAGCTAGACTAAAGAAATTTTTTAACATCTAAATAAATTATACCATTTTATAATTTTTTAAAAATTGGAGGGCAAATTTCAGCCCTTTATCGTCAATAGAGTGAGCTAAATTGTTAATTATCAATTTTTCATGTTTAATTCCCTTTTCGATAAAATATTTCGCTGCATTATTGGTTTCTTGAGGATCTACCACATCATCCTCATTACCATGAATTAAGCATATAGGAGTTAAACTGTTAATTAGATTAGTCGGTGGCACTGGTTCCCATAAATTCAGAAAAAATGGCTCTATAAGGCTTACCCATAATTTTGGTTAACGTAGATAACCTCCCTCTATGTGCAAGACCAATTACAGCTTCTTCTGCTCCCGCAGCCGCTGACTCTTCAATTACTTTACTAAGGTTTATTATGGAAGCATCGCCTCCTTCTACAGAAAATCTCTTAGCCCCGGGAAATTTTACGTGTAAGTATTGCTCAAACCCTTCTACTTCTACTAAGTCTTGTAATATCGCCTTCTGTTCCTCTAAAGATAGATTAATATGCGTACTAATACTGTCTAGTTTATTATATAACCATTCTTGTGCAGCAGAGTTCTCCACATGTGAAAACTCAACTGCTACTGAGCCGGAATAAGTTCTATTTAAAACATCCACAAGTTCATTAAGAGTAATAATCCAGATCATCAAATTCCCCTGATACATCAACTAACTCTGATAACTGACTCGTATTAAAGCCAAAATCTTCCAAATTTAATTTCAGTTCTTCTTTACTAGTTACTAGTGTAACGTGTACGCTAGCCAAGCCCCCTTCCGAGCCGTGTCTGGAGCAAAGGACTACGAGTCAAGCCCTTCGGTTGGCAGGAATCCGATCCTGCAACCCGCGGACGAGAATCAGCTGGTCTAGGCGCGCAACGGAGCTAAGTCGAGCACCGTCCAAGGCCATAGTGAGTGTTTCGCATCTAGTATGTTTGCGGGGCGGTAATCGGGCGTGACACGCACGCTCAAACATCAGTAATTTCTTTCTACTTCCTTTCTTTTATCTCACAGTCAGCCCCGCAGTCACTGCCAGTTGCATTTGATGATCACCGAGGCACCGCTTAGCTGTATGTGATAGCATGCATAGTAGTGGTGTTTGTTTCCGCGGGGCTGCCATTATACATACAGGCAGGGGACCAATTAGATGTGGTGGAGTTGCTTTATGTTACGTGGCCAGCATGTGCAGCACGCACATAATTCACATTAAGGCCGTCAATCCATGATCCTTCATTCCTCCATACACTTGGCCTGCGTGGGCCCCAGTACGTCAATTAATCAATCGGTTTCGGCCCCGAGCCGTTGGAAAATTGGATATCAAATTCTTTGCCCGCACTATTACGTACTCGTCAGTGCAACTTGACCTGCTGCTCTCCTCGAACTTACGCCATCACAGCCAGCTGAGGGCTACCCAGTGTTGTCACCCGGCCCTGCTTGCCACACCTTGCCCATTGCAAGACCCACCCCCCTCCGCATCATGCATTTCCTGTGATGCAATGCACGGGTGCCCAATCATCGCATGCTATGCCAATGCATGCTTCGCGTATGGTGCAGCGCTGCATCAACGGCAGCCGCGACGTCATCGACTGCCACTCGGGCAGTGTCCACGTCGCAGTTGGTACCGGGGCCCTGAAAGACTCCTGTCAGCCATAGGGACGTGGGTCATGGGGGTTTGGGAGGATCAGGGTTAGGAGAGCGATACCAGTGCGCGTTGGAGCAGAGCTATAAAACCTACTTCAACATATTGCAACGGATGCCGGTGGTGGGTGTTGAACCCGTGCGGGGGGATAGCATCGATCTTGGAGCGAGAAGTCACAGTGGTTGAGAAGATGAGGGCGCCCCCAAGTATAGTACCGGGAAAGGTAGGGACTGCCGGCCAGGTAGTGCCCACCCACGGGTGAAGCAACCCCTAGCCATCCCACACACATATATTGCAGCGACGTGCCAAGCTGGGCGTTCAGCTTTAGTGTAGCTAACGGATCGAAAGTAAAAGCAGGTCAGGTAGCTAGGGCAGGTATGATGTACGTGTGCGTGGCGGGGCCCTTGCTATCCTTGCGAAAACAAATGCGGTTCTCAAGCAGCAGCAGCTAATTTATCTGGATGGAAACTGAAAGGAAAGGCTGTGCTGATGACTTGAAACTCTATCTGCATCCCTCATCGATCCGATCCGGCGATACCGGCGGAGAGAAAACCTCTTCGCAGCTCTGAAGAGTAGTGAAGACTATTATATATACATATATATATATATATATATATATATCGCACTTCGCGAACCTCTCCCCGCCGTGCCACCAACATCCCCTCCCAGGCACCGGTACGCCACACTATACAATTATTATACTTGTACGAATGCGGTCAATGGCGGTTTCACAACAATAGCGCATGAAGTGGGCTTAATCAGGACTGGCAGCGTATTTTATATTAGTAATAACGGTGTCGATTTTCACCCATCGTCATGGTGGCGTAATGCGCCTAAGTGCTTTTTTTACCTGTTCGCACGAGCACCGAGACCCAGGGGTTTCCAGCCTGGTTGGCTCCGCGCACATCCGCTGCAGGGTTGTCGCCGACTGCGTAAATGCCGCTGAAGGGCAGCACCCCCGGCGGCACCTCTGGCAGCGGCAATCCCAGCTGCCATGCCTGTGTTAGTAGAAGCCGCTCCGCCAGCCTTGTGGGTTGGGCGGGAATGGCAGGGGAAGTGTGGGGAGACGTCCAGACCCGGTCACAGGGAATGCCTCAGGGGAGGGATAAATGGTAGTGGCACTGCATTTAAATAGCGTATCCGGGGCCGAGCCCCCACCTGTACGGCTGCGGGTTGGGTTTGCCGTAGAAAGTGACGTGGCTCGGTCGGCAGCCCCCCGTAAGGCGACCGAACAGCGAGAGGACCATGTGGGCGAAGGCGCCCTGCCCGAAACGATTCTTAGGAAACTCGTTCGCCCAAAGCAGGTCTGAAGGGGAGAGGGAGCCGGGTTTGTCTGTCTGTGCATCTGTGTATGTCCAGGGCTTCAGGCAGGTTATAAGCTTGTCGTCGCCATATGTCTGCGTGTGGGAGTCCGGACTCATGCCGTACGGGGCACATTGAGCCAGCGGGGCGCCATCTTGGTTAGTGAGTCAGTGAGTGGGAGAGCGGAGATACCACCACTCCAAAAGGGGGGGTGGCTTCACACGAAATGCAAACTCCAGGGAGCCCGCTTCGCCAAGGACCTGCTGCACACATCCTTTATTCGCCACCAGTGCCCTCACCGGGATTTGAAAACACGAGCTTGACGTGTGGGGCCCCTACGAAGGCCGTATCCACATCCGCATCCGCATCCAATGGGAAGTGGGGAGGGGGGAACGGAGGGGGGACTCACAAGAGACGGGAATCGTGAGGCTACGGATACAGTTCCGGGGTGCCTCCAGTTCTTTCTTGTTTTAATTGGATTGCACATTCCGTACATTCGTGGCCCCTCCCTCCGCTTCCATTTAATTATAGCTAAGATCGGACACATCCGAAAATTGCAGCCGTGGGCCCCCAGGAACCCTTTTCATATCAGCATTGTCCCTGCGCACCCAGCAGTACTCCCCCAGTCACACCCGTCAAGCTGCTGTCCTCACGCACGCTCGCTCTCTTCTAACGCGGTGCAACCTGCCGGATGAAGACCTAACATCTACCGCCGGACATCTACCTGCGGCCGGACCCAGCCCTGCTGGCGCCCCGCCCCGTGTGAGGCACGACCCATGAGCTGGCGGGCCAGTCAATGCGCCCATGGCGACCAAGCGAGTGCTATGCATGTGCGGTGCATGTGCATGCGGTGCCGAAATCTCCTCGAGCACTGTTGTCATTTCATAGCCCATCATTGCCCCCACACACACATCCACACAGCCACACTCCCTTTATTGCCGTACTTGCAGATGTTGTTCTCTTTCCTTTCTCACCGACTGCTGCCGCCCCTGCCGCGCTGCGAGTGGGCACACCAGCGCCCGTGAGTACATCGCATATCAGCTGTGCATCACGATACCTGAGCGAGCGACAGGGGGGGGGGCGGTGATGGGGCAGGGTGAAATACGCGACTGTGAATACCTTTATAAGCGGTTATGGTCGTTGGGATAGATACGGCTATTATGATGGTTGGGATAGTTTGGTGGTTATGGTGGTTAGGGTGGTCTTTGAGGGGTAATTGACCAATCGTAACCAGTCGTAATGCATGGAGATGAGTATTGAGTGGTAGCAGTACAGAGAGACCACTCCAGACAGCGCCAGTCATTGGGAATTGCAGTGGAGTGGAATCAGAACAGCCAACGGTTACCGGAATAACTACTGCTGAAGGCCAAAACAAGCAACATGATCGGCATTAGCCATGATGCCAAATCAAATAGTTCTATGGCATGTGACATGGCAAATGGTTACGCGCATTCATTCATTCGTTCATTCATCCGTTTGGGATTCGAACCCATTTCGCAGCCGTGATGAGTGAAGGTGTGGGAAAGGGAGTGGTAGGGAGTGGTAGGGAGGGGTCGGGAGTGGTAGCGAGTGGAAGCTACTGAGAACATGTCGGTCCAGTGCGCAATCGCACGATCGATAATGGATACGGACCGTGTCCCGAGAGACCGTCCAACCGGCTGCATGGCTGCCCGGTGCATATCCAGCCACTCACTGCCACACTGGGTTGCATAGCTTTCAACTGGCCGCGTATGTATCCGGCTTCACCACGCTAACGCACCATGTCACAGGCCTTGGGACTGCCGTCCCTCAGGATCGCTCCAAGTCACGGGAAATATGATAGAAGCCCCTGCCCCTGCCCCTGCCCGTCATGGGACCCCACCCGCGATTAGTTGCCCCCCCCACCCCCACCCCCACTACCCAGCATAACAACGGCCCCCCTATTCCCAAACGCCCCATCCCCGGTTCGCCCTTTTTCGCACACCCCCTCATCCACAAGGCATAATCTCACCACCGCCACCACCACCCCGATGCTGCGGTGGTAACAGCCCCCCACCCTTTTTTCTCTTAAGCTGGCAGATCTTGACCCACCAGTCATCCGGGTCTGTCATAACCAGCACCGTATCTATGGGATGAGCCTCCGTCGCCAGCCCCAGATCCCGGACCGGGCAAAGCCTCTCAGATCCAAATCCAGAAAGGGGTATGGATCCGGAGGCACGGTCAACGGCGCTGCGGCCCTCGCCACCACCTGCCCCTGCCCCTGCCCCTGCCGGATCTGGCAGCTCTACGGCTGGCCCGGCGACTGTACGGGTTGCTGCAGGCACCTCCTCCGAATCTTGACATGCATCAAACAGCAGAGAGATGGGTCACGCACGGCGGGAGGCTGACGGGATTTGGGAACGAAGGTCGTGAATGAGATTACGGCGAGAGGTCGTGAATGAGGTCACGGCGAGAGGTCGTGAATGAGATTACGGCGAGAGGTCGTGAATGAGGTCATGGTGAGAATCATGGCGGTCAGGACGTGTGAACCTGAACAGCGTGTGCTTGACCGAATCCGGTTCGCTTAGCGGCTGGGAGCCGGACAGGTCAGACAGAAGAAGACGTCAATCTATTTGGAACGAGCAGGAAATGCCTGTTTAGGTAGAATGGAACACACCGACGACCAATTGCCCCAGCCATTGGTCAATCATTCATTGACCACTAGTCGTCAGTGTAATAGTACAGTACACAGTACGGCACACACAAGCATAATATAACATGCAAAAATCACCATCTCAGCACACACACACACTCTCTCGAGAGAGAGAAAAAGTGAGAGTGAGGCCTTTTCGGCACTACTCGACTACTAGAGTCAGTCATTTGTCGATTGGTAGATCTGTATAATCGATACGCGGCAGCTATATCGCAGCGTGCTGCCTCCCTCCACCTGTGGGGTATGTTGAGAAGGGGGTGGCTGCCGGCATGGCGCGGCCCAGCTGCCGGGTGTGCAGCACCCGCTGCAATCCATACGAGCGAGCCACGTTGAGCACGTCCCCACGCCCCGAAACCAGCACCGGCCGCTGGGCCAGCTCCGCAACCAGGTCACGCATGGGGGTATGCGATAGGATGACCTTTGGGTTTTGGCGGGGACGAGCGGGTGGGAGGAGCGGGTGGGAGGAGCGGGTGGGAGGAGCGGGTGGGAGGAGCGGGTGGGAGCAGCGGGTGGGATGGAAACCCTAAGGACATGAAGCGGGAACTGGAAGGTACAAGCAGACCATTACGGCAAGTGGTCTTACGTGCTCGTCCTGTTCAATCGTCCTTGATAAGCCGGGCCATGGGGGAGCCTTACGGGGAGCCAAGTTCGGGCCGCGTCATGCTTTTTGTTTTGTACAGTTCGCTGCTGCAGCCAGCTGCTGCAGAACTACGGAAGGGTCCCCATGCAAGCTAGTGACGTGGCGACCCTGCCCTGACCGCCTGTGGGCGCCGGATACATTGTCACCTGCAGTCCCGCTGCCGTTCACATGATGCGATTCACGAACTCGGGTAAGGTCAGCGTCAAGCCGTCAACTCTGAAGCCCCCTCCCTGCCTGCCTGCCTGCCTGCTTTGACATTGCTAAGGCACCCGGCGGTGGCGGGGTCCGGCTCCTTCCTCCCCGCTTCTCCAACCAGTTAAGAGAATGGTACTGAGATATGCTTGTCCAACCAAACCCCAACTGCCCAACCCCCAACTGCCCAAATTGAGAACCCCAAATGTGAATCGTTGCCGAACCTGTTCGGGCGTCACGCGCACTCCTAGCCGTGTGGACAGCTCCTGGGCCTTACGCTCCTCACACACCCCTCCACCGTTGGTCATAAACACCACGGGGTACCGCCAGCGGCCGTCCGAAGTCGTCAGCTGGCTCGAGGGGGTGGGCAGAGTCGTCGTAAGCGCGGCGTGTTGGTCGGCGGAAGCAGCAGGCGCTGGGACGGGAAGCATGAAGGAGGGCGGGAGGGACCACCCTTCTCCCCTCAAGGGGGTCTAAAGGGAAGGGGGATGCTAACGGCCAAGGAAACAAGCGTAAGAACATATGAAGATGCGCGCGCATCGGCGTTCCAGCTGTACGGTTACGCTTCCAGCAAAGCTCGAGACCAAAGGAAGGGGCTGAGCCATTCCGGCCTCATTCATCTCACGTGCTGTCTGGCACACACCTTTTGCATGGCCTCCAGAGCCTCCGGCAGGACCACTTTACCCCGAACCAACACCTGCAGGCGGCGCGCGGCCATAACAGCCACGTGCAGCAGCGGGTGGAGGGTGAGGAAGAAGAGCGCCCACAGACGACAATACAGCTCGCGAAGGAGGGCAGGAGGTAGAGGAGTTCGCACAGGAGCTGGTTTCGGAGCTATGTACCGCTATGTGCAGCCGATACCCTTCCTATGGCCATGCCCATGCCCAACACAGATGCTCTTCCCTCAACTCTCTCTCTCTCTCTCTCTCTCTCTCTCTCTCTCTCTCTCTCTCTCTCTCTCTATCTATCTCTCTATCTATTAAGAGTCCGGAGCCCGCCGCTGTACGAACTGTTTATCATAGCGGAACCTCTTTGCAAATCGACCCTGCCCCTACACGGTCAAACCCTTGGTTGCTTAGGTGCGGTCCGGACTTCGTGCCGCTCCGCTAACGGGCCAGCTCCGCTTAGGAAAGTTGCTCACCCCATCGATGTCAAACGAGAATGCGGGCGGACCGCTGGGACAAGGACTGTTTAATGTGTGTATGGAAGCATACGCGCGTGGATGCTGCTGGGTGGCGTGTCCAGCAGCAGCTACAGGAGATTGTGCCTGTAATATATGCTGGGTCCTCAGCTTTTCAAGCAGGAATGTTACAGCCTGCGTGCGCGAAGGAAGGGGTGGTCGGCAGGAGAGGCATGGTGCAGGTGGTTGTCTTGGAGATTCACGGGAAGCGGGAAGCGAAGCGGAGGGACGGACGGAGGAGAGCCTACCCGGCAAAAAATCTGCCGCCCATGATGACGGCTTGCCATGTGAGCTGCTACTGCGAGGATCTTTGACGCCTAGGCTGTCTGATTACCGTACTTGAACCGATGTAAGCTCTAGACCGGCGCGCCTTATACTGGCAATATTGAGCATGAGCCAGGAAGCGGGCGATGAAGCTTTCACATTATGTGGTAAGCGCGACGGATTTGACAGATAGATCGACGGTGTATATAAGATGATCAGTAATGCATCCGGAGTTGCTCGTACGACATTTTAGTTCATTTACCGTTCTATCCAGGAGCTTGTACATGAAGTCAACTATACGAGTAGCAAATGCAGTTGTTTGTGTATTTTTTTAAATTTTCTAAGTAGGACTTAAGGGTGCGGCCAGGCCTTGTTGCCACACTTTGTTTTGTTTGCGTACTGGCGTCGGGGCGCCGGGCCCCGCCGTGATGGCACGTAGCATTCTTGTAGGCAACTTGTCATCCTTCTGTTACAAAGCAATCAGCGCGTCTGAACAGCCTGTGTACGTGGCCCTGTCCACATCGCATTTGTCAGCCGCCAGCCTTAGTATCCTCGCGTACGCAAAGGTTGTCACGGGGAAGCGCAAATTTACTTGCTTTATGACCACGCAGCGCTTGTTCGGCTTCGGCCAGTCCCCAGCCCGCCTGGTGTCGGAATCGGCGCATCGGCGAGCACGGCTTTGGGCGAACCCCTGCGCAACCCCGGCCAGTACCTCCTCATGGGGTTTATGCACGGTTCCATATTCTCATGAACAACGCCATCTGAGACCTGAGGGCGCAGGTCCGCTATCTCGCACCTTTGCGGCTGCCTCGCGCAGCGTCTCCCTCAACCCCTCCCGACACCAGTTAGCTGCCCCAGATGCCGCCGTCACCGCAGCTGCAGTGTCTGTCTTTCCACAGCCTGTCACAAGTGCTGAGGATTGCATGAAAACTGGCGTGTCCGCATTTGGCCCAGACACGGTCAGAAGCTTCCCAACGGGGTCGGGACCCAGGAACTCAGCCGAACGCAGCGCCTTGGTGCGGCCACTGCCTCTCGCTACACCAGCTTCAGCCCCATGGTCGGCGGCGTCATCTTCGGGCGATGCCGGGCTTGGAGGGGGCGTAGGAAGGGCATTGCCCATCGTCACCTGCGCCAACACAGGCACCAACTCCGTTGGCGGCGTTGGCAGCAGGAGCAGTGGCAGTACCAACACCTCAACGGATGAGCCTCTATTATCCTCCTCAGCCGCTGCTGCTGCTTCCTCTTATGAAGCGCCCCAGCAACTGCGACAACAACAACAACCTTCCGGCTGCGTGCGTGCCTCGGCTACTTCCGCATCCAATGCCGCCACTGCCACTGCAAGTACTGCCACCACCGCCACCGCAGCCGCTACGGCCGTTGCCCCCGTCGCCGCTGCTTTCACGCCGACGCGCTCCTACTCCCACCACATCAAGTCCGACCGGGCGCTTCTCGCGACACTGCAGGAGGCCCCTCTGCAGTACGCCCGGGGAATGGGCTCCGTGTTGGATTCCATCATTAAGATCTACACAGTGCACAGCCGACCCAACTACACATTACCGTGGCAGAATCACCCAAAGCGGGAATCCACAGGGACCGGATTTGTGGTGCATGACCGGCTGATCCTGACCAATGCACACGTGGTGGCGGACGCCACGTACGTCTTGGTCAAGAGGCACGGCTCCGGAACAAAATATCGCGCGGGTGGGTGAGGTTTCGGAGCTTTTGGCGGAAAGTTCTGGTATGGTTATGGGGACGGGGCGGGGTGGTAAGGGGTTGTCCTGCATTAGGCAGAGGAGTGTTTGGATCATTAGGGAGATGATATCTATATTATATTATATGTGTGTGCATATATATTTATTATGTTTTTTTAGGGTTTTAGGGTTATGTATATACATATAATATATATGTATAGATGTGTGTGTAATGATCAGTGTGCCGCATCCAGGGAAAATATGGAGTATATGAGGATTTTAATGCATAATAATAAATGTTAGCCTTGCATAGGTAGGAAGTCTTTGTAGAGGAAGCGCCAAGGGTGATGCACATATGACTTGTCACATTCTTTGCATCTGAAGGGTCGTTTGAATCGTCACTTTTGACGCTTCAGCGCTGCGTATTGTCTTGTGCCTTCAGTATTGATTTTACACACACGCACGGAAATTGTCTGGCATCATTTGTGACCTATTCAAATGTATACCTATTCTGTCAGCGGATGGTGCAGTATGGCAGTCCTGCTGCCGCAGCTTGGGGATGGATTTAGCTTTTCAAGTATCTATATGCGGCTTTTGTGGTTTTCAAATACAGGGAAATTTACACGTTCCAATGCCGAAATGCAAAACTAAAACGGCTTCTCTGCACCAGGGTGCTTCGGAGCTAATTAAGCTAAATGCCGCGTCAGATTTCCATTTTCAGTAAACATAGTGCGTCATAAAGATTTAAGTAAGTATCCCGGGATGGATGATCTGGGGGTTTGGGTATCCGATGTGTGTTTCCGTACACGCCCTTTTCCCCGGGGCCCTCATTTCGTGTGCTGCTGACCGCGGAGGCCTGTGACAGAGCGAGCCACCGCTCTCCACCGCTCCGACATCTACTACTCATCCATTCACTCCCACGCCCACCCGCGAACAGACGTCCAAGCGGTGGGTCACGACTGCGACCTGGCGCTGCTGTCTGTTGAAGATGAGTCCTTTTGGTCCAGCCCCACAGCCATGATGCCCCTGGAGCTGGGGCCGGTTCCGGAGCTGCAGCAGGGAGTGGTGGTGGTGGGATACCCCACCGGCGGCGACAACACGTCGGTCACCAGCGGCGTTGTTAGCCGTGTGGAGGTGGCTCAATACGCACATGCCGCCAGTCACCTGATGGCCTGCCAAATTGATGCGGCCATCAACCCGGGTGCGAGTGGGGGGGTGAATGGGGGTGGTGGTGGGGAAATGTGTATGGGTACGGGATACGTTAAACCGCGGGCCTGGACCATGCACTAGCGCGTTTAGACACGCAGGTACATATACATATACCCTAACCTGTAGTAGTTGAGTCGTGCCGAAAAGGCCTCACTCTCGCTCCCCCCCTCTCCCCCCCTCTCTCTCACTCTCTCTCACTCTCTCTCTCACTCTCACTCTCACTCTCACTCTCTCTCGAGAGAGTGCTGAGATGGTGCTTTATACATCTTATATTGTGCTTGTGTGTGCCGTACTGTGTACGACTACTACCTAAACCCTATTCAGGCCTGGTGTTCCGTTAGCTAAACTGTTAGCATGCAATATTCAACCTGGCTCAATCCATCGCTCAATCCACGCGCGGTCGGTGGAATTTGTGTGCAGCTAGGCTGTAGGGTTCGATCAACTGATAATGAGGACGCGCGAGTGCTATCTAGCACGATTAACCCTGCATTTCAGTTGACATGCACACGACTGTACGGAGGAGTCCGCCTTTTGCCACACAAGCAGCAACCCACCTTATTAATCCGGGGGTCGATCCGCATGCCATCTCATACCCTAATCGCAACGCCCGATCATCCGCCTGCGTGGACTCCAACTGGCCCCCGCTTACGGCATATCCTTGACCTCCATCACTCCCTAACTAAGTCCCCCTATGCCGCATGCCTTCCCTTCCCTTCCCTTCGCTTCCCTCCTCTCCCTTTTTGTATCGGTTGGTCGGTTGGTCGGTGTCTGTTGCCGCCCGCAACGCTGCACCTCATTGTACGTCTGCATCGCTCGACCTGCCGCAAATTGCTACGCATGCATGTCATCGTGACTCGTCTCGCACTGTAGGAAACAGCGGTGAGTGCCTGCTGGTGGGGGGCGGCGAGGGAGGGGGGGAACGGAGATAGCGGGTACGGCTTTAGTCATGCAACCGAATCTCCTGAATGAGAAACTGGCACTTTGATATGGGGGTGGTGGATACATGGGGGTGGGGCCTGACGGCGGGGTGCGCTGCTCCATCATCTCGGGGGGGTTTTCTTTCGCATGTTTTAAACCCCCCTCCCACATACACACATATACACACACATATCACACACACACACATATATATATATACACACCCTCTCCCTGATTGCTGTGCCACCGGCGCCATGGTGGACTCGTACAGGCGGCCCAGCACTCCAGGGGGACCAGGTGGTGGGGGTGGCCTTCCAGAACCTCCCTGGAGCTGAAAACATCGGATACATCATACCCACGCCGGTGGTCTGCCACTTCCTGGCGGAGGTCCGAAAGTACGGATCATACCAGGTAGGTCACAGCGTCCATAGTGCAGTGTAAGCTTCATCTATATGGTGCACGTAAGGTTTCGTTGTACGGACACGTCCTGTGATACGTGCGATGTACGAGCAAGATATTTGACGATTCGGTTCGATTAGAGGCTATACAGCTATTTATGCGTGTGTATGCGTGCGTGTGTATGTGTCTGTGTGTGTTTACAGGGGTTAGGGGTTAGGTGTTGCTGGTGAGGAGGGGGAGGGAGGGGATCGTGTGTGTGTATGTGTATGTGTATCAACGATCGAGTCCTTTACAGGGCCTCTGTGCACTGTTCCCTGGGAGGGGCGCTCGGCCTCAGGATTCTCTCAGGACCCCCTTCCCTTGGATGAACACGAACCTAAACATCCGTACATCCGTATATTCCTCCTTTTTCTCCCCTAGTTACGTCTCAAGAAAAGGGACCGCTCGCGCACAGGGACCCTTCCGACCATTGTCTGTCGTCGTGAAAACCTACCTGTTACGACCTACCTGGTACTGCAACCTGTACATAGTACACGAAATTACGTCATCACGTCCTGTACGAAGTACAAAGCTGCCGTGGCTTCCTGCGCCGGGGTCCATCGTTTTCTCCCTATCCCCCTCCTCCCTACCCCTCCTCCCTACCCCTCCCTACCCCTCCTCCCCGCCCGCTGCCCACGCCGCAGGGCTACTGCAGTCTGGGCGTGCTGTGCCAAAATTTGGAGAACCCGCACCTCCGCTCGGCGCTGGGCATGAGCGAGGGCATGACAGGCGTGCTGGTGAACACCATTCAGAAGACCTCCAACGCGGCAAAGGTGCGGCCGGCACGTGTGAAAGTGCGCCAACACCCACACATGGGCGCTCGCCCCTGGAGCTGCCCCTCGCATCGGGAGTTCGGGACCCATCGGGGCTTGGGAGCCTGTCGGGACCGTTTTCAGTTGCCGACATCCTGCGACCGTTTTCTCAGTTGCAGATAGATAGTTGGCCGTTTTCGTTTCGCGTCGTACATGTAAATAATCACCAAGGGGGCATCTGGCTGCCTGATTTCATAAGCCCCCCCCCATGTCGAACCTCTTCCTCCACGTTGCAACTATTCGACAGCAAAGTGTTTTGCTGTGTGTGTGTGTGTGTGTGTGTGTGTGTGTGTGTGGATTTGTTCACACTGTTTGGGGTTTCACGTCGGGGGCGAGGACGGATGGACAAATTGTGATAACGCCTCTCTGTGCTGCTTTCTCCTTCGTCCTCCTTTGTCCTCCTCCGCCGCCTCTGCTGCTGCCGTGTTGTCCTCCACCAACACGGCGTGGTTGGAGTTCCTAATGTGTGTACCAGAAGAGCCGCACATTTCCGCCTCTGTTTACTTTCCACCCCTCGGCCTCTCCGGCCCCCCACTCCGCCCTGCCCGCTCCTGCTCCGGAACCCAGGTTTTGAAGCCCGGGGATGTGCTGCTCGAATTTGACGGAGTTCCCATCGCTAATGGTGAGACGGCGGTTGCGGCGTGGGAGGTTGTGTCTCCAGACACAGCAACTCCATATTCATACTCAGCCAGCGTGTGTGTGTATGTGGAGAACCCAAAGGCATCCGGCCCGGGTGGATCTCATCCGTATTCTGATTATTGCGACTTTTCTTGCGCCAGGGCTGCTGTTCATTTGCGACGACTACTAGTCCGTCCCCCCTACTACTTCAACCTTACTGTATGTATGACGATGTAGTGGGCTAGAGTTAGGGTACATGGTGGGGGTGTATAGGTCAGTTCCCTTTCCTCTTTCCTTCGTGCTTCGTACACCCCCGCTCCCGCCCCTCCACCCACTCCCCAGACGGCACGGTGCACCTGCGGCAGCGGGAGCGCATATACTTCTCTTACCTCATAACGCTCAAGCCCACCGGGGCCACCGCCAAGGTCAAGGTACGTGGGGAGCCGGCTCGTTTACTCGAAAGGCCTAGTGGTTGACGGTTGGCGGTTGGCGGTTTGCTTTACACTCGCCGAGGTGATTTCCCGGCGGAAGGCGTGTTTTGTTGTGCTCGACTGGGTGTGTACTCGCGCCACCCGGCATCCGGACATGCGCGGTGACGCGGGGAAGGGGGGTGTAGTCACATGGGAGTCTTTGTTTAGGCTTTAGATTTGGGCACAATATTTGTTCAAACCAAGATGTAAAAAGTGCCACATGGGACAAGAGGCGCATGGGATTTCCCAGAACCGCTCGCAAGTGACGCGGGTCGGTTTACGGTAGAGATGCGGGGCCCCCATAGGGCCGTTGGCGCATCAGCTAGCAGTGCAGCTGTCCCTTCTCCACACGCATTGGACTCCGACGTCTTCTAGACCGTCCTGCGACACGACGACGCGTTTGCGACACACTGGCCGTGAGCCCCGTTAAGGGAGGCGCAGCGCAGACTCCATCACGCCCCTACATTGTCATGGAGTTGGGATGTCGGGACTGTCAGGGGTTAAGGGGGCAGCTTGTGAGCGAGCCGCATTCTCTCATGCGGCAACACGCATGTATGTCCAGGAGCTTTGCGGTTCAGGTTGGGGCAGATTTGGGTATTGCGGTGGAGGAAAGCGCCCGACGCTTCCAACACCAACAATACCACCATCACCGCGACCGCCATCACCACCACCACCACCACCGCCATCACCATCACGGCCACGAACACCACCTAAGGGCTTGCATATCTTCTTCTCTCTTATTCCTTCTCCTGAGGCTTATCAGATCATGGGTTATGTATTGATTAGCTTTCAACACGTATTAACGAGGCTGTACACCTCGCCGACTCCGTACTGCACTTTCCGTGCTGTTATTGCAGGTGTTACGAGAAGGCCAGGTGTTGTCGTACGATCTAGCGGTTACTCCCAACGACCTGCTGGTGCCCGTGCATTGCTATGACCGCCTGCCGTCGTACTTCATGTACGCCGGCCTGGTGTTCGTGCCGCTCACTCAGCCGTATCTTCACGAGTACGGGGAAGACTGGATGAACTCGGCTCCAAGGCGGTTGTACGACAAGGCCATGCACGGCATGATGCAGAAGCAGCGTCAACAGATTGTCATTCTGAGCCAGGTGCGCTGAGCCCGTGTTTACGCAGCCTCTTCAACCCGGAAGAGGCTCTCTCTCTCTCCCTCTCCCCCCCCTCTCTCTCTCTCTCTCTCACTCTCTCTCTCTCTCTCTCTCACTCCCTCTCTCTTTCTCTCTCTCTCTCTCTCTCTCTCTCACTCACTCACTCCGCATAGGGGCTAGGACGTAGGGGCAGGTAGGGACGGGTAAGACGTACCTGCTATGCAGGTGTGTTTTGCAGTGGTGTCATCCTCTTTGGAAGCTTTACACCCACATCCGGCCGCCAGGGTTGCCTGTTCAGACAACCACTCATCCAAAGCCCCTTTCCCGCACCTAGCAGTGGCGTTCTTGGCCCTCTTCAACATGTGCAAGACCTGCGAGCCCGTTTTCAATATAATGGGGGGACTCGTAGTGAGCTCAAGTGACCCGGTTGCGCTGAACGGGGTCGGGAACGCCGGGCCCCAACGAAGCATTACCATTACTGGGCCTCCCTCACTAAGCTGGATGTAGGTGTTAACCAGCTGGGAGCAGCGTCCGTATCCGATACAACCAACTTATAAAACAAGGGCACAGCTGCCCATGCAATGACAAGCGGAGTATCACATAATGGGAAAAGCGCTGTGACGTAAAATAGACGATACGATAATGACCAACGTTTTAAGTAAGCTCCTCACTGCTCTGCGGCCTGGGATCTGTTGAGACCTCTCTTCACGGTTGGATCTTCGGACGTCGCCCGCGCCGCTCGCACCGCCACCACGACACCCGCGACACCGCGCGCTCTCCCCTCACCCCCGCCCCGGCTGTGGACGACGCAGGTGCTGGTGGACGACGTGAACACGGGGTATCAGCAGTTCCAGTCGCTGCAGGTCTTGCGAGTGAACGGTATGGAGGTTCTCAATCTGTCCCACCTCAAGGAGCTGGTGGAGAACTCTTCGGAGAGGTTCGTGAGGTTCGAGCTGGAGGACGAGCGCATCATGGTGGTGGACAGGTGCGTGTGTTTGTGTTTTTGTGTTTTTTTTTTTTGTGTGTGTGTGTGTGTGTGTGTGTGTTAAGAAGGTGAGTCGCAACCGTTGGCAAGCAGCGATGTCGTCATGGACCGATGTGCCGACTGAAAAAAGGGAGCTGTACTTGGGGAGCAGTATAGGGAGCAGTACATGGAGGCTAACACGGGGCTGAAGTGAAATGGAAAGGGGAGGGAAGGAGAGGAAGGGGTAGAGGCGCCCAATGGAAGGTCTCACCGTGGTCTTATTCCTGGCGCTGATATTGTCCTCCGGAAAGCTTGTGCGCCTGCTGCCTTGTCGTGAGCTACGATGCACTGAACCTCCCCGCCCCGCCCCGGTCCCCGTTCTTCCTCGTTATTATGGTGTACCTGTTGGTGTACCCATGGAAACCTTACGAGCACAGGTCATTGGCTCTGGACGCTAACCGCCGCATTATGGAGCGGTACCGGGTACCATCCAGCGTGTCTGCAGACATCGAGTGATGATATAGTGAATGGCAAAAGGGGGAATCTGCAGAGGCCCGTTTACACACACACACACACACCGACACGAACACCACAGCCTTGTACGACGCAGGAGCTAGTCGTCACCTTACGACGACGGGGTGACTAGGCACCAAAGGGTGCATTTTTGGAAGGCAGGAAGTGGAGTGGAAGCGAGCCAGCGAGCTAGCACGCGAGCGATGTGTTTCAGTGCATATTGTATATTGTGGCGGGGTGGAGGCTGTATGTAGCTAGGATGGATTGGAGCCGAGCTGTCTCTGGAGGCAGGAGCCAGCGGAGGACGCTGATTCTCGCTCAAGTGCGTCTAAGGAAGGCTAAGGCACGCAGGCACGCACTATTAGCGACCAGGCGCGGGGGCCTCAACTGGGCCAGCGACTTCGTTTAGCAGTGAACGGGCTTACTTACTAAAAACGAGCTAAGCTGTCATCTTTGAGCAGAGAGAGCTCCGAGTCCTGCACATCTTGCGAAGCGTTACCAGCTCGTGCGGCAGAGTTGAATAATCCGATACGCGTGCTGTCCGGAATGTGTATAGCTTACACACGGCACGGACACAGCTTGTATTTTTTCCCTAGGAAACGTGCCCCCCTACACGGGTACATATGGCTGGCGGGCATGGAGGAGGCGAGCTATAAGCGCATGCACCCGGATCTGATCTCTACGCTGTGATCGATCTGCGGAGCATCTGGCGGATTTCCTTTTTAACATACAGTGTGATCTAACAGTGTGATCTATCACGACTTGGGAGGGAGGGGGAAATCGCTTCGCAGGTTTGATGAGGGTTTGGGAAGCATGAAGGTACGACTGTGCTTCTCCCGTACATCTACTGTCACGCGATTTTTCGAGTAGCGCTCGGTACCGCGTTTCCCGTACATCAGAAACGGGGATGGACCAGAGGACGATTGTTTTGCTTCACAAGAAGTAAAGCGCATGACGAGAGCATCATGTTCCTGCTCTATCTTGTCAATGCATTTATGCACAAATAAACGAAACGCGCACACCTGCCTGACAAATAAGGTGCGGCCTTGGCTCTAGAGAGTGAACATGCAGGGGAACAGCCGACAAGCTTAGGGCCCCTAGCGACCTCCTCCTCGCGACGGAAGAATTAAATATTATGGTATCGTGCTTATCGATTACAGGGACCTAAGGTGACGTATGCACAACCCCTACATACTATAAACGTAAGGATGTGTGTCGCATGTTGCAAAGGGTTTAAAATTTCAAATGGGCTGTGACCTGATGTGAGATGAACTGAGCGGAGATTTCATAGATAGGGTAGGGGCGGCAGTACTGATTTGTGACCGCTATCTCGTTCTTCGGGGATTATTGGGACCGATCGACCCATGGGTCGTTCACGTAATTTCAATTTGCGTATACGTACGGCTTCGGTCTACATTTAAACTGGGCCTATAATTTCGCAATGGCAGTGTTGGTTACTGATGAAGACTAGTCATCATTTATTACAACGGCCCCCGCCGGAGGCACGAGGGACGGAGGCAGGAATGGGGGCCCTCGCTACCGCCGGGTACACATGCCGACGTAGGGATGGGTACCCGGCTGTGAGACACACGCGGTCTTGCGGCCGTGGTGAAAACAAGAAGACTAGAACCAAGCTATTCCGGGGAGGGGAATCGAGGAGAGGTGCGAAATGTAAATCGTTCCCACGTCCTGGGACCAGCAGATGTAGCATTATTCTTAGGAAAACGCGTACGACACCACAGCGTAGGAATAAATAGCTGCGTCTGATGATTCCACAACCACCATAAGCCCCTCCCCGCCCATTTAACCCCTTTAACCCCGTCCTTAGCAGCGGCAGACTGTTTGCTCGGACCGCCTGCCCGCGGGAGACGCATATTATTAGTCCCCCCACATAAGCCGGTTACACGCACACGAGAGCAGCCAGTAATGTGTGTTACACGAAGCAGGGCGGCAAGCGGTGCTTCCACACTGTGCTCACAGAGCAGGATCACTCGTCTTTACTATATATACCCCCAATGAAGAAAATCTGGATCCAGATCCAGATCGGATCCATTATCCCAAGGCCTGATCGCAATCCGCTCATAAGGGCCGTTTGACTGTTGACCAAATGACTAAGCTGGGGTTAGGACTCGTACTTGCATCCCGCCTGCTGCACGGGCAGCAGCTGGCTGGTATCCAGGCCCAGCGCTGCCGGGGGGGGGAAGCAAGCGGAGTAAAGGCAGGGTTGAGCACCGAGGACGGGGGGTGGACTGGGATCGGAACCATCGCTTGCGGTCTGGGGGCTATCGGCCGCTGGCGATGACGTGGTTCGCATGTACACATGTACATACGGCGTCATAGGGTGAGCGTTTGGGGGCTTTTAGGGTTTTTAGGCGGGCGGCGGATGTACGGAACACCCACAACGTACATACGGGCGAGCGAGGAAAACAGCAAATCAGCAACCTTTCCGGGGTGCCGTGTGCGTGCGTGTGTTGAGGGTATGTAAGCGCGAGGACGGAAGCACTGTGTATGCGGTCTCATCATCAAACACAAATTGCGAAGGACGTGTGGGGGGGTAGGGGTGGCGCGTGTACGGAACCCACAACGTACATGTATGTATCTAAACCGGTTCTTTACTTTCGGCGCCTGTGTTGGGCCTTATATATGATGGTCTTCCCTAACCCCCCGGCTCCCCCCTCCTCACCCCGGGCCTTCTCCTCCATTTCGGCGGTTGCCTCCGGGTCCACCGGATGTCGGGAGAAGAACCACAGGCCTAGGCAGGCACACACCCCCGGGTATTCACGTGCGTGGGTTACAGCTGGGGATGACACGGTAAGTTACAACAACTGGAACGAATAACTGACAACTGAAATAACGGATTCACGGGACATACTGTGGCTGTCGATTCGCGCCAAAGGTAAGGCCCAACAGAGGTCGTGTCGTTCAATCCGGCGGTCGAAGGAGGTCCGAAGCCAATGCGAAGTCCCCTCCCCTCCCCTCCCTCCCTCCCCTCCCCTCCCCTCCCCTCCCCTCCCCTCCCTCCCCTCCCCTCCCCTCCCTCCCCTCCCCTCCCCTCCCCTCCCCTCCCCTCCCCTCCCCTCCCCTCCCCTCCCCTCCCCTCCCCTCCCCTCCCCTCCCCTCCCTCCTCCCCTCCCCTCCCCTCCCCTCCCCTCCCCTCCCCTCCCTCCCTCCCCTCCCCTCCCCTCCCCTCCCCTCCCCTCCCCTCCCCTCCCCTCCCCTCCCCTCCCCTCCCCTCCCCTCCCCTCCCCTCCCCTCCCCTCCCCTCCCCTCCCCTCCCCTCCCCTCCCCTCATCTCCCCCCCGCCCCGCCCCGGCAGCTGCTTAAGCAGGCGTTCGTCTCCCTCCTCGAGCTGCCTCCTGACACATCCCGCATGACGTCCACCCAGTGGGGAGGGGGGCGGGTGGAAACAGCGCGCATCCCCTGGACCCTGCCCCCCCCGTCGTCCCCACCCTCACCTCCCCGCCCCCGTCGTCGTCCCCACCCTCACCTCCCCGCCCCCGCCGTCGTCCCCACCCTCACCTCCCCGTCCCCGCCGTCGTCCCCACCCTCACCTCCTCGATCAAAGTCCCTTGCGTCCGGACCGCCCGGATGGCGGCCACTGCCACTGCCACTGCCATTGCCACTGCCACTGCCGTCTTTGTTCGTGTACGAGACGGAGCTGCAGCCCTTGTGGTCGGGGCTGTCATGGGTGGGGGCGCCTCCGCTGATGATCGCCCAGTCGTAGGCGACTTTGCGGTCCTTGGACGGCCCTGAGTGATGGGAGTGAGTGATTGATGAATGTTGGAGGAAGAGCAGCAGTGCCAATGAACGATACGGAACGAAAAGGTGGCAGTTTCGGCAGGCAAGGAAGGAGGCCTGGCTCGAGCCAGCAGGCTCCGGGCGCAACTGGCAGGCGCAGGGGAGTAACCGAATCGGGCCGTCACTCGTACAGAGCTCTCCAAGAAGGTTTCTCCATCCCGTACGGCACTCACCCACCGCCACCACCCAGTACGGCCCGAAGGCGGAGCGCCAGCCCTCTGCCGGAAGCAATGTCAGCAGCAGCTCGGGCCCGACCAGCAACCTGCCGTCTCGCCCCCCCTGGACTCCAGAGCTGGCGGGGAAGGCCATAAGCCGGGAGCCACCCGTCCTGTGTGTGTGTACGGGCGTACGACAGGCACCCCAAAACACCCACGCACACACACTTGAGCCCGGATTGTGTACGGCAGCATAATCCTTCCCCGGGGGTGGGTGTGTTAACACATACTTCCTACGGTTACCTACCGCAATCAGTACACAGAGACGCACACGGTATTACACATACACATGCTTGTACGACTATATATGGATATGTACCACACGCGGTACACGGAGACACACACAGTATCACACATACAGTGGATAACAACTAACCGTGCCAACTAACCGCGCCAACTAATTATGCTAACGAACAGCTAGGCCATAAGTAAGCAGGGGTACTATAACTATTTCCGCTCTGGCCTGTTTTTTCAACAAATAACAGCGGGTGATGATACACCGCCCCGCTCCACACACATCGCAAACGTGCCCACGATACATGCCCACGATACACACATGTGGCATGTCGCCCAACCGCTCAACCACCCGGACTGCCCAACGGCCATATATACATGCATAGGGCACCGGTGTACGCACCTGTCGTACTTGGAGCTGCCCTTCGAGGGCCCGTTGACGCGGCCAGTGTTGGCGTAATTGTTGACGATGATGCCGGCCTGGCGCAGGAGCAGTAATAGTAGTACGGGCAGCGGTTAGCCAGTTAGCAACGAGTAAAGTACGGCAGCGGTTGGTCAGTGAGCAAAACCCATCCTTGCATGCTTCGTGCTATGCTTCGCAGCCATTCAGTCGTAGTCAGCATTCAAATGAATGTTGTTGTGACCACATCCGTACATGTGGTATATTCGCCGCCGTATACATACATACAGCGAGCAAAGGTAACAGCAAGGTAGCAACAATAAGGGTCAGTAGCCCACGATGATGATGATGATGATGAGCCGCATCTATGTGCAAACTACTGTGAGGCGCACCGAGAGGTTCTTCCGGTCAACGATATCGTACTCCGCTTTGACGCAGTACAGCTCGTTCACCGGTTGGTAATCCAACGGAATCTGCGGGCGGGGGATGGAGCGCGGGTGCCGTGGGAGGGGAAGTACGACTCATTACCATGCGTCCACTCTGCCATGCAGGTACCCGACAACCAACCCGTAACCACCCTTCAACCAACCCATAACCACCCTGTAACCACCACCACGCACCACATACCTCAAAACACACAGATGAGGGAGGGAGGGGCTTGCTTGAGTATATAGTTGTACCTGCTGGTTATTTCTATTATTTCTATTATTATTATTATTATTATTATTTCTATTATTATTATTATTATTATATTCTACAAGTGCAAGGTGAGGACGGTGAGAGAATGCGCGAGTGTGTTTGGGGCCCGGGAGGGGCCGCTGGGCGTGCTGGCAATCAAGCAAACGACAGCGGAACCCAGCAGCAGGCACCGCGGGACGGACGTGACTAATAGTCCGAGTACCCCCCCCCCGGTCCACTCACTCACCTGCCGCTGGACGTACCAGGGCGCCGCCGCGTACGCCTCCAGGCTGAAGTCCGACAGCGGCGCCAGAGCGGGGGGAGGGCAGGTGGGCCCGCGCGATGCCGCCTCCGTCCGAGGCTTCCTGGAATAATGATTGCCCTTGTCCCCCTCCGATGTGGTGACGTCATGCTTGTCGTCGTCTTCGTGACGGCAGCTGCTGGAGCCAGAGGATGTCATCCCCCCGCCGCCGCCACCGCCGCCGCCGCGGGTCACTGCTTCTGTGGTGGCCGCCACCGCCGCCACCGCACCAAGCAGGAACACGGCCACGACAACAAGCCGCCGCATAATCTCCCACTCGCTCGTAAAAGTCTGATTCCGTCACACCACGCGAGCGACCTCGCCCTCACGAAATATTTAGATACGTGTGTAGGCCGCCGGGTGTGTAGGCAGTGCCGCAGATCAAGGCAGCCGCAGGAAAGCGTCGGTTGATGAGTGGAGACGTATGGACAGCTAACAGCAGGATATCCGTTTGGGAGCAGTTACGAAGGAGGCGCGCAAGGAGGTGTGTGCTTGCTTTTGCCCTATATATGTATATCTGTATGTGCATGTGCGTATATGATTGTTCGTGTAGCTGAGCACCAGAGCTTAGGGCCTTGCTCGTTCGTGAGGATATCGTACAATTCCTTATCCGTACGTGTGAACGTACCGTACATGTGTATGTGCTGTCGTAATCGTACGCTGTGTACATATCATCAGCTACACACGGTCTGTAGTATGGATCCAACGCACGGTTTCACGCGGTCCAATACATCTTGGAGGAGTCTCAGTCGGGCACGCGGCATCTCGGCCGGGCACGTTGCTAGTTATGGCATATGCCGTCGATCATCACGAGGGGTCGTCCTAGAAGGAAGGAATGAAAGTAGTCATGCATGATGGGCGAGGCATAGTGACCCATGGGTCGAGCGAATACGTACAGAAACGCTACTGCTGACTGTATTAGATTTAGTTAGTACATACTCAAAACCTAATAATGACGAAGGGCATCCTGATTAGTATCATTATTACAATTACAATATTATTCGCTAGCGACTATATGCATGATGTTCTGGCAGGTTGCAGTTGCTGTTTATGTCATCGATTGGTGGGAACTAAGAACCCCCAGTAACAATCAGCAATAAATGGTTTTATTGAGGTTTAAAGTCTTGGCTTCTTGGCGTGCTCGAATATTGCTGTGGTGTTTTGTGTGGTATGATATGGGCCCGAGGCTGCATAGTTATATGCTATGGATACTGCATGAAGGCTTATGGGGCTGGGGGGAGGTTGATGAGACCCAGAGGGCCTCAAGACCACATATCCTGCCTCCAGGTCTCCCTTCTTTGTTGCCGCAGCAGCTTAAGGGCCTCTCTTCAAGATCACCTCAACGCAGGTCTGGAGCTGTGTGGGATGTCGCAGCCAGTTCTTTCAACAAAAAGGAACTAGCAGCGACATCCCACACAGACATCCGGCAGCGGAGGCAGGAAGGCACGGCATAGTGGAGGGTGAGACGTGTTTTCCATTTTAGGGTTTTTTAAACTACCGGTAAGGTAGGGATATACAGAGGCAGCAGTTGGAAACTTAATTAGGCTCAGTAGGAATTCGTGAGCACTCTTTACATCACACCTTTCATCACGTTGTTGATTTTACATTTCGATGAACATGTGATGAAATACCTTCACATGGGTGATGGAGTTCAGCGTGCACGACGTCGTGACGCGCCATGCGTGACGAAGCACGCATGATGAAGTCCACTACATACAGGCACTTGCAACAATTGCTAAAATCTCTGCGATCTGCGATCCTGTGTTCTGCACGATTCATGACAGAAAGATCATGAAACGGTGTTGCCTAGAAAGGACGTAGTGTACGGAACTGGAAACCTTGCTGGTTGCCTAGTGTGACCTAATCGTTGTGTGTCGGTAAGTCGGTTGGAGGGTGTCGGTCCATTAGGAAAGGTGCATGGTACGTCACACTACTACTTGCAACCGAACCGCTGCTTCGTTCGGTCCGCTCCACCCGTCACCCAGTTTGCACGGTTGCCAGCAACTCAATTCAGCAGCCCGCTTTCATATGCACATGTCGTCAGCACATATCACGTGCATCAAACATTATCACTGACCATAAAGACTGTAAAGATTAAAAGGTAGGTAATAGACTCTGTTGGCAAGCGCAGCGCTTCGTCAGGTGCAGGTTGGCCAGATTTCTGCCAGGTTCAGATCAAGACGCGCGGAAGCTGAGGAGATGAAGAGGATCCGTATGTCAAAAGCTAAGAGAGGGAGTCCTGATACCAACCAGCGGGTGGCGACGATAGCTCCAGCGCCGGGACGCGAAACCCCTGTCGCTCCAAATCCCTCCATCGCTCCACCAGCCTATCCCCAGAGTCATTATAACACCGACGATAATTTTGCGGCGACACTGGCGCGAGGGGCCGCAGCGGCAACCGCCAGCTTGCGAATGGAGCTTTCCGGATCACCACTGACCCACGGGTCAGTGGGACCCGCAGCCGATTGCCGCCCAGCCGCCTTTAATTCGGCCCACTCAGCTACTCCGGACTATGATTGTGATAATTTAGTAGCCCAACGCCAACCTAGCGTTCATGAGCTGAATGCCAGCGTCCCTCCATCTGGTGCCACAGCCGCGAGGCCCCATGATGCGCTAAGGTGGCCGCCGGCCGCATCGACTATGCACAGAGCGGTGCCAAGCCCTACAGTGACGCTGAACAGCGTTTCGAGCAAAGATAATAACACGCTTGCAGCGGTGAAGCTGGATCTGATGATGCTGACGGCGCGGCGGGGCCGGATCCGCAAAAAGCCGGAAGTTATCGACCTTGTCAGTGGCAGCACCTCCGATGATAACGACAGCGACCAGCCGGCGACGGCCAGCAGCACTCCGCAGTGCGGCGGCTGGAAGCACCAGCGCACGGGAGACCCGGCGGGTGCTGATGGATCCGGCGTTGATCCGATGGCGGATGGCCAAGTGATGAAGTGTGGACAGGAAGGGCTAGAGGGCTAGAGGAGGGGGGCCCAAGGATGTACAGCAAGGGGGTGAATCTGGAACAGATAACGGAGGCCTTAGCATGGGACTGCACCCACGCGCAGGGACCTACCTACCTACCTACCTACCTACCTACCTATCTAACAGGGCGCAATAGTTACGGCAGGCGGTGGGATACGGGCAGAGGCTGCGCACCGGCAGTTATACATCTCAGGCATCATCCGTATTATCAGACTCGGCTAAGGGCTTCGTACCGAAGGGTTATACCATCAGGGCTGGCTGTGCATGCAGTTATGCATCACTCGGCGAAATAATGGGTGTTGGGGGTTGCAGCTATTTAGGCAAGTTGACGCGCGCGGATGTGCGTGCACGTGAGAGTCGTAAATGCAGGTTACGTGCCTGCCGGTTGTAGGTACACTCGCTCCGTCCTTGCCTGTCATCGCAAGTCGCAGCGATGGCTTTTGTTGCACAGCTGCTGGTAAATACGCACACGTACATCTCGCACGCATATGTTACGTCCGAATCGTTGGAGGACGATCTAGCTAGGTGCTTTCAGGTTATCCTCGTTCGAACGAGGTGTTTGATTACTTTTGGTTTTCTTTGTTGTCTGGGTGGACAGCGGTGGACCAGGTTGCATGATTCGTATCCCGTGGGTACCCGTGGGTCAACTCGGCTCTCAAGTAATAAGCGTGTTCTTTGTCGGTGGCGTCATCTTGCGGATGGGATTTCATACATTGTGCCGTTCATGTTGCTCCCCGCCAGACGTTGAAAAGGGTTGTTTGGTTGTGGCAGTTTTCTCCAAGTGCTCTCAAGAGAGCAGGAGTTGCAACAGAAGACCATCCAACCCACTGCATTTCCCAATGCCTCAGCTACACTTTCTCCTAAGTAAACCAAAAAGCCATACGATGCAGCGCTGTGAGTACCAAACGTGGTTTCATGCCATCTTAATTGTCTGTGATGGATATAGTTTTGATCAGGCTATTGGATCCGCAGCAGGGAGGCCACTTTAGACAGCCAATACGTGCATTGCATCCTGTATGCCAGCCCCCCCTGGAGCCAGGCAGATGTGCCGGGTGGACGTCGATGTGTGCAGTGCATGCCCTGGAGGAAGTCAATGTTAACCCGGACTATAAAGCAACACCGCCCTCCTGACCTCCTTCTGAGATCTTCCCTGCTCCAACATACGCAACCGCCACGGGGCTGCGATATTACCCCCGACCCCCCCTTTGCCCCGGATCACCCATCGGTGATCCCATAGGTTCACAACCTAACCCCGGCCTGCTGCTGGTGGTTTTTCTTCTTCTTCTTCTTGATTTTCTTGGCCTTTTTATCAATGTACGACTGCAACGCGCTGTGTGATTGCCTCACACCAATCAACTGCTGGCCCCGGCCCCGCACACCGCCATGCAGCCCTCTCAATTCTCCTCCCTCAAAAGCAACGCCAGGTTTAGCGCCTCCCTGCCGATACAATCCTGCAGGTTCCACCGCATCCTCCCCATCCTCATCTGCGTCGTCGTCTGAATCCTCGGCATCATCATTGATGTGGCCTCCACCCGCCGGGCCCCCCTCCCTCCCAGCCCTGGTCTCTCCCCGTTGTGACGTTGTGGCTCTGGACACCGTTGCTGTCATGCCCCCTCCCTCGCCCCGGTCCTCGTCCGCATCAGATTCAGATGACAGACCGGTCGCTATATCGTACTGGTGCTCCGTAATCTTGCCCTTCTTGACTTTCTTGAGTAAGCTGTGCACAGGGGTACATGATGTATTATCAGCAGCAGCAGACGAAGGCTTAAAAAACCAAACAAAACTTGTAGAAAAAGTAGGTTTAATGCTACCTAACATGGTTGGTATTCCAGAGGGATGTGTGTTAGGGTGGGACACGGGGATGAGGGGATGGATCACACATGTGGTTGGAACGGTACCCAACTATCGAAACGGCGGCAGTCTCGGAAGCATGAAGGCGGCGGTGAGCCTAATGTCCTACCTATTCGGCGATCATCTAATGCTCGTCGTCGTTATCTTCTGCCACGGTTTGGTTGGTCCATGTCACCTTAACTGACTACATCCCTGTTTTCAAAGCCCGGCCCCCCTGCCAGCGTCACGTGCCTGTACTCTGCATTGAGATTGGCCACTTCATCGATCTGCTGCAGCTGCCGCCGCTTGGCCGCCGGAAGGCGAGACTCAAAAGCCGCGTCCCCGGCGGGGAGCTTGCGCTTGGCTGGGGCCCCAGCGCCACCCTGACCAGCGACCCCGTCCTTCGCGACCGCGGCCTCCTGCCGCTGCTGCAGCGCCTGGCCATGGTTCCAAAGTGCAGGGCCCATGACGTCAAGGCTTTAGCATGAGGCGTTCTGCAGCCCTTATTCGGGAGCAACGGGTATTGACGCCCGGGGGGAAACAGAGCATCCAGGTATCGCAAGCGCAAGCTTGCCGATTAGGGAAGTAGACGGCGCCCCGGAGATATAGATAGAATAATACATTATCACATCACCAACTGGCCGCTCCCTGCATATCAGTGTGCCACCCGGCCCCTCCTGCCCAGGGTTTGAAGGGCTTGGGGATCCTATTGGCGGCCGTTTGGAAACACCCAGAGCCTGTCGAAGCTGCACGCCCTTATCCCCTTAACCTACCCTTACCTTGAGCCGCTGCTTTTCTCTGATTTTATCTTTGTACGGCACAGTCGCTGGGTCCACGGGCGAAGGAGTAAAGTGTTCTAATCCAAGCGGCTTTTTCAGGTCGGGCATCTTGGGCAGCCGCAGCAGTCCCAAACCTGTCGCCAGTCGGCCCACGTTAAGGTCCTGTGAGGTCGTGTCGATATGGCCAGAGGGGAGGGTGTAATGAAGGAGAGAATCCGTGTAGCATGACGGCATCATGCCCGCCAGGACACGGAGAGGCGAAATGTAAAACCTGTGACCCATGACCAGCAGGCTGCGAGTACAGCAAGCCGACGGGGTAAAGTGAGAGAGCATGTGAGGGCATACAAGGCCTCAGGCTGGTTACGGGATCCCGGACCAAGCGTCTTCCCTCCCCAGTTAGAGGGGACGCAGGGGACGCTCTGGTTTATCTCTGCTCCGTAATTTCGCAACCTGCCCTGATCAGTACACCCCAGTCGGGCCATCAGGGCCGTCAGGGCCGTCAGGGCCGTCAGGGACGAGGTGAGGTGAGGGTTCAAAGGGACGGCAGCAGCATGCGGATGAGGAATGAAGACAGCGCGGGTGGACCGGGGGGAGTGCAGTGAGCAACTTCTGAGCCTCGCTGCACAAACAAGTATAACCGGCGCAATGGCGCAATTTATTCAAACGTTAAAAGAAATGAATAAGCACCCTTCCCTCTGACATTACCCATTATCAAAGTTATAGAAGATGGAGACAGAGTTTTAAAACATTTGAACCCACTTAAAATGAATAGTGTTACCATCCTTATCCGAAGCTCGGTTAAGAACGTTTTTCCACAGCTTTTTGAAAAAGTGCTGTAAGTGTGGTTGCCAATGGTGATCACGGCGATCATCACGGTGATCCCTCTTCCTACCCGACAACACATCCCCACCCCCCACCCCCCACCACAAAGCCGTGCAGCCCTTAGTGCAGCCCTTAGTGCAGCCTGTGCCTGTCATACCTGCAGTCGGAATATAAACTTGCAATGGTGCTCTTTGTAGCCCCTCACGTACGTCACAAAGGCCTTTGTCGCCCGCTCCATCACCTCTCGATCTCGCTCAGACGCACGGCGGAGGGCGGAGAGCACCTCGGGTAGGGAGCTGGAGACCAGGCCGCCGCCGCCGGAGGAGGAGGGGACGTCAGGCTCGTGAGTCCCCGCCGTAACGGTCGAACCCTGCTTGGCCACTGACGGATTTTCATGTTGCGGATTTTTATTCTTTTTGCTTTTGTGAAGGATTTTGTCATTCTTTTCGGGAGGGGCGTCCCCCTTGATTGGGATGTCGGTGGGCGGCAGCTGGGGACCCTCCGTGATCGGAATCTGCACAGAAGGGAAAAAGATGGGAAAGACGAATAAATGAGTTCTTATGCTGGGACTGTAGAAAAAATGGGTATTGGTATATCCTCATAACGATTGGGTTCGTTGTAATCTAACATTGCGAGGGTTAAGGGTTGAGGAAGCCGTGTGTAGCTTTTGAGATTGAATTTGCACATGTTGTCAGCAACCGCTGCTTTCCTTACAATGAATATCCCTCCTTTGAATGATCGCCCGGGCCGCAGGGCGGGACCCCACCCCCACCCCGCTGACATTCGCCACATCAGCTAGCCAACCCACCTTCCGCAGAGTTAAGAACTCCACGTAGGCCTCCTCATGGGGCTGCAAATACACCACCGCATTGCCCTGACGACCCATGCGGGCGGTGCGGCCCACTCGGTGCACAAAGGCGGCAGGGTCCTGAGGCGGGTCCAGCTGCACAATCCAGTGTACGTCCGGGATGTCCAGACCCCGCGCAGCGAGGTCGGTGCACAGCAGGGCGCCTGGTTGTGTCAGTGGGGGCGAAGGAGGAAATGGAGAGATGGATGAAGGCCAGAAAGGAAAGCCGATACACCCGGCATGGTGTGGACATTGGCGAGGAGGGCTTCTACGCAGGCGAGGAGTTCGGTCACCTGACAGAGCTGACAGACCCACACTGGCACACATGTGAGCCAATCCACTCAGCTCACCCGCCGGCAGCTGCCTGAACGCCTCCAGCTCCCTCTCCCGCGCCGCCTGCTTCATGCGTCCGTGAAGAGCCCGTAGCCGCACACCCCTGAGCTGCGGTAGGCGGGGCAGCACCAAAGCCAAGTGGTCCACCACGGCACATGTCATCGCGTACACAATCACCTTGCGACTTGGCCCGTACAAACGGAGGAAGCGAACCTGGGGGAAGAAGGGTGGTGAGGTGGATTGGGGTGGAGCCGTGAACACCCACTTGCTGCCAATGCGGCTGTGAAGAGTGGTGTAAAGTTGCAGGCGGGGGAAGGAAGGCGACCTGATACGGCTGTTGAGCAACGAATCATAAATTACTTGTTAAGCACCATCTCGCACCACCACCAGCACCACTACCAGCACCACGACCAGCACCATGACCAGCACCACGACCAGTACCACGACCAGTACCACGACCAGCACCACGACCAGCACCGAGATGCGACAACTGGGTGCGAATCTGGTACCGGCGACTGGCTTCGTCCAAGGTCAAGAAGGTGGAAAGGAACGGTGAATGCAAACTGCGTAGGGAGGGGTGGGGTCTCTCCAACCTGCGCAAAGAAATCGCTACCCGACTGGGTTACATTTAAGGACCCGCGACGGCACCTGCCCATCAGAACCCCACCCGGATGATCAACGGGCCTTATCTTTCCAATTAACACGGGCGACCGACCATTCTCATATATGGGCCCTCCCTCCCTCCATCCCTCCCTCTCTCAATCCCATTAATCCGTCCGCCAACGTGGAACCATTACCTGCCGCAACAGCCAAACCGCAACTTCCGCAACCCGATTGTGTGTCTCTCTTTCTTTGCCCAGGTCGCCCAAATCTCCCGACCTGCCCCCCACATCCCAGATCTCGATCGCAGATGGCCACACCTCTCACCCCAGCCCCCCTGGAGCCACCTCATTTTCATATTAGCAAGGACACATTTGCAAAAGGACGAGATGGAGAAGGTGCGGAAGAATGTTGATGCACATTCGGACATCTAACCGGCATCCGCCTCCGCCTAGCCGTGGAAGGAAAATGCCGAAGACTGCCCTCCTGCGATACATGCACCTCCGCACCTCCCTTATTCCCTACCAGCTGGGTGATTTTTTCGTCCGCGTCACAAATGACGTAATGGATGCTAAGGCTGTTAGGCGTCTTCTGCGATGTGACTTCGGCTCCACCTGCCGCCTCGAGCCCCGTCGCCAGCTCCACCTGTGCCGTGGTTGCGGTCCCACCTGCATCCTCCCCTTTCCCCTTCCGCTTCTTCCCGTCAAGCGATTGCTGCTGCTGCTGCCGCTGCTGCTGCTGTTGTGGGGCCTGCGTATCTGGCGCTGGCGCTGCAGCCACATTGATCGCCACGTTGACCCGCACAGGGTTTCGGAGCCCTGCTCTGGCCAGCTCCTGTACTGCCTCCGTCTGTGTGGCGGAAAAGAGTCCGGTGCGGCGCTGCTTGGGCAGTCGGGCCATCACAGCGTCCAGCTGCGCCTTGAAGCCCATGTCTAGCAGCCGGTCCGCCTCGTCCAGGACCAGGACCTAGGGACGGGGTTGGGGGTGGGGTGGGGTGGGGGGGAAATCTTAACATGGGAAATATCATACCTGTATAACGTAGAATTGAAGGAAATAACGTAGGAAGCTTGCGTTGCTGAACATTGCGTGGGCGTCTGTGGCACCAGACGATACGGGTGGTCATACGCCCCGCAGCCTATATGTCCGCGGCACCAGGGGTTCTGGCTCCATCGTATTTCCATCCGCTTAGCTACCTCGAGGCGTCTCAGGTCCACCGCGGAGCAGCGTTTGAGAATATCCTCAATGCGTCCTGGCGTGCCCACCAGCACATGTGCCCCGCGGGCCTTAAAGGCCGCCACGTCCTGTGCAGGGTCCCTGCGCAGAGAGAGAAGCTGAGTTGGAGTTGCGAAAATGGGATGGAAAATCGCACCCGGTCGCACAGAAGGTCTAGGTGGTAAGGATTCCAGGCAAGGATCGTCCCATGGGACGTAAGCCCCAATACTATGGGTTTGCCCCCATCGCCTGACGAGACCCAGAACGGATGGAACTTGAACTTACGTTCCTCCGACAAGCAGCAAGGAAGTAAGGTGCGGCACGCTTGCAATGAAGGGCTCTGCCACGCCGAAAATTTGCTTGGCAAGCTCCCGAGTTGGTGAAATAATAATTGCACCAACCTGGAACCAAAAAATGATAATGAAATTATTGTTTTAATTAACTCGCTTCGGACCGCAATGGCCGCCGAGACGCCAGGCTTTCCGTGTCGTTGCCGTCTAGAATATATGTACCTGGTGCGCTCGTAAAGGTTCTTCCAGCCGCCTCAGATGTTCTATAACAGGAAGCACAAACGCTAACGTTTTTCCTGAGCCCGTGCATGCATCGACTGCGACATCCTTGTGGCCGCAAAAAAGAGGAATTGTAGCTTCTTGAACAGGAGTAGTTGTGTGAAAACCGAGAGAGTTCAACACTTCAACAGTTTCATTTGATAGGCATCCTAAATTGGAAAACTTTTTGGGGCCGCTTGACCCGGGCGCTGACCCGAATTGAGGCATTATAATATCTATAGCTCTACATATATGATCTATAATTTGCATCTATATCGTGAACGGCCCGCAAATTGCTGACGCACGAGTTGCGAGCTTGAGACGATCCTAAACCGGTTGCCGTACAGGTACAGTAAGAAAATTACTTGACGGTCGTCACCAACCGAATAACGGAATTCCCGGATCAATTCCAGTGACAAATTCCACGCATTGACCCCGAACCATGCATTTTCGTATTATACATTTCTCTTACGCCGTTGTATGATTGTTCCATACAGCTGTCGTCGTCGGATGGTACACCACATACGGTAGGTATCAGTCTATCTAACACGACTTTGCTTGTTACATACGGTAATGCCGAAAATATATCAATATTTCATGCCATTCTTGAACGCAATGATCTATCCACTATTGCAATAGCGATGGCAATTCCATGCGAAAATGACCCAAGGAGAAAGGCTAGATGTCCCGTGATGCCCCAGCCGGCCACGAGGGCAGTCCCGGCTAAGAATGTTTCGGCGGTTTCTTGGATCCAAACATATCTACGTCTTCATCAAGATAGGATTTGCGATAGATCTTTCGCTCGCCCGTTATTTATCCACCAAGGTAGACAAACAGTGTCACGTACGACGACAGCAGCTGGATCCTGCCGGAAGGTTATGAGCCGGATGAGCCGCTCCAATGCGAGTGGACATACAAATGGACGACGGCAGCTGCCGGTGTACTGAGCAGCCGTTGCGTTGCCGCCGCAACTAATGCATGACGAGGATACTGTCGGCATATATATATTGGCACCCGAGCTAAACTCTAGCGGGTTAAAGTTATCTACGGCTAAGATATGGGCCTAAACTGCTGCTTTTGTTTGATTCTGCTATGTGTCATTGTAAGCTGTATGCCTCAAATACATGCAAGCTGTGCGTGGTCCACCATGCAACAGCGGGGGGTTGGCAGGTATGATTGCCTCAAGCAAGCACATGTTCATTTCCGGGTGCCATGTTTCGTATGGGTTTCTCTAGGACCATGCATGCACGCAAGCAAACGTAAAATATATAAACCTTCCGCTCCATACATGGCACATATATTGTTGGGGTGTTACACTGTGGGCGACTCGCCCTGCAAAGATGAGCACCGGGGGCCCTGACCGGACCAAGCCACAGCGCAGGGGAGGGGCACGTGGCTTTGTCTGTCTGTCCTGCCACGTGCTCCCCCTCTCACTCGAACCAGCGAGAGCAAAGAAAACCTCAGAGGCTCTAGCCTGGCCACTAACAGAGCACAGGGGGCACCAAGAAATCACAGAGGGAGCTAAAAAGGGGACAACTATCTGCTCAAAGGAGGGGAAACACTCTCCTCCAATACGAAACTGACTTGGCAAGAGCCTGACAGAAAAACATAGAACCCAGCAGGAGATACACCAGCAGGAAGGCACACTCTTACACAAACAGCCAAGCCGGAAAAAACCGACTAACTAAAGATGGAGGGGGTTATGACGAGCCAAACTGGCGCCCCCTAGAAAGCCTCCCGGCCCCACCCATAGCTGGCCCCGCAAACTCCTGCACTGCACAAGAAGGAAAGACCTCTCTCGCTGACCTCCCCTAAAACCCTAAGGACTCGTAGCCTGGAGACAGGCACCTCTAGCCATGAACCCCTCCACCATCACTCGGGCTCTCCCTGCCCTTCCTCCTAACTAGACTGCCTTCCCCTTCTCTCCACCTCCCTTCCCTTCTCCCCGTCTTCTCCAACAAAACCTCCTCCTCAAAACTACCATCTTAAAACCCCTGATCTGCTCTCTCTGCTCCACGGCCAGTGATTTCTACTGGAACTGCACACCGCATTTGCGCTCCAGCTATGGCTAGGATGGAATGTTGTGGTCCCACCTGATCCCCGCCATGTTGAGGGATTCCCAACGCTGCAAAAGAGTGCAAGGGGGCCAAATCCACCAATCCATATAAGAAAACACTTCCGAACCCTAAACTTAGCATTGCTACCATACGTACATTTTTGTACTTGCTCCAGGCACACCAGGAATTGGGAAGTCAATTTTTGCTGTCGTGCTGATGAGCTGGCTGGTCAAGGAGAAGGTCTGCATAATAGTCTTTGACACCTCAGGCATTCAGTACTTATTCATCTTCAATGGCAGGAGTATCAGTGTTAAGAAGGGCAACAAAAATGACTTCAGGGACAAGCCTAAACTCTCTGCAATAACGTGGTAAAAGGGAATTAGGCGAATTGAGCGATTAAGCGAATTGAGGCATTATAATATCTATAGCTCTACATATATGATCTATAATTTGCATCTATATCGTGAACGGCCCGCAAATTGCTGACGCACGAGTTGCGAGCTTGAGACGATCCTAAACCGGTTGCCGTACAGGTACAGTAAGAAAATTACTTGACGGTCGTCACCAACCGAATAACGGAATTCCCGGATCAATTCCAGTGACAAATTCCACGCATTGACCCCGAACCATGCATTTTCGTATTATACATTTCTCTTACGCCGTTGTATGATTGTTCCATACAGCTGTCGTCGTCGGATGGTACACCACATACGGTAGGTATCAGTCTATCTAACACGACTTTGCTTGTTACATACGGTAATGCCGAAAATATATCAATATTTCATGCCATTCTTGAACGCAATGATCTATCCACTATTGCAATAGCGATGGCAATTCCATGCGAAAATGACCCAAGGAGAAAGGCTAGATGTCCCGTGATGCCCCAGCCGGCCACGAGGGCAGTCCCGGCTAAGAATGTTTCGGCGGTTTCTTGGATCCAAACATATCTACGTCTTCATCAAGATAGGATTTGCGATAGATCTTTCGCTCGCCCGTTATTTATCCACCAAGGTAGACAAACAGTGTCACGTACGACGACAGCAGCTGGATCCTGCCGGAAGGTTATGAGCCGGATGAGCCGCTCCAATGCGAGTGGACATACAAATGGACGACGGCAGCTGCCGGTGTACTGAGCAGCCGTTGCGTTGCCGCCGCAACTAATGCATGACGAGGATACTGTCGGCATATATATATTGGCACCCGAGCTAAACTCTAGCGGGTTAAAGTTATCTACGGCTAAGATATGGGCCTAAACTGCTGCTTTTGTTTGATTCTGCTATGTGTCATTGTAAGCTGTATGCCTCAAATACATGCAAGCTGTGCGTGGTCCACCATGCAACAGCGGGGGGTTGGCAGGTATGATTGCCTCAAGCAAGCACATGTTCATTTCCGGGTGCCATGTTTCGTATGGGTTTCTCTAGGACCATGCATGCACGCAAGCAAACGTAAAATATATAAACCTTCCGCTCCATACATGGCACATATATTGTTGGGGTGTTACACTGTGGGCGACTCGCCCTGCAAAGATGAGCACCGGGGGCCCTGACCGGACCAAGCCACAGCGCAGGGGAGGGGCACGTGGCTTTGTCTGTCTGTCCTGCCACGTGCTCCCCCTCTCACTCGAACCAGCGAGAGCAAAGAAAACCTCAGAGGCTCTAGCCTGGCCACTAACAGAGCACAGGGGGCACCAAGAAATCACAGAGGGAGCTAAAAAGGGGACAACTATCTGCTCAAAGGAGGGGAAACACTCTCCTCCAATACGAAACTGACTTGGCAAGAGCCTGACAGAAAAACATAGAACCCAGCAGGAGATACACCAGCAGGAAGGCACACTCTTACACAAACAGCCAAGCCGGAAAAAACCGACTAACTAAAGATGGAGGGGGTTATGACGAGCCAAACTGGCGCCCCCTAGAAAGCCTCCCGGCCCCACCCATAGCTGGCCCCGCAAACTCCTGCACTGCACAAGAAGGAAAGACCTCTCTCGCTGACCTCCCCTAAAACCCTAAGGACTCGTAGCCTGGAGACAGGCACCTCTAGCCATGAACCCCTCCACCATCACTCGGGCTCTCCCTGCCCTTCCTCCTAACTAGACTGCCTTCCCCTTCTCTCCACCTCCCTTCCCTTCTCCCCGTCTTCTCCAACAAAACCTCCTCCTCAAAACTACCATCTTAAAACCCCTGATCTGCTCTCTCTGCTCCACGGCCAGTGATTTCTACTGGAACTGCACACCGCATTTGCGCTCCAGCTATGGCTAGGATGGAATGTTGTGGTCCCACCTGATCCCCGCCATGTTGAGGGATTCCCAACGCTGCAAAAGAGTGCAAGGGGGCCAAATCCACCAATCCATATAAGAAAACACTTCCGAACCCTAAACTTAGCATTGCTACCATACGTACATTTTTGTACTTGCTCCAGGCACACCAGGAATTGGGAAGTCAATTTTTGCTGTCGTGCTGATGAGCTGGCTGGTCAAGGAGAAGGTCTGCATAATAGTCTTTGACACCTCAGGCATTCAGTACTTATTCATCTTCAATGGCAGGAGTATCAGTGTTAAGAAGGGCAACAAAAATGACTTCAGGGACAAGCCTAAACTCTCTGCAATAACGTGGTAAAAGGGACACCAGGAAGGAATGTTTTAAGGTATTGCAAGGCTCCAGGCTGGGAGTAAAGTAGTGGTGTATATAAGGTTGTGTAACTACATACTTGTATCCATGACATAATTTATATGGTACAATGTTTATGTCAAATGACCAGATGTTTCTTCAGATAGTAACAGCCACACGATAGTGCCCAATGAAGGCCTAGCTTATATATAAATACAGTAGGTGTGGTCACAGCATCTGTAGTAGTCGTAGATGTACGACACACACTATCACAATATAAGGTGCTAGAAGCACCCTGTCAACATCTCGAGAGGCCTTTGCGGCAATCAACTACTACAGCATCTACCTGGAGAAGTGTTTGGTCATTCATCATAGCAATCATACCACATAGCTAATGTAATGGATGTAAGTTACACACCATGACACAAACAAACATACCGATTTATCATTCTGGTCCTGGTGCCTCGCAATAATGTCTTCAAACATTCCTTCCTGGTATCCCTTTTACTCATCATGTTGTGAAATTCTTGAGCTTATCCCTGAAGTTGTTTTCGTTGCTGTTCCTAACATTGACACTCACACTATTTAAGGTGAACAAATACCGAATGCATGAGGTGTCATTATTGTGCGGACCTTCTTCTCCTTGACCAGACAGCCCATCAGCCGACAGCAAAAGATGACTTGCCAATGGAGGCGTGCCTCATGTACTGATGGCAGTGAAGGCATTGTGATAAATTAAGAATAATATTATTAAGGAAAAACATACACCATACGCATCCTCATACCTGTAATAAGAAATCGCCTTTTTGTGCCTGAAGAATGCAGGTCCATCATTTGATCAAACAGCCCCGGGTAGCAATGATGGGTGAGGAGAGCGCTACCCCATCTTTTAAAGCCCAAGAGATAGACATTGCTGGGAAGTTCCAAGAAGCTGCCAACTGTGATCTCGGCCGATCTCAGCCTAGGGCCTGCTGCCAGAAGAGCTTCATGTCATCAGGCACTTGCATACACTAAAATGGCCAACAACCTTAACCTTGGGGAAGGAGCTCCCATAGCCAAGTTGTCACCCCAATCATGCCACATACAGGTACACCAGCCCTGCACAGACATGAGGAGGTCAGGGTGTCGATAGCCATGAAGAGCACCCCGCTACCGCCCAGGCTAACGTTACTCTGCTGTGGGACCCACTGCCGCTGCCGCGTCTACCGCTCAGGTGAGCTGCAGTGCCGTCGCTGCCTTCGTGGTGCTGAGGGTAAATGGAAGGGAAGATTATATAATCGTATATATGCGTGTTTGTATGCTTGTTTATCTGTCGAGGGCCGTGGTCAAGTGCACAAGTAAGTATTTTTTTGGAAGTGTATGTCTTATAAACACATGCATGTCGTGTAATAACAGCACAGAGCGGGAGCTGTGACTGTAAGGGGCGGTGGTTGTGCGGAAGAACGTTTTGCCCTCAATTTGCGCACCTGCGTAGCCGGACAGCAGCAACCGCATGGGGTGTGAGAAACGGAGGACACCTGACCAAGGATGGAGGGACCTCGCTCGCCCGTCCGAATTATTTGTTGAAGGATACAACGAAAGGTTAAAATGGATTTAGGAAATCAAAAAATGGATTGATCACCTTGTTACATTGCACAATACATGTGGATTGTAGTCGGCTCCAAAACTCGCTAACGGTGGGGTGTGGAGCATTGGGATCCACAACGTACCTATCTAGCCCAATGTTGCAATGGATATTCCCCCGGGTCGGTGAAGCGCTTCACCTCTGCACTCCTCTTGGCAAGGAGAGTGAGTAGCCAATCCCCAAGCAGGGCCGTGGCCGCCACCGCCACCACCTCGATGAAGAACCTCCGAACCAGGTAGAACTGCCAGCTGGACTCTCCCCCAAAAAACGAGGCTACTGGCGCCAGCAGTGCTTTGAAGATCACCTGGGGGTCCTATGTATAACATCGAAGAGGAGGTTGGCGAAAGGTTAACTGATGCGGAGTGAGCACCCTTACACTGCCACCACCACCATCGTATACCTTGGCTCACCTAAGTGAAGCTTTCCAACTAAGGTGCAAGTTCAGGGGCAGCACGGGCATGGGCATGGGTAGGGGTAGGGGAAGGGAAGTCACGCGATTTTTCGGCGTTGTTGCGGTGCGAAGGTGTTGTCAGGTCACGGGGAGCCAGTCGTGCGCGTGCGGTGATGGAAAACACAACATAGCAAAGGCCCGCCGGTCTTACCTGGGTATGTCGAGCTGGAATCACCGGCGCTACAGCGACTGCGGCGACTACAGCATCCGCAGCAGCGCGCTTCGTGGCATGACAGCGTGTCTCCAGGCGGCTAGAAGCTAGCCGCTCTGCTGGATTATAGGCTGGGAAGATGCCGATTTGCTGCACCGAACATGGATATATACTGTAAGGGAGAGTGATTGACAAAATGAGGTAAGAACCTATGGGAAGGCATACACGATGATCGTGACATTAAACCCATGTTTTTTGGCCTGGATGATGATTATCACGAGCAGAAAATAGCTACGACAAAATTGCAAGTCAGATAACAATGGAACCTAGATTGCGCCAAATTGCATAGTAAGTTGTCACAGGTGCTTTCCAAACCTCATAGCTTATGCAGCAAAACCAAGAGCACTGAGTTGGTCAGATCACTGGAACGCGTCTTAGAACTAGGAGCTGAAGATGCTTGGCACCTCCGCCACTTGGCAACCGTCATCGTACGAATTTCTGCCCGTAACAACACGGCATGAAGGCGTGATGACGAGCTCTCTGGCTCCCCTCCTATACTTTTGATGATATGGATCTTCGAAACGATCTATTTCTGATCTGCGTGAGGTGATGTTCAACAGTCTCAACATAACCTTTCAACTGTCGCCTGGAACCGTCACACACTGAGCGATAAGTAACGTAAATTTCTTAGGTTTTAAACCTCCAGACGGGAGGTTTAAAACCTAATATTTAAATTACGTAATTACCACGACGGGGGCGTTTCTTTTAGGGCGGCGATGAACCTAGCTGATATAGCAGCGCTGAAGAAACAAGCTGCAGACGCGTTTGGAGATGGAGATCTGCATCTTTGCATATCAAAGACTATGCAGGCGATTGATTTGCTTTCCAAGGCCATTCGGGATGCGCCCACGGTGCAGCGCGGCGCAATGATGCGGGAGCTGTCATGCCTTCACAGCAATCTCGCTGCTGCGCTTTTGGAGCTCGGAAATTACCCATCGTCTGCAGAAGAGGCACGTACCGCCATCGAGCTGGACCCCTCCTGGCACAGACCATACCTTCGCCTGTGCATTGCATTGACGGCGATGCACGGCACCTCGACAGAAGCGGCTGCAGCTGCCCTGTGCCGTGGCCTTGAGAACTGCCAGGATCCGAGGCAGCTACGGGAGCTACAAGATGCTCTTTCCACGCTCCATTGTGCGACTGGGAATTCGATGGCCCATGCGGGTAAGAGAAGAACGGCGGATCCTTCAGCAGCATTCGGAAAACGTGGGCCCCCTGGGCGCTGGGATAAAGATCCACACAGCGCAATTGCCAAATACCAGCGATGTGATATCCCCGACCCAGATGGCTCAACACAGCCCACGGAGTGGTCGAAGGATACTCGGGCAGCGACATCGGCGCTGGCGATACCGCAGCAAGCAATCAACCGAAATGAGGGCATCGATACCGATACAACAACGACGCCGGGTCAACTGGCTGCCGGAGCGGCGGTGCCGTCACTGTCGCCATCATCTCCATCTGAGGCGGCCGCAGGATCCGGATCCCAAATGCAGCAACAGCAGCAGCAGCAGGTGTATTCGGACCGGACCCAAGGCCAGCAGCGGGACCAGACCCAACATCACAATAGGCTTCCACGTCTCCTACCTGTGACTGCGCTTTGCGGATTCCTGGGCTCCGGTAAAACCACACTCGTACGACACCTGTTGAGCTCCCTGGAGTCGAGTGCAGTCACCCGAGTGGGCCTGCTCGTCAATGACCTGGCAGCACTCAACATCGATGCGCGGCTCATCATGCCGCCACCGGTGTCCCTGACCGCCACCGCCGGTGCTGCTGCTGCTGCTCCTCGTGCTGCTACTGACACAGACACGGGAGTAGGTGCAGCGGTATGTTTCCCTCATACCTCCGCAGTGGAGGAGCTGTTGGAGTTTTCAAACGGATGCATTTGCTGCAACTTGCGAGAGGAGATGCAGCAGCAGCTTCGCCAGCTGGCGGCCCGGCAGCCCCCCCTGGAGCACCTCATCGTGGAGTGTACCGGCGTGGGGGAGCCGGCGCCGCTGGCGGCAGCGATACGGGCGCTGGCGGCCGAGGGCTTGGAGCTTCGCAGCGTAGTCACAGTGGTGGACGTTGCCGAGTTCCTGGACGCCGTGAGTGGGACCGAGGACCGCCGGTGTCGCGAACAGCGCGGCGGCGGCGGTCGTGGTGGCGATGGCAGCGGCGGTGGCGTTACGCAGGAGATCAGCGGCCAACACCTGGAGGGTATCGGGACGGAGGGGCGGAGGCCAGTTCAAGATAAAAGTCGCGACGATGATAATGGTGATGGTGGTGGAGATGGCAGTGAGGGGTACGGAAAGCTCCGTATTTTGAAACCGCCGCAGCTGCGGCCGCCGCTACCACCTAGGGATGCAGATGCTGCAATGTCGGTGGCGGTGGCGGAGGCGGAGGTTATAGCTGGCAGCGGCTGTGACCGCAGCACGCCGCGCCGGCCTCTGGCGCAGCTGCTGGTGCAGCAAATAGAGACAGCCGACATCGTGGTGCTGAACAAATGCGACAGGCTGTTGGAGCACGCACAACAGCATTTGAAGCAAAGTCAGAAGCAAGCTCAACAGCAAGGTCAGCAGCAAGGCACGGTCGCTGCCGACATCACCACCCTGGGAAGCGGCGAAATCCCACTAGGTGAGGATTTGCAGCCAGCGGCGGTAGCAGCGGCTTCTGGACTCTCCGAGATGTTGGAGCTCATCGCCCGCCGTGAGCTGCGACGAGCTCTGGGTATTGTACGGGCCCTCAACCCATCGGCTCGGGTTCTGACGGCCGTACGGTGCGCGGTGCCTTGGGAAATGGTCATGAGGTTGCGACCGTTGCAGCGGCCGCCGCCGTCAGTGGCCCAAGCTCAGTCTCAGTCCTTGAGAGTGCTCCCGCTGCCACCTGGCCCGCTGTCACCAGTAGGGGGGACCGTTGTTGCGATGGGGACGGTGGACATCGATGAAGTTCACCTGCCGGTCCCAATGACAGAAGCAGCAGCAGAAGAAGAAGTGGGAGATAAACCTGGGGCCAGCCATGCAGCGAGATTGACAGCGCTGAAAATGCCACAGCCGCAGCCACAGCCGCAGCCGCGGCCACCCTCAGCGTTGGCTTTGAACTCAGACGCCATGCCGATACCAGTATCGATGGAGCCTACCCTGGAGCAGCAGGCGGCGACGGCGACCGTGGCGGATGCGGGCAATGGTCAGCGTCGCTCGACGGGAAGGGCCCTCGAAGAGGATGAGTACGGCATCGGTTCGTTCGTGTTTCGAAGCAGAGTGCCCTTCCACCCGGCTCGACTGTGGGCGCTTCTGCAGGCAATTGCGAGCGCGGACACCACCAGGGGCGGCGACGGTGGGAAAGCCACAGATGTAGTGGAGGAAGGGATGGTGATGACCAATGAGCTGGTCGGGGAGGGTGGTGCAGGACAGAAGGTAGTGTTGCCGTACCAGCCACCACCATTGCTGCGCGCCAAAGGCTTCTTCTGGATTGCAAGCCTCGATCAGGTATGGTTGTAGTGGAAGGCGACAGAACGGGTTGGAACGGAATGAAAGGTATTATACATGATGAATAACAAGTTATCATCTTCTTATTTTCTGTATGTACTGAAAACGTGATTAATAAACATTATAACAAATTATAAGACTGCACGGCTCGCGCCGAAGTCGCAGTGTGTTGTATAACTCATTTCCCATATACTCACCACGCGCTGTCGAACCCACCCACCCACCCCCCATCAGGCTATCTGGGAGCTCTCCCTCGCAGGCGGGCAGGTGGAAGCAGAGGCAGTGGGCAGGTGGCTGTGCACCATGGTCAATCAGGAACACTGGCCCGTGGGTCACTCGCATCCACGGAATACACGCACCGCCCCTGCCGCCACCACTGGTGCGGTCAATGGCATGGCGCTGGATACTGAGGCGGCGGCAAAGGATGAGGTGGAGGTAAGGGTCACGGGAACGGCAAAGCCGGACGGTGGGCCTCATTCGGATGATGGTGGCGACGGCTGGGATGGGACGGATCGTGAGGAGGGTGGGAATGACAGTGGAGATGAGGAGGACTATATTGGCGAGTTCGTTTCCGTAGGTGAGAGGGCTGGCGGGCAGCGGTGGCACAGGCGGTGGGGCGACCGGCGGAATGAGTTGGTGTTTATCGGAGTGGGGTTGGGGGAGTCGGTGGTACTGGGGGGGACTGGGGTATTGATGAAGCAGCAGCTGAGGGAGCTGCTGAAATGGGCACAGCTGAATAGAGAAGAACTGGCGGCGCCGGAGGAGGTGTGGACGGGATGGGATGATAGGAATTGGCTGGGGTTGCTGGAGCAATACTAACGGAGAGGTGGTTTGTACATCATACTGGATCAGTGGCAAGGGCAACGGCAACACAGGCGATAGCTAAGTGCCCATTACGTGCCAGCGAACGGTGACTGCGGTGACGGTGACGGCGAGGGTGAGGGTGAGGGCGAGGGCGAGGGCGAGGGCGAGGGCGAGGGCGAGGGCGAGGGCGAGGGCGAGGGCGAGGGCGAGGGCGAGGGCGAGGGCGAGGGCGAGGGCGAGGGCGAGGGCGAGGGCTCCACCGCTGCCGGCTCAGGAGGCGCTGGTGGCGCCACATGCTACCGTGCATGTGAGGTGTAATCATCCGTTGATGTGGGTCGCTCGGATGGGCACGCACGCATACATTCGTCATGCAGATCCAGTTACGTTGATGGGTCGACCAATCGACTAACAAAACAAAACGCGCAAGCTACCTAGCCCCACGCAGGACGACAAAACTTATGTGTGCAGCTACTCGAGCTGTTTGCTGCAGTACGACATGCATGCACGCACGCATGCATGTTGGTTGCTTGCTTTACGTATGATTGAACTAACGATTGAACGAAGCTCAGATAGAGCTACGCAGAGAAGAATCAGAACCGTGTACAAGTTCTAATGCATTTGTAAATATCTAGGGGTGTTACACTGAGGGCGACTCGCCCTGAAAAGACGAGCACTGGGCGGGGGCCCTGACCGGACCGAGCCACAGCGCAGGAGAGGGGCATGTAAATATGCATGTACACATTGTATGCGCATGCACCATGTAAGCTTATTATTTGAGCATACCTACGCTCAAGTAATAAGCTTACCGGCCGCCGCGCGCCGCCGCCTCGCTCCGCACCTTCACCACGCACAGCCATCTACTTGTTTATCATATGGTCCCTCACCTGGATGATCTCAACTTGAGGTGAGCTCTTACAGGTGAGATGGACAAACCTTGGGAATCTTGGATGGAGGGTCCTTGCTTGGATGGACGGCGGAATATCCAACCACGGCCACGCAGCAGCGAGCGCGCGCGCGCGTAGAAAGGCATTATTGCTTGGGCGCAGCGTAGGACGCCAGCAAATACATAAATATAAAAGCTAGGCAATCGCTGTTGCGCAGATCGCGTCCATGAAAAGGTCATCAATACGCTGTTATTGTATTGTGGAGCTGAAGGTTTTATATGCTTTGGAAGTACGGTTTTCGTGACATCGACATTACGAAGGCCGTACAATCAAATCGAATGCATGAAGTAAATCCCGCTGCATGCATGGCGCTACTGGAAAACTAGTACTGTTGCAATGTCAACAGGTGTATACATGAGCACGTATACATAGGTAATTAGTATGCTTTCCATCTATCACTGCTGTATGTAACAAACATTATGCCCCGAGCGAGCTCGTTCTCCCCCCCGTACGTGCGTAGGCATCAACTCGCGCCACCCGTCCATCCATACGTCAGCGATCGAAACGTTTTTTCTTCATTCCGTGAAGGTTTCTAAGGTTCCTATGATTCATCCCTGATACGGGGTTGCCCGTGGACCGCCTTCACGGACGCCCGTGTCTTACCGGCGGTTTTGGTTTGACTGTAAATCGATAGTCCCGACGGCACCCACGGATGCTACCGTACCCCGGCGTCGGGACACCTACTTGTGCGTGGGGGGGGGGACTTGCTTATGGCCTGTTGGTCTGCGCCGACGTCCTGCGCCGATTTGTTGCTTGGACCCATGGTTCATGACGTAAGGGCTTAGCAAGCCTGGAAGGAGAAAAACAACTCGCAGCTAAATTGCGTAAGTGCGAGCAGGCAAATAGGTATGTGTGCGTATCTCACGTGCACTCAAAAGCGTGCCGTCAAACCGCCGCCCTCCTCGTCATCCCCGTTATCCCTCCGCGTGTGGAGCCCATTTATTATTATATTATATTATATTATATTATATTATATTATATTATATTATATTATATTATATTATATTATATTGTATTGTATTGTATTGTATTGTATTGTATTGTATTGTATTGTATTGTATTATATTATATTATATAAACAATAATAAGTAGGCTCCACACGATTCTACAAAAAAGAATCCAATGAGATCCAGCAAGCATCCAGCAAGCAGGACTTGCACGAAGCACACGACCGGATCGTGATGCCAATCTGGTTTGGCTTCCGCTGCAGCTATGTGCTTTGTACGTACGCTTGCTTACGTACAAAGCACATGTCGGGGGGCATCCGGCAATAGACGGGAGCACTCTGAGAAGTCACATCTGGATGTCTGTCTGTCTGGATGTTCATCTGGATGTCTAAGCGCACGGCCAAGCGCCATCTTACCTCCTTATGCAATCGATCCGTTTGAGTCGCGTCCGTCGTATCCCAGCTCCCTACTCTATAAGACGAACACGTGCCCCGCTCAAATCCCCACCCGCGCACCCGTTCATGTATACATCCCTAAAACCCTAAACCCTACATACACACACGCATGCGCGCCCACCTCATGCACGTTGTCCTTGGTAAACGGCACGTAGTGAACGTTTTCGATTCAAGTGACCTGGTAAGCGAAAGGCCCCCGGGGTGTTTGAAGGGAATGCACGCACGTGCGTGTGTGTGTATGAGAGGTAATTTAAAGAGTACGTAAGTATTTAAAGAAGCGAATGATTATTATCATGCGCTAGAGCACAAGTACCCAAGTTGACGCCTTAGCCAGCAAGATTGTACGGGGCGAGGAAGAGGGTTTGAGGATTGTTAACCGGACGGCCAGAACACTTGGTTCCGGAGCCTTGACTTTACTAGATCTAGTCCTGTCTTGTGTTATTATTTCTACCAGAAGCAGCATGTAACATAAAGAATCCGTGACCTGTCTCCGTCTCGGTCCAAGGGAATATCAACAAGGATAAGTAGGGCCGGCTTTGGGATGGAGGTATACGCTGAACGCAACATCATATTGCTATGAGGGGGTTGGCTTGCGGTGGGGTGAAGGCGGGGCGTCCGGCGGCGGCAATAATGTCTGGGTCTTATGACGTCGTCGCTTAAGTTTGCTTCTTTGGTAGCTCTATTCGACCAGGGCTAATCCCTGCCAAAGAATGTTGCAAAAATTCAAACCGCCTGAATAGGCAGGCCGGTTCAATTATGCGGAACGTGATTCTAACATGCCGGTCGGCCGGTCCTCCCAGGTCCTCCAAACTTGGCACCATCCTGTTTCGGCTATCTACGACAGCCGCTCAGCCCTCGATCCACACCTGTAGTGGTATTCTATCCACGGCGTGGTTACCTGAGGCAGGAGGACAACGCACAGCAAGGGACCAGCAGCACCAAGGTGATGGAGCGGGAAGGGGCGGGGAAAGGGGGCGCGCAAGGGTAACCATCTAACCATAGCCCCCCTCTCCCCCTCCCTCCCTCTCCCTCCCTCTCCTTACGTATGGGCACCCGAGCCAAACTCTAGCGGGTTACGCTTGTATTACTACGGCAATTAACGCTGCAGGTGGTTCACTTCTTTCCGGTTTGTTGTGCGAGGGGGCTGTGAGATAATTAAATTGCTCTGAAGTTACTTGATTGTGAAAAGGTTGCTCCCGAAATATCTGCATGTCAAAATATCACCTGCATGCATGTGTTCTTTTTCCATACTATTTTTAATACTGCGTGGCCTTATTTTATCTTAGAATACATGATGCGAACTGCACCTGTGTCTGTTGGGCCAATCCGCTTCTAGCTGTAAATTGAAGTAATCGTGGCCACCGTCGTGCGAGACTTTAAGCCATAAGCGTGCAAGACCTGTTGGCTTTCTTGAAGTTGCAGGAAAGCACCCCAGCAGGACATTGCGGGACAGCACCAAACGTGCCTATAACCAATATCGTGCATATAACCAAAGAAAATGGAAACCAGGGCAATCTAAAAAACGACACCTGCAAAGGTTTCCGAACTAGCTCGGAAATCTAGCGGGGGAAAACAGCCCGGCCCCTACACCCCAAACCTACTGAAGTTGCTTCCAGATGATCCTCCTCCTCCACATCACAACTTCCTCCCCATCCCAATTTGCCATGAGCGTCCTCCTCCCGTTAAAAATCCTCCAGACCGTCCTCGAGTTCGACCATCTCTTCATCCAACTCGTTCCCTGCAGGAGCACCGGCATCCTTTCCACCACCCGCCGCTGTCAACACCGGCCCCATTAACCCCACGTTCTCTTTCCCGCTGCCTAGACCCGCTGTAGCGCCCTTCCTTAACAGCCGCCGCCGCTTGACCCCGCTGACACCCGTTCCCTTGGCGCCGTCGAAGCTCTCCTCCTCATCCGCTTGTGTGTCGTCGGGATCATTGACCGCTGCTGCACTCGCAGCCTGGCGTTGTACAGGGTCACCGCTACGTCGACGTCGGCTGCCTGCGCTATGCCCCTCGCGTCCGACACCGGCCCCGGCGAATACCGCTGGCTGGTTGCCATTCTCGTGGTCCTCCTCATTGTCGTCATTGTTGCTGCCTCCTTGGAGCTCCTCCATCGACGGAGCCGCCGCAGGGACGAGCGTACCTGGGTGTCAAGGGGGAGAAGAGACCCGCGTTCCATATGCTCAGACAGGTTGCGCTCTTAGACGCGACCGGCAGGCCATTACACGCTATAACAATAATAATAACCTTAATAACCTTAATAATAATAACAGTAATAATATAATGAATAATAAAATAATGTGATGATGATAATGATGGTGGTAATTCCTCATCGTGCGATCATCCCGTTCATCTCCTGAACATCATGGCCAGTCCTGGCGGAAGCATAGACGCTCACCGTTTGCGAACTAAACCCCGACATCCCCAGTAATACACAGGCACACACACAGGCACACACAAACACACACACACACAAACACCCCCCATGAGGCGACCGCATGCACGGTTCCTGTCGACGGACGAGGCCCCGCGCTCTCATCTCCCCACAACCCATCAAACAGACAAACACCCGTGTGCCGTGCCTGGCTCACCTCCTATTCGCTCCTGCAGCCGCCGTGCCTGCTCATGCCGCCGGCGGGCAATCTCCGCCAACGCGCGCCGGCGGGCATCTGCGTCCGCTCCGGGACCGTCCTTCCCTCCATCATCACTATCTTCACTTCCCGTTGCGGCTGCAGCATTTCCGGCCTTCGGCCTCGCGGCCTTGCCCACTGGGAGTCCATTGGTGGCCGCACTCGCTGCACGCTTCCGACCCGCAGCTTCCCCTGCTGCGATGGATACGGATTCATGCGGATCATGGTGGCCATGAGACGGGGAAGGCAGGCAAGCCTTCCAAGCAGCGCATCGAAGTGCAGGGCATCACACCGTGTCCACAGGCATACGAGACCGCGTATGGTTCGTTCCAGTGCTGATGTGACCAAAGAATCACCCCTGGGTGTCCAAAGCTCACGACTGGATGCCCCGGCTTCCAGCCACAGCCTCCCGCTATCGATCACGTCGTCGAAACACCTTTTCGAACTACGATGAATGTAACGATTAACGATTTGACTTCTGCTCCTCACCTTCCCCGTCGCTGTTGCTGCTGTCGTCGAGTGCCTCGGGCAACCGATGCCGCTGACCGGCGTCTGCTTTGGTCCTCTCCGCTTCCATAGCCCTCGCACTGGCATGGCCCGCTGCCACACCTTTCCGAGGCTTGCTCACACCCGGGGGCCGCTGTCTTCCGTTAAGCTGAACCTCACCATCTCCCCCGTCCACAACGTCGACCTCATCGTCGTCGGATGATGATGAGCCCAAGTTTCCGAAGTTGGGCATGACGAGCGCCTCACCACGGTGACCCTCAGAATCAGAGCCTGACCTAGAGCCCCCCCCATCAGATCCAGTCTCGGATCCAGTCTCGGATCCACTCTCATTGCTACTACCTCTCGACTCCGATGACTCCGAGACTTCACTCGCCGCCTTTCCACCACTTCGTCGCCCCTGGCCGCGCCGCCGCTGCTGTGCACGTCCCCGTCCCGCTCCGCCCGCCTCGTCCTCGTCAGCCACTGCTGTACTTCGCCCACCCCGCCCCCGCCCACCACCGCCTCGGGCATGTCCACGTCCAGTTTTTTCCGTCCCGTCTCCGTTCGAGGGCTTGCGCCCCGTGGTCTTTGCGAACAGTGCTGCTTCCACGGCGGCCTCCGCCGCTGCCGCGTCCCGAGCCTCGCGGTCCTGTCGTTCTGCCTCCTCCTCTTCCTCCCTCCGCTGCCGCAGTTGCACTGCAAGCTCTTTCGCTCGCTCGGTCCCCAGTCCAGCCAGAGCCTCGTCCAAAGCCTGACGCACCCGCTGCCTCCAAGCCGGGGTGCTGGTGGCGGGAACCTTGTAGTAGTCGTCCGCGGCATTGGAGATACCGCAGGCCTCCAGTAGACTGGGGCAAGGAAGGAGGCGCGGACGCAGGCAGGAAGCATACCTCACATGGTGGTGGATAAGATAATCCCACCACCACCGAATCCCCCCACCTTTCCGCCCGCTGAGCCCTAAAAGAGCAGCGGGGTTGCCTGCAAGCACCTTGCCTTCAATCCCTGACGTGCACACGCTCGTCACGAGAGGGCCCGCGCTGAACCGCTGAAACTCTACAACCCGGATGATGCCCCTTTTGGATACATCTTCATGAGTTCCCTCCCCCCGGTGGATAGATGACTTCCCTCCCACCCAACCATCCAACCCTCATCATCCCCCGGCTCACTCCTGCGAGTACTCCGTCATGAAAAAGTCCTCGTCCTCTTCACCCGTCATTACGAGGCAGTAGTCCGAGCTAGGGCCACCGGCCATCTCCCAAAGCGCCTCTGCGGCTGAAAGCTGTTTGGACACCCAGGCGGCGGCGCCCCGAGGATCCATCCAGCGGCCGTCGCTATTGTGCTCATCCTGGATCCCAGCCAGGGCCTGCAGGATCCGCTCTCGATCCGGCTCGTGGACCTTAGCTCGCGAGCCTGCGGGGGGGCTCAGGGTTCAGGGTTGCGATAGCAAAGATACGCACAGGTCACAGCGACCAGACAAGGAAGGTCGCGTTATGAGAGTAGGTGCGTGTGTGTGTGTGTGTGTGTGTGTGTGTGTGTGTGTGTGAGAGAGAGAGAGAGAGAGAGAGAGAGAGAGAGAGAGAGAGAGAGAGAGAGAGAGGGAGAGGGAGAGAGGGAGAAAGAGAGAGAGAGGGAAAGGGAGAGAGGGAGAAAGAGAGAGAGAGAGAGAGAGAGAGAGAGAGAGCGCTCTACGCACCATTGGAATTATCATGTTAGGTTCATTCTTGCGCCATTTGTTGGCAGGTCACAGTTCGCTCTTTCGATGCACTTAAACCATCCAGGATCAACATGTCCCTGGAAGGAAGCGCGAGAGTCGGGCGGGCGAAAGTCGGCCCAGATGACGAACGCGCGCTTATAATGTCCCTGGTCGAGGCTTTTGGGTCGGCGGAGTCTCACGTACCACTGGGATTCATATCGTCGCCCTGCGCTCCTCGCCCCGTTGCAGCCCTTCCACTGCCCTTCTGCACCGCGCCGCCCTCCACCTCCCGGGCGGCTCCAATCCCTTCCTCCTCTCCGTCGCTGCTCCTCCGGCGGCGCTGCCTCCTAGGCGCCTCCGTCAGTCCATGTTTCCGTAGCAGCTTTGCAACCTGCTTGGCTCCCCCCGCGAGGTCTGGCATCAGACGGGCGATCGCCGCAAGCTGGTCTGATTCTCCCCGCGTCTGCTGGTACACGGCTACCAGCCGAGTACGCTCTGCCGCATCGCGGGCCTTCTTGCGCCGGGCCGCATCGTCGTCTAGCAACCCGTGGCTGCGGAGAAGTCGTTGCACCTGAGATGGGAATGTTGGGAGCGTCCAGTGAGCCAGTGCTCTTACGGACCGTTAGTTGTGGCGGCCGTATGCAGTCGCGATGCTGACTGTACCAAGCCGTATACCGTATGCCGTATGCCGTATACCGTATGCCGTATACCAAGCCGGGTATGCGGCAGGCACGCGCGGGTCCGAGGGGAGTGGTTTCCGTGGGCACAGAAGGTGCTAACGTTTCTGCATACCCGGGATTTACAACGTTTCCGTACGGAACCGCTGTAATATCAACTGCAATTAAAAAATTTAGGCAATGGTTTTTTTAATATTTAAAACAATCTATAAAAACTTAACATTGCCACTTAAGATGTTTTCTGGTCGGCTTTTCAATGCTGCATGAATTTCGAGGTCGGCTATCTTGCTGGGGGATCCTGAGCAGCCAGAGAGTGCCCTCTCCTTGCCCTCCCCCACCTGCTTTACGGTCTTGCCGCCGGGCAGCAGCGCCGAGATGACGTTCAGGTAGTCAGGCCTGCTCCTGTGCTCCTCATACAACCGCCGGAGCGCTGCAACGTCCGCCGGACCTCCCTCCGCGCCACCGCGCTGTTTGCCGCCACGCCCTTTGTTCCTGGCTGCCGCATCCTTCCTCACGCGCTTCAGGAGGCCCATTTTGCGCAGCTTGGCGGCCACGGCGGTGGCGGGAGCGGGAGTGACCAGTGTCGCTGCGATCTGCGGAGTTGGCGCATGGTGGATTGGTTGGGCGAGCCTCTCAGAAGGATGGTAGTTGGAGGATGGCAGTTGAAGGATGGCAGTTGGCGGATGGCAGTTGGCGGATGGTAGTTGGAGGATGGTAGTTGGATACGATACACGACGACGTAATGTCGACGACTCGGGCCACCAACGGTACAGCACTGGGGTTTCCGCTACAGCGACTCTTGAGTGGGCACTTACATACACGATGGATCTCTTTTAACGGTGACTAAGTGCCGCCGGTCCCTCAATATGGATGACGTCATGAAATCCGCAGCGGCCCAGCTGATGGCCCCTCATCATACCATATGACCCAAAATAAGAATTTCTTTTCTTCTCCCCCCACCTTCCCCCCACCTTCCCCCCACCTCCCCTCCAACCTCCCACCCACCTCCCACCCACCTTCCCCCACCTTCCCCCCACCTTCCCCCCACCTTCCCCCAACCTTCCCCCAACCTTCCCCCAACCTCCTCCGAACCCCCCACCCCCAATGTCATGAGATTGGGTCAGACGTCTCACATAACCGCCCATGCCGGCTTCCCAATGATGTTTTAGGATTCAGTCTGTGCAGTGTCCGCGGGCTCGCAGCAAGGGTACCTCTGCTGCTTCCCCCATGCCTGAGCCGTCAACCGGCTAAACACCAGCCCATACACATCAGCACACATACCTTTTCGGCTGCATCCGGCTGGCCCCCGTGCTCCTCCCACAGCACTGTCAGCTCCTCCTCATCCAAAGCGACCGAGTCCGAATCGTTTTCGCTGCCACTGGCGCTGTCGGAGCCGCTCTCGCTGCCAGAACCGCGACGTCCGCGCCGATGGACTGCAGGGGCGGTGAGGTGATGTTGCGGGGTCGGGTGGTGACTGCTGGCAAGGGTCGGGTGATATCGTTGGGCAGTCTACACATTTCAACGCGTGGGAGCGGATAGAGCGGGACATTCTATGCGGGCTGTGGCGGTCTTTCCGTGGAAGCCAAGGGTGGCAAGAGGGGAAACGGAAATGCAGCAGGGCGACACAGAGGGATGTGGATGGAAGCCTCGCAACGCATTAGACTCCCCCTTCTAGCGTTGCTCTAAATAGGTTTTACAGTCCCGTACTGCCCCCACATCCTAACTGGCCTCTCATTAAGTATGTCTCTCACCACTTTACCCAGTTACTGTGTGTTTGCGATTTCCCCCCCTCCTGGCCCGCCCAGAAGGCTCTCCCGGCGCATATGGATGGACTGTTTTTCTTAGCTCACATCTCAATTCCTCCCAGATGGCCCCCGCTTTTCTCCCCCCCCCTCGCGGCCACACCTTTGGTGAAACCGTGCTTGACCAGCAGCCTCTTGATATCTTTGCTAGTCCAGCCACCAGGCAGCTGAGCGGCGATCATGAGCGGACAGTCGGAGTCCTCACGATAGCGGTTGTGGAGCGCTGTCAGGCGAGTCATCTGTGAATTCGAAGACACAAGGGTAGGGCGTGCGATGGGTTTCACTTATCCGCATGCCCCACTACGAGTAGGTGGTAGCCTACGAGTAGGCGGAGAGATGCCTACAACGTCAGGTACACTGCAGGTGTAAGGCATGTGTACGTCCGGGTCGCACCCCACAGTACAACTTTGATAGCCCCCAAGGTCATGTGGCGCATGAAACGTGTGGCACATGATATCCTAAAACGGCCACCATCAACATCCGGCCTTTACCAGCAGCAGCTGGCTCTCGCATTCACAGCACGTGCGGACCGCATGTGGCCAACCCACCACCCACCATGCACAGCAGGTTGACATCTCCCACACGCCATCACGCGCCTCTTCCCCTGTAAGCCCCAGTAAACGCAACCCCCTGATGTAAAGCACACATGCTGGCCTTTTTTTGGTCTATTTCCTATTTCTCCCCACCCCCCCTTTTATTACAGTATTCCCTGTTCCCTTGCAACCCGCAGTTTGGCTGCGTCACGCTTACTTGATTCTCCGTGAGCTGCTTGAAGCGCAGCGCCATTTTCTTGAGCTGCCGCATCAGCTGACCCTGGCTCATCTCAATGCCAGCTGCGTTCGCCGCTTCGCCTGCAGCTGGCTTACCATCGACACCCCCAGTCGCACCCCCTCGCTTCATGATCTCTAGGATGAGGTCTGCATTATGTCGAGACGAGTTGTGCCGCTCGAACACCTGCAGCAGCAGGGCCTGCTGTGCAGAGCTCAGCCGCAGACCCCGGCCGCCTCCGCCTCCGCCGCCTTCAGCACCGTCCTCTCCACCCATGCGACCGCTACTTTTGTTTCGGCCGTTGCCAACACGCACTGTCTTCATGAAGCGCTTTCGGAGCATCTCTGAGGAGTGGTTCGTTGTGTATCGATACGGAGGGCTAACGTGTTGGTGGAAATCACGATTGCCGTGAGCTTCTATCCGCTGCGGAGGGACGCGATGGTAAGGACGCAATGGCTCGCGCCCGGGCGCAGGTGATAGGGATGATAGTGGAGATCAGATTGGTCTGGGCAACCTTAAGTGCACCAGGACCAAGGAGCCAGCGCTGTTAAATGATTTACCCATAGGCAAGAACAGGGCCACATTGACAAGAGCGGGACCAAGGCCATAGATTTGAGCGATCTAATCAACCGCTTGGGGCCCGCCTCACCTTCGCGCTCCTGCAGCGTGAGCGGCTTACGGGCCGCGGCCCCTCCCGCAGCCTCAGCTGCAGCGCCAGTGTGGCCCTTGGCGCCACCGCCAGCACCGCCTCTCGTGGCGTCCTCCTCTTCCTCGTCGCTCAACAAAACGGCACCGCGGATGCCTCCTTGTGAGCGCAGGCCCCCTATGAGGGGCCCCCTAGCCGGCAAAGCACCCTCCTCCTGCTCGTCGTCTTCCTCACCGAAGCCCAGCGCTGTCCATCGCCGCATCGCCGACGTCGGCTTGCGCCCCGCCCCCACCGGCGCTTTTGTTGGGGGAAAAGAGCAGTGCAGGTCAGGACAGCGGGACCCTAAGCCCAAAAGCAGTTGAAACATGGCTATACAAAGAGGGTTTTTATTGCACCTTGATATGTGTCGTCGGGGGGATGGGGGAGGCGGGGGCCTTTTAGGGTTTCGGGGCCTTTTAGGGTTTTAGGGTTTTGTACTGCATGGCCGAAATAACATGATAGCTGGGTGCCAGACAGGATGTATACCAGGACAGCCGGGGTGCTAGATAGGATGACGTGATGTGACACGGGCCGCCAAGTCGTATGTTTGCCGGCCACATGCGCAACAGGCGCTTGTTGAAGGCAAAACACCGTGGCGGATACGCGCACCTCCGCCGCCATCATCGCCATCCGCCAGCTCGCCATCGTCACCACCACCAGCTTCACCGCTCCACAAGCCCCCAGGCCGACGAAGCCGGCCGGCCGTGCGGGGCTCCTCCTCGCCGCCACTGTTGTTGTCCGCAGCGCGGTGTGCATTCGGACTGCCGTTCCGGCCGCCCGCGCCAATGTCTTCATCGCCATCACGGTCATCGTCACCCCAGGCATCTCGGCGACCGCGGCGGCGCCTGTTTACATCGCTAACGGCGGCTTCTCTTCCTCCTTCCTGCCATCCTGTGGCATGCTTCTCGGCCTCCTCACGCTCGCGGTCCTCCAGAGCCATCTGGTCACGAGGCCCGGGAGGGCAAGAGCGGAGAGGGTGGCGGAAAGGAGGGATGTAGCAAAGCTAGTTTCGGACTGGGAAAGCGGCGAATGGTGTGACTGCAGATCACGGCGAAATGCACAGACACACACACACACACACACACACACACACACACACACAGACACACACACAAGAATAACCCTGATCGGGGGGCAGGTCGGTACGAGTACCCAACAAGGAATCGCACTTGAGCACTCGACGACGATGATGATGATGAGGAGGAGGAGGAGGAGAAGACTGTCGAGAAGGAGAGCCACATACAATAAAAAACGGCCGCAATCAGGTTCGATAGTCAAACTCTCTTGCTCATCCTCACCGTCATCACAGCTGGTTGACAATCGCTAGCTCCGTTGACAGTCGTCGGCCCTGCTGATGCTGTGAGCTCAAAGGCGCCCGTCTCACAGAAACGCCCTTCTTTCAATCACAGCCTCCCGTCCGACCATTTTGCCCCTTCGTCTCTCTTCCCACTCACCCACTCACCCATAGCCAATAGTCCTGATTGATGGCTGCAGCCGCTGTGTGATCCTTCCAGAACAACATGTCCACCAAGAGCATCCGGGGGGCCTTATCGTGGATCTGGAGGGAATGAGAGAGATATGGGGGGAGAGGGGGGGAGGGGGGAGGCGATGCGGGCAGCGGATGAGGTACATAGCGGCCCTGGTTACGGAACCCGCCGGACAGTGTGCCGGGGAGAAGAGGTAAGAGGTAACATTTTGGAATGGGACAGTCGGTTACGAGGACCTGGAGGTGGGACAGGGCGAAACCCAACAATTTAAGAAGCCGCAAACTGTGGGTTTGAGAGGGGCCCCCATCTGTCCATGAAAGTCCGCAGTGCGTCTGGAGAGCAGATGAACACGCAGATATTTCGCCGAGTGTGGGATATAGTGCTAAGTTAAGACCGGTGGCCATACGTGAGAGGGGTGGAAGCCAAGGAAAGAAGCGGGCCTTCCCCCAGAAGGCTTGCGGAGGTTTACGTGTATAGGCCAAGCCGATTGATGAAGTCATGAGAATTATTAATGTTTTGGGTTTGTCCTAAGCTTGTTTTGCATGCTCCTCATATTAGTGCCACCTTGCCCACTTTTTGCTGAGCTCCCGAATCGCGCTCCTCCCCCAAATTCCACCGCTATCCCGCGGAATCCGTCCATCGTGACATGCCGCTACATGCTTGCCCTATACCTAGAGCCCACCCACCCACCCACCCACCTCGTCCACAAGCTCCCGCCGCCGCTGGTGCCGCTTGTTCTCCTGCTGCTCCACCTTCCCCCCCCCCGCCGCCGGGCCGCCCTCCGCCTCCCCCCCTGCCGTCCCCTTGCCCGTGTCTTTGCCGCCGCCATCTTCACGAGGATGCCTTTCCGGAACCAGTTTCCTAAACAGGTTCCGGACCACCCGGGTGGCCAGCAGCAGCACCTCTCGATAGGCGGGTAGCTTGCCGGGAGTGCGCAGCTCGGGGTCAGAGAGCAGCACGTAGAACACCCGCAGCACGGAGATCTGGGGACGAAGGCGCATGCAGTTCAGGAGGGAGAGGTGAGGCACGGCAAGGACAAAGGCACTGCGAAGACGAAGGGTTAATTAGGGTAGTACGTTTAATTGGGTACACGAATATCTGTTCGCGAAAAAGAAAAGAACGTAGCGCTGCACTTTGTTGGAAGGGCAGGAAGGATCGCCATTCCTTCGCCGAACCTCCGCCTCCTGTATGTCCCCCCTGTCAGTCCTTTCAGTGCTTTCTTCTACCCCACCCCACCCCTTTTTGAGCACCCCTGTGACGTTTTGCTTGGTCACTGTCGGACACGGGCGACCCCATTTCACACGTGACGATTGCACCGGGTATCCTAACCAAGGCCCGGTCGCCGACGCATCTGAGGTTCCTGACCCGCTGGCGGCCACGCCGGCGGGGAAGGCGAGTCCATTTGGTCATGGGACCTCCGTGGCGGCCATGCTCGTGTCATGTACGAACTGTCAACCGGCAACACGCAAGTACTATCCCTAGCCTGCCCACCTGGTAGAGCAGCGGCTCCATGTCCAGGTGCTCCTTGGCGGCAATGCGATACAGCAGCGAGGCGATTGCCCGAGGCACCTCTGCGGGCAGCGCCTTGTAACAGGCCAGCAACTGCACAGTGAAGTAGATAACAGCGGGCTGGGCCAGTTTGCCGCGCACCTTAGAAGCTAGGTCCAGGGGCCGCTCCACCACCCCCCGCCCCCTGTGACCTTCGCCCCCGTCCTCTTCATCCTGCGGGGCCAAATGGTGATATGGGGTGATGGGGCCCGGGGCGCCTTTGCGGGACACGAGCGACTCAAGGACGCGAGGGAGCACCTCGGGGAGGCGGGGAAGGGCGTACTTACCTCGGGCTTGTCAGAATGGAAAAGGGGAAAACGGCAAAATGCAACAATGGTGTCGGTGTTAGTTCACGTGCTACGATGCGCGTCTTAGTTCCATCATTGCCCATCATTGCCCTGCTCCAACCAACGGCACCGATTCGAATCGCCGCCGAACCCACATCGATCGGCGCAGGCTGGCTGCCATCTTCACATTTCGCGTAGGCGGGGCCTCCTCTCCCCTTACTTCCTCACCTCCTCTTCTTCGCTCCCTTCCGCCAGCTCATCCATGGGAGCTTTGCCACTGCCGCCAGACCTCCGGCCCACCTTGTCCACATTCCCCCCCTCCTGGGACACTCCGCCGTCCTCGTCCTCCTTATCGTCCTGGTCTTCACCGCCGTCTTCACCGCCTTCCCCCTTATTCTCTTCCTCCTCTTCCTGCTGCTGCTGCTGTTGCTTCTTTCTGCCTCCATTCCGGCCTCCACGCCGCTTTTTAGCACGAACCAAGAATCCCCCCGGCTCCAGGGAAGTCAGTCTGTCGTACATTCGCAGTACGTAATGGAGGGACATGACCAGGTCGCAGGCGTAGCTCCTGGGCTGGTAGCTGGGAACGAACGAGGTCATCAGCCGTGACAGAACAGGTAGCAGCCCGCTTTCCTGTTGTGGCAAAGAAGTAACACATATTTCGTCCAAATAGGCATGGGGGACATAAAAAGGGGACATGAGCTCCTACTATGGCTTTAGAACCAAAGCACCCAAGAGGTTAATTAATTGGCAGAAGAAGAGGGGGAGGGGCGAAGGGCTGGCGGAGGCCCCTGGGCCGCATGCTTTCATGCTTTGATTGGGAGTTTGGGAAGAGGAGGGCGCCGTTGGGAGGGTAGAGGGTAATGCGCGATGGGTCCATATTTCCGTGTGCCTGTGTGTGTGTCTATGTGTGTGTACGTCCATCTATGCTTGTGGAAGTTCAGTTCGGGGATCATGAAGCTTTAATGACGCCCCCGTGTCCCTGCATGCGATGTGGCAAGGGGATACCCTCAGGTGCGGGTAGTACGGAGTCAGGGGCTTAAATGAGCCAACGCTTCCGGTGGTCCAGGGGGGGGCAAATATCAGATGCTGCTGGGATGCAGCATCGTTTGGGATCGCCATCGCTTCTACGACCACGTCTTCTGTGGTCTCGGAGCGGCTGGCCATTGTGTGCTATTGCAGGGGGCATTGAAAGACAGCATCTATCTGAAAGCTCCGGCTCTTCGCGGCCAAATGATAGAGTTCCCGGACCTCCTTTGAACGTGTGCATGATTGCCACGAATTTCCTCTCTAACGTCCTCGGCAACAGCTTGTAGGATTCGTACTAATAAAGCACCGTACCATTGTCGTGTGGACGCAACCTCCCCCCACACACAACGCTACCCCAACCGTAGTGCTTGCGCACCGCTCGTGTACCTGCGTACTGGTAACTGCCCTTCAAAGTTCCTATTTAAGCCCCAAGGTATCTCCCGTCCATTCCCCTGATCCTCAAAGCCCTCAGCCCACAGCGCTGAACCGCCCAGGCCCAGCCGCCAAGTGCATCCTCCTCAGTGCACAGCCCAAACATTCCTGTCCGGACGCCGCAGGTACCATTATTGATTTAGTTGCACTCGCGCATTCGGTTACTTCCTCAGCCGCATACACACACACACACATACACATACGCACACACCTGCATGTCGTCATGAAGCAGCCGTCTCTGTAGTCTGTCTGCAGCCTGTCTGTCCTCCCGGGTTCCATGACGGTGCGCCACAACCAACACCGCCAACATTTCGCAGAGCAGCCGCATTGACACAGCCTTCGGGAAGGACCGGGGGGCGGGGATGCAGAAGGCAGAAAGGCACAAGGGCGAGGCGAGGCGGGGCTGAAGATGCGCTGCGGCTGAGCTGATCCAAAGCAGGGTTCTTCAAGGGGGCAGCTGTTTGTTCCCCAGCTTCCCCGGAGCCCTAAAACTTCTTTTCCGGGAGGCCCTCCCTCTGGAACTCTACCTTGTTACGCCCTAAAACCCACACGGGAAGCTGCGCCTCACACTGCTGGAAAAGTTTCCCGGGGATCCCCCGATGGAGCTGCCCCCCAACATTTTTCCGTTCTGCGTTTTCCTAACAACTGAAAAGTTTCCGGGTCCCGTCCCCTCCGGGGTGAAGAACGCTGATCCAAAGGCAGCGTCTGTTACGCGGCAGTTGCAGGTCGTCTGAATCATCTGCCCGCTGGTGCCCGCACATTCGTCACACGAAAAGGCCTCATCACCAAGCTTGGCTTCGTAGTTGCAAACGCTGCATCTCTTTGTGTTCATTTCGTCCATCAAATTCCATCCCGTTCTGTACTTACCGCCGGAGGAGGTACCCCTTTCCCCCTTTTCCCCCCTCACCCCCCACACACAGTGTGGGCCCACACGCACAGGTTAACGAAGTGGTGGCACTGACCACTTACCGGCTATAAAAAATAAATCAAGGGCTGCCCCTCTATGACCTGTAGAGGGGCCAGCCCCTGTCCTGTAAGAAATTCCGATACCGATACCAAGGATGTTGCTTCGCTCTCAACAATCGCACTTGACCCCCCGGGCCGGATAATTCAAAATAGACCCCCGGGCCGGATATTTCAAAATCAAAACCCCCACAGGCATGTTCAGTCCCCACTGCGCACGTCACGCACCTGCAGCTCCCAATCCTTGAGCTTTTTGCTCATATCCGCCTGCTCCACCCATAGCTTGCAAACCAGATGAAAGGTGTCCCAGCCCATGGTGCCGCTGATGCCAGAAAAAGGCGACGAAGGGGAAGGGGACGGGCTTCCGCCAGCAGCAGCCGCAGCAGCAGCGGCGACATCAGTCGCAGCGGCCGGCTGGGCAGCGGTGGTTGCGGCGGCGACCGTGGGGTTCTGCTTTTGAGCGGTCGCCCGAGCCTCCTGCACGTGGGGTGGAGTTGGAAGGTTTGCGGAAAGACCTGAGCGCTGGCCCCGAGATTGTGATTTACTTAACCATGGGGAGATGCTTTTGCAGCTCTGCTGCTGTGGGGCACGTACTCCCCGGAGGCGCCGATGATGGCCGGAGTTGGCACAGAGAGGGTCGGTGGCCTCGATCTCAGAGGAGGGTATTGCTAGGGAGCAGGATATTGGGAAGTCAGCAGGGCCCACCTCAACCCCTACCCTATCAGGTGCGTGTGCTCAGTTGAGTTGAGTCTATGTTGATCCCTGGCGGCTCACCATTTCCCACCCTTCTATAGCAAATATCAATACCCAAAATGCGTCACCGACCTCCCATCGATTCCATGCCATGACGCCAACCGCCACCTCAGCAACCGCCCTCATACCCATATATATGCCCACGTTCATGCAAATCCGCACATCTACATTCAGATCATTTTAAGGAAGGACACGTGACAGGGTCCTGTCACGTGTCCTCCCTTAAACCCGAGCTTCCCACCCACCTCCACATGCAGATCCCCACATGGTGCTGTATCCTTGAAGCTATTCCCTTGCCCCCCACCCCCCACTTGTGACTGCTTTTTGTTGTTTGCCTCATTCGAAACCGCAAAGAGACACGCCTCATCCCCTCGTCCCCCCGTCCTTTACGTGACACACTCGCCTGCTGCAGCCTGCAGTACTGGGTAAAGAAGGCCGCCAGCCGCATGAAGCGCAGGAGATCAGGCCGTTCCAGCCGGCCCACACCCACACCGGCAGAGACCTCACGCCGGATCACTTCCATAACCTGGACGGATCGCGGGATCGTCGCAAGCAGAGGGGCAGGAAAATACGGTTAACGGGGAAAACCAGTGCGGACCCGATATGCCACCACTGGATCATGGGGGCGCATGGGAACAACAACGCCGACCGACGCTTTTTGGGGAACAACAACGCCGACCGCCGCCGCACGCCGACCATGCAACCACATAGAAGTATAACAGTATAACAGTGCTAAGGAAGTATAACGCAGTCCCCATTCTCTTGGCTGCTTTCCCTACGAGCAACGAGGTTCGTCTCTCCCATACATCTGATGGTCTGGTGCAGGGCTACGCTATGGTGCGTAGCGAGGTCAGTACACAGCGCATTTCCACAGGCCCAAACGATTCCGGGCATTCCGGCCAGGCGTGTTTCGACACACGGTTGTCAGGTCAGGTCTGTGGCTCCCACTACATACATACATACATACATACGTGTTTCCCAGGGCTGCTTCCTTTTCCTTTTGAACTTCCATTGTCGTATGCGGGTCCTAATACCTCATCGACTGCTCTGCCCCTTCCGCTTTTGGAAAATACACACTCAGCACACACACACACACACACACTCTCAGCACACACACGCAGCACACACGCACATACACACACGCGGACCTGGTTGTAGCCGCTTTCCAGGAGGTCATCCGCGAAGCAGCGCAGCTTCCAGACCAGAGCCGCATCCCGCCGGGTGGCGCAGTTAGGGTCGGACGAGGAGCCGTGGGCCCGCGGGCCCGCCATCTTCGGCGGAGCCTAAGAGGGTGCGGAGAGGATACGGAGAGGAGCCGGCATCGGGAAGGTGGGGATAGACCGGGAAATGACCAGGCGGGTGGAGGATTCGGCAGGACAGGGACGTGGCTTGCTCGACGGTGATGGGCAACTGGGATACGAGCTCCGGAACCCAATGTACCAGGGGAAGGGAAGGGTAAGGAATGAGAAGGGAAGGGTAAGGAATGAGAAGGGAAGGGTAAGGAATGAGAAGGGAGGGGTAAGGAAGGGAAGGGAAGGGAAGGGTAAGGAATGAGACACGGTGCCGGAAGGAGGAAGGTGGCGCCAAGGTGGAAAAGTGCCCGCTGGCCCCGAGGAAGGGCTTTCACCAGAAGGGGGAATGAGCGCAAGGTCTTGGTTACCACACATGGTGTACTTATTGGCTTTGGTAAAACGAAAAGCCCCCCGCGCGTCCCCCTTGCCATATTCATTACTTCTTTCTCATTGCCCTGCTGGTATTATAAATATCAACGTGCCCGTGTGTCGCTCATCATTCTCGACAGGCTATCACCAGCAAGAAAGGGGAATGAGCACAGGACGATGGGTTAACACGCGGTGTAGTTATTCGCTCTTAATATATGCGATTGCCTGCAGTTGCGCTCGCACCAACTAGTGTAACTATGATGCAATAAGTGATCTATTTGCTTAAATAGTAAATAGTAGACGCGCGGCTGTGCGTGCAAGAAGAACGTGTCCGCACTTCCTGCCACACGTTCCCAGCAGCAGCCCCACGGAAGCGAATCCCGCATGATGTCACACACCTCAACGATATGTTGCTTGACGGTGGCGGCGGCAGTGGCGCCTCCGCCTGCTGGCATGGCAAGGAATGTCCTCCGCTGTCCGGGGTCGTCTGCGTGGGCGATGATGAACCGCCCTCCAGAGGTACCCGGCCGCGACGCCATGACCGCTGCAGCTCCTGGCTGATTCCGCAGTTTTGCCGCATTGGCGAGCTGTTGCCGCCGCAGCTGAGCTGCCACAGCTGAGTCCAGAGCACGTGGACAGGGACGAGAGCCAATAGCCGCACCGCCGAGTGGCCCCGGAGGACGACCGGCTGAGGTGGCGCCACGGCCAGCGACGCCGGTCGGGTGAAAGGCAGCAGGCGATGGTCGGGGGGCGGTCGCGGCGGCCGGAGTTTGCCCCAGGCCTCCCCCAGCCGTCGTTGTCACTTGCGGAGGCGCAGCTGCCGTCCCCGGCACGGAAACCGGCGGCGCGGCCGGCTGTTGCTTTCGCTGCTGCGCGCGCGGTGGTGGCGGCGGCTTAGCGGCCAGTAGCTGGTGTGGCGTGATGTCCCGGTACGTGTCGCACAGTATCTCGAGCAGCGTGGGCATCTCCTTCCGCAGGGGGCCCTGGTTGCCGTGTTGCGCCACCAGCAGCAGCAGCTCCATGATGCTCTCAGAGAACAGCAGCGACAACAAGGAAGCCTGATGATTTGGTGTGGGGGGGAAGAGGCCGAGGAAGCCGGGGGAGGAATGAATTCCACTGTCAGGAGGGCCGGCCGGTCTGTGCAGTAAAACAAAATCCGAAGGCCCGCCGACGGCCAAGGTCATCATGAGGTTGTCCACAAATACAAAAGCACCTCATGCTACGCTCCTTAAAAGAGTGAAGAGTTGTTGACCTATTCCCCGCCTGCAGAAACCCCGCTTCAGCTCGTCCTACTTGACATGTTCTTATTTATGCCTCATAGAAAACTTCGCAGAAAAAGACAAAAGACAAAATCCCACAAATCAAACGTGCTCGCACGCACCTGTAGACGCGTTCGGGACGAGCCGGCCGCCAAGGTAGGAGAGGGCTGTTCATCAGGCACCGCTAACAAGTTCCTGAGCAGAACCATCACCAGTTGTACAGCGCCCTGCTGCTCGGGGCTCATGCGGGGGTGTGCGGCTAGGGGCTCGGCCACCAGGCCCAAGACGGCCACCAGGGCGTCCTGGAGGAAGGGGGACGGAGTAAAAGTGTGGCGAAAGGCGCCGCATGCGTTGTTTCGCCGTGAGCTTTGATCGGCTTAGCGTGTGTTGTGTTGAATAGGTAACAAAACCCCTGTCTGGGTGAGTTGGACGCATTTCAGTTACTATGGCCGCCAGGATGGCACGCAGCATTCACGATACATTCTCCGTAACGACAGCAACCCCGTCTCCATCCGTTTCATCGAAAAGCAGCGTCCCCTGATATTCCAATCTTTGCATTCCCTTCCCATACCCCGCCTCCAACATCTGAGCAAGTGACGAGTGAATCCCCCCCCCATCCAAGGTCCAGCATTGATCCAGGCCTGCATAGTTGGCGGGGCCCCTCGCATGTGTAGCCGACCAGGTTGCCGATTGGCTGCCGCAAGCGCCCGCACCTTCTAACCCATCTAAAGCGCGCACACGCATGCAGGCAGCTGCCTTTTCGAATTCAAACACAATGTGCGAAATAAATAATTGCCTACTACGCCGCGTTGAGGCAAGCCCAGTAACGCACCTCGCCCCGGGCCACATCCACGCCGACCTCCCATCCAACAACCCAGTGCCAGGCTTCCCTCCCCTCCCCTCTGCATCGCATCCTTCGCTAGCCCCCCCCTTGCACAACCCCCCACTCGCCCTTTGCAAAACCAAGCTACCTTCATGACAGCATGTCTCATCATTTCGCTGAGCCGCCCGCCATGCTCCGCCGTACGTCATCCCCTGCCCGTCAGCCCAATGGCCCTCCCATCCGTACATCCGCACAACCCCGCACCCGGGCCGTCCTGCCCACCTCGGCCCCACCTCGCCCCGTTCGGTCCAATCGCTATCCACAGTCTCCTCACCTGTTGTAGCATGGCCTCTTTGACATCCCTCACGTAACCCTCCTGGACCTTTGGTTGGGCCGTGGATGGGTCCACCGGCATGGTTAGGTAGGTCAGCACCTTGACTGCGAGTGTACGTGTGATGCGGAGGCGGGGGAGGGGGTGAGAGGCGGAAGGGGGACCTCAGCAGACCCGAGAACAACTCTAAACACATACCCATACCGCGTAATTCACGATGAACTTTAACAAGGCAGCAAGGAGCTATAAAAAGAGGCAGAGAGCGAGGGCACGGACCAACAGGCAACGGAACAGTAATAGAACCAATGCACCCAAGTTGTCTCTTTGAACCTGGGCGGGAAACCTGTGGAAGGACCGGCGTGTGCAGATCCCTGGAGTATTGGGCACCAATCGCCAGCACCCCCAAAACCTCATTCCATAACCTCAGCACGCCCTCACCCGCTTGTAGCGTGATTTCCTTATCATGGGGATAGGTGACCAGCAATGGAACTACATCATGTGCAGCGATGCGCCACTCGCCCAGCCGCTTGAACACGGGGCGGATGTCGAGATCGTCGCGACGAAGAAAGCGCTGCAAGTCCTTCAAGCAGCCTAGTTGTGCAATGGACGGCGAAAGGGCGGGGAGCCAAGGTGATGGAAGGCAGCAGGTGGTGGAGGAAGGCAAAGAGGGACGGCTCTATATGGCAGGGGCCAGCAGAGGCGGTGAGGTCCTATTTAGGCAGGAAGAGCTTTAGTCATTAATTAACTGAAGGGCTGCACGCGAGGGCTGGACTCTCAAAGCCGTCCAGGCTGTGGGCCGCTGTGCTGCCAAACGAGGTTCGCCTGGTTTACTTAAGGAGGGACTACCGTGTCTGCGAGACCCCACCCTCACCCCACTCCACACTAGCCCTGCTTAAGCGCTCTGCATACCTAAGCAATCCTGGTCTTTAACATAAACCTTTTGGCCAGTTTGGGTGTCCTGCATCCATCTACCCAAGCCATGGGCAACGCTGATAAGCAACTCATAATCGACCGGGTCATGCTGCGGCACGGCCGTCTGAATATTGCCGCCATCATCACCGTCCGCATCGTCGTCCAAATCTTCCTCCAAATCCATGAGCTCAACGTCATCGGCATCGTCCCTGCCGTTAGCCCCAGGCGCCGCATCCCGAATCTCCCGAGCTAACCCGGCCGGGTTGAGCCCGTATGCCATGGCTGAGGTTGTTATTTATAAGTGATTATCAGGCAATCAACTAATTCCAATGTGTGAATATTCATTACTTCGTGGAAACCTTGAGACGCACATGATGGTGCTTTCCTGTCACGAAAACCGCAACATACCAAGCGCTAGAAAATCACCCATTACAGAGCGGACGTCATCATACATACTCCATAGTTCCGATGGGGCCCAAGTGGGGTCGTGGCCCGCCCAAAGTTCGGAATTTGGATTTAGTAACGACTAACTACTGTGCCCCTCTTTTGATTAACATTCCCCAATACGCTGTGAAGCAATGCCGCAAGTTCTCCAACTTCCGTGAGAATCAACCAAATAAGTAGCCCGAAAAGTTTGAGGACGCCGGCTTTCTCATCGCAAGTGGACGAGCTGATGTGCAGCGGAATTAAAAGTATCTCCCCACATTGGCCAGTACATTTGGCAATGAGGATATAGGCATTTGCACGGTTCTCTTGTCTTGATCAGCGAGCCGAGTTGGTGCAATACGACTTGACGACGCTTGAAGCACCACGACAACTCAACCGGATTTCATGTATGCGTTCATTTGATGGGTTAGGATTGATATTTTCATCATTAAATGTTTGGATCACCAGGGAAATTCATTGAGCTGCGGACAAAGACGTTATGGTTTGCATTATTTACTCCCCAAAGGGTTGCAACCCCGCCTGAACCTTATACGAACTGTATGTCATTCATTTTGGTTGTGGGAAAAAATGTCTTTAATCGATGTCAGGTATGAAAGTTGATCGCGACATGGCCCCATCGCACCTTCCACACCCCAGGCTACCCTAATGCATGACAGCAACATCTCATGTGGTGTACATCGCATGCGCCCACCGGCACACGCGCGTAATGAAAGCCCATCCCTGTTGTTTCCGCATAGGCGTGATTTTCCTCCGCTCAGTCCCTTGCTTGTACCTCAAGCGCGCAGGTGGCGATCTCCTTCGTATACGTCAATCCACTCGCCTGTCCTCTGCCTTCCTATACTTACCGTGTTTGAACTCCCAGGCACTGTCTCTTTTGTCACGGCTTGGAGGGCGTTCGTAACCCCCGTTGGTCGCCCATAGGCCGGGTGTATGGTTAAGGCTAAGTACAAGCTTCTTTAGAGACAACTTTGGGGCAAAACTTTAATAATCCTTTCACTGCATCATTGATTTATTTGGATTGCGCTTTGGAATGATGCAACTGAAACGGTGCTGGGCAGGTGTGCTGGTTGCATTGCATGCTCATACCAGGCAGGGTGTTAGCAGGTGCGGAATGGGAGCGACAGGGACGACGGTGCTGTCGGTTAAGCATTACAGATTGTACAAGCCTGCTAGGGGGCTGGGTGGGTGGGATGGTTGCGTGGTGTCCAGCAGGGAATGCCACGTTGGGGGGATGGAAGAACCCAGGTGGTACTGTGTGAGGGGGGTTTAGCAGAGGGGGCAAACGGAACAGCCAAGGCACCATGGTGGGGGTCGGGTTGCGTGGCGGGCAGGGTTAATAAGCACGACCTGAAAACCTTGTGCAAGCAACCTCAAGTCCAGCTGCCTTCCTCACAGACCCCATGACGAGCACCATATCTGAGGCCGTGTTGGGGATGACATGTCCTATGCCCATGTCGAAGCTACACACCCTCAGCGCCGATAGCTAAATGCCGTGCTCAGTGTCGTACGCACCAAGGATATAGCACAGTTCGTCAAACACCCCTGAATATGTGTGTGTATATGTGCGCAAAGCCGTACACAGCATCCTCCAGATCACCTGTCGTACGTCGGGGGGCCGCATGTACTTTCGCTATGCTTATTGGATGATAAGAGTACATCTTTAAGATCCCCTTCCATTCCTTCCCCTTCCCCTTCCCCTTCCCCTTCCCCTTCCCCTTCCCCTTCCCCTTCCCCTTCCCCTTCCCCTTCCCCTTCCCCTTCCCCTTCCCCTTCCCCTTCCCCTTCCCCTTCCCCTTCCCCTTCCCCTTCCCCTTCCCCTTCCCCTTCCCCTTCCCCTTCCCCTTCCCCTTCACCTTCACCTTCACCTTCACCTTCACCTTCACCTTCCCCTTCCCCTTCCCTTCCCTTCCCTTCCCCTTCCCCTTCCCCTTCCCCTTCCCCTTCCCCTTCCCCTTCCCCTTCCCCTTCCCCTTCCCCTTCCCCTTCCCCTTCCCCTTCCCCTTCCCCTTCCCCTTCTCTTCCCTCGTCCATATGATTCCGTACTTCTCCGTATTTCAAGGGGAACCAGGTAACCGAAATCATAATGTGCAGACAGGTGGGAGCCGGCTGCATGCTGCGGGCGTGAGCTGTCGCCATGTGTGGGTAACTGGGGGCCGGGATGCAGCTTCTGCGCCACAGGGCTGAGGATGAACGAGTGCGGTGGGGCGGGCGGAGGTGATGATGCCAACAGTGACAGTACTAGTGAGTGCATGTGTATTTGTGTGTGCGTGTGTGTGTATGTGTATGTGTGTGTGTATGTATGTGTGTGAGCGAGAGAGAGAGAGAGAGAGAGAGAGAGAGAGAGAGAGAGAGAACGAGGGGGGGGGAAGGAGGGCGCGGTGTTGCAGCGAGCCGTGACGAGCGTGAAAGCAGACCTGCTGCTGTAGCGCCTCTTAGTACACGCACGCACATTGATTTGGGTGGTGAACGGATACTAATGGAGGCGGTGTGAGAATGTATAATAAAGCGCGCATTTGTAATAAGAGCCAACTTCCACGCACTCAACCAAAGAAACCACCCAGCAAGCCCAACCAGCAGCGCCATATGCATCAGCTGGTCCAGAGAAGCGAGGGGCTCTTACTGAGCGCTGTGGCGGCATTTATGACGACGTTGACTAGGCCAAGTCCATCCGTTATACAGGCATCCGGGTCATTAACGGTTGGCCGTTACATATCAACCGTTTCTGGTTGGATCCAAATAAATCGCCAGCTAGATAGTTGTAAATATCTATATCTATAAGATCTTCATAGATAGGCCGGTCTTATGTCATCAAGGATGTGCCGTACATAACGGAGTGACACGTGATCACTACATACGTGTTTTTATGAGGGACCCCAGACAGATAGATAAGATAGATGCCCGCCAGCAGCAGAACGATGGGCGGGCCCCTTGTGTGCCACCCAGTCTGTGTGTGTGTGTGTATGTGTGTGTGTGTGTGTGTGTGTGTGTGTGCATGTGTATGTGTATGTGTATGTGTATGTGTATGTGTATGTGTATGTGTATGTGTGATATACGATGGTGTATATGTGATGAACCCCACAACTCCGTACGTGTAAAAGGCTGGGCGCTGTGCCACTACTTGTAAGTCAAGAAACGCCAGGGTCTCGATATATGCCTGGGTCTCGAGGGCCTCATCGATCCCTCACCAGCCGTACGCCTCCACGCATGCAGCACCCCTACCGTGCTCCATAATCAGCGCAGGCCCATACACATCACACACACACACACACGCACACACCACGTATGTACGGTACTGGACAAGGAGATTTACATATAACGAATTAAGTTTTTTGACGATATAGTTTAACAGCCCAGCTAGTCAACGAACCTTGACACCAAGCACACGGGTTACCGGGGGTTCCCGCCGACCAATACACAGCAATCCCACCTTTGCAATCAATCATAGAGTCTAGGTAGCTATCGTTCGTAATTATTAGGTTTTGAGTATGTACTAACTAATACAGTTAGCAGTAGTGTTTCTGTACGTATTCGCTCGACCCATGGGTCACCCTGCCTCGCCCATCATGCATGACTACTTTCATTCCTTCCTTCTAGGACGACCCCTCGTGATGATCGACGGCGTATGCCATAGCTAGCAACGTGCCCGGCCGAGATGCCGCGTGCCCGACTGAGACTCCTCCAAGATGTATTGGACCGCGTGAAACCGTGCGTTGGATCCATACTACATACCGTGTGTAACTGATATTGTACGCATCTACGCAACATAAGATTTACGACAGCACATACACACGTACGGTACGTACACACGTACGGATAAGGAATTGTACGATATCCTCACGAACGAGCAAGGCCCTAAGCTCTGCTGCTCAGCTACAAGAACAATCATATACGCACATGCACATACAGATATACATATATTGGGCAAAAGCAAGCACACACCTCCTTGCGCGCCTCCTTCGTAACTGCTGCCTAACAAATATTTCTCCACTCATCAACCGACGCTGCCCTGCGGCTGCCTTGATCTGCGGCACTGCCTACATACCCGGCGGACTTGCGGATAACAAGACTTGTCGTACGTATCTAAATATTTCGTGAGGGCGAGGTCCGACGGAATCAGACTTTTACGAGCGAGTGGGCGAGCATGCGGCGGCTTGTTGTCGTGACCGTGTTCCTGCTTGGTGGGGTGGCGGCGGTGGCGGCCACCACAGAAGCAGTGACCCACGGCGGCGGCGGTGGCGGCGGCGGGGGGATGACATCCTCTGGCCCCTGCGGCTGCCGTCACGAAGACGACGACAAGCATGACGTCACCACATCGGAGGGGGACAAGGGCAATCATTATTCCAGGAAGCCCCGGACGGAGGCGGCATCGCGCGGGCCCACCTGCCCTCCCCCCGCTCTGGCGCCTCTGTCGGACTTCAGCCTGGAGGCGTACGCGGCGGCGCCCTGGTACGTCCAGCGGCAGGTGAGTAAGTGGACCGGGGGGGGGTACTCGGACTATTAGTCACGTCCGTCCCGCGGTGCCTGCTGCTGGGTTCCGCTGTCGTTTGCTTGATTGCCAGCACGCCCAGCGGCCCCTCCCGGGCCCCAAACACACCCGCGCATTCTCGCACCGTCCTCACCTTGCACTTGTAGAATATAATAATAATGATAATAATAATAATAATAATAATAACCAGCAGGTACAACAAACATATATAATTTACTCAATCGAACCCCTCCCTCCCTCATCTGTGTGTTTTGAGGTATGTGGTGCGTGGTGGTGGTTACAGGGTGGTTATGGGTTGGTTGAAGGGTGGTTACGGGTTGGTTGTCGGGTACCTGCATGGCAGAGTGGACGCATGGTAATGAGTCGTACTTCCCCTCCCACGGCACCCGCGCTCCATCCCCCGCCCGCAGATTCCGTTGGATTACCAACCGGTGAACGAGCTGTACTGCGTCAAAGCGGAGTACGATATCGTTGACCGGAAGAACCTCTCGGTGCGCCTCACAGTAGTTTGCACATAGATGCGGCTCATCATCATCATCATCATCATCATCATCATCGTCGTGGGCTACGTACCCTTATTGTTGCTACCTTGCTGTTACCTTTGCTCGCTGCATGTATGTATACGGCGGCGAATATACCACATGTACGGATGTGGTTACAACAACATTCATTTGAATGCTGACTACGACTGAATGGCTGCGAAGCATAGCACGAAGCATGCAAGGATGGGTTTTGCTCATTGACCAACCGCTGCCGTACTTTACTCGTTGCTAACTGACTAACCGCTGCCCGTACTACTATTACTGCTCCTGCGCCAGGCCGGCATCATCGTCAACAATTACGCCAACACTGGCCGCGTCAACGGGCCCTTGAAGGGCAGCTCCAAGTACGACAGGTGCGTGCACCGGTGCCCTATGCATGTATATGTAGCCGTTGGGCAGTCGGGTGGTTGAGCGGTTGGGCGACATGCCACATGTGTGGCACGTTTGCGATGTGTGTGGAGCGGGGCGGTGTCTCACCACCCGCTGTTGTTAGCGGAAATAGTTATAGTACCCCTGCTTACTTATGGCCTAGCTGTTCGCTAGCATAATTCGTTGGCGCGGTTAGTTGGCACGGTTAGTTGTTATCCACTGTATGTGTGATACTGTGTGTGTCTCCGTGTACCGCGTGTGGTACATATCCATATATAGTCGTACAAGCATGTGTATGTGTAATACCGTGTGCGTCTCTGTATACTGATTGCGGTAGGTAACCGTAGGAAGTATGTGTTAACACACCCAACCACGGGGAAGGATTATGCTGCCGTACAAAATCCGGGCTCAAGTGTGTATGCGTGGGTGTTTTGGGGTGCCTGTCGTACGCCCGTACACACACACAGGACGGGTGGCTCCCGGCTTATGGCCTTCGCCGCCAGCTCTGGAGTCCAGGGGGGGCGTGACGGCAGGTTGTTGGTCGGGCCCGAGCTGCTGCTGACATTGCTTCCGGCAGAGGGCTGGCGCTCCGCCTTCGGGCCGTACTGGGTGGTGGCGGTGGGTGAGTGCCGTACGGGATGGAGAAACCTTCTTGGAGAGCTCTGTACGAGTGACGGCCCGATTCGGGTACTCCCCTGCGCCTGCCAGTTGCGCCTGGGGCCTGCTGGCACGAGCCAGGCCTCCTTCCTTGCCTTGTCTTCCGAAACTGCCACCTTTTCCTTCCTTATGGTTCATTGGCACTGCTGCTCTTCCTCCAACATTCATCACTCACTCCCATCACTCAGGGCCGTCCAAGGACCGCAAAGTCGCCTACGACTGGGCGATCATCAGCGGGGGCGCCCCCACCCATGACAGCCCCGACCACAAGGGCTGCAGCTCCGTCTCGTACACGAACAAGGACGGCAGTGGCAGTGGCAGTGGCAGTGGCCATCCGGGCGGTCCGGACGCAAGGGACTTTGATCGAGGAGGTGAGGGTGGGGACGACGGCGGGGGCGGGGAGGTGAGGGTGGGGACGACGGCGGGGGCGGGGAGGTGAGGGTGGGGACGACGACGGGGGCGGGGAGGTGAGGGTGGGGACGACGGCGGGGGCGGGGAGGTGAGGGTGGGGACGACGGCGGGGGCGGGGAGGTGAGAGTGGGGACGACGACGGGGGCGGGGAGGTGAGGGTGGGGACGACGGCGGGGGCGGGGAGGTGAGGGTGGGGACGACGGCGGGGGCGGGGAGGTGAGGGTGGGGACGACGGCGGGGGCGGGGAGGTGAGGGTGGGGACGACGACGGGGGCGGGGAGGTGAGAGTGGGGACGACGACGGGGGCGGGGAGGTGAGGGTGGGGACGACGGCGGGGGCGGGGAGGTGAGGGTGGGGACGACGGCGGGGGCGGGGAGGTGAGGGTGGGGACGACGACGGGGGCGGGGAGGTGAGAGTGGGGACGACGACGGGGGCGGGGAGGTGAGGGTGGGGACGACGGCGGGGGCGGGGAGGTGAGGGTGGGGACGACGGCGGGGGCGGGGAGGTGAGGGTGGGGACGACGGCGGGGGCGGGGAGGTGAGAGTGGGGACGACGACGGGGGCGGGGAGGTGAGGGTGGGGACGACGGCGGGGGCGGGGTCCAGGGGATGCGCGCTGTTTCCACCCGCCCCCCTCCCCACTGGGTGGACGTCATGCGGGATGTGTCAGGAGGCGGCTCGAGGAGGGAGACGAGCGCCTGCGTAAACAGCTGCCGGGGCGGGGCGGGGGGGAGGGGAGGGAGGGGACTTCGAATTGGCTTCGGACCTCCTTCGACCGCCGGATTGAACGGCACGACCTCTGTTGGGCCTTACCTTTGGCGCGAATCGACAGCCACAGTATGTCCCGTGAATCCGTTATTTCAGTTGTCAGTTATTCGTTCCAGTTGTTGTAACTTACCGTGTCATCCCCAGCTGTAACCCACGCACGTGAATACCCGGGGGTGTGTGCCTGCCTAGGCCTGTGGTTCTTCTCCCGACATCCCGTGGACCCGGAGGCAGCCGCCGAAATGGAGGAGAAGGCCCAGGGTGAGGAGGGGGGAGCCGGGGGTTAGGGAAGACCATCATATATAAGGCCCAACACAGGCACCGAAAGTAAGGAACCGGTTTAGATACATCCACGTACGTTGTGGGTTCCGTACATCCGCCACCTGCCTAAAACCCCTAAAAACCCTACAACCCTAAAACGCTCACCCTATGACGCCGTATGTACATGTGTACATGCGAACCTCGTCATCGCCAGCGGACGGTTTTAACGCAACCATAGCCGATAGCCCCCACACCGCAAGCGATGGTTCCGATCCCAGTCCACCCCCTGTCCTCGGTGCTCACCCCTGCCTTTACTCCGCTTGCTTCCCCCCCCCGGCAGCGCTGGGCCTGGATACCAGCCAGCTGCTGCCCGTGCAGCAGGCGGGATGCAAGTACGAGTCCTAACCCCAGCTTAGTCATTTGGTCAACAGTCAAACGGCCCTTGTGAGCGGATTGCGATCAGGCCTTGGGATAATGCATCCGATCTGGATCTGGATCCAGATTTTCTTCATTGGGGAGGATACATAGTAAAGACGAGTGATCCTGCTCTGTGAGCACAGCGTGGAAGCACCGCTTGCCGCCCTGCTTCGTGTAACACACATTACTGGCTGCTCTCGTGTGCGTGTTACCGGCTTATGTGGGGGGACTAATAACATGCGTCTCCCGCAGGCAGGCGGTCCGAGCAAACAGTCTGCCGCTGCTAAGGACGGGGTCAAAGGGGTTAAATGGGCGGGGAGGGGCTTATGGTGGTTGTGGAATCATCAGACGCAGCTATTTATTTCTACGCTGTGGTGTCGTACGCGTTTTCCTAAGAATAATGTTACATCTGCTGGTCCCAGGACGTGGGAACGATTTACATGTCGCACCTCTCCTCGATTCCCCCTCCCCGGAATAGCTTGGTTCTAGTCTTCTTGTTTTCACCACGGCCGCAAGACCGCGTGTGTCTCACAGGCGGGTATCCATGCCTACGTCGGCATATGTACCCGGCGGTAGCGAGGGCCCCCATTCCTGCCTCCGTCCCTCGTGCCTCCGGCGGGGGCCGTTGTAATAAATGATGACTAGTCTTCATCAGTAACCAACACTGCCATTGCGAAATTATAGGCCCAGTTTAAATGTAGACCGAAGCCGTACGTATACGGCAAATTGAAATTACGTGAACGACCCATGGGTCGATCGGTCCCAATAATCCCCGAAGAACGAGATAGCGGTCACAAATCAGTACCGCCGCCCCTACCCTATCTATGAAATCTCCGCTCAGTTCATCTCACATCAGGTCACACCCCATTTGAAATCTTGAACCTTTTGCAACATGCGACACACATCCTTACGTTTATAGTATGTAGGGGTTGTGCATACGTCACCTTAGGTCCCTGTAATCGATAAGCACGATACCATAATATTTAATTCTTCCGTCGCGAGGAGGAGGTCGCTAGGGGCCCTAAGCTTGTCGGCTGTTCCCCTGCATGTTCACTCTCTAGAGCCAAGGCCGCACCTTATTTGTCAGGCAGGTGTGCGCGTTTCGTTTATTTGTGCATAAATGCATTGACAAGATAGAGCAGGAACATGATGCTCTCGTCATGCGCTTTACTTCTTGTGAAGCAAAACAATCGTCCTCTGGTCCATCCCCGTTTCCTGTTCTTCGGAATAATTTACAATATATAACAAACAACGTTTGGCATCGCTATCTATCTAGCGCACGTACGCCGCGCCATCAGCTTTTGCTGGACAACAAAATTAACAATGTGTATCAAACTAATCAAACCACATCGGTGTACGAAACCCTCATCAAACCTGCGAAGCGATTTCCCCCTCCCTCCCAAGTCGTGATCACACTGTTAGTTACAAAGAAAATCCGCCAGATGCTCCGCAGATGGATCACAGCGTTATCGTTTGTATGTTTCATCCAACGTTTCAAGCAATGCGTCCTCGCCACACCTCCCTCGCTGCCTGCCTGGACTGCATCATCATACCGCCTCGGGCACCCTCCCATCATCATCATCATCATCATCATCATGGCGGCAATCGCCATTATTCCGCTGCCATTATTCTACCCTCCGGCCAGCAGACGCGAAGTGGCAGAAGCTCGCAAGCTCCTCCTACTATCCCGCCCTACGGGCACCAAGGAGGCGGCTACCGTGCGTGCCCTTACGGAACCTAAACGCAACTGCTGGCGCCCTGCACCCGGCTCTCCTATCATGTGGGCGCTCACTGCTGCTCCTGCTTTTGCTGCCATGGATGCTTCTGCCGAGGCCGCAGCCATAACGGATGGACTAAATCTATGCCTGTGAACCGCAGCGCCGGCTCCTGAGCTCCTATATTCCGCACCTTGCAGTTGCCGCACTGCCAGCCGGGGTCGAGAGCCCCAGACCTGATCCGCCGAGTTCTCCCAAGAAGGCAGCGCCCGCCGCTTTCCCCCTTTCCCCTTCTTCTTCCCCGCTCCAAATCCCCGGCTGGGGCCTGCAGCTCCCGACGACTGGCTGGCACCTGAGGACGAGGTGGAGACATCTTCCCCCGCTCCGTCCATGTCAAGCCCCAGCCCCACCATGGTCGGTGTAAGCGCCATATGCATCAGCTGGTGCCTTCCCCGCTCGCCCTGCTTGTACATGCTAGGCACGGGCGTGAAGCCGTACTCGCGGTAAAATGAAATCGCGTTGGGGTTGTATTCTGCCACATGCAGCAACATAGACTTGCACCTGCGGGTGCAGGCAACCAAGGGCAGAGTGCGGCAAGATGCACACGTGCTTTCTTCTTCGCCCAGTAGCGTGGCTGGAGTAAGTCGACCGGCTGAATAAAAAACGGGTGATATGCGCAGGCGCAGTGAAGGTGGCCATGATCTGCCCACCCACCCCCCCCACGCACAGACATGACGTGCATGCCAGCAGCCTAAGCCCCGGATTATTTACTGAGCAGCACCTCACACGCAGATGGCCCCAGAGCAAATGGCCCACCCCTCGCCTCACCACCACTCACCCCGCCTGCTCAGCCACCTCCCGCACCAAATCAATCAGCTGTGAGCCCAGACCCTGCCGGCGGTACTCGTACGATACCCCAATATACCAAATTGCCACCGCAATATCCTGTGGGCCGCAGCACCCGACTGCCCGCATGGCCACCGCCAGCTCCCGCGGACTGGACCTCAGTGGGGCCGTAGCGCCCAGGTGGGCAGCGGAGCTGAGGCCGGCGCTACTGGGCTGCAGGGACCCGGGGAAGGAAGGGACGCAGGGTCCGGGTGCAATGCGGGCAACGCCAGGGCACAAACAGCGCGCACGCCGAAGGAGGAGTAGGGTCGATGGTGTACGGCGGCGGTGTAAGAGAAGCGCCAGCTGGTGAGGCTTCCTTCATCAGGAGGAGATGTAGAAACGCCGCACCCCGAGGGCCTTATCTCTCCCTCCCCGCACGGAGCACACGGAGGATTCCTATGTTTTGACCCAGGTTTCGCATACATCCGTTCACAACCCGCACCCGACATGTCCATCGAGAACGCATCCTGTCCTGTCCTGTCCGCAAAGGTGCTCTCTGTCAGCCATTAGGTCATGCAAGTAAGGTGCCTGTCCGGCGCCAGCAGCATCAGGCCCAACCTAGCCCACCCACCTGCGCATCCCCTCGATTGACAGAGACCGCAGAGGCCCCTTCGTCGCCCCCTGCCTGCGCGAGGAGCTGCTCAGATCCCCTGGCAGATGGCTGCCTGCAAATCTCCGCCACCACGAACGCCACCGGGACACCCTGGCCCTGGTTCTCCTGGTCGGCGAAGGCGCCGAGAGAGATGTAACTGCAGAGGGACCGGCGGGAGGAGGCAAACGCAGCAAAGGCGGCTCCGACCTCGGAGGGAGGATAATGTCATGCCTGGGGATGCGCAGGGCCAGGGGTAAGCAAAGCAGGCCTTGGGGGTTAGGGCATTGATGAAAGCCTGCTGCCTTGTTCCACCCTGGGGTCAGGTGAGCCCAAGCCAGGTGGCGGCTGTCTGGTGGCTTCAAACTGGCATGTGCGTACCCGGGTCTGGGGTGCGGCTGGCTGTCACGGTTGGCTGCTGGTGGGACTGCGCCAAGGGGTCGAGTTATGATAGGAGGCCTACCATGGTGATAACGGGTGACGGAGGATCGGGTTCCGATTCCGGAGAGGGAGCCTGAGAGATGGCTAGCTAGGGGGCTTCAGCCCGTGCAAGGTTGGGCGGGCACACGATGATGTCGGTGAAGATGAGGTTGAGGCTGAGGGTGAGCACGGGGTTATGGGTTCATGTGGGGACAGGGCTTGAGGGCTTCAGGGTCAGCTGCAGCTGGACCACATGGACTGGCGGAGGCTTCCTGATCTCCAGCACCGCACATGCATTAATTGTGCCGCAGGTTATTTGCTTGTCAGCTAAGAAGGCCCAGGGCGTGCGTTCTTTATACTACGCAGCTGCTAACGTGTGCTTTCAGGTGCATTACGGGACCTCTTTCCTCAGTCGCTGCTTTGCATGTAGCCCTATAAGATAACCTGTTGGGTTAACCTCCCTCTGGGGTTTACGGAGGTAAGCCCCATCTATATTTTCGACCACTTCAGGCAAAGGCAAACCCTAGCCCACCTTGGTCGGCTTAGCTCTGCCCAGGTTAGATCCACGTCGACACTTTTGAACCCAAATTCGCAATCTTTAGCGGTGCGCGCCTGAGAATTGATGGCCACATGTTCGGTCTCGCCGCCGATGTACAGGCACGGGGAGGCAAGTGCTCCGACGCACCTTGATATCGCGAAGGTCTTTCTCTACAAGCGGGCGGAATTCAATATTCCTACGAACGAGCAGTTTTTGGAGAATCCGAGTTGCTTCATCCTTTGGTAGCTCTTTAACGACTTCACGGATGTCGACGGGCAACAAAGCTAAAGCCTCGTCTAAAGAAAGATTGTTCATAATATATTTGCCAAAAGCCAACGTCAACCTATTTGCATCCGGTCCAATTAAGGATCGCGTCTACTGGGTAATAAGCACTGAGCCTGGGTTGCGCCTCTGTTCTGCACAGCTGGCACGGCGGACTTCGAAACAGTAGAATGTGGATCTATATCACATTAATTACTATTAACAAAAGGCAATGCTCTATGCAATGTGCACGGCATTTAAAAGTACAGCGTACGACATAACACATATGTGTGCACATCATGCCAATCTCATGTGCGCCTCATCCACAGCACAGCTACCACAATGACCAGTCTCAACGAAGGGTATAATTGACACATTCGTGCAAGCCATTAGGCCTCGCATAATCAACGCCCACACACACGAGAACTATATGTATGGATAACACAATAAGTCCGGATACTACACGCACCACCTCAGCGTATAGCATTCTCCTCCCCCCTCCCGCAAGAACAATATGAAGACATGTCTAATGTAAAGAAAAACTACATCCCGACGACGACGACAGCGGTAGTTGCTGTAATTGAACTACGCCACAAAAAGGGAAAATCCCCACCTGCCTGTCGCTGACCCCGGTCTGCTTTTGACTCCAAGCCGAAGATATTCACAGTAGCCTTGTGCGAACGAGGAGCATGATGCATTTCCATCTCTCAGCAGATCCTTTGAAGCGAAACTCGTGCCGCTGCATAGCTACCCTGTTGTCCGCAAACAGGACCCTCCGACTATCTGTAGGCATGTTACCGCGCATGTGTCCCTATACAATCTGCAGTGCCAAGCATCCCACCTGGTCCTTGAACTATTGCTTACCAACGAGCACTCCGCGCTAAAGCAAACCCTCACCCTACCCAATCAATGGGCAGCTCCCCTAAGCTTTAACCCTGCCGCCACCGCTGCACAAACCCAGGCCCTCTAGCATAAAATCCTTAGTAACCCCCCCCCATCCTACCCCGGCCTCATAGTGCCATTTCGGCCTGGAGCGCCTCAAGCTCTAATTCTTCTTGCGTCTTGGCCGCAGGCTGCTTCTGCTTCTGAGGGACAGATGGCATCTTCTCCGATGACGCCTGCGCAGCCGCCGGCAACTTGGTGACGGGGACAGGCGCTGGCTCCAGGAGCTCCTTGTCCAGCTCCGTCGCCTCGATCTCTTCAAGCTCGGCCATAAGCTCGTCTTCATCAAGGTCAGCGCCAAGCCCTAGCGGGGCCGCGAACACCTCGTTGAGCTGGCGCATCTGGTCTGTCGTCTCGTTAATTTCGTCCACCACCTTGTCCACGTTCTCAATCTTCATCGCCCGCATGTTCTCCTTAGCTGCTAACGCAGCGGTATGCATGGAGGACACTACCTCGGTCGTCGTGCGCTGGCCCTCCAGCATCATACGCTGCTCATTCACGCGCATAATCATGTTGTCCAGGTTAGCGATCTCATTTTCCAGAAGCTTCTTCTTCTTTAAGCACTGCAATGCCTGCGCCTTCTTCTTCTCGCTAAGAAATTTTTTCGCCTTCTCCTGTTCCAGGTCCATGCGCTTCTCGAGCAGAGACTTGCGCTTCTCAAGGGACTCCTCATGCTCAGTCAAGTTCTGGATGGCAGAAATAGTCTTGTTTGCAGCAGAGGCGGAAGACTGCGAGACCCCGCTTGGCGGAGCCTTTTGCCCGAAAAGCTTTTTGAACATCGTATCTGTTATGAGCTATACTTCACTAAGAAAAATGCTGGTATGTTCGGGGTCAGGCGTCCAGCATTTTGTGCTCGTAAGAACCTGGGTCACAGACGCTACCTTGGAAGATGTGCAGGCTAAAGACAGAGAGCTGTCTGATGAATGATGAAGACTGCTTGTGCCTAAACAGGCCTTCTGGACATGGGGTTGTTATATAATACCTTATCGCAGGAAGCAGAATGAAGGTATGGTACGGCATGCCCGTTGGAAAACGCTGCATAGGTGTAACCACAGAACAGCTTGTTAACCTGCGATAAGGTACATGAGGGTTGCGAGTACAAAGTGCGTTTCCTTGTAAGTCCAGCACCCAGTCCTGGCCTTGGCTTCTAATATAGTCAGGTACAACGGAAGTCCGAGTACCCTGATTGCTCAGTTTAAATTTGTCGACTCAAGATGACTTCCTCTCCTGCCAAGATGCTACCGCTGAGTGGTGGCTCGTCGGAAAGCATAGGCGAACCCGCACGCTTCGGCGTGCTTACAGTTAGTGACCGTGCTAGTGCTGGCCTCTATGAGGATTTAAGCGGGCCTGCAGTCCTAAACTTTTTTGCCGAGGCGGTGGAGTCCCCGTGGGAGGCGGTGTACCGGGTCGTACCCGACGAGCAACCAGAAATTGAGAAGTCGCTCATCGATATGGTGGGTGACCAGAAGGGAGCTCGCTGCATAACAAGCGAAATAAACTATCGGCAACGGGCGCTCAGCTGGATACCCGTGGAATCATACAATTCCGCAGATGCCAGCAGTTAGGGGGGGACGAGGTGCGTATGGTGCACGTGCTGCGTTTGTACTGTATTATAATAACCAGGCTAGTATATCGTTCTTGGGGGATGCGGGAGGGGTCCACAGCTGCTACTTTCAGAACAACGCACAATGCACGTGAAGAAGGCCCCACCGGTACTTTTGGCGCCGTAGTCGGGTTGTGCAGGTCCTAACTGTTCTCGGGTCACAGGCATCCTGTGGAGGCAACGTTGGTCCAAGGCCCTCTTCAGATGGCGTACAGGGTGGCCAGGGGGGACTCGTCAGGGGGTGGGGGGTGGAGGTTGCTAGAGAGATTGCCCATGATCGGGCGTGATCAGTGTTGAAGCAGAGAAAGGCATGCATGAGTGTCTCGCCAAACTGCTCGCTGTGCATTGAAGCAAGCTCTTGATTCCACTTCTTGGTCTGCCAGCCTGCCCACCGACCTGCTCAAAGACCTGCACAACGACCTGCACAACGACCTGCTCAAAGACCTGCTCAAAGACCTGCACAACGACCTGCTCAAAGACCTGCTCAACGACCTGCACAACGACCTGCTCAAAGACCTGCACAACGACCTCCCCTACCGACATGGAAGTGCCTCCCGGTGCACGCAACATTGCGATCACATCCCCATCCGCGGAATGATATCGACTGAGCCACGCTTAAGTCCACACCTCACCCCCTCCGGTGCACATGTTGGCATCCAATGGGGGGCACATGGAGCTGTTTCGATTGCCACATTCATGTGCAGTTAGATGTTTTATTAGGGTGATACTCCACGTTTGCTTCTCGCCTCACAAGGAACCCGATACTACTCAAACCCTGGACGGCGTTTGTACATGTGCCAGATCCACCTAAGAGTAGATGTATGCACATCTACTATATATAGCCCCTCATCTCTTTTCTCTCTCTCTCTCTCTTATCTATCTACCTATCTATCTATCTATCTATCTATCTATCTATCTATAGAGAGAAGGGGTATGTGTGTGCATGTGTATAGACCCTTGCACAGGTACGCCGCACACGATGGCTGTGGAGAACTCCACTGCGGGCCCGGCCCGCCGCCGCAGCCCCCCTTCTTGCCCCCCATTCTGTCCCCCTCCCTCCCCGACCTTCGGTTGGCATCTATTCTGTGGACCCCCCATTCTGTCCTGCTTCCACTCCGTACCACTCGCCGCCTGAACCCTAACTCAAATTATCTCCCGACGGGGCGCTTCCCTCCACGCACGTACTACTTAGGGTCGACTTATCGTTGCCTTGTGCCTCTGCACCGCACTGCCGCGCTGTGCGTCCGTGCTGCTGCTCGCCGGTTCAGGCCGACCGAGAGGGCTGCTGCCTGATCGTCACGACCGGCGGTACGGGGCCTGCGCCACGGGATGTGACCCCTGAGGCCACCGAGGCGGTGTGTAGCCGCATGATGCCGGGATACGGCGAGCTGATGCGGGCAATTGGCCTCAGGTGGGGAAGGGGAAGGGGAAGGGGACGGGGGCGGGGAAGGGGGCGGGGAAGGGGACGGGGAAGGGGAAGGGAAGGGGAAGGGGAAGGGGAAGGGGAAGGGGAAGGGGAAGGGGAAGGGGAAGGGGAAGGGGAAGGGGAAGGGGAAGGGGAAGGGGAAGGGGAAGGGGAAGGGGACGGGGACGGGGACGGGACGGGACGGGGAAGGGAAGGGGACGGGAAGGGGACGGGGAAGGGGAAGGGAAGGGGAAGGGGAAGGGGAAGGGGAAGGGGAAGGGGAAGGGGAAGGGAAGGGGAAGGGGACGGAAGGGGACGGGACGGGGACGGGACGGGACGGGGACGGGGAAGGGGACGGGAAGGGGAAGGGGAAGGGGAAGGGGAAGGGGAAGGGGAAGGGGAAGGGGACGGGAAGGGACGGGGACGGGGAAGGGGACGGGGAAGGGGACGGGGAAGGGACGGGAAGGGGACGGGAAGGGGACGGGAAGGGGACGGGAAGGGGAAGGGGACGGGAAGGGGAAGGGGGCGGGGAGGGGAAGGAAGGGAAGGGGAAGGGGAAGGGAAGGGGAAGGAAGGGGAAGGGGAAGGAGGGGAAGGGGAAGGGGAAGGGGAAGGGGAAGGGAAGGGGAAGGGAAGGGAAGGGAAGGGGAAGGGGAAGGGAAGGGGAAGGGGAAGGGAAGGGAAGGGGAAGGGGAAGGGGAAGGGGAAGGGGAAGGGGAAGGGGAAGGGAAGGGGACGGGAAGGGGACGGGACGGGGACGGGGACGGGGACGGGGACGGGGACGGGGACGGGGACGGGGAAGGGGAAGGGGAAGGGGAAGGGGAAGGGGAAGGGGAAGGGGAAGGGGAAGGGGAAGGGGAAGGGAAGGGGAAGGGGAAGGGAAGGGGAAGGGGAAGGGGAAGGGGAAGGGGCGGGGAAGGGAAGGGGAAGGGGGCGGGGAAGGGGACGGGGAAGGGGACGGGAAGGGGAAGGGGAAGGGGAAGGGGAAGGGGAAGGGGAAGGGGAAGGGAAGGGGAAGGGGAAGGGGAAGGGGAAGGGGAAGGGGAAGGGGAAGGGGAAGGGGACGGGAAGGGACGGGACGGGGGCGGGGAAGGGGACGGGAAGGGGACGGGGAAGGGGAAGGGAAGGGGAAGGGGAAGGGAAGGGGAAGGGGAAGGGGAAGGGGAAGGGGAAGGGGAAGGGGAAGGGGAAGGGGACGGGGACGGGACGGGACGGGACGGGGACGGGGAAGGGGACGGGAAGGGGACGGGGGCGGGGAAGGGGAAGGGGAAGGGGAAGGGGAAGGGGACGGGAAGGGGAAGGGGAAGGGGAAGGGGACGGGGAAGGGGACGGGGAAGGGGACGGGAAGGGGACGGGAAGGGGACGGGAAGGGGACGGGAAGGGGAAGGGGACGGGAAGGGGAAGGGGGCGGGGAAGGGGACGGGAAGGGGAAGGGGAAGGGGAAGGGGAAGGGAAGGGGAAGGGGAAGGGGAAGGGGGGAGGGGAAGGGGAAGGGGGCGGGGAAGGGGACGGGAAGGGGAAGGGGAAGGGAAGGGGAAGGGGACGGGGACGGGGAAGGGGAAGGGGACGGGGAAGGGACGGGAAGGGGACGGGGAAGGGGAAGGGGACGGGGAAGGGGAAGGGGAAGGGGAAGGGGAAGGGGAAGGGGAAGGGAAGGGGAAGGGGGGACGGGGACGGGGACGGGGACGGGGACGGGGACGGGGACGGGGAAGGGGACGGGGACGGGGAAGGGACGGGGAAGGGGAAGGGAAGGGGAAGGGGACGGGGAGGGGACGGGGAGGGGACGGGAAGGGGACGGGGAAGGGGACTGGGAGGGGACGGGGAAGGGGACGGGGAAGGGGAAGGGGAAGGGGAAGGGGAAGGGGAAGGGAAGGGGAAGGGGAAGGGAAGGGGAAGGGGAAGGGGAAGGGGAAGGGAAGGGGAAGGGGAAGGGGAAGGGGAAGGGAAGGGGAAGGGGAAGGGAAGGGGAAGGGGAAGGGGAAGGGGAAGGGAAGGGGAAGGGGAAGGGGAAGGGGAAGGGGAAGGGGAAGGGGAAGGGGAAGGGGAAGGGGAAGGGGAAGGGGAAGGGGAAGGGGAAGGGGAAGGGAAGGGAAGGGGAAGGGGAAGGGGAAGGGGAAGGGGAAGGGGAAGGGGAAGGGAAGGGGAAGGGGAAGGGGAAGGGGAAGGGGAAGGGGAGGGGACGGGGACGGGGACGGGGACGGGGACGGGGAAGGGGACGGGGACGGGGACGGGGACGGGGAAGGGGAAGGGGAAGGGAAGGGGAAGGGGAAGGGGACGGGGAGGGGACGGGGAGGGGACGGGGAGGGGACGGGAAGGGGACGGGGAAGGGGACGGGGAGGGGACGGGGAAGGGGACGGGGAAGGGGACGGGGAAGGGGAAGGGAAGGGGGCGGGGAAGGGGGCGGGGAAGGGGGCGGGGAAGGGGGCGGGGAAGGGGACGGGAAGGGGACGGGGAAGGGGACGGGAAGGGGAAGGGGAAGGGGAAGGGGAAGGGGAAGGGGAAGGGGAAGGGGAAGGGGAAGGGGAAGGGGAAGGGGACGGGAAGGGGACGGGACGGGGGCGGGGAAGGGACGGGAAGGGGACGGGGAAGGGGAAGGGAAGGGGAAGGGGAAGGGGAAGGGGAAGGGGAAGGGGAAGGGGAAGGGGAAGGGGAAGGGGAAGGGGGCGGGGAAGGGGAAGGGGGCGGGAAGGGGACGGGGAAGGGGACGGGGAAGGGGAAGGGGACGGGACGGGGGCGGGAGGGGGCGGGGAAGGGGACGGGAAGGGGACGGGGAAGGGGAAGGGAAGGGGAAGGGGAAGGGGAAGGGGAAGGGGAAGGGGAAGGGGAAGGGGAAGGGGAAGGGGAAGGGGAAGGGGACGGGGACGGGGACGGGACGGGGACGGGACGGGGAAGGGGAAGGGGACGGGAAGGGGACGGGGGCGGGGAAGGGGAAGGGGAAGGGGACGGGGAAGGGGACGGGAAGGGGACGGGAAGGGGAAGGGGACGGGGAAGGGGACGGGGAAGGGGACGGGGAAGGGGACGGGAAGGGGACGGGAAGGGGACGGGAAGGGGAAGGGGACGGGAAGGGGAAGGGGGCGGGGAAGGGGACGGGAAGGGGGCGGGGAAGGGGAAGGGGAAGGGGAAGGGGAAGGGGAAGGGGAAGGGGAAGGGGAAGGGGAAGGGGAAGGGAAGGGGAAGGGGAAGGGAAGGGGAAGGGGAAGGGGAAGGGGAAGGGGAAGGGGAAGGGGAAGGGGACGGGAAGGGAGGGAAGAGGACGGGGAAGGGGAAGGGGAAGGGGAAGGGGAAGGGGAAGGGGAAGGGGAAGGGAAGGGGAAGGGGAAGGGGAAGGGGAAGGGAAGGGGAAGGGGAAGGGGAAGGGAAGGGAAGGGAAGGGGAAGGGGAAGGGAAGGGGAAGGGAAGGGGAAGGGGAAGGGGAAGGGGAAGGGAAGGGAAGGGGAAGGGGAAGGGGAAGGGGAAGGGAAGGGGACGGGGAAGGGAAGGGAAGGGGAAGGGGAAGGGGAAGGGGAAGGGGAAGGGGAAGGGGAAGGGGAAGGGGAAGGGGACGGGGACGGGGACGGGAAGGGGAAGGGGACGGGGACGGGGACGGGGAAGGGGACGGGGAAGGGGAAGGGGAAGGGGAAGGGGAAGGGGACGGGGAGGGAGGGGAGGGGACGGGGAGGGGACGGGAAGGGGACGGGGAAGGGGACGGGAAGGGGACGGGGAAGGGGAAGGGGACGGGGAAGGGGACGGGGAAGGGGACGGGGACGGGGACGGGGACGGGGAAGGGGACGGGGAAGGGGACGGGAAGGGGACGGGGACGGGGACGGGGACGGGGAAGGGGAAGGGGAAGGGGAAGGGGAAGGGGAAGGGGAAGGGGAAGGGGAAGGGGAAGGGGAAGGGGAAGGGGAAGGGAAGGGGAAGGGGAAGGGGAAGGGGAAGGGAAGGGAAGGGGAAGGGGAAGGGGAAGGGAAGGGGAAGGGGAAGGGGAAGGGGAAGGGGAAGGGGAAGGGGAAGGGAAGGGGAAGGGGAAGGGGAAGGGGAAGGGGAAGGGGAAGGGGAAGGGGAAGGGGAAGGGGAAGGGGAAGGGGAAGGGGAAGGGGAAGGGGAAGGGGAAGGGGAAGGGGAAGGGGAAGGGGAAGGGGAAGGGGAAGGGGACGGGAAGGGGACGGGGAGGAAACTAGCTGGTCTTGAGGCACATCTGTACATTGACGATGGGAGGGGTTGTCAGGCGGCCGACACGCTGCGAGGGGCCTGCGAGAATTGCACCTCAGTATTCATGGGGGCGGAGTTGAGCGGAGGCGCCGCCTCCTGCCGGCCCCGGAATGTCCGTACCCAGCACAGTATGGAGCGGGTAGTCAGCATTCAGCGCATACACTGAATTGGCTGCGGCGTGCGGGCCCAGTGGTGTCCTTGTGTGTCCTTGTGTGTATGTGTATATGGGAACGTGTGCGTGTGTATACGTAAGGAGGTGTGCGTGTTTGTTTCTGTGTGTGTGTGTGTGTGTGTGTGGAGAGGGGAGGTGAAGATGCGTATGCGCAGCACTCTCGCAAGGAGAGAGGTGCGCGATGCGGGCGACCCTGGCTGGCGAGGGCGAGGTTTACCAATAGGCCAAACCCCTTCAGGTTCACCAGTGTCCCAACCTCTCCTCGGACATGGGGGGGGGCCTGATACAATGATGACGGCCGGGCCATCATCGACCTAGACTCTTCACCAGGCAGAGCGGAAGAGCGGGAATGGTCTCCAATGGGGGGCGTGAACGATGCAGGGTGACGAACACAGGCCACCCGGATGACGCTGCTACTCCCACCATCATCCCGCCACGAACTCTCACGAACTGCATGTGCATGCCCATGCAGGGAGGAGGAGCCTACTGCATTACACAAAATCGTGTGCATTTTCTCATATGGCAATATTCGTATGCCCGGCATAGGGTTAGTTGGGAAATCGGTGAGGGGCGGCGCTGCCTGACTAACGCTGCCCAGGCATGCGTGGGCCGGTCCTAGTGGGGAGGGGGGTTGACTGAGGAGCACAGAGGGCGCATCCTGTGTTCTCTGGAAGACCGCGTAAGGCACACGCGCGCTTATAAACTTATAAAGCATAATAATAATAATAATAATAATAATAATAATAAATATATATATAATAAATATAATAAATATAAAAATAATAAATGTAATAATAATGATGATAATAATAATAATGTTAATACCACAATATACTCGCCTTTCCGTAAAAATCCTTTTTAACTCATGTTTTGGTTGTTCGTTTGTACGACCTGCCGCTGACCAACGGATATTTTGTTGAGGCCGCAGGTACGTGCCCACCGCCGTCCTATCACGGCAGACGGCGGGCATTCGCGGCCGCACGCTCATCATCAACCTGCCCGGCAAACCCAAATCCATCCGGGAGACATTCGACGAGGTGTTCCAATCTGTCCCGTACTGTATCCAGCTGCTAGAAGGGCCCTACATTGAGACGGTGCCAGCGGTGGTGCAGGCCTTCAGGCCACCTAATGATCGGCGAGCAGCGAAGGCGCCTAAGGTTGCGTCGTGACGGCCCCGTGCTTCGGTATCAGTCGCATGCAAGGGTTCACATGGCACAATATGCGCTGTGTGTAGGCAGCACGGACAGGTAGCAGGGGAGGGTGCTAAGTGGTATCCACCTACTAGCGAGTGGAGTATTGATGAGCTGATGGACTATTGAGACCGTCCCTGTGAGAGACGGGATGAACTTGGAAGGCGACTATGCTCCGTAAATGCTCTGGTTTTGGAATTTATAATTATTAATTCGCGAGGGCGATTAGCATGTGTTGAAATATCACCGTTTTTAATTTGACCTCTGCACACTCGTACCGTTGCTGCCGCTAACGGAAAGTGCTGCGTTACCGGACTACCGGTCGCGCATGAGAGTCTCCGAAGAGACGTGCGCACAGGACAGCTACGATACTTCACAGCCAACGCTTATTTATCCAAAAATCTATGTACTAGCGGATAAAGTTTACAGCATCGGTAGTAATCGCTTTTTAAACTTCTCCCTTTGCAAAGCTGGGTTCGTGTCCGTGACTGGATATTGTTTTGGTTTTACACCAGCAAACTCATCCATCACGTAGGTTGTATTAACCCTTGGAAACAAAGTATTGTCGCCTATGGCTGCTCCCGATGGCACCCCCGGTCCTGGCGAAACGAGCACATCTTCAGCAGCTTTGACCACGGTAATTGAATTGCGTAAAAGTTGAAGTCACACAGTATCCAGGTCTATCATGGATTGCGTTAAGAGGCCTGACCGTTGCCGCCTGATTATATGGGCGCCTCAGCAGATGCTATTGTATACCACGCACAGGGACCTGATTACTACACCTTTTACGATGTATTTTTCTGGCGCGATGCCCCTGACTGGTATCGAAAAACCTTTCATGCGACCGGCTTCGGGCTCGCTGTCTGCGCTCTGAAGCAATACCTGAACAGGTGAAGCTATTTCGTGTCCCATACTGAAGGGGATAACGTTTCAACAGGGTAACACGTATCTGGGTTCAACAATGGTGGAAGGGGAGCATGGCTGGCACGTGGCGCGTGCATGAAATACGTCCGGGACAGGGACACACCAGCACCGATATAGCTCGTCACAAAATGAGCCCAGCCCTTTCCTGCAAGCCTGCCTCTGATTGATTGATACATGAAAGCCGCCTAGCTGTCTTTGTCCGCGATGTCATAAGTTAGCGTCCCGCAGTAGTCATTTGCCCTTCTGATCATCCCGCGCAGGCACGAGCTGGAAGTCTTTCTTCCCCCACGATCCAAAGTATTGCCAACCTCGCTGCAGTCCGGATATCGAAACTCGCAAATGCTGAAGTACGGCTTCCTGCGTGTTGGCCAGGAAGTGTCGGTCATCGCTGGGGTATCAGGTGAGAGTGTTGGTGTACGGGATGGATCTTTACCTGCCACCACAGTACCAAGTAGACGATGGTGTGTGGAGATGCACTTGATGAAGAGGGCGGCGCAGATTGTTAGTTCTAGAAACGGCAGGCGTAATATTAGCTTCTTGAGACAAGCATGAGCAGTAGGGCCAGTTAGGGCCAGTTACATACCCAGGTACATACAGTAGCCCACATTCTTGCGGAAATCATGATGATTTGATCGATGTTTTGTTTCGAGCGTTTTGATCAATTTATCAGTCCATTAAGCGGTAGCCCATTGTACGACTGCAGCATATGTACGCTCGGGTTTCAGGACCAGGAGGGGGATTACCATTTGCGATCACGATTTCATGTCGTTCACATTGCAGGTTTGTATTATGCGGGGGCCTACTACCTGGGGGAGTTCCGGGGCCAGCACACGTGGCACAACTTCGCTGCCAGTGGGGCTGCCGCGGGCGCCGCGAGCGCGTTATGGTTGTTGCGACCTTTCCGTGTCCGGCCTATCATGTTCGCGTCGGTCCTAGGAGCTGCGCTCGGGAGCAGCGGTGCACTGGCGGTGTCCATGCTAGGGCAGCCGTTTTGGGAGGAGGGTCATGACTTCGAAGGTTACTTCCTAGGCAGCAAAGTTAACTTGAAAGCCAAGCCGAAGCAGGCTGCGGATCAGCAGACACAGGCGCAGTAAATTGCGGTCATTCAACCTAACCTTAAATCATTTCAGCAGACACGTTATTGCGAGCTTTCCCGTGATGGGGAGGTAGATGCCGACGCAAAAATGTCTTTTGAACGGGGGAGAAGAGCGGGGCTAGCAGAGATGGAGGCAGGATAATTTGTACTGCAGATGGTGCTGGGCCAGAGATAGGGGGGCGGGATTATTGTCATGCCAAGGCATGGATACATCTATGAAAGCGACATGGAAGGATGCAAGCTATTTGTTGGTGGATAAACAATAAAGTCGACGTCTTTCAGACCAGCAGACTTACGATCCATGCACGGGCCTGATCCATCCATCCATCCATCTATCCCGCCCCAACCGGGGCAGTGCGAGCTGCTGCGAATGAATGGAGATAAAGCTTTTCTTACTCCGGCCATCGTTCCCAAACGTTCCCGAAGCTGTTCGTGCGTGCTTAAATAGGCATCATCTACATATGTAAGATGCATATACAATACCCGGGAGTCGTGAAACTCCCCGATGAGTGATGAAAATGATGACTCATGAGTTTAATTACCGATGCATGTATGTACGTATGTATTTTCGGGATCGGATACGATCGACCAAGGATACCTGCTGAGACTCGAGAGTTGTTTTGTATGTTCACAGTGATGAGTGCCGGAAGTGCGCGTTCCCGTATTTGCCATCGCTCAGACCTTGGTCGGTTCACGAAGGCTACGTACTTATATAATCCCGCTTATCCCGCTTACTTGCCTAACATGATTTTTTCAGACAGCGCTACTGGAAGGTTTTTGAAAATGATGCATGTCCAGCGTATGCACTGTACACGGGATCGGGATACGGGAGCAGCAGCTGCTGTGCGTGATGAGCTGCTGGTGGCAAAGTCCCTGGCCTTGCTGAGGTTGGCGCCGGCTTTCGTTGATTCCAATCGGTCGACATTGCACATTGACCTATAAAAAGCGAGATACACCAGTAGTAGTGACTTGGTGAGGGGGGAGTTCACCAGTCCTGGTGGTGCCCTTATCTTCCCCAATGCCAACAGTCTGGGCTCTGGTGTTGTACCTCTTTTATATTCGCTCAGCAAAGGCTTGATCGGAATATGTCCAGACAAGTGGTGGCCATCCCATATACTAACCGTAGATAGTTGCGTTGTCCATCCATGGTGCGGGTCCGTGCTCTGTGGTGACTGGTTCGGGGTTCGGTGCTTGATAGGATAGGCCAATGCATGCTTCATCCTGCTCCGTCCCCACGCCTACATACGTCAACTAGTACGAACCGTGCACGACAAACCATGCGTCCGTTCCGGGTGCAGCAAGGCATCCTTGAGGGAAAGCTATGCAGCTCCTGCAAGCTTTGCGAAGCCAGGCCGTTTCTTGCGCTCGCTGACAAATGAACGTGGGAGTTGCATGGCTAGTAGGTTTACCCACCCATGCGCGCTTTGTCTGCACCATAACATCCCAGGTGATGGTCGCTATTCTGTTGGGCAGCATGCTTGTGCCACACGACTTGTCACCCATTGTTCCCATGCCGCATGGTCGCGGTGCTTCCAGTTGGCGAGACGGCTGCATGCAACATCACATACAGGGTCTTCTGTACGGAAGCACCATACCATGCGTGAAGCCGCCCTTAGATTCGCTGTCAGACCCAGTTTGTGAGGAGAACGGACGATCATGTAAGCCCTCTTGCCACGTTACATACAGAGACGGGCTCCGCACAACAAACGAAGCACGTAATTTGGTAGACACGCAGAGTACGTACGCGCAGGCACATCTGCACGCAAGCCCTGTTGGCACGCAGCTGTACAGCCATCAAGCACGGAACTCGCAATTTACCGCCCGCCTCATGTAGCTCCTTGACCTCTTTCCCCAACCAAGTTCCCTGCGCACTGATTGTGTGGACCCGCTATCTACTCAGTACACCTTGCCATCTACATACGGCACACACGCACGCACATGTGTGTGTGTCACGCACACCAGCTCGGTCTTCCATGCCATTTGGCTATACAGGGGACTCCCCCCTACACGCATACATGCATAACAGTCCATCACGCACTGGGCGTGAACTTGGTGGCGAAGGCAAAGGCGTTGTTCACGCCTGGGTTGGCCAGGTGGTCGTTCAGGTTCTCAATGGGGCCCTTGCCGGTCACAATGGCCTGCACGAAGAACCCGAACATGGAGAACATGGCAAGGCGGCCGTTCTTGATCTCCTTGACCTTGAGCTCCGCAAACGTGTCTGGGTCGTCAGCAAGGCCCAGTGGGTCAAACGACTCTCCCGGGTACAGTGGGTCCAAGCCCTCGCCGGCTGGGCCGCCATTCACACGGTAGCCCTCCACCAGGCCCATCAGGATGACCTGCGTGATGCATATGTGCGGGGCGCAGATCGAGGGGATGGAGTGCTGAAGAGCGGCGGGGATGTCCTGGCTGCCTTCCTTTGGTGAGATGATAGATCCTTTGAAAACCGCCCGCCCGGCGCTGTGTGGGATATACAGCAAGCCTCACATTATGCCTCCCTCGGATCCAGAAAGCCATGGAATGGAACGCAAGCAAAGCAAGCACCCCCGGTGGCAGCCGTGGCAGGATGCAAGGCGGGCTGGCCTGGCCCGGGGCGGGTGGCAGATAGAAGCATATCAGGCGATCCCACCCAATAAACTGAACACCATGCATGCATGCTTCCAACCCCGGCAGCATGCATGCCGTTTACCAGCGCCCAATACTACTGCGCCCTTTATTTGAGGCACCGCGCGCCCCTACCTGGCACGCCAGCGTGGCGACGATGTTCTGCGCATGCACCAGAGACGGGTTGCCCAGGTAGTCCAGGCCACCCTCCTGGAAGATCTGGGCGCCGGCCTTGAACCACACGGCCTCACCGAACTGCACGCCGCTCTTGGACAGCAGCTCAGGGGTCACGCAGCCCAGAGCACCCAGCATAGCCCAACGCGCGTGGATCAGCTCCAGCTCGCGATAGCGCTTGAAGGTCTCCGGGTCCGCAGACAGGCCAGCAGTGTCCCAGCCGTAGTCACCAGGAAACTCGCCGGTCAGGTAGGCAGGGGTGGCATTGTCGCTGTAAGGGCCTGCGGGCGCACATATATATTGCACAGACGATCAGATGGCATCGACCGCCTCGAGGCACGCACAGACGACGACGACGACTAAAGCAAGCGACCAGGCCGGCCAAAGGCAAGGCAACGATGCTCGGAATGAATATATATGTCACGGCGACACGGCGTACGCGAATAAGACCTAGCTAAAATCGAAATAAAGAAAACGCTAGATGTCATCGAATCAAAGTCCTGCCTGCAAACCAACGACGCGCCTCCTAACTGCTGTTGCCATGGTAACGTACATACGTAATAACTTGCCCAACCCCCTCGGCAAGCATGTGACGGAATTCCAGATCTGCGAGACGCAACCTACCAAGCCACTTGGCGCGGTTCGGGCCATACCACTCGAGGCCAGAGCTCTTAGGGGCAGCAGCAGGCTGTGGAGTTGTGTGCCGAACATATACAGACAACGGGCTCCGAGTCAGAGAAAAAGATCACGATAATAAAAGCGTCAACAACGCGTCACGACAAAGTGTTCCAAAAACAAAACGGACCTTGGCAGCGGCCTTCTTGCCAGTCGCCTTGCAGGCGACCTGCAGAGCCTTGCGCGAAGTGGCGAGAGCGAAAGCCATTCCTGCAAGATGTGGTGATCAGACTCAAACCGTGTGGGAGAACTGATAACGAAGGCTAGTGCGCCGAGCGCCTTTTTGTAGCGAAACGAAATCTTGATGCCGTACGCATCCATCGCACGATACAAAGGTACGCTCAGATCACGGCCGAATACGCGCTCAAACACTGAACGTCAAATTTATGTTTTCTTTTTACTAACGCTGAGCGAGGCCGAAGTCCTTGCTTCCACATTCTGAGAGTTCAGAGCTTTTGAAGATCAAGTAGCAACGCAACAGATGGAAACAACAATATCGAAATCTCTGGCCCTTGTCGTCGGATCAGGAGAAAAGTCAAATTTGCGAGTTGAAATGCATCCCGTTGTCGGTCGCGCAACTTTGGGTTTGCGGCTTCTCCGAGTCTTCTGTGCACAGAAGCCCCTTCTTCATAAAGGGATCCTAGACGCTGAGAAATCTTGTGCGGATTGGGGCGAAAGGGCCAGGTTCGCGCAATCCGGCCCGCACGACGCAACCAAAGATTTGAGGCGAACGAAATTATGGTACCATATCTAGATAGTATTGACTTCTACTTTGTGTGAGCCGTCGGTGTCGAGCGCAAGGACCGAACATTACTAAAATACGCGACTGACAAGCAACTGATAACCGAACGCAACGCGGGCTTGCAGCCAACACGGACTGCAATCTGTAGATCTCATGTCGCTTACCGCCTTGCAAAAGCAACCACATGTCAAGTAAAACCATACTAGCCTATGCCATAACTTTTCCATAACATAACAGAATACGAGTGATCTCCGTCTAATGGATCCCCAAGCCGGCGCTGCGTCAGGGCTACTATCCATCGCTATAATAGTTACAATCTGCGGCAGTTCTGGGTTATGTAGAAGAATCCTATCCGTGAGGTCAAGGCGCTAGCTGCTGCCCTACGGGGTGCCAGGGGCGGCCTGCAGGGCGGGGAAGATTGTTCTTAACGGGGGAATTTGCACCCCGGCATCACGCACGCGCTATTTGCACCAGTGTTACAACTACGATGCTCCTGCTGCGTGGACGTTGCCAACAAAGTTGCCATCATCTAAATAAGACCCCCCCCCATTCGAAGGGGCCGGGAAGCGAAGCGGCCAGTGCAGTAGTCAGTTGTAAAATTGTACATTATGACACTTGTCCCCGTGCTTCCTTTATTTGCCCCCTGTCAACCGAGCGAGTGCGTGGCCCAGCGCAGCTCTGGACAGAACAGCATAAAGCGCAGCAGTCAGTAGAGCTGGTCTGATGCGTGGTCGAGCTGTGCAGTTATTAGTTCCTCGGGCGGGCCAGTATCTTACATGTAGGCGAGAGCACAGCAGCTGGCTGGGGTGGACGCACGGACCCGCCGGGCTCGCACGCGAAAGCCGGATCATCCGATCTTGACGATGACTGCTCTTTATTTGGGTACGTAGCCGTGCGTGCATGAATGAAGGTGGCTGCTGGCGACCAGAAGGAAATAAGACATATATATATATGTGTGTGTGTGTGTGTGTGTGTGTGTGTGTGTGTGTGTGTGTGTGTGTGTGTGTGTGTGTGTGTGTGTGTGTGTGTGTGTGTGTGTGTGTGTGTGTGTGTGTGTGTGTGTGTGTGTGTGTGTGTGTGTGTGTGTGTGCCAAACGGGCAGCAACGGGCTGCAGGGGGAGACGCATCCAGTAATAACACGGGGAAGTACCTACCTACCTACCTACCTACCTATCTATCAATCTATCTATCCGTGCGGGGAACCAACAGTATATATGTAGTACGTGCGTACTAAGGGATGCATGGAGACGTACCTCGTCCTTAAAAAAAGGCCTTCTCCATCTTATCCATCTTAGAAGACCTAGCCTAAATTGCCTTGGGAGGACTTCGCCTTTCGTAGTATCGCGCATCAGTGCATCCGGAACGAATCATGCATTGGTGCGGTCAATCTTCTACTTACACCATATACATAGTACGGTGTGTTGATTGTCATTACGCGTTCTGCATATGCAAACACTACTGCTGGGCTGTCTGTCCGGGTCTGCCCATCCACCAACTTACTATGCTATGGCTTATTACAGCTGGATACATATTTTACCGTCAAAACAAAACAATTCAAAACAAAACAGTTCATATTCAACAGCTATATATATATATATATATATATATATATATATATATATAGCGTGCGCGGCTCCCAGCTGTTCATCAGCCAGTGCGTGAATAGACGACATGCAGTCATCTACATGGGCGCCAGCTCCCTGAACCAGCGCGTGCAGATCCACTTGGTGCCTGCACGAACCGCCTCGGCGGAATGTAGTGACACAAGGTCCTCGTTGCCGTCCACCAACCGGGACCTGCGGCGAGGGAATGAGGTAGGGGGGGGGCCTGCTGTATGTGGAGCTGCTGCCGCCGACATGCATGGAGCGAGCTGGCCACATATGTTTTCCTCGACAAGTATTGTGGACGGAGAAGTGTACGCTGCGTCTCTGTTTACGTACGTACGTACGTACGGACGGACGGACGGAAGAAATACATACCGACTACCGACTGCCGGCTACCGGCGGGGGGGGAAGCGAACGTAAATATGTACACATTATTGGTGCACGTACGTACGAAACCAACCTGCTGGTCCTAAGGTTTGCGCGGGCATCGTATTCCGCCCTGGCTGGGCATGCATGAGGGGTCGTCGACACGTGGGCGGGAACAGAGTGCACGTGTGCGTATGCGTCTACAAGGACGTGTTGGGAAGCGATGCTTTGGACTACTGGAAGGCTTCGCGAGAAGCAATAATGTCAACACGAACACGAACATGAACATGAACATGCGTATGTACATCGTACACAACAAGCATATCATAAGGAACTGAACAGCTGGACGTTCCACTTTTTTACACGTGGTTTGAAAATTAGAGCTGTCGTTATTTCGCCCTCGTACGACAGAAACCTACCCCCCCGCCCCACGTTGACGGACCCACTGACGGACCCACGTTGACGGACCCACGTTGACGGACCCACTGACGGACCCACTGACGGACCCACTGACGGACTCACTGACGGACCCACTGACGGACTCACTGACGGACTCACCAGAAGATTACAGCACGGCCCTTTGCCGGAAAGATGCGGAGGCCGGGCCGGGGCACAATGACTTCGTGCAGTCGTTGCGTGAGCTGCGGAATCGCGCTCAGGGTGGGCATAGTCCGACATAGGTTGTCCAGGGAGGGTAGCCCGGTGGATCTGGAGGGGCGGGGAGGCCAGCAGGGCAAACGGCACAGTTGGATGCACGTGGACCCCCGGGGTGTGTGTGGAAGAATGAAGTCGTGCGTACATGTACATGCACATGGATGGCGGTGCACTGACACCGGGCTGCGATGCATGCATGCATGCTCGGGAAAATGTTACAGTAGTAACATTACAGTAGTTCGCGTCGTACATCCAACACCTGAATAAGGTATGGCCAAGGTTGTCAATTTCATATATTTTTCCTGTACATTTTTCCTTTTTTAAAAAGGCGCCGCAAAAGTTATCTCCGGCGCCTATTTAGGCCCCGATCGAAGACCTTGAGCTCCGGGCGAGACGCCCCCCGTACCCTGGCTAGGTCGCCAGCTCCCGCAGATAGGCTCATCGCACACGCACACCTGATCTGGAACAAGCACCACCCGAGAGGCGAAGGCCGTAAAAGCGGTAAATAAACTCAACGCGGCGGTCCTCTTCTCACTCTAATAACAAGTCGCACTCACTTGGAAAAAAAGGTGGCGCCCCCTTTCGGCGTGTCCTCCAGGTATATGATGATGGTCGCCGCCCGGCTGATGACTCCCCCCGCCTTGTTATCGTAGTGCTCGCTGTAGAAGCCGCCCACGTCATAGCTCACCACCTGATCAGGCAGAGGTCCGAACAGACAGACGTGCAGACAGACAGACAGACAGCGTGACCGACCCACAACACACACACACACACATCACCCCCCCATCCCATCCCACCCCGCAACCCCCCCCCCCACCCCCCATACACCCAACCCCCCCCCCCCATATATATATATATGTATGTAACGGGGGACTTCGCACCCCAGCATCATGCGCTATTGCACCAGTGTTACAATATTTATACGGGATGGTTGAAGCTGTATGGACTATTTGCACGTGGGCCCGTTGCGTTGCAAAGCGTGCACGACGGTCCACCCCATAACAGTCGCTTGACGGGTCCTGCGGGACGCGGCCATGCGATCAGCCTCTCCCAACTGAGGCCCCCTCCCTGCAGCTGTCCAATTGCACTCTGCCACTTGCACGCGGACTGTCCCTAGTGCAGCCCCAGATTTGAGGTGGAGCCTGCAGTAACTCGCCCCCGTCCCCCCACCCAAACCCACACCCGCACCCGCACCCGCGCCCCGCCGTCATAAAACCAATCGCACATCGCAATCGCATCATCACCCTGGTCTTCTCATGCAGCCACAGCCGCCACTTCTTCGGAGCCAGCGCTTTCTGAACCCCAGCGCACAGCACCCAGGTGCAGGGACGATACAAGGACTACTAACCGGGAAGGGGCTGTGTGTGTGTGTGTGTGTGGATACAGTCTTAAGATTGCCCCCAGAGGCCCCGGCGCCGTGTCTCTGGCCACGCTACACCCCTGTGCATGAGCATATGATTCTCCAACCTACCGCGAGCTGATAACACGGGGGTTTAGCTTCTCCCCCCCCGCCACTAGCGACTTTCTCCACGCTGTACGATCGAGTACTGCTGTCCCGCCTCGCTCACCTGCAACGCCTCGCTCTTGACCAGCGTGGGCTTCGATCCCGCCGTCACCTCGGGGCGCTCCATGAGCTGCTGGATGCGGGCCTCCACCGCAACCACCTCCGCCATTCGGGCCGAGTCACCCGTGAAGAACGTGGAGCGGCTCACCCGGCTGGGGGTCTCAGCGCCTGGGCTCGAAACGGCCGGAGATAAACCGCATGCGCAGGTTGGGGGGGCACGGGGCAGGTTGGCGGACCGGGGGGGGTTTGGCGGGGCGGGGCGGGGCGGGGCCGGGGCCAGAGCGGGGCGGTACTGCGGAAGTGTCGTATATGACGTATATCATCATCTTCCCCCTCCCCCTCCCCCCCCCCGAGGCCCACTCCGCTCCTAGCAGCCGGGACCGACTCGGGACGGTCGCCCAACAGCCTTTTTTACACAAGTGTTGCATCGTGCAGCTGATAATCATATGTCATAGAATATACATATATATATATATATGTTATTCATTTATTTATAATTTACATATAATTCAATTATATATATGTATTATATGCCGCACCCCTCCTCATCCATTTCTCCCACAAGGCCGGGGGCTCTGGCAGGCAGCGGGAAGAGCACGCTCAGGCGGAGCAGGCCGGCAACAAGGCGCCCTCCAAACTCCCCAGCCCAGCCGGGTGTCCCCAGCAGAACAGACGTCCAGCAATTCCTCAGGCCTTGCAACAAGGCGATGAAAACCCGACTCATGTAGGTGTGCTTTCCTCAGCCCCTGTCCCCCCATCCCGCACGTGGCCCCCCTAGCCGCCCCCCACCAGTTGACACCCGACTGCGTATGAGACGCGGTTCAGAAATCGCCCGCAGCGCATCACACAGGCCGGCGGGCAGGAAGTCGTCCACCACCACGATGCGGGGACTCAGGCTGGCCTATGGAGGACCACCGGGGTTGGCACCAGGGTTGACACGAGGGTGTGTGTAGAGTGGGGGAAGGCGAAGCGAACATAGGAGAGCTGATGGACTAACTGTGAAAGTTGAGGGTGGGGGGGAGGGGAGGCGAATATACGATATGGTGCTGTCATGCGCGTGTTTTCTCCCCCCCACACACACACACACGCACGCACACACACACACACACACACACACATCACCCCCCCCATCCCATCCCACCCCGCAACCCCACCCCCACAGACACAGACACAGACACAGACAGACACAGACACAGACACAGACACAGACACAGACGACACAGACACAGACACAGACACAGACACAGACACAGACACAGACACAGACACAGACACAGACACAGACACAGACACAGACACAGACACAGACACAGACACAGACACAGACACAGACACAGACACAGACACAGACACAGACACAGACACAGACACAGACACAGACACAGACACAGACACAGACACAGACACAGACACAGACACAGACACAGACACAGACACAGACACAGACACAGACACAGACACAGACACAGACACAGACACAGACACAGACACAGACACAGACACAGACACAGACACAGACACAGACACAGACACAGACACAGACACAGACACAGACACAGACACAGACACAGACACAGACACAGACACAGACACAGACACAGACACAGACACAGACACAGACACAGACACAGAGACACAGACACAAAGTAGCTCACCAGCAGCACCTCGCATTCTGACACGGGCCGAATGCGCTCCACCAAAGACCGGGGCGGCGTGTACGACAGAAGCTGATCCTGCTGCTGTTGCTGATCTGGACTTGCATGTACACGACACTCCTTAGCCATAGGTCGCCTGCTACTGCTGCTGCTACTGTGGGCACTCCCGCCTAATACCGTCGCCATCCGTTGCTTCTCCGCCTTCTCCCTGCTACTGCTGCTGCTACTGCTGCTACTGCTGCGATCTCGAATACCGGCCTCGCTTGAACCGCCACCATCACCACCGCCTTCCACAGCCACTGCTGCGGCCCTGTTCCGCAGATAGGCTGGTGCCACGCCGTCACCCCCCAGTACCTCCTCCGCGGCCATGGGCGGATGCACCAGAGTTGCCGCCACCCGCAGGCGACTGCACTCCAGTAGTTCGTCCAGCTCTGACGCAGAGAGCAGCCCTTGCACTCCCCAGCCCCGCTGCCCGGAACGGAACAAATGAGACAGCTCACCTGGTGTGTGTGTATGAGGGGGGGAGGTTAGGGTAGAGAGGTTAGGACGGGGCAGGAGGGGGCAGGAGGGGGAAGGAGGGGGAAGGACGGGGCAGGAGGGGGCAGGAGGGGGAAGGACGGGGCAGGAGGGGGAAGGACGGGGCAGGAGGGGGAAGGACGGGGCAGGAGGGGCAGGAGGGGGCAGGAGGGGGAAGGAGGGGGAAGGAGGGGCAGGAGGGGGAAGGAGGGGCAGGAGGGGGCAGGAGGGGGAAGGACGGGGCAGGAGGGGCAGGAGGGGGCAGGAGGGGCAGGAGGGGGCAGGAGGGGGCAGGAGGGGGAAGGACGGGGCAGGAGGGGCAGGAGGGGGCAGGAGGGGGCAGGAGGGGGCAGGAGGGGCAGGAGGGCGAAGGAGGGGCAGGAGGGGGCAGGAGGGGGAAGGAGGGGGCAGGAGGGGCAGGAGGGGGAACATAAAGGGCATTATATTGGGAAGGGAAAGTACGACACCGACATGCAAAAAGAAAGGGCATATTTGGGAAAAGGAAGAAGGATAGGACATCGAATGCAGGGAAGCGTGTACGACAGTCGTATGGATCACACAAGAGAGGGGGGGAGGGGAAGGGGAAGTGCGGCCGCCAGCCGAAAAGGTGGTGGGCGGGGGCCCCCAGCAGGATTGGCGGGTGTTAGCAGGTGACCATAGAAACCGAGCGAGGCGGGCCAACCGGCCTCAGTGGCAGCATCATGTGGGGAAGGGGGGGCAATCACAGGTAGGAGCGGCCATCCCTGGAGCCGAGAATCATCAGGCGCTGGGCCCTCCCGGGGCGAGGAGCGATGGTGGCGCCAACCATGCAAAGTAGCTCCATCCCCTGAGGGCCCTCAACGGGTGTTGTATCTCTGTTATATCCGACAGGGCATCATCTCGTGCGGCAGCTTATAGATAAAACACGTTTTCGGCCCTTCACCACAACCCTCCCCCCATCTTCCCCCCCCCCAAAACACACACACACACATACACGCACATACACGCACGCATGCGTTCTCCTTCTCTTTCCAACACACATACACACACATACACACACACGCACCTGGCACTACGATCTTCGTGATCTCGCGCCCGGCGCTATCCAGACCCGCCACCTCCATCCTCCACGTCAGCCAAAGCTCCTCCCGCTGCCAATACCTCGCCCCCAACTGCTGCTGCTGCTGCTGCTGCTGCTGCTGCTGCTGCTGCTGTTCACCCAGGTGCAGAGCCATATCGAACTGGCCCGCCATGGCCAGGTCCTCCGGCCCAACTGCGGCGGCAGCACCAACCCTGCCGGGTTGCCCCGGGCCGGCGACAGCGGCCGCGGCGGGGGGGAGGCGGCTGAGATCAGCCGCCGCCGGGCTGGCGGCCGACTGGAGGCCACCGGGCAGTACATCCGGAAGCCAGCTGCTCCCATGGAAGCGAGGTGCGGGATTTCTTTCCGCAGTGGTCGCTCCCTTCCCGGTAGCGGCGGCGGCGGCGGCGGCGGTGGCGGCGGCGGTGGCGGCGGCGGCGGCGGCGGCGGCGGCGGCGGCGGGGGCGGCGGCGGCGGCGGCGGCGGGGGTGTGCAGCAGGTATAGAGATACCCGGCTGGCGTCGTGGTCGAATAAGGCCCAGCAGAGGCGCCTGCGTGAAGGGTGGCGGGACGCAGTCCGTTACACGTCTCTCATCCGTTGCTGCTACTGCTGCTGCTGCTACTGCTGCTGCTGCAAGTGAGAGAGGGAGAGTTATATGTGTGTATGTGTGTATGTGTGTACGTGTGTACGTGCCTGCACAGGTTAACGGAGGCGAGGCGTCTCGGCGGCGGTTACGGCAGCGGTGGTGGCAGCTCTAAGCATTTGCGAATAAGGCCTAATTACGTCAAGTTCGATGAATACTCAATGTACCTTCACAATATCCATCCGGGGGGTTTGCGCTGCCGTACGACGTGGGCGGCCCCATCCCGCATTGCGCGTCCCTCCCCCCTTCCCCCCCTTGCTGACGAGCAACGAGCTCACCAGTACGACAATGTACTGGCCCCTCCAGACGATAGAATCCCGGCCTGATTAGGAGCCTGGCAGTCCTCCCGGGAGTTGCTGGCGTTAGTTGTGGTGGTTGTGGTGGTTGTGGTGGTTGCGAGGGTGTCTAACACAGGCACTCGGAACGCGGGTGACGCAACTCGTACGTTGCAGCCGCACGGCTCATTGGCAGAGCTGTCGGTGAAGGCACCGGAGCTGAGCGGTATTTCCCACTCCACCCGCAGTGCGCCGCCTGGAGTAGGGGAGGGGGGGAGGTGAGACAAGGCGTCATTGAAGCATTGGAGGTTTGGGCGTCGGTTGAGGCCAACTTAAGCAACTGCCGAGACACACACATACACACACACACACACACATACACATACACACGCGCGCGCGTGCACACGCAACCCTCCTACCTGCGGCACCCACACCATGGCCTTCCCCCGCATCCAGCAGTTGTACGGCGCCCAGCAGCAGCACCTGGCTGCGACCGTCGCCAGCTGATGAGGTTGTAGCAGCAACACCCGCAGTAGCAGTAGCAGTACCCGTAGCCATAGCCGTAGCCCCCGCAGTAGCAGCACCAGCACCAGCAGCCGGCAGTAGCAGCTCCCCGGCGGCGGCAGGGGCGGCTTCGTCTACGGGCTCGAGGGAGGGAGAGGAACGCAGATGAAGGCGGCGGTTAGAAGCTCCCTGCCTATCAGGCGGACAGGGGGCGACAGCTCCAGGGGGCCCAATCAGCATTCGACCGCAAAGGGAAAGACCCGCAGCTGCACCGCAGCATATCGTAAGTGGATGAAGATGAAGAGGACGAATGTGGGTCCCTCTTCTCCAGGGAGGGGAGGAGAGGGCTCCTTCCTCCCGAGAAGGAAGGAAGGTGGGGAGGGGAGGGAGGGAGGGACAGGGGGAAGGAGAACCCCGGGCTCCAGGGGGCCTCGACCTCCTCAAGAGAGAGGGTCCCCTGAGCCACTTGCACGCAGCCCCAAGCGTCAGCTCACCGCGGCCTTCCGCAGTACCCAGTACGCAGTACGCAGTACGCAATACATGCGAGAGACATCACGCAGCATGTGCTACACGCCCCGCCGACTCACGCACCATCCGTCAGAAGAGGCGGCCCCAGCGTCGGCGTCACTGCTGCGGTCGCCGTAGTCGCGTGGTCGGCGGCGGCCGCTGCCCCCGGGCCCGCAACGTCAGCTGCGGAAGCGAGCACTGCACCTCCGCCCCCGACACCGCCACCGGCTCCCGCGGACTGTGAGCCCAGAGCTGAGGGACAGCAGGGGACTCCACCGCCGCCGACGCCGCCGACGCCGCCGACGCCGCTGCCGCTGCCGCTGTGGCCGCCGCCGCCGCCGGTTAGTACTGCTCCTGCCGCGCAGCGCCGCAGCGCCCGGGTTAGGTTGATGTCATCCGGTCGGAGGCCGTAATGGTGCAGCTGCTGTGACATGAAGCGCGGCGGGGGAAGCTCGAACGGACGCAAGGACCCGAACCTGGCGGCTGCGGCTGCGGCTGCGGCGGCAGCAGCTGCGCACGCGGAAGCGCCAGCTGGCAGCGCGGGCGGCATGCCCTGGGCTGCGGCAGTGACCGCCTTCTCGGAGGCCTTCGTCTGCTTCAGCACGGAAACGTGTGACAGCGCATCGGCGCCCATCATCAGAGGTTTCGAGGGGGAGCCTGCTGGCGAGTTAACGGAGATGTACGGCCCTGTGGAGGCCGGCGCAGAGCCACGTTCGGGGGCGGCGGCTGCGTCGAAGGGAGGGTGAGTGAGCGGTGATCCAATTTCGCCGCCGCCGCCGCAAAGAGTGCTGTAGCGCTTGCCCATGATGGTATGGACAAAATACTGAGGACAGTTAGATAGGAATCGATTTATTAGAAGAGATTTAAGAAGATGTATACTTGGACGGCCGGCTCTGTGCCCGTCTGGCACTCGGCTGCTGCTGCTGTCAACCAGAGGGCGAAAGGTCTGCGTCTTCTTCTTTTTTTGGAGCTGCCGCCGCGCCAGGTGAGAAGGAGGGGAGCTCTAGACGACCCAGATCGCCCGTTTGCCTCGGTTCCAGGGGTGAGAAGCAACAACGCAATCCTGGAAATTTCTGGAAGCAGCAGGATTACAACAGGCTGGGTTTATTTCCCTCTTGATTTTGGAAGTGCGCGCGGCAGTCCTTTTCAGCAGCGTCGCACGGTACGGGTGTGATGATGACGTGGGACGTTCCAGCTTCGCCGTGTGCATGATGCAAGGCGAATTGGAAGCTTAGCGTTTACTACGTAATGGATGAGCAGCTTTGCAAGTCGTGGATGCCGTGGAGATAGCTTGATTGGAGCAACAGCTGAGACCCATGGGCCGCTGATGACTGCGAAATGCATGGAATGCCGCGGGCGCTAAAATTATGGTGTCGAATATTTATTCCTTTGGATGGATGTCTTACATGCGATAAGATTGCAAGAAACTATAATTGCCAAAAGCGGAGGGCGGTCTGCTTTCGCCCATGGACATTATATAAAATTCCACGCCACGCGGTGTTGCGATTTCCACACTAAAATATTTTATTTATAAGCCTATTCATTTGTCGCAAGCACATGCATCAACAAATGCTCAGGCCCTGTTTTGACGCGAGGATGCATCGCAGCAAATGTCCCTACAGAGCAGGTCGACCCACAGCACCCTACAACGCGCCGTTTACATTATTTACGTTATCAAAACCTAGTGGATTGATTTGGGCTCGAGAATTCGCAACCAAGCGTCGGCACTTCCCGACGGGCGCATTGCCGCCTGATGATGCCGATGCCGACGTTGACCTCTCGCCCATCGACCTCATGCGGCAACTGGTATGATCATCACTCACTTGGCCATGTACTTGTATACGAGTATTGGTATTTAACATCGTAGCGGTTTGTGTGTACTTGTGTATGTCGCGGGGAAGGGGTGTCGATGTCGATGTGGTCATTGACGCCACTGGCGGCCACAGGCAGCGGAACACGGCGTGCGCGTGGCGAGCTCTTCCTCCTCACTTGGGGGGACGCAGTGGAGCTCTTCTTCCGGAGGGGGGAAGCGGTTCCGAGAAGCGGATATGGACGCAGAGGAGGCGGAGGAGGAGGCAGAGGAGGAGGAGAGTTGGGAGGACGCTGTGGCAGACCTGGGCAACCCATGGGACATGAGGCCCGCCAAAGGTGGGTGGGGGTGATTGGAGGCATTGCGGCGGGGAGGGGGCTAACGTAAGGCGGGGAGGGACGGGTAGCAGCCAGTCGTCTGCTGGGGGGCCGGCAGGTGGCGGAGCGGCCCCTTCCGTGTTCCACAGAGGCATCCCCTGCCACTGGTGATGTAATCTGTACGGCATGGTGGCCGGATGTCCCAGTGGCGGCATGTCTCGTCATGAGAGGCCGAGCGGGGGGGAATGCCCGAAGCTCCGAAACCACGTTCTCCGAATCAGGGTCTCACTTACCGGTCTCGGAAGTCCGGAGGTTTATCTCCCCAGCAGCTTCACGGGATTTCACGGAACACGTCGTACATCCTCATGGACCGGAATCGACTCATCCTCACCGTCACCCTGTCCTCGCCCCTTTCACCCTCTCGTGCCACCGCGCGCGGGTGAGAAGTGGACGAGGAGGGCTATCAACCTGGATACCCGCCACCCCCCTCTACATTGTCTTGTTCTCCCCCCGTCTGTCTGTCCGTCTGTCTGTCCCGTTAACAGCTCCTGTATCATCTTCACCCTTTCACACAACTGCATCCCGCCTCGTTACAGAGCCCCATGTCGCCATATTGCTATTGAACACACACATATTTGTATTTTGTAGTACGTATATGTGCATATATGTGTATATTATAATTTATAATTTATAATATACATAATAGAATATATAATATGATCATTTTATGTTACATTATCATTATTAATACAATATTATTTATAATATGTTTTTATTTTATTTGTTATTACGAGTGCTTTGAAACACCCTCCGAAACCGCCTTGCCGTAGTGGACCTCATGGACGAAGATGACCGCGGCCTCCCTGGACCGACTGTAGCCAGCCCGGGGCCCGCCTCCGCCGCCGCGCCGTCGCCCGAGCCCCGCAGCTCGACCGTCTTAAGCCCCTATTCGGACCCCTCGGCGTTTCCGCGGATCGGCTGGCGGGAGCTGCTTGATCTGGCTGGATTTGGATCCGATACGGATCCGGGGGGTGATCCGGTGGCTGGCGGCAGTAGCTGCGAGAGCGAGGTCGTCACTGGCAGTAGCGGTCCTATCGATAGCGGCAGTAGCTGGGGGGGTGGCTACGGGGCAGTTAGCCTTGCAAGAGCAGTGGCGGGGGCGAAGGCGGAGGCTGGGGGGAGGGCGCGGGTGGTGGTGCTGGATGTACAAGAGGAGCACCTGGAGAGCGAGGGGAGTGAGGAAGACGAGGAAGCTGCTGCATCAAGGTGCTCGGGGCGGCAGAGGGAGGGCGGATGGGCCTGCGAAAAGGGAAGGGAGGGGGGAGCATCCCGCCAACCGACGACCGGTCGCTTGTTTCCCATACGGTTGAAATACAGTTGATGGTCAAACCGCCTGTTCCGTACCTGTTAGGTCTGTTTCGCTCGGCACGGCTGCCCTTCGTCCCTTCCTCACGAGCCGGATACTCCGCTCCGTACCCCGTACGACACCCAAACGAGAAGTAAACTGATCAATGCGGGCAAAACCCATCAGCATGCATGGTCGTGTTCCCGCTGCTCCTGCCACCACCCCTTTTCCGTACTCCTCCCCCTTTCCCTGCCCCCCCTTACCTCATCCTGCCCCCGCCGTATCCTGTCACGATTGCGATAATATGGACTCCGTCCTCCGTACTCCGCCCTCCATCCTCCGTACTCCGTACTCCGTATTCCGTCCACACAGGCTGAGTCCGGCAGTGGCAGCCTCTGCATCGTTGAGCTTGCCCGCGGAGGTGGCCGCCGTGGTGCCGTACGTCCACGTGCCGCTCAGCTCGTTGCGGCGGCCTGAGGCGGAGGCGCTGGCGAAAACCTGGGATTACGTGGTGGTGGCGGCGACGGGGGGCGATCATCGGGCCCAGCAGGCCGTTGTACGGCTCACCAGGGTTTACGGACTCCGGCGAGTACTGCTGTACGACCATAACGCGGAATGATTTGTCGCGCTGTATCTTATCGTCGGGGGAAGGGGGGAGAAGGGGGATGTTCTTCGTTTTTTGGGTTTTGACTTTGCTGGCTCTGCTGGCTGTAGCCGAAGCAATCCTGAATTTGTTCGGGACGGGAGGTGGGGGTGGGGCTGGGTAGAGGGCCCGTCGTCTCATACACACAGACACACACACACACACACATACGTCGAATGTGTGCTTAGCTGCGTTGTGGTCATATCTATATCCATCCCCGTACCCGCATGGTGGTTGGTAGTTGGTGGTTGGTGGTTTCTTGTAAAAGGGGTCACGAATGGGGTCTGTAATGCCGAAAAATATCGTAATCGCTATTACGTACACACATGCTTTGCTAGCCTGCGGGATATTGCATCTGGTGTGTTTGTGTGTGTGTGTTGTTGTATCTTTGTTATATCCGCCTATCTACATAAAGCAAAGGCCCGATCGAAAGATGTCCAGATAGACAAGTGGCCGTCTCGGATAGATACTACACGTGGATATCCTGATCAGGATACTACATGTGTGTGTGTGGAGGGGGGGGGAAAGAGGGGGATGTAGCCGTATCTCCCCCTGACGTTATGCATCAGCCGTACATCTGATCACCTCCTCATGAAAGACGTTATTCGGTACCCCTATTGCCGTGTCCTAAGAACAATCAACAGAGCGACAGACGGACAGACGGACAGACCGACAAAGACCAACAAGTAGGCAGTACAGATCGACAGTACAGACAGGCTCTACCGCTTTCCCGCCTCAATACCTTCCCCATGCATGTACGTCTGCAAATAATCTGCGTGCGAAGCCGCCCGTCCGTACATCAACATATAAGGCCCTGCGGCTTCTCGGATCATTCTCGCACGGTAATATGCATCCTCCGCATCATTCTTGCGCTCACAAGCGCCACTCGCAATCACTCTCTCCACCCGGCCCCTTGCTGTTATGGGTCCTCCTCCCCTCATTAACCCGGCCCCGCACCGGCAGCGGCACAAAATTTCACCTTTGTGTGTTTTGCGGTTCCTCACTCCCCCATCTCCAACCCCCCTTCCACTTCCACACACACCCTTCCACCTCCACGCGCTACATCCCCCCCGCGCTACATCCACTCTACCAACCCCCATGGCATTCAATGCGGGTTCCGCGTCGGTTAGCCTCCCAACGTTCCAGGTGCAGTGCCGTACAGTACGACCCACGGGTTTTTTTCCAGGGCCACCCTATCTATTCACATAACCCCCACACATACGAAACACACACAAAAAAGATATATTAGGTAATTATATAAATAATTTTATATGATTTATATATCCTGCCAATGTCTGCTACTGATGAAGGAGTCACCGTCACTGCAGTCACCAGCAGCCTTCTCCGCGATCGGTTGCCGCGGGTACGACAAAATGTACGACAAATTGTGAATCGGCAGGATGTACGGAGGCGCAAGTCCTCCGGCAGCGGTCAGCTGTTTTCGGGAGCACCCGGCTGCCGCTGCGTCTGCCCGACCAGCTCTGAGTATAGGGCGGTCAGGTGGCTCAGCCGCATCCGGGGCAGTAAGTTCTGAGCGAGCCGGTTGGGGAGGGGGGGTACGGGGGGGCCTGGTAGTCAACAAAACACGTGCAGTACAACCGGGTGCCCAAGCAACGTGCTGAAACCGTGTGTTTCGGTCCTCAACAACGGACCCTAACACCCTGGAGCAACGAACTAAGCGAGGTCCGCTCGCACGAGGCAGATGTCATTGTGTATTGCACTGTACGAACTGCGCCGTACCGAAACAGAGTAAATCGCAGGGGAGGGAAAAGCACCCACTATCCTGCTGCTTTCTTTGACCGTCCCGTACCTCGTACGGCACTGCGAGATGGCCGTTGGTGCCCCTATCGCCCTGTACGAGGTTGTCGTGGATACTCGAGGCTGGCTCGGGGGTGTCCCCAGCGCGGGGTACGAACGCGAGGAAGTAGCGGACGTCACTGCTGGTGATGGTCTGATGGACGGATAGGCCAGGGAGGGGCCAGGGAGGGGCCAGGGAGGGGGCCAGGGAGGGGGCCAGGGAGGGGCCATGTGGGATACGACCCGGGGGGAGGGTTAGGTTGCAGTACTGCGGAGCGGAGGGAAGGGGACGAAGAGGACGAGGGAAGGGGACGACAAATACCGGAAGGAAGAGGGGGGGACGTGTGGGTTGAAACCCACCCTCCGACCCCCCTTGTTGTCAGGGGGTGATTAAGTAGTGTGAAGAGCAGGTCTCCGCCGTACAGGTCAGTGGGCCGCCGGTGAGGAATAGAATCACCACTACTGCCTCACCTCACCTCACCTCACTGAGTGTCACGTACGACACATCCCGCGCATCTAAGAAGCGTCGCTGCCGCAGTCCGCACCGCCGTACGCTCTCCAGGATGTATCCCACACCTCCGGCTAGGACAAGCACACTCTCTGTCGTACATGGAGGCACGGGGAGGGGAGAGAAGCACTCCGGGCGTCACGGCGCAGTACAGTACGGAGGACGGATCAGGCGGTCAAAGCAGGGGGTATTGAATTTACCAGATAAAGCACTGGGTGGAGAGGGCGAACATGGGAATATCGTACGGCATTCTGCCGTACAGCAGCGCCAGGCACTGGTCGACACATTGAAATGATCATGGAACGGGAAAAAAAATCAGAATCGCCGTACAACGGGGCCGCATACACCGAGGTGGGACCAGATAAGATCGCCGCTCCCAATGGATTAAAAAGCAATCTAAATTACCGCCGTACTTTCGGTTGAGATACTGCTAACTGCTGCAGCAATAACTAATACGGTTCCCACCATCACCACCCGTACTACTTCCACCAACTTGCGAGATCCCGCGCATTAGCCCGTGCCCTCGCCCAGTACCTCTCCTACCCAGTGCCGTACTTTTCCGTACCGCTCGTCACCTGGAATAGCCCCCATATGGCCCCCGACGCCGACGCCAGCATAAGCAGCCCCATCGCGACCACCCTCCCTCGAGCTGTCGTTGACTTGCTCGTCGTCGCGTCGCGGGCTCTCCCCCTGGCGCTTTCCCGAGACAGCGCCCGCCAGGTGCCCCACCCTGGAGCTGCACGTTCCCCGGCGTCATCACCACCGCTGCTAGTGTGCGACTCGATAAAGACCGAAGCACTCTCTTCCCCGGGAGTCCTGGGGCCCTGATTTGGGTGTTGTCAGCGTGTGTGTGTGTGTGTGTGTGTGTGTGTGTGTGTGTGTGTGTGTGTGTGTTTCTGTGTGTCTGTGTGTGGGGGGGGGGGAGTAGGTGCGGGGATGAGAAATGGATCGACAGCAAGGCGGCAAAGTGATGGGCAGGACCAGCGATGGATCCAGAATCCAGAGGTCTCTGGATCCACGGGTAAGTGGGAGGTACACAGAAAAATGCAGATCCAGGGCGTTGCGTGATTAGGCACCCCCCGCACTTCGCTTGATCCCATGGTGCCGCTGCCACACGGCGATTGCCTGATTAGGCATTAGGTTGCAGCAGCGGCACAACGACAAGTTGAGCAACATGCGTTAAGGAAAGCACAACGGGTCTTCTTGTACGACACCTCCCAAAACATCTTTACTGCAACCATTCACGCTCACCTTCCATTAAAAAGGCAATTAGGGTTAACCCAATACCTTGACTTCTCTTCTCTTCCCTTCTCTTCCCTCGCTTAACGGATGCTGGTTAGAAAGTGGTTGGAGCATCCCTTCCCCTCCCCCGCCCGCAACTGAATACAAAACTGTAACAGTTGCAGCTAACCACCGGAAACAACCGGCCCGGCGTCCGCTGCAACTCCCCACGTCCCACGTCCCCTCCGCTTCTCACCCCTGGCACCCATGCCATCGCTGTCAGCGCAGTCAAGCATGCCACCAACATAAGGGTAGGGAACCTGCCGCGGACCACCCGCACGGTCAGCTGCGTCCCCTCGCATCCTCGGCGAATGTCCAGCACCACCTTATCCTTGGCCGGCCGACAGGGTAGGGAACTCCCGTGTTGGTTGTGCATGCAGCCTCGAGATGGCACGGCCGGCAAGTCCTCAGCCTAACATGGCGACAATTAATGAACTCAAGATGAAATTCACAGTTCGCTTTTTTGATTATGCATTACGATAGTTAAAGCTTGTTCTTCCACCGGCCGAAACAATATTTACCGGCTAGGGTTTTCACGACCGCCTGTTTGGAAAGTGCGTCACGCTGTTGTATAAAGTTGAGGTGGATTGCAGTATATATACTCGGAAAGAAAAGTTAAGAAATTGAGAAGCATACTTTTGTCGCGGTGCAAATCAAGTGCAGCACATACAATAAAAGTAATTTGACCGGCTTTGGTTCATAGGTTTATAAAACATTGGTCTTGCAACTTTGCAAAAACACCTAAACACTTTAAAAGAGACAAGGAAAATGCATCGTTGAGGCCTCTCACCTAAAGTGCATTGCAACAAAAAAATCTCTATGATGCTCGGCTTTGGCCTACAAGAGCTGCAAAGCATAAGCTCTCATAATGTTGTTAACTGTCTTAAACACGATTTTCTAAACGAAATCAAAACCTCACGCGGGATGCGGTGCCGGAAATCCGGACAAGCCAACAACGGTCGTATCGTACCACACCAGCTGTTTAAACTCCCTCCCTCCCTCCCTTCCTCCCTCCTTTCCTCACCGCCCACCGCTCATCGCTCACCCTGCAGCCAATGACGTCGGCATCATGCCGCAACCACAATGCCATACGGCCCGTATAGAGCGGCTCGATATCCGGGTAGATGAAACAGGGCAGGGCCGGACAGATGACTTGCCTTACGAGCAGCAGCGCTGGCTCGCAGCTTGATTGTATGCCTTTGCGCAGACCAGCATACGCACGGACTGCCACGGAACGTTAACAGCACGAGCACATCACCTGTACGTCAAGGGGGATTCAAACACACGAGCACGTTTGTGAAGGTTTGGCAAAGAAATCTGCTCGTCCCGCTGCGGTCCTACTGTAGAGAAGCTGCTGAAAAGTACAGTCACTGTACTGGCGTACTGACTGTATTGACCGTACCGGCCGTGGGAAAGGGAGGCCCCAGGGAGGCCCGTGAAAGTTCTGTTGTGAGGTCGGCCTGCCGGGTATGAGTGTCCCCCGTGTCATCATCGTGGCGATCCGATCCCGACGAAGTGAAGCAACTGACTGATGGACGGACGGACTGATGGACCCCATCGTTGGTAAATGGGGTGGGGAATAGGGCCCAGAAGGAGCCAGGAAGGGCCTAAGGACTGCATTTCCAATCTTCGATTCCAAAATGAGAAGCTGTGTGTCGCCGGCCATCATGTGTGTGTGTATGTCTGTGTGTGTGTGTGTAAGTCTGTGTGTGTGTGTGTAAGTCTGTGTGTGTGTGTGTGTAAGTCTGTGTGTGTGTGTGTAAGTCTGTGTGTGTGTCTGTGTGTGTGTCTGTGTGTGTGTGTCTGTGTGTCTGTGTGTAAGTCTGTGTGTGTATGTCGAGGCGACGGTCGGAGTCGGAGAGTCCATATGACCGGCATACCTTTCTCAACCTCAGGCAGCAAACCGGTATTGATGGTGTTACGGTGTGTACGGGTTATACAAGGGTGTTGCTGTTTGTTCCCCGGCTTCCCCGGAGCCCTATAACTTCTTTTCCGGGAGGCCCTCCCTCTGGAACTCTACCTAGTTACGCCCTAAAACCCACACGGGAAGCTGCGCCTCACACTGCTGGAAAAGTTTCCCGGGGATCCCCCGATGGAGCTGCCCCCCAACATTTTTCCGTTCTGCGTTTTTCTAAAAACTGAAAAGTTTCCGTGTCCCGTCCCGTCCGGGGTGAAGAACGCTGGTACGGTGCCTTTCTGTTTCTGGATCGTACTGCAGATCGTACTGCGGCATGTGTCCCGGAGCTGGAGGTGCCCGGGTAACAGCCAGAAGTGCGGTTTCTATAGTCCGCATAAGGCCCCACCATGTCTATTCCTAATGGCGAGTTCGAAGCGGAATTCTTGCGGCCCCGTTGACTCCCCAGCGTCGACCCATTCAGCGGTCTTGCCAGCCTTTCGTGTCCTGTGCTTTCGATAATATAAGGTTCATCTGCGCCGGCTGCAGCACCCATAACCCCTTCCACCTGGCCGTGAGGTTTGTGACCAGTTGGGTCCGTCTGTCCGTGGTCTTCCTACCGCCTTTTCCCATCCATAGTTTCGTCTCACTGACCCTCCCTCCCTCCCTTCTTCCGCTGACCACCACAACCGCATACTGCCGCGTTCCGCCATGCCAGCTCCTGGTCACACAGCAGGGCTCCGCCCTCCCTGCTGTCCCCTCATCTGCCCCCAACACCCACCAGCGTGAAGATCTTCGCGCTTGCGCGCGCGCGCCCGTGTGTGTATGTGTGTATGTGCGGTGATTTTGAGGACGCAGGATACCCAAGTATTGATATCATGTCATTGATATCAACATGAACTGGGTTTTGAACTACCGGGGAAGAAACCGCAGCTGTTGCGCTGCGAGTCAGCGAATCCCCGGTGGTGCGGAGGCATACTTGCATCGGACTACGCATCCGACTGAGGACTGAGGACTGAGGAAGACGGTTGACAACTGCACAGGGTCCATCTGACCGTCATCCGATGCAACTGTGGGCACACAGTGGGCAGACTACGGTGGGCGACCGAGCTTCGTTTATATATGTAGCCTTTTGGGTTCGGATGAAGATACCGCTACCTACCCCTCAGGGAAGCACCGGTGACCGGAAGCCGTGAATGCGGCGATGGTGGTCCGTCGGATGCTTCCGACGTTCAGCGCCTAGGATGGGGATGGCCGGAATGTGCTCCACCTGTAGCTAGGAGAACAAAAGTGCTCGTAAGCGTGGACTGAGCTGGATCGATTCGCTTATTTTCCATGGATTATGTCAACTACACGGTTGTAGATAGAAAAAGTACCAAGCGTTTCAAAAAATGCACCTGCAAACTTCTGAAGGTACAGTAACAACAAGTTGAACTGTGCAAGCCATTTGCTGACCGCGCACTAATGTTAAAATTGTGTCATGCTATTTTCATGTTCCAAATGTCGAGCATTCAGCGACTTCAAGCAGGCGTCCCGTCACGACGTTTGGCGGCTGCAAGTAAAGTCGTTTTATATGCGACAAAATAAAACAAAGACGGTGCACCATTTCGAGAAAAAAAGTAGCTTTCGGGGATACACCGACACGTCTGGATGCAGAGAAAACTTGCAAGCACTCTTCGAAAGAAAGGGCCTTTTAACAGACGACTTCTTGGCAAGGTCGCAGCCGGGCGCGGAAGCCACTACAATGTCGATCAACTTCCCGCGTACCTGCTTGCACCAGCGAGTTGCCTCGTCAGCCTTGAGCTGAGTTGTCGCGACAGGTCGCCAGTCGTACACAATTTTTCGCCGCTAAAGGTAAGTACGGCGTCATCTCTGACGCCGTACAATATGCGTCTTTTCGGGACTGTTTGCTGCACGAAGGCGTCCTTTTGCAAACATATCGCTCACGAGACAGGACACTATATGCCTTTATCTTTTCTGTTCGTTTGACTTAATTTCTGCGCTTGTTTCGTCAAAAGCGTTTGTTCCGAAACAATTTATGGAGCATGGCGACCGCAAGCAGCCCACTATTCTCCTGCCTGTTAGGTTGCTCCACACAGATATCAGCTTCTGAAGGATTATCCTGCACCCGTCCGCCCGCAGCGTCTTGCGGAATGGACCCGACGGCAAGCCCCCAGCAAAGACGTTGGTACGCAGTTCTGGCGGAGCTTCAGTCAGCCGGCAAGCCAAACGCAGCCCCTGAAACGGATCATGAGCTTGTAGCCAGACTCCTTCGTGAGGCGCTCCAATGTGTGCAAGGCGACGAACAGTGGAATTGCTCGGGCATAGCGCAGATGCTTCAGCGGTAAGTAGCAACGGACCAAGAGCGTTAACCATTGCTTTCTATCTTCCGATAATACAATGCATTGACAATCTACTGCCTTTTCCTTTGTTTGAACCTCGCAGCGCGCTCGAAATGTCCGAACGGGGCTCTGTTCAGTCTGCCCGTAAAGCTGCTGTCGGATTGCTGGACTTCCACAAAATGGTGGAGAAATACCGGCAGGTCGTGGCTTCGCGGACGAAGTCCTCAAGCAGTGGTCACTCTACCGGCTCAGGTGTGGCCCGTTATCTTCGTTGCATTCCGCCCCAGCGCGCCGAGTTTCTGCAGTGCAAATATCATATATGTCATTTTGAGAAGTGCTGTTTTTGCTTGGGCTTCGTGCCGGCGAAACTGTAGAAGTCTTCCTTTGTATGGTGGGGCGTTAATGGCTTTCCGCAACAGTGCCTAAGATTGGCACAAATAGCTGGATAGCATTATCGCTGTCGTTTATAACTGATTTCCTTCGGCGCATGTAACGCATGTCTTTCCTACTTTGCGCTGGTGTCGGCGCAGCAGTGTCCGCGCCCCTTTCCGAAACCTCTTGGAATTCTCTGCGCGCAGGTAAACACCAATGCAGCGATGATATGGATTCAGATTTTTCAGAAGACGCGTGCGGACCACTTAAGCGTCAGCGGACGGGTGGCCTCGAGGAAAGCAGTGCGGCCGACGACCATCACAACGACCATCGGGCTTCAGAGTTTGCAGTCCCGCACCTCCCAGCCAAAAAGGCGCCGCATGCAGCTTCTATCAGCCATGCATTTTCATCGACGAGCGCCTCTGTAATATCGCCTTCTATTGTATGGAGTGGCAGCATTTGGCAGAACGCTCCAAATGGCCGCGACCTCGTTTACTGCAAGATCAGCGTACCACTGCCGGCTGATTGCGCCAAGGAGTTGGCAGATTGCCAGCACCTGGAAGTTGTACAGCTGGCTCCGCGGCGAGGTGTGAAGCTTGGCCGGCATCGCGTTTGCAAGTGCACCATCGTCGAGCCGTCCGCTGCGCAGCTCACGAAACTGAAGTCAATGGCGCAGAAGGAGCTCGTGGCCCTCGTCCCGTTGGAGAGCCATGGCCTCATAATTGTGCCGTACCTGGACAACGCGGGAAGTGTCCGGATGGTCTGCTTTTGCTTGACCCTTTAGTGACTGCGCCGTAGGTGCCGTGGAAGTGGGATCAGGTAAAAGGTTTTCCCCAACCCCAAAGACCGTGGCCTATCCTTGCTGTCCGTCTTTTGGGAGCAGCATGTAACTTCGTAAGGTGTTGTGCTTAAAGGTTCCCCCCGCGCGCACGCCGTCACCATGCAACACGGCGATGCACGCATCCGGGCATGACCGCTATTTGCTGTTCGAGAGAAGCTACTCCTTTCCTGTTTTCTGTCGTCGTCGTGGTTGATTGAGCGGAATCGGAATTCGAGATTTGAGGGTTTACGCGGACTGCGGACTGAGTGAGTGGTGGATTATTTTATCGGTGGAGATGGACGAACGTTGACTGTGTGTGTGGTTTGAGAAGGCTACTACTACTAAGTTGTTGCGGAGCGGTCGTGAAGGGTCGTGATGAGTGACGCTTTCCACCATTTGCTGGTTTCGTGTGCTAAGGGCGTTCCCTGCAATGGCAGTACCCCTATGGTTTGTGCTTTTAGACCGATAATTGTACCACCGGACCTCCCCCAAGCTTATAGGATAGGTTACGCACCACCGCTTCAGGGAAACTGCGCTATTTGGAGTCTTAGTGGCATCCCGGTTCGAACTGAGATCGTTTTTTTCCAATTTTGGCCCAGGGGGTGGCTGGGTGATGATTATGCTATGTCTCATTTCTGTCGGAGTCGCACGCATGTGGAGGGTTGCCAACTGCACGATCGATGGAACGATTGGTGTATTGACTGTTGCCAGTCCCTCGTCCGCATGAATGTTGTGTGACCATGCGAGATTGGATCGCTTTTGTTCGCATTCCGGATGGATCGTTCAGCCGTGTGGCGCCGCCATGGTGGCCACCGACCTGACTTGACCTAGGCCTGGTCCTGCGGTTTTGTGTGCCGCACCGGGCCAGGCAAGTCAGGGCACCGGCACCCTGTGCGAGCGTCTGCGTGTGCGTGTGGGTGTGGGTGTATGCGTCCACCTACTTCTGCTCACTTCCTCTTCCCCGCGGAAGGCTTCGTACCATAGCAGTGACGCAAGACCGTATTGCGTTAAGATATTAGGGGCGGAAGAGAATGTGCCCCAGTGTGTTCCTTCACCCTGTGCTTCTGTTGCGGCGCCAGGTTTTTTGCACCACCTCCCCTATCTACAACCACTTTTTGACGGTGGCTTGCGCGCAGAAGTTCCGACAAGACGAGCCAACGGCTCGCACCATTTTTATGTGGAACACCGTGCTGACTTTGCCTAAATTCGCAAGCCCTCTGCAGTCTTCTCTTACTGTAATTGAACATGTGTGTCTTTCGGTGACCTCTTCTTCTATAGGTCATCTGGTGAGGTGTTCAACATTCCATTATTACCGTTTCCTGTTTTTACGCCTCTGCCCGGTGCAGCAGCTTCAGGCGAACGGCTTTCAGTTCAGAAGTCCACCAACCAGGCGGGAAAACATCATCCTTTGCTAATTGCTAGTTGGCCTGACACTGAATAGTCCTTCAGCGGAGTTGGTTGATTCCGTGCAATACTGGCAGGAGAGCTCAACTCAAAGCGTTGTCGACGAAAGAGCAACTTTAAACACGGAACCGGGCAGAGCGGCCTAAGTGCTCTTACTGCACGAGCCATGTCTCTCTAACGATCCTTTTTTACAATCAAAACCCCTTGATGAGCCTCTTGCTCTAAGAAACACGTGTTTTTGTATATCCACCATCTTGGCATGCACCACGTGTCTTTATGATGGATAACCTTAACCCCTGCCTGCAATAATCACCTCGTAGGCGAGCTGATGGTGCACACCAATAGAAAAATCGCACCCGCGGGTAAAGCCATAACGCCTAAAGTCAACGAGAGTGAAAAAATACAACTTCCAGGTTCGGTTCGCAGTAACGCGAAAAACAGCTCTATCGCTCCAAAAGTACCTCGCTCCAAAAACACCGCACAAAGCGCACATCAACTCGAGCATAAAAGCACGTTGCCTGCTTCATGAGCATATATTCATATTACAAGGGCCTGAATGCGGAAAGAGCACTCAACTCTCAATTCTCGACCTCACCACCTCACCACGACAAATACAACGGAGCGTAACATAACACGGCACACAGTGTCAAGACGTCAAGGTTGCTGCTTGAGTGAGTCCTGGTTAAAGGCAAACTCGATCTTGATACGGTCGAAGATGGACTGCGCGGGCGAAGGTTAAGAGATGTGTATGACCGAGGGTGAGAACACAAGGTGGGGGATTCATCACAGGGGGCAGCACTGGCCACCATTAATCCCTCTCTATGGCAACAGACCGCCCCGGCCAAACTGGTATCGCCCCGCAGGCGGCCACGGCTTTGAAACTGTGTTGGATTGATTTGGCTGCTACCCGTTTTATCACACTACTACTACTATTACTACTATTATTACTACTACTACTACCGGAGGAATGTGCGTCTCATTCAAAAACCCCTAAACCGATCAATATGCCCCCTCGAGCGAGCAGGGTAAAGAGGCGTAGAGCAGCGTTAGCTACAGACCAAAGTAATCCATCATAAGAACTAATTGAAAGATTATAACAGCGGCGTTAGGGGCCAAATAGATAGATCGACTCAACCCATGGCAGTCAACAGTCACGTCGTCAACAGGCAATCCTATAATCTTATATACAATCCTCCCATCCTCCCACACCTGGTGGCTTCTTTCCTTCCTTGCTCCTTCACCCTCCACTCACCTTATTCATCATCGAGTCCGGCCTGTCTCGAAGCAGTCCCTCGATCTCCTGGTACGAGGGTTGATCATCCCGTGTAGCGATGCAATCTGAGGCTCCCCCCCGGTTCACCACATGCACCTGCCATCGGTTTGGGTGCGCCTTGAGAGTCCTGTTTGTAAAGCACGCGAGGGAGAGTACGCCAGGGTGGCATTCAGTTATCGCTTGTTTAGTAGTTATCGCTTATCCTAGCAGTAGGTGCAGGTACATAGGATAAAACATTGCACCAGCATACTATGCATGCTACTTGTAAGTTTTGACCTCGTAAGCAGCAACAGTCTTATAACATCGACGCCTGCCGCTAGCAAGTCACCGCGCTTATCACAGGTCGGAAGGCTGCAACATAAAGTGGCACCTTCGATATCAAACACTTTTTGCAGGAGTTGCTACCAATGCGCAAGGTGCAGATGCTCTCAGGCATTTAAAACATAAACACGTAATGCGCAAAAATTGTGTCCAAACCGGCAGCAATACGACTAGATGGCCGCCGAACGAGTCCAGCCTATCCCATACCATATACCCTTGGCAAAGTTCTCGCCCTCCCATGCATGCTGGCACCACCGCCGATCAAACAATTGCCCCCCCCTCCCCCCAAAGAAACACATACGCGACCAACATTTTCCCCACACCTCCCTGTACGCACCTGATGGAGTCACCGTATACCCGCAGCTGCTTAAGGCAGTACGTGGGCTGGAAGCTGGCAATGAAGCGCTCTGAGTCTGCTTTCCGCTGGCCAAATCCAAAGTCTGAAACCAGGTTACCGCGCGTTTCCCACTGCGGGTTGACGATCAGCACCAGCTCCGGGGCATCCGGGCCGTTGCACAGCCGGTTCAGCTGCGCAAGCGAGGGGGCAAAAGAATAGAGACAATCCCATAATGACACCCCTGATGGTACTGATAGCATTATATACTATAAATACTAATAGCATTAGTATTAGCGAATAGAAGTAATTCCAAGAAGAATCACAGAAATCAACGATGGAGGCAGGAGGTGAGGGGGCAAAAGAAACAGGAGACCAGCTGGACAAATCAGCACCCCAACGCATAATAAAAAACAAAAAATACGCCCAACGCAAGCGCTTCTATGCTTACCAATTCCCAGCAGGTACCCTTTTAAAAACCCAAGCAATTGCCGTCCCTTAAACCGGCATTGCCACGAACCTACGCAACGGTAGTGTTGGGGAGAATCCCAGTGCGCAAAGGGCCATTCAGTCGTTCCTACCTTGTCTAAGGTGCCGGCAGTGGGAAAGAGGACACAGGCTAGGTTTTTCCCCGTCCACGCGCCAACGGCATCTCCTTGATCCCATATGTTGGCTGCCAGCGGGCCCTGAAGGCCTTTTATCTGTTTTACGGTACGCAAAACAGACTCCACCATGGGCTGCGCAGCTTTAAATTGCTGACGGATACCACCGGGCCTGTAAGACAACGTCAGAAAGTTTCAATGCAGCTCACTCCCCATGGATTCTGCTGGGCGACAGACTGACCAGTCATCGAGGTCTGTGGCTCCGATCAATGGCAGCAGCAGCTCCAGACGCTGTCGCCGCACCCCATCACGCCACGCGGTTTCTATTGCTTGAGCAGCTTGCTGAGCTTGCTGGACTGGCCCATCCGGAATGGGGACAATCCTGTTTACCCTGCAGAAAAATATCTCAAGAGCTCAAAACCAAGTTACTCGATTCAGCCAAGGCGTATGAGAAGGGTTTGATAAAATGAACGTACCTTACTTCTGCAGAATCGCTGGCGCTCGCTCGTGGACAGATGGTGAAACACAGACCACCAAATACGGGACGCCTGCACACCACTCGCTTGCAGTTGTGAAGACAACCACGGCCTCCAGCACCAGATGAATGCCTATGCATCATTGCTGATCGTTAATGAAAGTTGCGTTGCTTATCGGCACGTATATGAAGAAAAATTGAACATGCGTAAGTCGAACAATCTAAGTGCGTGAACCTATTTGATGGATTGTGAAATAAGGTTTAACATGTGGCGCGTGATCTTGACAAAAAATTCCAGACCGAGGACATGTACGGCAGTCTCCAATTAATCAGAAGTAGAATACCGTCACGACATGGGGAAAAAGTTATAACTTGAAATGTGAATATAGGAATAAGGAACTGTGAGCATTGTCTTGTGATAGTGGTGAACTGCTTAAAGTCGTGTGACGGGAAAAGCGCCCGTACCAGAAGGCTATGGATTGTTTTCTTAAGCAGTTGAACACCGATGTCAATATGCAAGCGTAAAATGATGCTTCTCAATAACGAGGCTCGGGATTTCGTAGGTGCCGCCGGTGCACAATAAGGTAAACCCCGCAGCACAGACGTAACCAGCACACGGGCTACCGCAATCTGCATGCCGAATTGAGAACGGAGTGTGAAACCTGTGCGTGGGTTTCGGCCGAACGTGCGCGCTTGCCCCTCCTTAATCTCCCCCCCCCCCAAAAAAAATAGTTCCAATCAGCACAAGCTCATGGCCCGCTATTCCTAATTTCCAACCAGAGCAAGCAAGCTGGTGGATGATCCCCGATTGCGACGTACTGTGACTCATCCGGAGGATCCCCCGAATTTTGTCACTTGTCGTGATTGCGATCTGATGCTGCGGGGCCGTGGAGAACTGCTGATGGTCGTCGGGTGGGTGGATGGTTGGGTGGCTTGTTTCGGCACGTATATGCCGAAAGTGTATGTTGGAGCGTGTGGGTTATTTTACCACACCGTATCGCAGATAGCAGACAGGCATTTTAGCATTTTAGCCTTTGGCAAGCATCTCTGCCTCCCTGCGCTGACTACTCTGCGCCTCTTGAGCACATGTCTTATATTATTGTTTCAATTGAGCCGAAGGCGGAAGTCTTAACCTGTTTTATTCCTGAACGTTGCGCAGGCTTGGGGTCATTTCCGGCTGGTACATCTTCGGCGTGCCGTTGCGGGTGAGTTGAGCACGGTATGGGCGTGCTTCCATCGCCGTATATAGATAAGGAGCTGGGTGCGAACGAGAACTGTATAACGACCGGCCGCTGGCGTTATCTACGGGACCTGGAATGCAAGCTTCATAAACGCACTGGTGACGAGCGTTGGCTGTCTGCTGCATGGCGTAGTCAGCTTCCTATGCCCACGTCATCGCTGCCGCCTGCATGGTTGTTCGTGCGCTCCTCAGGAAGCATCCGTGAAGCTTCAAAAAGAGCCTTCTGAGCAGCAGCAGCAGCAACAACAACAACCAGCACATCAGCAGCGACAGGCGCAGCAGCAGCAGCCTCCTCTGTCCCATGCTGATGCGAAATAGGGCAAGGCACGCGGAATGAGGCGGGGTGTTCGTGTGCACGAGATGATGACAGGAGAGAACGCTGTGGAGGCATACATCTGCGGACACGCATGCTAGTCTCCTCATAACGTTGCAGGAGTTCTCGGGTCTGCGCTCGGTAGTGTTGCTCGGTAGTGCTCGCTATTGATTAGAGCGGCCTTTTCAGGCAGCACAGTACGACCCCAGCCGCTTACCTGGCCTGGACCCGTGGCCCTGCGTGATTGAACAAGAACATGAATGTATAGGAGGTCCCACACAGATTGGGAATACGATCTCTCGAGGCCGCCCGTGTAAGGAGAACCCAGGGCAGTCCTCGGCCCCCTGCTCTTTGCCCCAGGAACCGAGTTTACCGAATGCCGTTGCACGGATGGCTCTTACTGCAGAGCCGATAGGCGATCACATGTCCGATTTGTGAATCATTTTAAATGAACCCAACGAGTACGCCTTGGGAAGGCTGCCTAACCCTGCCCAACCGGCAGACACGAAAGGCTACTAGGCAAGGACCAAATCTCATGCCCCTATGGACCATAACATAGTACCATTGGGTCGATACGGCCCTGAAATCCCAAATTGCTCAAATCGAATTTCCAGATGCTGCCACGTGGTCATGACGTGGTTCTGGAGCAAGCGATCGATGGCATTCCACATGCTTGGCACAAGTCAGGCGCAGGCATGTATCCACGATAATGAAAGGAAATCTGGTTTTTTGGCTCCCATTTCAAGTATTCGCACACTATTGCAATCCCTTAAACGTGCAAAACTCCAGCCGGCCCCCAGGCGGAGGACACCGCGCTCGACACCGTGACTAATGATCCCGTGTGAATATCCCATGGTTCTTCAAGGACAACAACGAGTATCCATAAAACACCTCGATTGCGTGAGCCATTGAAGCCTCCCCCGCATCTGTTTCAGTGGTTGCTGCTTTGGTCAGATCAAGAAACATCCCACATCAGATGTTCAGGGAGATTTAGTTGAGTGAATTCAAGGCGGGGGTTATGTAAAAGCAAATCTGCTGATCATAACCTGGTAGTTGACGGACTACGGAAAGGAAGCTGGAGTCGAAGTATCAACTTCACGACTAAACGCAACCGTTACGAGTCTTCTATCTTGCACCGTTACCTAACAACACATACTTGAGTCTGAGCATTGTGCAGTTATGAATAAATTGTAGTCGTGTGCAACAGGTTCTCGATTAATGTCCTCCTATGATGACGCACCATACCGTGCTTTATTGTTAATTACTGCAATGCTATTGCAGCTCACCTTTGGTAGAACCACAGGTTGGACTGCGGTTGGGTTTGGACGCTGACCGAGGTCCCGGAAGCAGCATGACACCTGGACACGGTGCGCTACTGGTGCTCCTACTAGGGGCGCTTTTCTTCTCCTCTCAGGTACGTAGCTGGATGACATAAGGTTGTTTTGCTGCTTTCCAAGCCTTCAGCCAGGTACTTGCCCGTGTACCTCCGCTGAAGCGACCGCTTGTGCATATAGCATTGACAAACTGGGTTATTCTCTGAGAGGATATTTCCGATTAAAATTTATTGGTATTCCATAATTGGTTCAGCTCAGTCCTTGCCTGGAATGCCCCTGATCCGCGGCTGGTGCTTGAAATACATTCCCGCAGGCGACAGTATCGAGCCAGGGACATGGCGCAGGACTGAGAGAGGCAGCAGCGAAGCGCGGTGCAGACCTTGCACATGCCCCGGACGGCAGCATCGCAACCGATGCCCCCCTTCCGGTGTTCCATGCGCACACTGGCGTCCGCAGCGCCGCTGACCTCAGCCACGAATCCCTTTCTGCCACTGGAGATTCTCAGAACGTGGCGATCTCCGGCTCTACCGCCAGAGATGCCGTGGCTAACCCCTCCGTTTCCCTTTGGCTGCTCCTTGCAATGACTATGGTCATGGCGTTGCTCTCGGGCGTCGGTGCGTTACCTTACCTCTTCACTGGCAAGCTTGACCCCTATTGGTCCGGCATTGCTAATGCGGTTGGCTGCGGCGTCATGCTGGCAGCCAGCTTCGACCTGCTGGAGGAGTCCAAAGCATATAGTGCGTCGTTGGTGCTTGGTGGCATCCTGCTGGGCGTGCTGGCTATGGCCTATAGCCAGTCCTGGCTGTCACGATTTGAAGACGTCACGTTTTCGGACCTGCAGGGAGCCGACGCGCGCAAAGCCATGCTCATCATTGGCGTCATGGCGGCACATGCCTTTGGCGAAGGCTCTGGCGTGGGCGTGTCCTTTAGCGGCCCGCGCGGCTGGGCACAGGGCCTGCTTGTGACTATTGCCATCGGGTTGCACAACATTCCCGAAGGCATGGCGGTGGCAACCATCATGGTGGCCCGCGGCACGCCCCCCCGCACAGCGTTGTATTGGACACTTCTATCAGCGCTGCCGCAGGGCATTGTGGCGGTACCATCATATATGTTTGTGGAAACGTTCACAGGGCTGTTGCCCATCGCGCTGGGTTTCGCAGCTGGCTGCATGATTTGGATTGTATTTGCGGAGCTCATCCCCGATGCTCTGGAGGCAGCTGAGCACGGACACGTGGCCACTGCTGCCACGCTGTCTGCCGCAGCGTGAGTCCTCGGAACGGGGAGGGGATAAGATTGCGGAGGGGCGGGAAAGGGAAAAGGGGTGTGGGCATCCTGGGTTGGCAGGATGCACCCGACAGCAGGGATTGGGATTGGGACGGGGCGGCTCATGGCGTCAAGTATTAAGGGCACACAAAATGTAAGGATCATGATCATGGTCTCGGGGTAGTCGCCTATGTGATACGTCGCCGGTGGCTAACGGCGGTGGCTATGTTTGGCGAGAGAAGCGCCTGAAGCGGAGGACTGATTCCAGGAACTTCCGAATGGGAACAGGTCTAAGGAGGGGTTGCCGTCTGGATTGCCCTTTACTATTTCACAGAGTTCCTTAGCGAGCAAACGAAAGTGAGCGGCATACGCGCCCGCGGGTTTGCTTTACTGGGCAGTTCCTGGTTATTCAATTCGGAGGTAGTTACGAGTGCCATGGTGACTTGGTGATGCACAATGACGGGATGCACTGGGCGCCGCCAGAGTGCCTTCGGATAGGGACGCGTTTTGGCGGCCAAGTGCGTTTAGTGGGCCTAGTGGACGAATCTTTTGAAGGGCGGGGCCACGATGACGTTCCACGTTCGACACGTGCGGCGCCATCATACTAGCAAATTTCCATCACCAGACGCTGACAGCAGTAAATGCACTGCCGTCATCCTGCCCTGCGAGTCCATTGGCAATCCATGCATCTGCTACCTATCTGTCACTCGTCATCCATTTTGGCTTGTGCCGAGTATTAACCCCTACATTCGAACTCCCATTACCGGCGCCACGCATGACAGGCTTCAGTGCATCAGCATGGGGATCGCGAAGCTGGAGCGCGCGGACGGCTCCGTGGCCTCGCCCATCGCCGCGGACGTATCCGTGCTGCTTCCCGACCTGCTGCTGCTGTTGCCGGGATTCCTGCTGCCGTGCGCCGTTGCGGGTCTGGCAGGCACCTTATTGCCCTCCCTGCCCCTCAGTATGGGTGTGTCGGTGGGTGCGAGCACCTGGGGAGGGCTCGCAGGCCTGGCCACCGCCCTGCTCAGCCACCATCAGAACCACCACCATGGACTTGGTTTGGACCACCACTACATGGGCAAGCACGCAGCGGTGTTGTGGGCTGCAGCCGGGGCGGTGACCTGCGCCGCACTGTGGCGTGCTCTGGGAACTCTTCCGCTGGCGCTTATCGGCGCGCACCACGGCGACGGAGAATCTAAGGACGCCGAGGGAGGGTCTGTGTCCCTCGGCATTGACATGGGTATTCCCATGGATGTGGGAATTGGGGCCGGGGCAGTCCTTCCGGAGCGCATCCGCCCCGCACATCACCGCAACGAGAAGCAGTTGCAACAGCTGCAGATGCAGTTTGCACCGGGAGGGCTAGCTGTGGCCATCGGCGGTGAAGTGCATGACACTAGCAACGATTCCTATTATTTGGGCTCTGCTGGGGTTCCGTACCAAAACGGCCACGGCGGTGCCGCTACCACAACGGTGCATGCGACAGGTGTCGCGGCCGGTCCCCGAAGCATGGGCGCACCAGGCCTGGAGCGCCGCAACGGCTTTGGCGGGGGTGGGCCGCTGAATCCCGCCTGGGATGATGGCGGCGGTGCGGTCAGCTGGCTGCCATCGCAGCCTAGGGAGCTGCATTGCCAGGGCAACTGCAGCTGCAAGGACTGTGACGCAAAGGTGCGAGTGAATCTGGACGTGGAATCGGGTAATGATGTATGCAGAAAAATATGCAACCTTCCGTTGGGCGTGCGTGTAGAAAGAAGATCGTTTCTTGTAATGTAATGGCCCGGCAGGGGAGGAGAAGGAGGAGGGGGTTATTATATGTACTCAAAGATCGAGTGCAAGCAGCGTTCGAATGCCCGCAGCCGCTTATGATACCTCCCTGCCTTCTTCACAACGGTTCATTATCCTGGAAATACTCACCCGGGACAAATCAGCGTCAATTCTGTTCCTCCCCGACCTCCCCTTCCCTTCATAAGCCTCCTTTTGTAACTGCCCCTTTTGCTCGTCCCCGGCTACTGTCTTGTCCATGGTTTTATTGGAACGAGCAGCCCACCGACACACGGGGAGCAGCTCTGGATCTGCTACCCGCTGCGAACCGGTGGAGGGAATGCGTACGGGCGGCGATAGTAGTGGGTGCCATGCTGTTGGTGGGCATGGTGCCCGCGGCTTACGAAGTTGCCGAAGTGCTGATTCGGCACCTCGGGAATGCGTCCACACTGCTTCCACCGCTGGTGCTGAGAGGTAGGTTTGGGGCCTCCCTGGCTGTGTGTGGGGGGGGTTGTCCAAGAAGAGGAAATTCAGCTCCCGGCTCGAACCCCAAACATTGTGTGGCCTCTTAATTTAGAAATCTGGACTGGAGAGTGTTGCCGCTGTCTTGCATTCTGCAAATAGTTATTCCCAGCGCCAAGCTGCTGGCCCACCTTGAGTCGAGAATTGTGGTTTAGTTTGGTTAAGTCGCATGTGCTATACCTGTGTGCGCGTGCTTCTCCTCGGGCGTCTTCACCGCGAAACCGGGTACTCTTCCCACGCCACCCCGAATTATGTCGCACAGGCATAGCGCCGGGGGTGGCCTGCGTGGGCATCGTGCGCGCTGTTGCCAGGAACCCCGGCTGGCGCCTTCCAGCTGCCGCCGCCGGGTTACTGGCCGTAAGTCTCTTGGGGGGCGTATCCCTGCTGCTACTACAGCTTCCATGCGGGCGGGTCGCAGCGGAGGACATCGTCTTCGACCCTGCCCGCTTGGCCGACCGTCTGCGTGCCTTCACGTCGGGAGGTCTGCTGCTGGCCTCTGTGGGCTACCTGTGGCCCGCGGCAGCACATTTCAAGCCGCGCAAAGTGCAGCTAGGAGTGAGCATCGGCATGGGGCTAGGAATGCTGCTCGCACTACTGCAGGTCGGGCTGTGTGCAGGGACGCCGTACTGCCTGGCGCCTAGGACGGGATCGGTGTGGACTGCAGCACGGTGAAGCAGGCTAAAGGGAAGGTTGGTGCGGAGGCAGGGACGTTGGGGCGGCGATAGACCGAGGATCGCCAAAGCCGCGAGCTGCAGGCTGGAAATGTCAGGGCGATAACAACTACTGTCGTGAGGTACGGGGTACTGGTAAGACTGGTGGGAATCCGCTGCAGAGCTCTCTTTTTGCTTCAGGGCGGTGAAGACATCCGAGAAGACATTTGCTTCGTTGTAGGCTTGAGGCCCCCGTTAGGACGCGGCTGCTGCTGATGGTCCCCGGTACGGCCGGCCTCCGGCATTAGCGTGTAAGTAAATAACTGGCGAATGGCTGAGAGTCTGTGGCTGCGCCCAGACGATGGCACTAACATAGGCACCTTGCGCGAGAGAACTATCTCCCGAGTATCCCTCAAGTTAACTGCAAGGCGCTGTCTGTCCTAACGTAGTGCAAGGTAAACTAAACTCTGGTCGTAGCAAGTATAATGTCTTAGTGTGGCTGTGGGTAAGCAAAAAAGGAATAATATCAGATGCGATGATCAGTTGGACGATCGACTTGTGTGTGAGGTCGTGATTGATGACAGCCCCTCTCTCGGTGAGGGTGGGCGCGTTAGTTTGTTAGGTGTCGGCAGGTGATCCGTGCTTCCTTTTGTGTGCTTGGAAATAGAATATTAAATTATTTTCGTGCACTTATCGGTGCACGGCCTCATGGCTTCCCTAGCGTGCTCTGTGCTATCCAGTCAGCTGACGGTTAGGAGTCGATACGCAACTTCGACAGAATCATATATGTGTGTACTCGTCCGAACATGATTCGATAGAATATGTGTATGTTTGTCTTTCCATGGTACGAATGGCCACAGCAGACGTGCATTCTGTCTCATGCTCGGGGAGTATGCGACATATAAGATCCAGGGAAGTTTAGGGGGCCGCCTGACTTATGGAGGATGAGGAGCACACGCAGGCGTGGCGGAGGAGGCACTGGTGGTCGGGGATCAGGTGGCTAATAGCGAGAGACAGTACAATACGGTTTTCATTCAAACTCCAGTGCAAGCATGACACACACGCACAACAAGCGCGACGCGCGCGCGCCAAACATGATCCGCTGCGCAGCAGAGCTCCATACACAACACATATGTAAACAGAAGTTTTCTCTTCTTTGGTAGCCGGACGACAGGCGCCGCCCAGTTGCCAGAGGCAGCCAACCAAGTGGCCATTATTAATTGGACAAGCCCTGTATTATTTTGGCGCCCGTACCCCCAGCTCCCACCCCCTGCAGCTTCCGCCCGAGCGCCTGCTGAAGCTTGGTCAATACACGCAGCTGCCGAATCTGTCTAAACGCCATGTAAATCGTGCAATATGACAATACTGTGTCGATGATGCCAAGCGCCGCTAGTGTTGGCGGCGGCGCTTAGGCTCCGGCTCTGTTCCCAAGGCAGAAGCCGCTTCACGCCCAGTTCCGTCGCACTCTGTACCCTCCTCCTTGTTGCCGTCCCCGGACGGAGTCCGGGAAAGTCCGACGAATTGCCCGCCTGTGCCATCCGACGGCGCGGCATCAGGTTTGCCTGGATTGCCGTGTCCCCGCCCCTGACCCTGTGCGCCATCCTGCTCCTCACCCCTGCTTCCTTCTCTGTGCATAATCCCCTCCTGCTGTTGCTGTAGGTCATGCTGATCACCTGAGCTGCCTGCCTGCGCCGAACTTGGCTGCTGTCGCTCCGTTGCCTGCGGTCGCTGCAGCAGGGCTTGCTCTGTAACTAGGATAGGCTGGTGCAACCCGCCTGGAGATAGTTTGGCGTGCGGGGACATATCTGTGCCCGTGGCCGCACCAGCAAGCATGGACTGCAGCGCCAATAGCAGCGGCCGCTGCGAAGAGCCAGCTGGGGTAGCGGCCAGCAGGCGGGATATGAAGGCCTGCAGCTGTTGAAGCTGGTGGCGCACGTGCGGCGGCTGCGGCTGGCCGCTGCGGACCGCCTTCTGCACAGCAGCCGCAATCTGAAGCAGTTGCTGCGGTGCCAGAGCCATGGGCTGTTGCGGCTGTGATCGGCGACCCGGCTCCTGTTGCATTGGCTGTGGCAGGGCTGGGTGTGACCCAGACAACAGCAGCTGGGAAGCAAGGTTAGGGCTGATGGCACAAGGAGAGGATGAGGACGGCGGGACCGCTAGGGGGCCTGTTGAAGAAGGGGAGGGCCTCGTGCTTGGGTCGCTGGACAAGACTTCGAGGCGGTGGTGATGGTCTTCCTGCTGAGGCTCCTCTGAACTTCGCCCCCCGGCGGCGGCGGCGGCAGCATGCTCACTTTGCTGCGGCTTGACGTCATGCTGCGGTGACGGCTGCGCAATCTGCGCTTTGGCTTCGCGTAGCATTTCCTGCAGCTGCGGGTTGGCCGCCATCTGCTTTTGGGCTGCGCTCAGTGCCGCCTGCACCGCACCTGGCGTGATTTGGCCTCCAGGACCCACCTGGATGCGGGGGAGGCCCTGCTTAGCTGCGGCCTTGGCGATCGCCTGCGCCAGCGCAGAAGCCAGCTGCCGCTTGTCGGCACTGCCACCGCCTGCAGCTCCCTCGGCTACCGTCTGCTGCGACGACATGGGACCTTGACTTGGCCGACGTTGCTGCTGCAGCAACTGCGGCGCCGTCATAGGACCGACTGATGTTCTCGGACTAGTCTCTGGATCGTGCTTGATAGAGGCCAGGTGGGTTGGGGCACGGGGGGAGGCCATAGGCGGCGTGATGACAGCGTGAGGAATCGGGCTACGGGACAGAGCAGCACAGGAGCTCCCTCCCCCTTGGCCAGACCGCTCTTGCGCGCCCTCCTTCCCCGTCTCCGCCGCAACTATCCCTTGCTGCTGCTGCAGCTGCTGCTGTTGCTGCTGCTGCAGTAGCAATTGTTGTTGTTGCCTGGCTTTGGCAGCTGCAGCCCGCGCTTGCAAGCTCCCAATCAGCTGTTGTAACGCCGCATGCGGCTTGGGCCGCTCCGGCTGCTGGGTAGGTTGCGGCTGCTGGGTGGGCTGCTGCTGCTGCTGCTGCTGCTGCTGGGAATGTAACGGTCGGATGTACTGCAAACCCAGCTGCTGTGAGGGCAGGGGGCAGGGCTGCGCTGCTGGATGCGGGTGTAGCCCGGCCTCCACATTCCCTGTCCCCCGCTGCCGGTTCCGGCTCTGGTGGACATTGCTCAGAATACGGGCGCTATATGCTGCACTCACCAGCTGGGCCGCCGGTCCTGGCTCAGCCACCAGCAGGGGATGCCGCTGCAGCTGGCTAAGCTGGAGAGTATCCAGGTGGGACAATCGTACGCCGGCCTGCAGCAGGTCGTACAGGTGGCAGCGGCGTGACTCCCACGAGTGCTGCACCCACTCGGCGATGGCCTGCCATACTTCCAGCTCTTCAAGCACCTAGGGGAAGATTTCGAGGAGAAACCACCTCAGCCCGGGTTAACGGCGAGTGTCAAAGTTCAGCGGGAAGCGCGGTTTAAGCGATGTGCTACACTCGCGCGGCCCTTTCACCGAGACCCGACTAACGGAATATACTGCCCATATGCACCAGCCGGTCAGCATGACGAATGGCAATGGACTCGCACGCCTCACTGCGCTCCCGTTGCTCGCTAGCTCAAGAGCTGGTCACGATCTTGCACTCTACTTTACACCTGCGGCCCCCAATTTATCGGAATCACGGTCGCCCCATCCGCCCTGCAGCGCCCGCGTGCACGCCAGTAGTGCCTGCGTTTCCACTGACATCTCAGGAGTACCCGACGGTGCCGAAGCTGTGCACCGTTCCCTACCCCCGCTAATCCTCCTCGCACTACAGCTGGCAACGCAAATCCCCCCTTCCCTTAAGAGCCTCCAACTCATCATCAGCTCCATCTCCTCTTGCACCCGCCCCCACGTCCCTTTCCCCTCTTCCCAGCCGCTACACTGCCCTGCTGTACCCGGAAATCAAGGCCTTCATCACACCACAGCTCGATACATCCCCGCCCCCGATACGTACGCCCACCGGCCCCTCCGGAGCCACACACACGCACACATACCTGCAGGTTGGAGTTGGAGGTAATGAGGAGCAGCAGCGAGTCGTCAAGCATGAGGAAGTGGCGCTTGTCTGCCCGCACCGCTGCGGGGAAGTTGGCGATGCACGCCAGCAGCGCCGCCTCCGCAAGCATGCTGCAGCCCAAGCGGCGGGCCAGTAGCAGCACTGAGAAGCAGTTACGGAGATTCAGGGTGCGCCGCAGCACGCATGCGAACGCAGAGCTCAGGGCTGACACCTGCGCGGGGACCGGAGGAGGAGTCGGAGCTCGCAGCGTTAGATTCAGCCAGCCATGGCGGGAGCAGCCCAGGCATAGACAACCCAACTCTGATGATTTGGTTTGCCTCCCAGGCAACCATCAATCCGCCGCCCAATGAATGGGGACAGGGGGGAGCGGGGAAATCGAAATCACATGCTGACGGGAGCATGGTAAAGGACTATAGAGATTAGGGAGCTAAATCCGTCACCACCGGGCGCGTGCCAGCAGGCGCAGTGCAGAACGGCAATGCGTGGTGGTAAGAATCAGCGTATGCGGGTCGTTACATCAGCGTGACCACCAACGTATTATGTACGCTGCAGGAGGTGTACTGTGAATCCACACACGCGAAGAGAATGACCGCCTGATCTCGGGATCTCTAGTCGCGTTCGAGGCCGGGGAGAGGGGGGGTTCTGCGCAGCAAAAGCCCGGCGGGGTGTGCGCGTGGAGGGCGTCGCGATACCGCCACTGAACCTCTAGGTTAGGCTATAACCCCTGAAGGATATAAATATTTCGAAACCTTTGCGGTGCATCTTTCCAGTAATACAGGAACGGTGACATGTAACGCAGCGGAAATTTTCACGTCCGTACCTAATGTGGAGGTGCCGTACTTTCATACCTACCCCGCGACCTTTGTAAGATTAGAGACGAAGGTACACCCCTCCTGCCAGGCCACTTCAGAATTGCGCGTCTCTAAACCCACATCACGTAGCTGATGGAGCTGATGATGGGTGAGCAGCAAAACACTGTTAATACTCTGTTCATGTGTGTGTTAAGTTGCAATGCGGCTCTGTATGCACACAAGGACCCATATGCGCCCAGCGCAACGGACTTCACGCCCCTGCCACCTCAGCTCCCTCCCGCCAGCATATCCTAAGCTTGCACCTTACCCGCTCCGGCCCCACGCGCACAAGCAGCTCCACAGAAATCCCCTCCTCGCTGCCTCCTCCTCCGCCTGCCGCATCCGGCCAAGGCGTAAAACCTCCGTCCATAGGTCTTGAAAGGTCTATATCCACCAGCGCCTGTTGGGCCAGCTGCTCAACAGCCGCAACGCCCTCCTGCGTGGGCTCCCCCGCGTGCACAAACACCGAGGCAGCCGCCGCCTCCTGCGCGCAGGACCCGGGCTTCTGGTTCTCAGTTCACCAACTATAATAGGCGCAGAACAGTAACATCTTGTGGTTGCCCCACAAGATGCGTACAATGCGATACAATAGTCGCGTCGTCCGTTGCTCGGACGCTTACTTTGTATGCCACCGAGACGTCTACCGCAGCCTAGCACTCATCTACTTTCTAATGCGGTTAGACGTGGAAGTTTGAAATCTTTTAAACTCTTTGAATGAACTTTCGAACGCATAAGACAATAGGGGTGAGCTAGGGCTGAGTGCGGATGGCGGAATCATAACGGTACCGCCCAAGCGGTATGGGCCTGGCCATCTGTTGCACCTTGTACCCGTTGGTCAAGCGTTCTTCACATATTCCCCTACACCTGGGCTTGCGGACGCCAAGCGCTCCCTGATGATGCTGGCCCTCGCTTCCGCTCACGTACCTGCAGCGCCACCTGCAGCGCCGCCACCTCCAGGGTCGTAAGTGGCTCGGGCTCCGGGGGAAAGCCGCCAGCACGGGAGGCAACTGCGTCACAACATACATGCCCACAGTGTACACATATTGCTGAGGACGGCGTGTTTGTGAGATTGTGCACATGTACACGACAAGTACCTGCATATCGTGGGGCTATTCACAGGCAGATCTACCAAATCCACGTGCAATCTAGTCCGATTCTATTTATATAAGGGAGGGACTTCGTCTCGTAAGACAGAATAGCTGCCTGCTGCGTTGCCATCAGCATTTGCATAGCGTTGAATACACATAGCGCAACGACGCGCCTTGGGAAAAGATGGAATTTGGAGGCACTTAGTTATGGGTTATAGGTTGTTCTAGAATATCCCGGTCTGTGCGAACGCCCCGCAGCTGGCATTGCTTAGCCCCGCCTGGTGATGCTACACACTTGCCTTGCAGCATTCGCCCAGCTTGGATAAGACCACAGAACTGCGCATGCCGGTAACCCGCGCTCGGCCGGCGACACACCTGACCTCCCACATCCCCCCCCCTCCGCGCTAATGTGCGGCTTTGCCTGGATGAGGCTATCCTCCTAGACATCTCCTTTGAGCTGTGCGTGATAACAGTGCTAACTTACGTCTAGAAATGCGTCGTGCTGCCTTCTCCACGGCTGTCGGAAGCAACCGTCCCGATAGCCGGGCGCACGCCTTCGCAAGCTCGCGAACCCGACAGATTGCCCAAGCTTCCTGCCGGATGAGCTCATTGTCCAACCCGTTATCCTCGGTTTCATACTCTTCTGCTTCGCCCTCCATAGCTGGAGACGGTTCATCATCGTCTTCGAGACTTTCGCCCAAGCAACGATGCTTGCCGGCAAACACGTCCGAGTGGTGTGTATTCAAGCTTTGCTGCGGTGTATTCTGCCTTTCCGCAGCGGCCGCCTGGACGATACTTTGACCGGCGTCGGGGCTAACGCCATCAATTAAATTATTCATATCAAGCAGTATGAACAATTATTGGACTCAAAATATGTTAAGCTGCGTATAAGATGAATATCGTGTCAGGCTTCTCTGTAGGCAACAAGTGCACGATGTCGGTAAGTAACATCCCGTCATCCTTAAGACATACAGAGAACTTGGAACGTGGTTATGTGGTTTTTTCCGGCCAGAAAGGAACGGCTAAGAATCTAGCGCACGTACGGCTTCGCGTTTGGACGGTCATGGTGTCGCTGTGCCCAGACTTTGATGCTACTTGGATTACTGATCCACAACTTGTTGTGAGTGCAGACGCCATCACATTTCATCTTGGCCGTATAGTTTCCAAGCCCCGCTGGAGGTCCACAGTTGGATAAGGCTATCGGGAACCCTCGTTGCAAAGTCGCGTCTTTGTGCCCAGCCCCGACATAGCAAGCGCTTGTTGCTATGGCGTCTTCCATGGGGCGCATGGGGCTGGCAGGCGGTGTTGGTACTCACCGAACTGTTCGGAAGGGTAAGCGCGGAAGTCTGTTGGGCCCGTGCTGGTCTAATCTTGCGTTCATGGCCTAAATACAGGTCTGAAACGTTATACCTCTGTTCACAACTTTGAAAAAGTTGTTTTGGGTCTGCATCTGCAGGTGGGGACGGGTTCTCCAGCAGAAGGGGATCATGTGGGGTTCGCCAATGTCAGGCGCCAGGCCTGAAGGCTCTTCGGAAGGAGGATTTGGAGCTTCTGAAGCAGGTAAGGTATTGAGGTGATGGGAGGAATAAGGATTGTCTGCACGGGTGTTGCGTGCACCGATGCGGGTGAACGATCGTTAACTCCACAGGAGATCACGGCCTTTCGCTCTTTTCCCAACTTCATGCATAGCCTGGTTGATAAGATATGCCTTCTTACGCGCTTTCCGCCTAACACATAGCCTGATGCAACCCATTTCGTGCGCCGAGCTCAGAATGCGGTTTACGCATTTCTTTTTTGTGCTTCGTTTTTGTCCCATCCGGCCTGTTAGGGTGCGTTTGTTATGTTATGCGTTTGGCCAACACTGTTAAAGGCTGCATGAAACCCCGCACGTCAACCGCAACTATTCCATGCAACTACAATTGTCCACTTTTGGTCCTTACTCCAGGCTGAATCGTACATGTCAACAGAAGAGCAGGCTGAGCTTCGCCGCTTGCTTGAAGAAAACCACAAACTGCGTCAGGTGCGGGTGACGTTGCACCCAGAGCTTGGCAGGCACGGCGCGGGTGACAGTGCTCCAGAAAGAGTCATTGTACAGCTAGCAATGCCCCTGGGTCCTCTTTTGAAACTAATCTGAAGCCAAGTAGGGTCTAAAATTACGCATTTCCTTTTGGCATGCTTGTTCTCCTGCATGGCTAGAGGACGTACCCTTCCTCGCCTTCGTCGAACCGCACTGGCAATCAGCGTTGCACCGAACGGGATGTGCAGATGGCATGTGTTCTTACATGGGGAGGACACCCTGGGGGACATGGCCGGAGACATTCTGTCACTATCGCCCTGCAGATGCTAGCGTCGGCTTGCAGTGCTGCCATTACCCTAGACGGAGGCACACACGCACGAGCGTTCCATTTTAAACTTTTCAGCAGCCTTCCAAGTGTCGATCTGTTGGGAATACATGACCCAAAGTCCCTTTTATCCCTGGGTTTAAATTACCAACTGTCTCTGTAGGTGGTTACTGGCAGTGCGAAACACATGTCCCCCCAGCAGCTGGAGCGCTTTACCAAAGAATACAGTAACCTGGCGAAGCAGGCGGAACAGGCGGGGGTAGCGGTGGATACAGCGTTCAAGCAGGTCGTGTTTCGTTGACGAGCGAGGGAAGGGGTGGTCAGGCATTAGACGCTGGGGGTCCTGGTTTCCAGTCGACTGCTGTGACACGGCGCCATAGCTACCTGCGCTCGGGCATTGGGAGCGGTTTCCGCATGCATGGGTGGCAGGTTCAGGACTCACATTGGGACATACCCGTTCAATAGTACAAAGCATGTTACAGCAGCACCCATCTGTCTAGAGCGGGCGGGCACGCATCGCAAAAATGGTGCATGAAGCGTGCGACATTATACTGAGATGTATTTGGGGATTGGAGCTTCCCGGTCGGCGCAAGGCGGTTGCCGTTATTGACGTTGTGCTGTGCGGGCCAAGTTGATACCTACTTTACATGGGTATTAAATTGTCTCCTCCTCACTCCATAACAGGCGCAAGTCACATCGCCCGTCTCGTCCGGGGCTGCCACCCGCAGCGGCAGCGCAGGAGGCCGCCTGGAGGCAACCGCAACTGCTTCCACAGGAGTTGGCGGCACCTTCGGCTACAGCGGCAGGCAAGGAGGGAAATGGAATCTGTGCATCTTGAATGCAAAAGCTTTGAAATTGAAACTGTTGACGTTGTATATTTGACCTGAAGGCGACTGCTCTGTGGGCAAGAGCGTTATAGGTCATCGACTCGGACTTGTGCCGAGCGCTTGGCCATTGCTAAGACGAAGTTCGCACACGGTGGAACAAGATGCACAGTTGGGATGGGGACAGGGGCTGTACTTTCGGGTGGCTTTTGGGCGCATGATCCGAGGCATGTCGCGCTGCTTCCAATCATCTTTTCAAATAAAGAATTTCGTGTCTATAATACCAACACTCAGTTTCTCCCCAACAAAGTCGTGGCCTCCATGCCGCCACCTCCGCATCTATAGGAGCTACGGTGCCTCGGTGCTGGTGGCAGAGCCGCCGGCAGCGGCCCCCACTGCTGCCCCCGCAGCGCCTGCATCCGCACACACCAGCAACAGTGGGGCAACAAGGACAAGCAGCTCGTCTTCAGCACATGGTTTCTCGGTGAGTTCCCGCGACTATGCTCGGGAAATGGCCTCCATGTCAGTAGAGCTGGACGCCACACTGGAGGAGGACGAGGACCAAGGCCACGAGCTCACGCAGCAGCGCGCGGGCAGTGGTCTGAATCAGCAGGTGTGACAAAGGGAGAATGGACTATTCCAGCAAGAGGCAGGGAGCGCGTTGGGGCCGGAAGCGAGTGTTGCCGTGCTGCAAAGGGCAACGGGAAAGCGGTTGTCGCGCCAGCTGAAAGAACGAATATGGATACATGCGGAGATGTGCTTTTGGCAAGGGGGTTTGTTTTAATAACACGGTTAGGTAGAAGCCGCCATTTCGTCGTCTGCAGCCGAAGCAGGCTGTTCGTATGCCTAAACCGCGGGTGGCAGCGCCGCGGCAGCGGCCTGTTTGCAATCTTTCCTGGGTGAACTCGTACATGATGACTGTTCTAACGTGTCCCTTGACGCGCTCCTCAACAAGCACCGCAGCTGCATATATCTGGCCAGTCATTTCGTCCGCGCTCACCACAATGTTTTCCGACCTGTCCTCCAATGCGCGCGCGTGGCTGTGCCCGGTTCCGTGGCCGCCGGGGCGCTCCTTCTCCGGTTGCTACTACTGCTCCTGCTACCTTCACATTGTCGGGCGCCGCTGCGACTCTTCCATCGTTATTCTTGTTGTGTATGATGATGTTGCGCCTATCACGCGTTGGAAATCGTGGATGTATCGAGTGCTCGGCCGGCTGAGCTGCGGGGTTGCCTTGATTGCTATTGTGGTCATTATCGCGGTCTCGCCGTGCGGGCGGTGTGCAGGTGCCGGCAGCCTCCACCCGCGCCGAGCCCTATGCTGCCGTCGCAAGCCGCTTCGAGGCGCTGCTGTCCGAGCGCCGCCCCGGTGGCGTTGTGAACGCTGCGCAGGCTCAACTGCTGGACGCGCGTGAGGTGACAAATCGCAAGCACGACTCCGCTTCGGAGGAGGCACGCAAAGCAGCCTTGCGCGCAGCGGCGGCTGCTGAGGTGGAGTCACACGACCCAGCCGCGCTGGTGGCGGGGAGGGAGCACTGGATGATCATCACGGTGCCTGAGAAGCCCGTGGCTGGGGCGCCTATGAAGCTCTATTTCAACCGCAATCAGAGCGACAAGCTCAGGTCAGGGATGGGGCCGCGCTTGCGTGGCAAGGAAGGCGTCCGGGGAAGGATGGAATGAGGAGGGGCGGCTGGATTGGAGCCAAAAGTCCGATGAAGTCCGACACAGTCCGACAGTGTGGCATGTCACAGGCTGCGAGGGCGTGCAGAAACTAAGTATAATTTTAAAGCATGTACCTGCCTGCATCAATTTCCTACACTGGGTGTACCAAGCCCTTCCACCACAGGCCTGCTAGTTGACGAGCGAGCTGTTATGGACTCCGATTTATTTGGCTTACTGCAGGAATGATCACTTTTCCCCTGTTTCCCGTCCTTGGGCCACGCAGGCACCGCCCGCATATCGTTCTTCAGTACGGCTTCAACCAGTGGGAGCTGATGCCGGAGACGGGCAACCGCGTCGACCTGGTTCCCGCTCCACTGCCCAAAAACAACACGATGGATTTTTGGAGCTGCACCCTGCAGGTGGGATTTGAGGGTGATAAAAGTATGGAAAGGCAACTCCAAGGGGATTGTGCTTTGCATATCCCAAAGGAGGTGTTTGAATGCCCCAATGTTTTCCCACTGCCTAAAGCTGCTTTACTCCATCGCTGCATTGCTGCACTCCCGTGGTCTTGCACGCGCGTTCTTCCCCCCCCCGGCGCAGGTACCTGAGGAGACGTTCGAAGTCAATTTCATCCTGCATGACAACAACGGCGTGTACGAGAATAACAACGGTATGGATTTCACGTACGGCGTGGAAGCTGGCATCACGTACGATGTGTGGATTGACACTGCAGCGGAGCGTGCAGTGGCCAAGGAGATTGCGCGGAAGGTGGGGAACTGGTGGTGTAACGGGACCCAAATCGAGGTTCCTTATGCATCAACCGGCGAACTGTAATGACGTGGCCGGATAGCGTTCAGGTGATGCTTACCGAAGATGTTTGCGCGTTTGAGTGGCCTTGTGGACTGGAACTGGACACCGAGAAGGCCCGCCATATTCGTATGAGGGTTTGGGATGGCACTTTGGCAGTGACAATAAAACTAGGATGGTCTCACCGTCCCGGTCTTTGTCGGTGGCGATGCTAGTCACGGCTCGAGCATCTCGCACGTTGGTCTTGCGCGCCGCAGGAGGCCGAGGCCCTGGCTGCTGCGGAGGCGAAGCACCAGGCGATGGAGGCAATGGCACAGCAGGCTAAGGACTTCGGCAGGCACAAGGCGGACGGTGAGGGCCCGGGCGGAAAGGGACCGGCGTTAACTAGAAAGCGGCACGGGGAGGAAACGTGGCCATCCATGAACCAAGGCCAAGGGGATCGGAGGAAGGGATGGGCCTCCCATCCCTGTATCTTGTGCATGTTGTGTTGTGTCTCATACCGTCTATACCCTTGGTCTTTTAAGACCCACAAGCCGGGCCCCGTGTGGAGACCATGTACACGGATGTTACAGCGTGAATGTTGGTTGTAAGACGTCCCGCCATCAATCCAAGGTGTTAGTCGAGTACAGACGACAAGGACAATCACTCAGGGCGTGTTGAGCAGAAGCTGAACTTAGATTTGCGCATCCAACTGCCCGTTGATCATCGTATTACTTGTTCGCTCTTGCACCAACCGTCCTATACCTCCATGGCCGTTCTCTTCATAGTCCGACATTTTGGACGCTTTGCCCGCCCCTCTACATACTAACTTAACTACGGTTGAGGTTCCCCCTCCACATCTCAATCCACGTCTCCTACTATTAATCAATTGTTACCCGGCCACCGGCGCCCTGCAGAGCTTAAAAACAGCATCAGCCGGCTCCAGGACGGCGCCGTACCGGTTTTGTTCCGCGAGAGCGTCCCTGTGTATCGCATCCTACCCACCGCCCCCGTGGCGGGCGGCAAGGTCAAGGTGCAGTACAATCGTATGTCGGGTCCCTTCGGCAAATTCCCGATCCCCGAAGGCCAGACTATCACGCTTCTTTATGGCTTTAACGGCTGGCAGAACAGCGGCAAGGCGATCATGACACGTGTGCCGCCGCCCTCCGCGTCATCCGCTACCGATGCAGTAAGTCGGAAGAATACATATGAAGCCCACCACGTGATCAATGTGTTTCTCGTATTACATTCTGACTTATGATTTACATGCGTATTCAGGGCATGGTTTTGCACCAAGGTTGAGGCAATGGAATGGGCGGGTTTGAGCCGGTACTTTGTATGGGTGGTTGTGCAGCCGATGCGGCTGGCTAGGAACCCGTGGGGAAGTGCCATTGATGCAGATCGACCGCTTTTGGGGAATGGTCCCGCCCGTTAGGTTTAGATGTCGCCGTCCACACGTGCTTTCATCATCATCATCATCATCATCATCATCATCATCATCATCATCATCATCATCATCATCATCATCATCATCATCATCATCATCATCATCATCGAATGGAGTCCATCACCCGCTGGACTCTGCGTGTTACACTGTTCGTCCTTTCCTACTGACCGAAGCATGCTGTAGGCTTAGGTTCTGTCTCGACAACTGCACCTTCTATTTTCTGCACTGCCCGCGCGTTGCCACTTGCCCATCTCTACAATATCCACACTGCCGGCTGGGGCTTCTAATCTTTACAGGAGGATTGGTTCGAAACGGATGTCGCTTTGCCCAAGGAGGCAGTGGCCATGAACTTTGTACTCAACTACTACGAGCACTATGTAAGCGGATAAGGGATGCGTTTGCTTGGGGGTATGACTGGCAAATTATTTTTGGGGGCCAACCAGAAGGGTGGGTGTGCCCCTTGGTAGGCTGCTGCGGTGGCTTGAACAGCTGGGTTGTCCTGTGCTCGCCGCAGCATTGAAGCCACACATCTCACGGTGGATTCAATTCGTGGTGCATCGTGAAATGCACTGGGCTTGTTATTTAGGTTTGAATAGGAAGGGGTCCTTGGCTTCCTGTTCTGTAATCGTCTTTGAAAGCACGCGCTTTGTCGATTCACGAGCATCATAGATCCATGGAGTCGCGTTGGGTAGGGGCTGCTTCGGCTGCTGCTTCGCGTTCTGGGCAGTCCGGTCGTCCGGTCGTTAGAAAATGCTGGAACGATACCTAGATAAGCGTGAGGTGTGCCCTATGCAGTGTAAAGTTGCGATCGCGCAGCTGATACCTCGGTGCTTCTTTACATCATTCTCATTGAATCTTTGCGCCCATGCTGATGCGCCAACCCACGCCCTGCTCTTGTCCCATTGCTTATGTTGTTGGTCGTCAGGATAACAACGGCAGCCAGGATTACAAGGTCAAAGTGGGGCTGCCGCCTGGGCTGACGATAGACGCCTGGGCCGACCAGGTGGCCGAGGACCTGAGGGTGCGTGAGTACGAGCGGTGCCTTGCGGAGCAACGCGTCATGGAGGAGAAGACGCGTCGCGCTGAGGAGAAGAAGAAGGCGGCGCAGGTGAGTGGGTATTAATGGGTTCGCGCATTTGTAACGTGGCTTAAATGCAGCCGAGTCCAGTGGAGAAGTGAATGGCTTTGTGATCCCCTTCATAATCCCTTGGATAACCTTGTTAACGCGAGAGGCTCACCTCTACCAAGCATGCAGAGATGCCCTCTTATGCGCGACCGTGGCGTTTGAAAGACTGGCCTACCGTGAGCTGCGCCGCTGAGGAAAAGCTCTAGCTGTTGCCTTTTTTCTTGTGGAATTCCCTTCACATACTACCTTGTCATAATTTTCCGACCCACCCCCTCCCCATCAGCTGGCTCTCAGGAGTTTGATATCAGTTCCGTTTCTTGCTGCCTGGAACCTGTGAGCCCGGCTAAAACTCTGAACCCTGAAACTGCCTCTCCTGGCGCAGGACTTCGTCAAGGCTGTGGAGCGGCGCAAGGTGCGCCACGTGCTGTTCACCAATCCCGAGGTGGTCACCGCGGGCAGCGAGGTTACAGTGTTCTACAACCCACGCGACACGCCGCTCAACGGCCGGCAGCAGATCTACCTCATGGGCGGCTGGAACCGCTGGACCCATAAGCGCCATTTCGGACCCATTGCTATGCACCCACCAGTGGAGGGCGGCGAGCACTGGCAGGTACCCCAGAAAGGATTGCCAAGCATAATTGACGTTGGGTCGACTTCATGGTTCTGATTTGACACAAGGCGGTAGATGTTCGATCACAGTGCCGCGTCGAAATGCACCACGGCGCGCCACGTTCATGACTCCGCTCATACCCTCTTTCCGGAAAGATGCGGGCCCGTCCTTTTCCTAGCTCACTTATTTCTCATGATTGGTTTGATGCGCTTCACCCTATCGCACACCTTCCATCTGCGCACACGTGGATATTTCTCTCTATTCCCTGTGAAGCATTATCCGAAGGCAGGCGCGGCATCAACGCAGTCACGATCATGGACTTCTCGTACATCCGAGTGCCCATATCAGAAGTCTCGAGCCGTTTCCTCTCGGTCACGGTCGTCACAAAGCCTGTTTCCATGCATGTGCTCACAGAACCCCTCACAGAACCACTCTTGACACCGTCACCCCGTGTCCGCCATCAGGCCACCTTGTCGGTACCCAAGGACGCCTATAAGATGGACTTCGTGTTTGCGGACGTGCCGGGCGGCGATGGCACGTACGATAATCGCGGAGGTTTCGACTATCACCTACCGGTGGAGGGAAGTCCCATACGCGAACCTCCGCTGTACGTGTGCCACATCTCGGTGGAGATGGCGCCCATTGCGAAGGTAGGCATGAAGTGCTTGTCAGAATGTGGTGAAAGGGTGGATGGTGCCCCGCTGGGTTTTAGAAGTGGGCTTCCGAAAGGATTGGCTCGGGGCGTTCAGAAATGGACGGGTGTGGAAAAAGGGCCGCTGACCACAAATGTTCTGCAGGATGCCACTCCTGCATTTTTCTAGCCCGGTAGTTATCGAACCTGAGGTTACTTGTTACCGCACCGGCCTGTACCTTATGACCTGAGCTCATGTGCGACTATGACATTCGACGTTCCGGTTTTCGTATGAGAATGTACGGATACTCAAACATGATCTCATCACGTCGGAGTGGCATCCTGCACGCATGCTCCCTTCCGTTTACTCCCTTCCACAAGGCTACCTCTCTTTACCCAAAGGTGCCTATCGTAGAGTTCGTATCGTATCAACACACAGTTTCCGGATCCGTGCATCTGTGTGCGTGATAAAACCAAATGATCCTCCTGGCAGGTGGGAGGCCTGGGCGATGTGGTGACCGCTCTGGGTCGCGCCGTCAAGGAGCAGGGCCATACGGTGGAGGTGGTGCTGCCGCGATACGACTTTTTCCTGCAATCGCCCGTCCTCAGAGATCAGCTGCGCTACGAGACCGAGTTCGACTGGGGTGGGACTCGAATTTTCGTGTCCACTGCTGTCGTAGAGAACGTCCGAGTCTTCTTCATTGAGCCCAGGAACGGGTTCTTCGCCACGCCTACTGTATACGGCAGGTCGGACCCGGGGAAAGAAGGGGAAGAATGGTGATATGCCGAATAAGGCCGGGAAGTAGCTTGATGGAATCAATGACGGGCGGGGCCGGGACGGTCCGGAAAGACAGGGGAAACGAATGAACCGGTCCAGGTCAGCATGGAACCCGTCCATGCTGTGTGCGAGTAGTAGAATGCCACGTTGTTGGTGTGTCTAGGTGCGCGACAACAGACATTGCTAACGTGCAGGATGCAGTCACACCTTGTAGTTGCGGCGCTACAAGGTTTGGGCTGTGGCGGTGGCGTTCATAGTTGATGGATGCTGTTGACCAGAAAGACGAATACTTGGGCGCTGACCTCTAGCATATGCGGTGCTGTGGCCTCACGATATTTCTTTGTGGCGGGCCCGCTTGCGTGAGCTTGGTTTGACCTAAGCCCCCATTTTGATATTACTATTCTTCCCTACCATGTTCCGTTCCGTATGACAGGTACGATGATGAGGTGCGGTTTGACTTTTTTTGCAAGGCTGCGCTGGAGTTCCTTCTCAAGACGGGCCGACAGCCGGACATCCTGCACTGCCACGACTGGTCTACGGCGCACGTGGCACAATCGTACTGGTCCGACTACCATCCGTATGGTTTATACAAGCCACGCGTCGTGTTCACCATCCACAACCTGAACTACGGCCAGAAGAAAATCGGCGAAGCGGCGCACTCCTGTCAAAAGTTCACCACTGTGTCGCCCACGTACGCGTTCGAGGTGGGCCAAGGGAGGAATATCCGAGTGTGGTTGTGGAGTGAGGTGGCGTGGGGGCCCTTGCTTGTTGCTCTTGTTGCCCCCAAGAGAGGTTATAATGCAGTGGGGAGCGAGATCTTGGAAACGACGTGTGCACGTTGACACACGGATGAGTGGAACCAGTTTGTTGCTAACCGTCGTGGCTTGGAGCGCCAAATCCTGAATCCTCTCCATCCGACCCCTACCTGCCACAGGTCGGCGGCCACCCCGTTATCGGTCCGCATGCACACAAGTTCATGGGCATTCGCAACGGCATCGACCCAGAGCTATGGAGCCCCGAGGAGAACCAGTTCTTGCCCATGTGCTACAACGCGGACTCGGTGATCGAGGGCAAGAAAGCGGCGCGCCAAGTGGGTAAATGTGTGACCGGCTGAAAGGTGCTTTGTGTGCATAGGGGCTTGAGCTATGTTCACTGGGTGACTTTGTGTATGTATCCAGTTGTCTCAACTTAGCCACACTGGCTGGCATTATTTTTCCAGACGCGTATCTTCGTGCCCATGCATATCCCTGGGTTCCAACTGTTTCCTGACCAGGGTTGGGTCGGGGAAAAATTCATGCCCACGTTCTGCATGCGCGCCGCACGACACTTTCTGTCACCAAAATCGGCCAATGAATGCACACATCTCAGCTTCATTTAGTCAACGCGCACTTTGACTTTCTGCCCCTCTCCGACCTCGGAATCACGCGCCTGCTGTTTGTCTCCTTACCCAGGCATTACGCCAGCGGGTGGGCCTTAACGGCTGGAACGACAAATTTATTGTTGCGGTCGTTTCTCGGCTGACCGGCCAGAAAGGCGTGCCGCTCATCAAACATGCCGCTTACCGGGCTCTGGACCGCGGCGGCCAGTTCGTGCTGCTGGGCTCGGCACCCGACCCTAAGGTCCAAGCTGACTTCAACGCGCTGGCGGCCCAGATGGGTGGCCAGGATGCAGCCTTCTGTTTCAAGTACGACGAGCCGTTGAGCCACCTCATCTATGCGGCAGCAGATATGGTTGTGGTGCCATCCATGTTTGAGCCATGCGGACTGACACAGGTAGGAACTGTATGAAGTATAAATGGCAACGCAAAAAACTCAAGTTGGTGGAACATAATTATATAAAATCCTGAAGAGTGAATTAGTGCGTCACAGTTGATAGGTCACGATAGCACCGGCGGATTGTGAATAGCACCGGCGGATTGTGCCAGGAAGTTTGACTGCTGCGGCTGGATTGTCGACCATACGGTTGGGGCCACCATTTACTCGAATTCATCCTACTATGCAGTGCATGTACGCGTACATTATGTGCCACGGGGGATTTACCTAGGAAGCGAGCGTCCATGGGGACGGGTGGGTCATCGCCTTGCATGCGAGCAACGTAGTGAGCTGTGTTATGCATCATGATGGGCACACCCAACGGGACGATGCCTCTTGGGGGGGCATATAGCGGTCCTTCTAACCGTCCGAATAACCGACCACAGGACGTGCAGCACTTCTTTCGGCTCTGTTACTGACAGGGTTTCGCCATGCTAGTGCTGCAGGACCTCGCAGCACTTCGTGAAAGTGATAAGCTTTCCTTCAGGGGTTCCTCCACCATAACCAATCAGCTTCCGTCCACGCATGCCCCGGCCATCATGCAGATGATTGCGATGCGCTACGGAGCTGTGCCAGTAGTTCGCCACACGGGAGGCCTGCGCGACACGGTATTTGACGTGGACTTTGACAAGGAGCGCGCCGCTTGGGAGCTCTATGGATCTTCGGACTGGAAGCGGGATGGCATTGACGCCACCAACGGCTTTGCCTTCTCGGTAAGCTTGTGCCATAAACATATGCCTCGCCCGACAAATGCTACACACAATCACTTGTCCACCTAACCAGACTTGCCCTTGCGTGTTCTGGCCTAAGTGAGTGGGTGAGTGCGTCGCCACTACGGCAGTTTCCCGTCCGCGACGGCGGCCGCGAAAGCTTTGTTAACAAAATATTCAGGAGGGCCTTCTTCATACTTCCCGTGCTATACCCACGTCACAGGGCACGGATGGCGGCGCGCTGGACTACGCACTAAACCGAGCCATTGACGCATGGTATAACGACCGCGCCTGGTTCCACAGCCTGCAGAAGCGCGTTATGGAGCAAGACTGGAGCTGGAACCGCCCCGCTATTGACTATATTGAGCTCTATTTCTCGGCCCTTAAGTCGTAAGAATGAGTTGGCGAGTTGACCAAGGCTGATGCAATCATATTCGCGTGGATCATAGTGGAAGTAGCAATAATTGCATGGGGTTGTGAGTCGTATGGTATGAGCCCACACAACAAGCCTGAAAGGCTCACTGGTTGGCGGCCAGCCGCTGTCTCAAGGGTGCCTGAAAAATCTTTCAGTAAGCTCCAAACTTCAATTTATGAAGCCTGCGGAACGCCATATGCAGCGCCGCTACGGTTCCGCCGCGGTCTGCGCCTGACGCGGCAGCAGGAACGTGGTTGGGTAGAGGCAGGAGATGGGCGTCTTGTGTAGGCGCTTCGTGCAGCTGCTGCGTATACTGCTGGGATAACGACCAGGTAAAATGGCCGTGTTTCCTGCCCCCGCGTGGGTCTGGCGATTGGTGCCACCTTATACGACGAGGTAGAAGCACGGATACAATATGCATGTCCTTCCCTATCGTTAGGCTCAGCTACTCTCCTTTGCTTAGCTGGTCGCGCGGCCACCCGAATGGGTACAGCTGATGCAGCTGATGCGCCAGCGCTTCCGTCTCCAGTGTGTAGGTTCTGCTTCCCATTCGTGGTCACACGCGCCGCGTCTGGATGAAGTTGCACCTCAGCCTCGCTTTCAAACGTTCCAGTGGACTGTGTCCTTGACGGGCTTCCGCGAAGCATTAAATGTTGCCGCATGCGTGGTGGCCACGATTCTGGTAATTTCAAGCACACCGCGCCTCTATGTGCGACAAACAATCTGGTTTGCACGTCTGTGTCCGTAAAGGGCCCGACCTTGTTGCCTGCGCAAAAGCTTGTTCGACAGCGATGTGGTATTTGCGCTTTGAGCAACTGCTGGCTCTTGTCCCGGCATGGATGGCCGGACTGTAGATGTATTTCTGTGTGTGGAAGAGGTCATGGTAGCGCAAAAGTTACCTTTCTTCACCTAGTGCCCGGGGATATTGCCGCTGTGCGACGTGCATGGCACTATGTGGGTTAATTTGGTGTAGTGGAAACAGTGCTTTGGCTTTCGGGCGCCGACGGTTCCTCATTGCCGGACTACGTGCCGCCGCGCGGGCGGATAATGGCTGATTGAGGTTGCGGCTTTTTGTGGAGGAACCCACGAGTTATGGCTGCTGGCGTTTTTGTGTTTTGCCGCGGCATTGCATGTTTTGATTCAGAAAGTCTTGCACACGCGGATCCGACATGCAGGGCCCAGTGTGCCCAGCACCGTGTGTTTGTTAGGCTTTCCTCTGTTTCCAACCCCGCCACCTCATGTGTGCGATTGTGCCAACCGTATTTTGATAGTTCGCAGTCTGGTTATGGCACGCTTCGTCAAGCCGCGACATCGCGAGAGGCTGCGGCTGTGGCTGTATGTATACGGTTTACGACTGTCTCTGTTCAAACAAAACCCCCGAAAAGTCTACCAAACAGGTCGCTGTGTGCCGGTCATTTTCCAATCGAGCAGAGCCATTCAGGGATCAATGGGTGGCAGAAAATTTTCACAGCTGTGGTGGACACTTTTGCTTCAAAAATGAGAGGGAAGATGAATTAGCCTCAACAGTTTTGCTTTGCTTGGTTGCACCTGAGAGCAAGTAGCGGTATGTGTAAAAGAAGATTTATCGGCATGGTTGCTGATGTTTCAATCGATCGTATTCGTTGGGAGGTGTACAGGCCGGTCAACCCATGGAGGCCGCATGGCGAGGATCATGGTGTGCTTTTCCCACATGGCATATATCCAAGCGTCGGGAGTAAAGTTCCCGGCCTTTGGCTCAAGCTACGGCTGGGCACGGTGCTGTGCATATGTTGGGCAAATTATTGAAAGCCAGCAGCAGTGTCGGCTTAGGCATGCTTGAGCGGATTTGCAAATGGACAATGTAGGTGCATTTCCTAGGAACGTGTGTCGACCGCACAGGCACCGGTTGGTAGCTTAAAGCGGGTGGGATGGCGTAGAGGAGCGGAGGTTTTCGATGCGGCCAGATGTGGTGTAGTTAAAAATGGTAATGCGGCTACCAGGCCCTGCATATCTCACCTCGCTCGCATGGCTTTGGTTAACTTCGATGTGGGGGCGTGCATCATATGTCGGTAAGGCACCTGTTGTGCACCGTATGGAGGGGAGGAGGCAAGGCTGCATCTTTGTTGAGTCTGGTGCCGCTGTGTGATGTTGCGCAACTGTGATGATGTGGCTTGGATTGTTTCGTGCTTACCCGAGCCTTTCCACGAGACGTCGCTGCTTGGAGCGCCGATGAGGGTGGGCGTTTTCGTAGTGTGCGATCATCTATGTAGAGTCAAGACTCCATCTGAGCCACACATGCTCAGTATCCATCTCCTCTCCTGTTCATTGTTCTCTACCGTTCTCCTATGGTCACTACTTCATTGGCAGCAGCAGCAGTAAGTGACGGAGGTCAGCGTTCGCCAACATTAGCGTCCTAAAAGCAGGTATATAAAGCCTGTTGCCGGAATTCCCGCCGGTAGCCCGGCCGAAGGGAACGACCCGTGCTGCCCTTGCGTGCACATATCGTATACAATGTCATAACATGACTTAGCACAGACAATAGGGTGAACAAATAAAACCGCAGAAACTCCCGCTTCATCTCACAAACATATCCCCTTCCACAGAGAGTAACTAAGGCGTCCGATGGACGCGGAAGCAAAGAGCCCCTTAGCACTAACGCTTAATTTCTCCTCAATGCGGAGCGCCTCGGCCGTTGCACGCATAACAGCGTGGTTCAGCGAACACTACTTATCAAGCATCATCTCGGTGGTCACTCGTACAAGGCGACCCGGTTCCTTTTATTCGCATCCCACTTCCTCGCTGGCAAAAATTCGGAACTTATTGTTTATCATTACCCAGCCCCGGGTAACAATACCCGTAACGCCATACTATGCTACATTTTCCCACAGTCCTGACCTCGCTCATCCGGTAAATATCCCTCCCAACCAACGCGTCTCGTGTCATGCATCTGCCTCAACTCGACGTTCTCGCGACAAAAAGTAACTTCGCTGCGAAGATAATAAATAAATTAGCCGTCGTTTGTGTACGCGGCTTAAACCTTGGTCCACTATTTCTTTGTCCCCAACTCCTGCTCATCCCCGTAGTGGCCGTGTGAATTGGCGGTGCATTCCCCAGCTCCTCATCTCACCCCACTTCGCTCAAACCTGACCTGGAAAGCGAGATTTGCTATCTCAGGGACTTCAGGAACCGTCTCAGGACTCTTCACACATCATGATTATCACATATATACGTAAAACGCGGCGCCGGTGCCATCACCAGCGGTGCCGGATAAGACCACCTGGTCATTAGAGGTCAATGTCAATGTGTGTATTCTTCGCCCGCGCGTCGCGCGGTGTTGCGGCTGCGACTGCTTAAACTGCATTCATTCTTTATCTGTGCGCATGATATCCATGAGTGACGTCATAGCTTGCGCCACTTGGCCTTAACGTCGCGTCCCCCAAAAGAGGCCGCACGGTCCAAGGCGTCCAAGATGAAGGACGCGGATACGGGTCCCTGTGGACCAAGCGGGGACAACTTAGGCTTGAAACTCTCAGAGGGTCATGCGATCATTGCGCGGGAAATCCACACGCTATATGCTGCACCTCGGTGCACGAATAGCTGCATTTCATGTATGACGTCCATTATCTTCAACATGTGGATGAGCTAGTACAGCAAAATTTACGCAACAACCGCTTCCCAGTACGCCGGTCTGGGTTGAGTTATATTCGGATGGCTTAGCAAGGCGGTCTTAAATGATTAGACACATCGCAAACTCATATGCCTTCAAGGCCGCGTCGGCGCCAAGAAGGTCGGGATTTACAAACCTGGGAAAAGATGGGTCCCCGGGACTCATCTGCGCTCAGGTACAGCAACGTTGGCAGTGCCTGAAAACGAAAATAAACAAGGGGGCGTATCCTTCATATTATGTAATGATCCTTCATGATATGTGATTAGCAAGCAATGGGTGACAAGCTGCGTGCCATCCTGCAATACGCATCTAAAAATGCGGAGGGGCTGTAAGAGTCCTCCAGGGCGACATAAATGGGCGCACGCAGTGGATCTTGGTTCCATACAACATTCACCTTGAGCTAGAGCTCGCCTAACCTTTTTTTATCATATGTGCTGCCGACGTCACACTACGATTAAGGACCTGTACCGAAGAACCCGTGCCTCAAAGCTCTAACCTTTATGCCCAGTTGCGATGCTAACTCCTTCTCCTCTTCCACGTCCACCACGATAATCGCCGTGGGAGGCCGACCCTGCAGCCTGCCCGCAGCCAGTTTGAGTTCACGGTACACCACACTGCACGGACCGCACCAGGTTGCTGTGAACATGACCACGGCATGACTCAATGGTGATTCGTTGTCAAGATCCGATGTTGTGTCTGGCGTTTCGATATGTTCCTGTTTGCTGCTTGAGGAGCCACCGAATATGCCACCCAAGATGCCAGACCAAGGCTTACTCTGGGGTGCCGGCAGCACCGGCGCAGCTGTAGACAGCCCCAATAGGTTTTCCGGCGGAAGAGAGCTTGCAGCCTCAAGGCGAGCCATGACTCGGTAAAAGTCGACCGCCGTCGCTGAAAATTTCATGAAGTTCCCAGTTCGTTGGCGCAAAGCGGCATCCACGGCCGGAGCCGTCTTGGAAGATATATTGGAAGGCATGGTGGAAGCTACCTTCACAACCATGCAATACTTCCGCGGGCGGGTGCCTGGACAGCCGATAGTGCTGGCAAGCTGACGTTTATGTACTGTTGACATTTTCATATGGTACATCATCGAGCGAAGAGTCTTATAGCAGTATGCACTTCAAGTTATTAGGAGCACCAACACAGGAGCGAGCCAACGTGCGACTTGCCAGGTTGTTAAGTCGACGTCAGGGCGTGCGGTGTTTTTAGAACCGGGCCCAAACGCAGTAGACAGCGGCTTGGCTTAAACCAAACTAGATAAACGCATAAAATGCGTGCAACCAAACCCTTACAGCATTATGATGATACAGTTGACGGGTTTCGGAGTTTGTAGATATCGGGAGGGACAATAGCAAGATAAATACATCCTTTAAACGGATTGTAGGCTCTGAGAAATTTATTCCTCCAAAAGCACAACAACCATTGTTTGTTACGGGACCCCCGTACCGAATACTGCAGAATATCGTTGGAGCATGGAGCATCACCGCGTCATTCATGGATAGAAAATTAACTGATTCAAAATGACCAACCCTCTTATTGTAAACGAAACAGCCTACTTGCGGATATAGTGATAGTCCTCATGGCTGCGCTCAGTGCCGTTGAGCAGCGGTTGAGCTCCGGGTCGGTTTTGAGTGGTGGACACCAGGATAGATGCGCTGCGGAGCATTCAAAAAAACCAAAGTTTGACAAGGCGAAGTGACCTGTACAGGCGAATGTACGGGGTTGGGTTCATATGCACACATCGCTACGCACATGCCGGTGCTACACCTGCGCAGCCTTCCCTGATGGCAACTCCTAGCACCATTCCTCGAGCTAGGATTCACACTCTTGCATTCAAAACCATGCGGGCTGGTGGACAGCTTGGCTTCTTAGTTCACATAGTCGTGGTCCATGATACGGGTATGTGAGGGATGACCATGTAACAAGGATGACTTGAAGTTCCGTTTTCATCATTTGTTTGCTCCCATCATTTCTGTTGGCTGGGTATTTGCTTGATCACCGAGGCTTGCCACCTATTGATCAGCGAATGGCAACATCCATGTAGCCTCATGAAGTACATACTTCCTTTGCATAATATCATTCACAGTTGAATTGTTTACTAATACGTGAGGTATCTACTGTCTGTAAAGGTTACTTGACTGTCTATTTACGTCGAAAGTGAAGCCCAGCCCAGGGCTCAAACGTTTTGCTGCTAGATGTAAATACGAACCATATTTTATTTGCAAGATGAATACGGCGTTAGGAAAATGGAGTTCGCAGCGTGTATATCGGCAGCAGGAAAAGGGCTTTGCGCGGCTATCGGCTGGCCGTTGCAGCCTGCCGGCAATTGTTCCATTGCCTTATCGATCAACGTCACGTAGCGGTGCAACCAGGCCGGTGTCGGTGACTCTTCAGGACACCATCCGACAGTTTCAATCCATCCCCGGCTTGTCCGCCCCGGGCAATGTTACAAAGCTTACTGACGACGGATTATTTCAAGGGCAAGTTGTGTGGACAAAGTTCACCTGGCCGGCAGTCTTGGGCGGCGAAGAAGTTTTCATCTGGGGTGAGCATTTCGGGAGCTCTGAGCCCGCGTTCTCGTCCTGTCATCACTCATATCCTGTTGCATGACTGGGCCCTGGCACTCGGAATTTTCACAGGTAGTTTCAACGAGTGGTCAAAAGGTGTTCGCTTGCACAAGGCTGGCCGAGACCGGGACGCAGTCTTAATCCTACCCTTGCAGCCTGGCACTTACGAGGTGGGAAATACAGCCTGCATGCATCCCCTCATGCCCTTGGGTGTGGCCGCAAGTTATGAAGGGTGAAAGGTTACGTCTCAGGGCCCCTAAGCAGGTCCGTACCTGAACGTGGAGGTAAACATTTCAGCTACTAACAGCTTTGCAAGCGGCAGATCATGGGGTATTAGAAAATGAAGTGGCTCCATTGATATTTTCCGACTACCCTTGTCGTACACGCAGTTCAAGTTCGTGGTCGACAAGGTGTGGACACCTGCGCCCCACGAGCCCACGGTCACCAACGCTGAGGTAAGCGGGTAGGCTATCACCAGTGCGACGGGCGGTTGCGACCACCCGACATGACACTTTCGGGGTAGCGCGGCCCAGAGGGTACTGACTGGTGCTTTAAGTTGTGGTTTTCCAGCGTCGGCAGGATGTTCAAAGCTGGCCCGAAATTTGCGCATCCTGTCTCATATGGCAACATGTCTTCCTATCTCGTTATATAAGCAGATGCACCATATCACTCAAAAGGGGGACCCGTGCCCGTGTCCCTCGCTCATGGTCTAGTTTGGCGCGGTAAAAGAACCCGCTGGCAGAAGGTTTGGGAGCCTGATTCGTCGTTGGCTACGGCAGTGCACTCTGCTTCAAAGCACATGAATCTCGAGAAATCACGAGCACTTTCAATCTGATCTCTAGGAGACTAGGAGAGCCGTTGGCAGCGCGGGAATGCCGTGCCATGCGTGTCGAGGTGTGTGACCGATCGATAGGTGGTTGCGCTGTGCTGGGGTTTATTCCGGATGGAGAGCCTGTCCAACGTCCTTACCCCCATATGTATGTGATGTATATATTCCCTTCCCCCAGGGGCACCTGAATAATTACCGGGTCATTGCACCCACCGCCACCTTCTCCATAAAGGCGCCGAGGGCTGAGAACGTGTTCGTGATAGGGGACTGGGACAACTGGCAGGTGGGAAGCACCATTACGAAGCAACCAGGGGTTGCAGAAACAGCTAACCGGGTTGCGGGCGCCGAGGGGCGGCAATAGGGGTATACACCCTTATTGCCAGGGGGAAGCACCCTGGCGGCTGATGGGTGCTGATTTTTTCAGGCTGTGGGGTTATGGGAGGGAGGTGGGGCGGTAGCTGGTGTAAGTGCATTCCCCTCGCCTGGAAGGGGTGATGTTAGGTCGGGGCAAGCTCGTTCAGGGTGTGGCAGCCGCCGGCATTATTTCAGTTGCGTGTATGGAGAAGCCGATGCTTGGCGGCCATGCAAGTGTCCGCGTCAGCTCCAGCATGCTTTTAAGTGCTGGTCCTTGTTTCCCTCGATGTGATCGCTACTCGGAGGGGGCTGCGAGAGGTTTGCGCATGTCAGCCAGCCATTTAGTCATGTACCGAAGCTCGCTCTCCCAATGTTTTCATCACGCCGCCCTTCTCTCTATGCCCACCCAGTATTCGCTGGTCTTGAAGAAGGATCCCGCCACGGGTGTATTCCAGGCGAAGGCGCATCTTCCGGTGGGTTTGGGCCCACGGGAACGGGAGGGAGAGGAAAGGAGAGGAGGGGTGAGGAGGGGGTCTCAATGTAATTAGACTAAAGGTCCATAAAATAGCCGTAGATCAATCGAGGCTCAATGTAGCAGATCAGTACAACAAAAGCTGTATGTACCAGACGAGGGGAGTGGGAAAGGGTGATAGCAAACGATCTTGTCAAACGTGTCCCCTTATTACGCCCGGGGACGGGGTCGAGGGCTATAGACGAGGTTGCTGGTGTAAATTTGGAGTTTCGACAGATTCCAGAAAGTAGATTGCAAGGCAGGGGCAACACATGAGGTACCGTACCTGTGCGATTGGCTGGACGCAGAGGTGGTGTGGTAGAGTCGAAGTTTGGCAAGCAGGAAATCGGGCCTAAATAGCCAGGAAAACTCGAAAAAAGGGGAGGGGGGAAGGCAAAGCCAGCGCGCACGGATCATGGAAGTGCTGTGCGGCTGGAATTTGCGCGTTTGTGCGTCCAGCGCTAGTGAGGAGGGTGTCTGTACCTGCAGCTCTGCAGCATCGGCGTCTGCAGCCCTATGGCACCAGAAGGGGGGTATAACCCCCCGTACCACGTTACACAGGGGATAGGAAAGGGGGTTAGCGGTTAAAGGCCCTCTGCAGCATCATGGGTTATATCAGCCTGGGCGAAGGAGGCCTGAAACCCTCGTTCGCGAGAGTTTCACGTTGGTTCCATCACCAGCTTCATTCTATGACCGCATTAACGGCCCTCCCGGATGCTGATCCCTTCCCGCAGCCTGGGCAGTACTCGTACGTGTTTGCCGTGGATGGCAACGTAACGACCGATCCCGGCCAGCCCACTTTCACGAACGAGGACTACGGCGAGGTCCACCGGGTGCGTGGTGTTGCTTGTGCTCCCTACATTACGATCTGGATAGTGCGAGATGGAGGTGTAATGAGATCCACGGCTGTTGGCCACCGATGACGCTGGTCATGTGGTTACACGCTCTGGTGTTGTGACCCAGGTGTTAAGCCACGACGGTGCTGGGCGGGTCATCGGGGAGGGATGTAGAGGGATAACGTGGACCGCACAGTCGGGCGAGGATTTAATGGGGCAGGGCAGCGTCCGAATGGGCTGAATGGAGCTGCGGTCACAAGTAGCCAAGGTGAGCGCGATGACGGTCCCGTCGCGGCGGCGGCGTGACTCGATTTTTCGCCAATGGCGTCGACCAGGAGCGGCCGCACGGGCTCTGGGTGTTCAAAGTATTGCAGCTAGGGGACTGGGACCAGCAGCCTTCAGCCGGGAGCTCTCCAATAGGGCGGTCTAAGGCCACTGCGAATATCTCACATACAGTCTTCACCAAGAGCGAACGATCACAAGCTGTGGCCATGACCATACATTCCCACGGCATCCGACTCTGGACTCATCCCGGCCCATGTCTTTCCATTGCCTTCCCTTCCGATGCGCACCTGGCATCATATTATAATGAACGCCTATTGCCACAGCACCATCCGACCTACTGCACAACCGAATCCAACACACCGAATCCAACACACCCTCTCACACCCACCCTCTTCCCAGGGGGGTTTCCCGCACCCACCCTTTCACGCCCTCGCATTCTCCCACCCTCATGCCTCCTTCCGTTGTCTGGTGCGCTCGCCATGCACGGCTCACGGCCCGTCAGTCCGTCCCACCCCACCCGGAGTCCTCTTGCGCCCGCACAACGTAGCAGCCTCGCGGCCCACACAGCCTCATGACGATGTCTCATTACGCCTTCATGCTCCCCAAACCGCTCGCGCACACCATTCCATCCTCCCGTCCTCTACATGCATAAATCATACCCAGCTCCGTCCGTCTTCTGGCCAGCACCCGGCATATAATTGGGTGCTAGCGCCAAGTTGGCATGGTGGCGATTGTCAAGCCCTCGGGCGGCATCCTCGTGCCTTCTTGATCTTGCCATCTTGGTCCTGCCTTCTCTAGGTTCTCCTATCCACCAGGGCTAGTTTCTCGCTCCTGGTGGACTTCGGTGCCTTTGTCCGTCTGCGCCGGGTCTTGCCACCCCTGATCCCATCCCACTGGTCTGTTTCTTCTTGGTCTTCCTCATAACCCGCCACTGCAGCTCCCCTCTTAATTTCCCTGCAGACGCAGCTCTGCGTTCAGTTGTCCGTGGGCACCGCAATTGCACCTCCCTCCCCCAATCCTCGCCTTCTTTTAGCACCTCCCGCCTCTCCGTTTCCTAAATTTGCTGATGTGTGATGTCGGCACGTCGGCTTCCCCTGATCGCGCCTCCACCTGATGCCCTGCGCTTCCCGCTATAGACGTGGAGCTTCGAGCCCGACCTTTTCCGCATCTTTTACTGCACCGGGTGGGACGAGGCAGTGCTTCAATACCGGAGAATGGTTCGCGGACAGCCCGTGACGAAGGTAGGCACAGCCTCCACGGATTGGCTTTCCGAGAGGGGGAGAGGGAGAGGGGAAGCAAGGCGGCGACGTACTGAATTCTCTTGCGTGTGGCAGCTGCGGCCCGGCCCTGGCTAACCGGCTCTATCCACGTCAACGCTTGTTAACGCTGGCGTTGATGCTCATTGGCGCGGTTTCCGGAGGACTTCTATTCCAGTGCAAGGAGCTCAACATCTCAGCAAGTTGCTTTCCTCCCTGGAATGTCATCGTGCTGTGCTTTGATGTGCCATGCTGTGTTGTATACTCGTATTCCCAGGAATGGCAGCGGGTGAGCATGGTCAACGCGCCCAGCCGCGGCAACTCCTTGGGCGTGTGGAAAATGGCGACAATTGTGCCCACCGACCCCTCCGAGAGCCTGGAGTTCACTCTCAACAACGGGGCCAGCGGCGATAAGCTCAAGGAGGACCGGCCGGGCTGCGCGCCGCTTTACGTGTGCCCGTTCCCTGGCTCCTTCAAGCTGGCCAAGGGCATGCTGAGGCCCTTCCCGCGGGGAGCCGAGTCCAGGATTATGCTGGTAAGCACCCCACGGCCTCCGGGCCATATCCCTTGGCGCTCCGCTTTAAAAACCTCCTCATCCTCCAGCCCTGGAAGCGGGAATAGTTTAGCGGTACCAGGCGTGTATGGGCAAGGACAAAATGGACAAGTCCGGAATGGACATGCGGTATCGGCAACGAAGGCGTCACCACGACGGCAATGTGTCGTACAAGGGCGGAAATCATACGGGCGGGAGGGCGTGAAGCGAATGGAAGTGAAGGGCGCGGCACGGCGTACTGAGCTCTTAGGTCAACCAAGCCATCCGCCCGCCGTCCGTCCGCTTTACAGACATACAAGCAGTGAAGAAGAGCTTCAGCTCAACGACCGTCCCTGCCGGATCCTCTCACACGAGGCGCCCGGAGTACATTGCCTAACCACTTCCGATCCGCATCGAGCTGCTGCTTTTGTACATCTGTCTGCATTTGCTCTGTTCCCAGTTGATTACGTGGTCGCAATCTGACAACCTGTTGTTCAGGTGAGCGACATTGACGGTACTATGATCGGAGACATGAGCTCTCCCGAAGCCTTCACGTCCAGCCACCGGTTCGCCGAGTACTGGGAGAACAGTGCCTCGCTGGCGGGATCGCTGCTGGTGTACAACACAGGTGAGGGGAGATGGGAGATGGGAGATGGGGGGATAATGCGATGACGCGAACGGGGTGCGTTTCGAGAGACAAAATGGATGGGGGTACAGTATTTGCAATTTGTACAGGTCAGTGGCAATGGCCGCAGAGGCGGATGTCATGCGAGTGCCCGCTTCACACAGCAGGTTGTCGCGGGGATGGGACTAACTGGTGCAGCTCGGGGCTTAACAAAACCGTCAGTGATGGCAGGAAGACCGCACCGGACCGCACCGCATCATAAATACCATTAAGTCGATGTGGGGTTCACGAAACTTAAGGCATCTGACTCCTCGATACCACACCCTATCTGACCGTGCGTCCTCCCGTCGACTGCGCCGTTCCACCCAAGGCCGAAGCCTGGGTCAGTTCGTAGACCTAATGAAGAAATGTGACGGCAAGCTGGCCATTCCGGACGTGGTCATCACGGCAGTGGGGACCAAGGTGCAGGCTGAGGCTGGGCTTGCGAAGGGGTTGAAGAGACATAGCTCCTTCTATGGGCCCCGATCTCGGGTGGCGAAGCCTGCTGTGTGAGGTTGCGCAGGTGCAGTTCTGGGGTGAGAGCAGACTGCAGATTTTAAGGCAGATTCTCGGCTGCCAACGTGTGCACCTCGCCAAAAGCTAGCACATATGCGCAGTCTTTCACGCACGCATGCGCCGATCTCGCACCACAGGTGTGGCACCTGGACGAGACGTGCGGTCGGTGCGCAGCCTCGGGCCTCAAGTGGATTGAAGACACCAATTGGACGCTCAGCCTGGATGCGGGGTGGAACCTGGACACTGTTCGCCGCCTGGCGCGCCAGCTCATGGCGCACTACAACGATGAATCGACGTTGTGCATCCTGGATGACGGTTCGGAGCACCGCCACCGCATTGCGCTGACAGCAGACGTCAAAGTGCTGGAGTACGTCATGGGAAGGCTGATGGAAGGCTTCCAGCGGGAGAAGCTCGAGGTGCGAGAGGCTGAAGAATTGGGTTGGGAGACCAGGGGGCCAGGGCAAGCGTAGAGGTGCGGAGTGCCGCGTTGCCGCGATGACTGTTTGCATTACTCCTGGGGCCTCCGTGGGTTTGCATGAGTTCTGTGCCGCGCAGGTAATTCAGTGCTTGATGGGACACACAATGTAGTTATGTAGCTTTATGCTCCAACAGCGGTCTTTGCTTTGCGAGGTACGGCAAGCCATGCTATCCGACTTGATTAGAGTTTCAGTTGAAGAGTTTTGAGCATCTTGCAATATTATAATGTTTGAGGCAAAAACTTGAAAAACAAACGAAGAATGCATGTAGCTGTGTTTGGCATGATGCTGTGATGGGGGGAATGTGTTGGCCCCTTTGAATCCAGCTGAACGGGGCTGCCGGCATTCTGTATGCCTTCATGCTCGCGCCGCCTGTCTGTCATTGGCTCGAAACCAGAGGTGGCCGATGCTGCCTCGACATTATCCTTTGAAAGGCCTTGCCGGACATGAGCTGCCTTGACTGATCTCATATACTGCCTCCGCCCCAATTTACAATCCTTCCGCGATACACTTGTTTTTCCCGTCCTTTCCCTGTCCAATTCGTAGGTTCGCATTATCACAAGTGGGAACGGCAGCCACCGCTACATCGACTGCGTGCCGGTTGCAGCCGGCAAGGAAAAAGCGCTGCAGTACGTCCGGAAGCAGTTCGGTGTTCCCGAACACCTGTGCGTGGCAGCCGGCGATAGCGGCAACGACATCCTCATGCTGGAGGGCGATCACCCCGCGATTGTTGTGGGCAACGCGCAGCCGGAACTCCTGCAGTGGCTGGTCCGCCAGGAGCAGAGCGGCAAGGTCATATATGCGGATGCTTGCTACGCAGACGGCATCCTTGAGGGACTTGCAAGGCATAGCCTGTACTGACGGGCGAGTGGGAGGCAAGAAGGAGTAAATGGATCACGGGCAATGCCGTGGAGGAGGGAGTCGATTGCGATGGGTTTGGATGGATTTGGGTTGTTTGCGGTTAGAGAAAGAGGAGGGACGCTTAGCCGGAGGATTTCACAACGCGAGTGGCGGGGGAAGATGCGGTGGCGAAGTTTAGTTTGCGAGAGGGCTCGCTACGTGGCTATTCAATTGAGTGAGTTGTCGGAGATGGTGATGCACCATCAAAATGTAGAGGCAGCAATTGGCGGGAGAGCAGCCAACCACGGTTCACTCAGCGTGGAGAATAAGCTTTCCGCAAGCTTTCCTCCTCTCGTCTTAAGAGGCCCCAAGAGGGGGGAGGAGGCATCCAAAGAGGGAAGAAGGGGGCACGTGCGTCTCCAAAGTCATTGTGCAGAACTCGAGGTCAAACGGCGACGTCAGTTGTTACGAGATGGCTGCTGTGAACCATATCATGACTCGAAGCCGAGCCCACGTGGGTTGCAGTTAACCTAACCCCCCCACCCACACACACACACACACGCTGCCGAGGTGCACGTCGTGGGGCATCAAACAACGTGAACGTGACATTAGCAATCGTTGCCGCGTGAGATGTGTTTTTGTTTTTGGTTGTGATGCAGTTCGGTAGTTTGTTGTTGGTGCTCGGTCGAATGCGTGGTGAACAAGGGTTCGATACGGTTTGATGGCGGTGCTGTGTATTGCAGGGTGGCCCATCAAAGCGCTTCCTGTTTCAGGCCGTCCGCAGCCAATTGCGCTTTCCAGGCTGTGCATGAGTCACATGCTCCTGCTTCTGCCCTGCCGCCTGCACCGCCCGTAAGCATGCGCGTGACCTTACACTTCATGAAGATATCGTGTGCGGTTTTTTGGCATTATTTTGGCTCCTGAGCAAGGCAACTGCCGCATGTGCTGGCGATTCGTACACTCCTCCCTTGTTGTCTGAATGGTGGGGCCGAGTGAGGGTCCATGCAATGCAATTTATTGCAATGCGTGATTCCCGGAGCGGAAGTCACCAATCGGAGCCTGTTCACCAATCGGAGGCTGTTGAGTTGGGTAAAGCGCGTGCAGCGGCTGCGGCTGCGGAGCCAGCCCGCATTGTACCGTTAAGCTCCCGAGAGGGCGGGTGTCCAGGGACTCCTGTGCGACAGCAACTATGTTGCGTAATGCACTGCCATGTTGCGCGTGACAAGGCGCCAAGGTCGCGAGCACTGAGCCGCGAAGCAAGAGGCGGCGTGCTACCGGTCTGGTTAGCGCGAGCACGTTTCCTCCGATACGGCTGTAGCAGTGAACTACATGCCGTTAGTCATTTGCCTGTGCAGCTTTTAAACTCCGTGTGATGCGCTTGTTATTTGAAGTATGCGTTGCTTTCAGAAAGTCGTCGTTTACAGTATGGTTGTCATGGGGTGGTGTTGCTCTGGGCCCTCTCCTGGCCGGATCTGAGGGCTTGGAGCCAAGCCCATGTCAGCGTGATGTCGTTTGCGGTAATGCTGAGCCTCAATTTCATTCCTTGCGATGGCGGACGGTGCGAGAATTGTTCTGGAGGGATAGATATCTGGTATGCAATCTTTATCAGTACAGCAACTAGGAGGCGCAGAAGTCCCTAAGGCGTCGCGTGCGTGCGGTGCGTGGGTTTCTCGCGTGCATTAGCGGTATATGGCTGGTCCGGCTTGTTTGTGAGGTGGTTTGCACATATGTTTCCGAGTATCAGCTCTCAGGGGTTGATTATCGCTGTTGCTAATCAATAATCTGCCATGCATATGGGCCTCGGGCTTAATGTACGAATTCCGATGTTCAGGGCCTCGTGTACTGGCCCATAACCATGTAACGTTATCAGTCTGTAACTTGTTAATAATAATATGATAAGCGCCAAAGTTGTACATACGCTACAAGATCACAGCAGGTAGATGCAGCCATGAGGGAAGGTTAAGGATGCGGGACCAAGTTCGATCGTCTGGAGAAGGGATCAGGTCAAGCGGTCATCCGGTCATGTCCCCAGGTGCCTCGTGTACAATTACCGTTAATGTCACGAGTTTTATGTTCCCAGCTTGAAAATCTGGGAATGTCATGCTTCGTGCACACTGTGTCCGCTGATAGCCAGACATTGGATCCCAGGAGGGATCTACTTCCGCAACCGCTTCCCCATGAGATCTGCATAGGCCGCTATTGTCTGGCGCAGTGTCAAAACACAAGCGAACCGCCACATGACCGCTGAATCCCCATCGACTGCAAGTTATGTGTTGCGCACTTATGGCGACTTGCCCTTGCTTACTATCTCAAGCCCCTTAAGCCAACATGTGGCTTTGGCGACCCTGATCGGTTACAATATATCCCTCGTGTGCTGATGGTGCCACCCAAACGCCGACCCCTATTTTGGCGCCAAAAGATCCGTTGCAGCTTCTCTCCGTGCCGTCAGCTCCATGAGGACAGCCGATGTAGACTTGAGCATCCAGCCGTACTTCCATACCGATGCTATGCGCTTTGGCGCTGGTGTCAGGCATTTGCCTGCGATCCAAGGAGCACTGAGCAAACAACAGCGTCCCGCATGGTGGAATACCTCTGTGGCAGCCAGTGTATCCCGCATTAGCTGTGACATGAAGACATAAGGGCCTGCGCCAGGTGACAAGACCCGCCAAACCCACCTTTCCAGTACTTATAACCCCACACGCTCAGCTTCGTAGGATCATTCTGAACACGGCCAATCGGGAAAAGCGCTTCAGAAAAGGAATCGGAGGCAGCTTTTCCGGCGCCAAGCCACTGAGGTTATCTCACCGGCTGGGGAACAACCTCCACAATTTTCCAGTACTTTTCGGACCCCGGATGCCATGTGTCGCGTGTTACAAGGGACCCAACACCGTGCTGAGGCAGCTTGCGCAGGACATCCGACACTGAACGAAAGGGGAAACGAGAACTCAGGATAAAAGCATACCAGCCGCCGTCACCTGCCGTTTGCCGCCCTTTGCAGTTTGCCAAATACGCCCATCCTTCAAACCATTAATTCGCGTCACCTACAAGTGCGCTTTGTACCCGAGCGGAGCAGTTCTAGGTAAGCCATGCGCTCCAATCTGTTATACGTGGCAACACCACACCACTAATCCCAAATCAAGTCAATTATAAGAGCTATCTTGCAAGCATCAGTGCGCTGCGGCTATTGTCTAAAAAGCAGCATCCTGCGTCCGTTGTACTTCCAATTGCACAAGCAGGTCAATCGCTGAATTATGCATCCCATGCACAGCCTTAATTTTCCATATGCCCTCAATAGCATTTCGACATATTCATCAGGCCACGATCAGGCCATTTGTAAAAGGTCGATAATCAACTGTTCCTCCGCTTCGTCAATTGGCGTATTGCCATAGCCATTCTGCACCTTAGGATCAGCACCCCGCGCCAAAAAAAGCTTCACGACATCCGCATGATTGCCCCGTGCAGCGTTATGGAGCGGCGTGTCGCCGTCCTCGTCGGCTTTCGCAAGAATGTTACTGCTCGCTTTGGCCAAAAGCATTTCGCATATCTCCACGTAACCACCAGCCGCTGCATCGTGAAGGGCTGTCGAACGGTCCTCAGGGTTAACGACATTGGCATCGGCGCCGCCGTCCAATAGAGCCTCAACGCACCCGGCGTGACCAAATAGGCAAGCCAAATGCAGGGCGGTATCTCCGTCAGGACCGGGGGTGTTTACATCCCCGGGAAAGCCCTGAAGCAGCTCCTTCACGCGCTCGACTAGGCCTTCCTCGGAAGCTATGAGCAGCTCACGAAGTGGGCCACCAGTTGGGTCCTCCCAATCATCGTCATTTGCATCACCTGTATCGTCATCTCCCCCGAGACCTGCTGCGGCTAGCTGCTCTTGCAACCAAGCGTAGTCATCCTGCGACAGGGTCGGGACATCGCCATCCTGCTCGTTCTGTCGATGCCCGTTTTCCATATTGTCCCTCTCTGCCAGCAAACAACTACATTGACAATGTTCTAGCTTTTACAAAGTCGCTGTGCCGTACATCACATCGTGGCTCTCATTGCAATTGTTCAGCCCGTTTTTTAATTTTCTGAGTTATTGGTATGGTTCAAGCTTTTGGGTTGACTCTGCAAGCATAAAGCGTATCCCACCAGCTTTACCGTTTGGCAGTAGCAAGCCTTGCTTTCTAATAATCTGTTGCCAGTCATTGTTTTCAACCAGTGGATAAAATTCTGCATGGAGTCATATAGCAGCAAGGTGTTTGACTTTGCGACCCTACTCATGTTGCCAAAGACAGATGAACGCTGCAAGGGACACATCTGAAATGACTGCAACTTAATGCCTGTAGGCTGAAAGGACTTCCGGGTTAGTCTGGCAGCGCGCAGCGACGGGGCGCTCAAAGGTACTTAAATGTACAGACACAACCTCGTCAGTTACTGCCCCGCCAAGCAAGTACGAACCAGGTAGATACGTTAACCGCGAAAATTATTCTACACTTGCTTGGGCTTCTGCTAATATGTTGGCCCGTTCGTCTTTGCATCAGCTTCACAGGGAGGGAACCTTCCTGAGGGCTCGGGCCAGCCAGTTGCCTTTCACACGCATTCTTACACCTATGTCTTCAACAGGCTGACGCACCACACTCACAGGTATGTGAGGTAGGAAAATAGGATCCACTCGCAAATTACTCAGGCAGCTATGTACCGGCAACTATGTCACAAAGTTACACAGTAAGGGTTAGTGGAGAAACGGGGCCAGCAACGTGCAGTGCATCCGAGTTCACTATAGTACAAGCCATACGACAACAATTCACGACCACTTGCGTTCTGCCCACCAGGATACAGCTACGGCGGACATTCTGTGAGGGATCATACGGTGGGCCCCGTGCTGAACCGAACTCTGCCTTCTACGCTGAACTTGATGTGGGTCAAAGTCGGAATATTCACCAGCACGACTCACCAATATTTGCCACGTGGGCTTTCTCTGGAGTTGAGCCTTATCTAGTGGTGGACTGCATGGGTGCAGGAGAGACTGCGACTCCAGGCAAGCACGTTGACTGCTGTCCGTAACAAGTTGGTGGTAGAGTCGCTGGCTGCTGCTCAAGGCCAGATGGAAAGCATCGACACGGTCACGATGCGGCAAGCTGTAAACAGCAGGTGTGAATGCGTTACTTCTCGTTCCTACGCGTTGCTGCCAATAGGGGTGGCGGGCAGATGGGGCAGAAAGAAAAGGCGGTGACTGTGGCATGGGGGCTATTACCTCTGGTTAGCCACAAGGTGGGCTTTCACGGCATGATGATGACTAAAGACGTTCTCGCCGACCACTAACCTGTCCGGGGCCCCGGTGGCATACGGAAAGTGCATTATGAGACCTGCATGAAAAATGTCTCGATCGGGGCACAATGTCATCCTGATAATCTACATGCGAGTTCCTATATGGCATCATGGGGTCACCCGGCCGATTGCCAATACGAAATGGTTTGTGGGCTCCCGACTGCCTTGCAGCCTAACGCGACAGATGGAGTTCTTCACGAGCTGCCTTGAGCGGTATTGTGGTGTGCCGAGCAACTGCGCCTGCACATGCCAGGGTAATGAAGGTGGTAGCTCTCCTGGGCGGCTTGCAAAGCAAATGCCGCCCGCATTTGGCTGAGGGAGGTACTCCAATACAAAATATGTCCCGTGTGAGCTTTTGTGCCTGGCGTAACTATGTGCGAAGACCGAGTAAACTTTTGTACTGGCATTTTTCTTGGTATGGGGCCTGGCTTATGGGAGGAGATTGTTCCGGAGCTTGGCGGGGCATTGAAGGGAACGAGCAACCCTTTCACAGCTGTCATGCAGATTGTCTGCAGTTGAACCAAGCAGGTGAAAGAGGGGCTCAGGACCTAACCTCATTTCTCCAAGTGTTGCTAGGCAAAATTTCCAAAGGAATCTTAACATTATGATGATTTGCCTATGGTCCGGGCACGTTATGCAATCCGCACCACTACCACATCAGCCCATATGCCTATCCAGCTCGGCATCAACATAGGATGATAAAAAGGCCTCGCACCCTCCAGCATTTAAGCACCTATTCGACCGAAGACATGTTCCTCGGCAAAGGCGACTACATCGTAAGACTGCAATCAATGACGAGCTTTCAGGAGCCCAACAGCAAGAAGGGTAACAAATAGGCCCACAGTTGAGGAACACATTCAAATGGAAAATAATGAAACAAAGCCTTAGCACCGCGTAATGCATGGTCTGGCAGCCGTAATAAGGCAGCCAATTGTTAGATGATACCCAGCGGCAATTTCACACTGGCGGGGCAGTAAACACCATAACATGCTGTGCAACCAATATCAGGACCGTCCACGTCAATGGGCTCCCCATATGCACATGCTTTGCTATGCGAAAATTTCCGCAAGTTGCACAAACAGTGGTTATGTACGGGCAACTCTTGGGGAAGTGCAAGGACTGGAAGGCATGCATAAGCATAGCTGGCACCGCATGGTCACGGCATCCTCTATGCATTACGACGGTAGAGTGCCGCCGGCACAATGTACCTCAGGTAAGGAGGTTGAGCCAATCGACCGCTGCAGCTGTGCAGGGATACAACTGAAACAATGCTCACGCGTAGAAGCAAAAGCACATATGCTTCCTTAACCCATGAGTGCTACAGAGTGCTTATTGACAGCACCTTATTCGTCAGACGGTATAATCCATCATGACACATGCTCATCGCTCGCCGGACGTACAGTTTCAACTTAACTCGTTGTAACTCGCGCACACACATATACATACCATCGCACCGCTCATGTAGTCTCGGTTGCTGTCTGTTTCCCAGTTACTTTATATGTAGGGTATGGGAAGGCTATTTGTCAGGTGCAACCTATTTGCGGACAAGGCAAGCCTATCATTTGCCTATCGCCCAACTAGGCTTGCTAGTCCAGGTTGAACATTTCAGCATTTGCCATGGTGCATCACCTGAGCCAAGCCATCAAGCCACCTTCATAAATCTGGATGCTCTAGCCGCGTGCAGATAGCTCTACAATTCGGCTTGCCCATCGTGTTGCTCCAGTAGGCGTTGAAGCCGAGATAGCTCATAGTGGATGGCTTCACGTCGCTGGTCGTGAAGCTCTCGCAATAACCCAGCCAAGTAAGGGAGCGTGTTCGGGATGGGACCCAGCGTCTCTAGCCGATTCTCAAATTTTGCCAAGATGTGCTGCAGGCGAGCAATCTCCGCCCGAATATCCTCTTCAGGCCCTAACCGGTGCATGGAAGGAAGGACCCATATCCGGTCCAGGGAACCCAGGTTAGGACGCAGGTTAGCGGGCCCAATAAAAATAGACAAGGATGTCAGTATCTATCATTCCTAAACCCCTACCTAGGCAAGGGTACGGGACCCTAATGTATCGAATTTGCGCATTTCACTTGCCAACAACACAATCCCCAAATACCATGGGCTTCAGACCGGTAAACCCTGTTCACCTGTCAGCGGTTGATCCACAAGGTCCCCGAACTCATTGGGCTTAAAGTTCCGGTGGTCCACCGCTAGCAGCCGTGGCGGGCTGGTGACGGTGTCCAGGAAGCTGTCAAGAGTCGGAGCGCAGTGCGAGGAAAGATGGAATGCATAGTGGAATCTATGAATATATGAGTCTACCAGAGCAGTAAAGATGGCATGGTGAACCAGCTGCCTCCGTTTTGATTAGAGACGCTGATTGTAATGCCATCGTTATGCCTAAGGAGAAACAGAGACCCCAATGGTTGGAACCAGCGCACAACGAAAAGAACACACACACCCGATTTGCCCACAAGCGCTTCTCACCCATAGTACAGCAGCAGCTCGTCTGAACGCATGTCCCCGTACGTTATGGTCACCTCCTCGCCCTTTAGCATGTCCTTGCCAGCACTTAATCTGCATCACGACGCAAAAAGGCCGACCAAGTTAGATCGCAACTGCACATCGTGCAATGACTTGAGCAAGCGAGGTCATGTAGGTAAAACATAAGCGATGCAAAACTCATGCAGAGGTCGGGAAACGTACGGAGGAAGGAGCCATCTCCAGGCTGCATCTACTGTTGAAAACACGTGCACCTGTTGACGAAATGCACTCAACTCGGCCATCGCTTTACTCATTTCTCCTTGGTCCAGGTTGCGGTGCGGTCTGGAAACAACCCTTTTTCGCTTAAGCTCACCTAACACCTCTAGATCCAAGGCTGCTATCCAGCTGGTTGATATCTCGGATATCATGGTTCATGAGGTCTACGAGGGAGACAGCATCCGGGGAACGGCGTATCATGTTTTCCGAGTTGACATGACGGTTGTTCCTTGGCGGGTAGCTGCGGCTTCACGAAGTTGAAGGATAGCCACAGCCTACGAGCCTCGCTCGCTACAAGCAGCAACTTGCAGTACGATGATGGAACATTCTTAGTCACGTAGAAGCACATGCGTACGGAGGCCATATCCCAGGTTCCGCACGGCCCCTAAAGTATTTCCGTCGTCTCAAACGCAGCGCGACGAGTACATCGGAAGTCGCCATGGTTTCTCGAGGCTTAAGCCCAAGCACACGTCGATACCTACCTAGAAGTGGAACCATAGACAGCGCCTCCTTCCGCAGGGTGAAGGTCCGTGAGCTGAGCTGTACCACACATGGCACCGAGCAACAGCATGGCGCCAAAGGTAAAAATGGTTGCAAGTGCATGGAGTAGGCTTTTACCGTTAGATGGACATTTATACTTTATGCGGTTTGCGTGCCGCAAAGGTGGGTTCAGCGAATGGGGATGCTCCACAGCTGCTCCGGAAGCGGCAGTTTATTCGTACTCGCCATTCAAATGCACGCGGTTGAAAACCTTGTCCGGATTGCAGCCCGGGCGACGTCACAAACGGGATGTGCCAAAGATATCCCACTCGGACGTGTGGGACATGAAATTACCAGACAGACACAGATACTGCTTGCATTCTCAAGCACGGAAGCCAACCTATGTTTCGCGGTCGAAATACCATTCTGCTCCGAAAATCTTTAAAAAGGCACGAGCCGCTATTACGTCAGCATCTTCATATAATTGAAGAACGTGACCCGCCCTGCCCTGGCGCAACCCGCTTGGCATCACCCACCATGGCCACCACGTACTCGTAGTACGGCAGGCTGATGTTGGCCCGTCCAATCGCCTCCGGAATGGTCATCATCTGTGAAGCAATAAGTTATTCGTGGTCGGGTGTGCTTTAAAAAGCATAATGGGCACACCGTCGCTGCATACCTTTGTCACAAGAAAAGCAGCTAGAGGCTTCGTGACATGCGGTTTACGCCTGCGTACTTCGGCGCACGCTCGGAACTGTGTTGACGCTTCGAAGCTACAGCTACGCCTTTATCACGAACACAAAAGCAGACCGCACCTCGCACATTGCTACAGCGACCTCTCCCTGAAGCCCCGACGGATGCCAACCCCTGCACCTAAACGCACCATCTTGTCGTCATTTTGGCCTTCGAAGGTGCTGCGGCTGTGCTGCTTGAAATACCGCAGCACTTGCGCCTCCTACGACCAAAAGACAAGCAACTACCTGAGCACAGCTGACAGTTATGGACCATTGCGATCCATCTGTGAGCATTAATAATCCCAGCAGTACAAAGTCACACATGGTACCCAAAAGACCGCCTCACCAGGCGGTCGTCCGCCAGATATCTGATGTACTGCAGTGGCACGAGGGTGACGCACAGCAGGGAGAAAGGTAACAGATGAATACCCTTGCACTGAAGAAGCTGAAGATATGTCACTGGATCATTTCTCATATCTCTCAGGCCTCCATTCAGCGAAAAGCCACGCATTGCAGCATTAATGCCATGGTGGGACACGACAACGCATCTACACACATGCGGACGTCCCCTTTCTGGAGGATTTATCCACTGCATGCTTAGCAACCATGCCTACCGAAAGTTCACTTATATGGGCATCACGATCGCACGTGATGCAGAGTGACGAAAAGAAAAGAGCTTTACCGTCCAAAGGCCCCATTCCTCCTTATATGCAACCCCAAGCTCGGCTCTTGACGCTCGCTTTATACGCAAATGCACTATGTGGACGCCCATTCTTCAAGGCTCAAGTGCACTAATGCACAAACCGGAGAGAGGCAGAGGGTTGGTGCAATAATGCATCTTAAGCCTTGAAGAATAGGCGTGCGCCGATAACACGTTCTGATTCGGCCCCCTGTCTGGCGGCCAGAGAGCTTTAGGACTGTTTAGGGGCAGGTAAATATCATCCATCTATCGCTCGCAGGCACCCGGACACAGGTTTGCCTCGTGGGGACCAAGGACCTAAAGGTTCTTAGATGAGGATGCTCAGATCCCTCCACGACCACTTGATAACGATGTGGGATACTCCTTCGGGGGGGGTTGATATTTTATGGGCGCTTAACTGTGGACACGGTAAACTACGGCAATTACTACTTACCTCCTCCGGGAAGTTGTAACCGGTCAGGACCTGTTTCAAGGAAAGTAGAAACGTCGTTAAGGTTTGTCCTTCCCCATGAGGAGCTTAGATCAATGGACTCTGTTCCGAGGAGCAGCGACAGATGGGTCACAATGCACGCTCTCGTGTAAGCGCCCCAACTCAAATATAGTGAACGAACTGTGCGGACCTGAGGCGACTGCCTCGCGGAATTCTATGGACGGTATACGACAAGTGTATAAGGAGCCGTGCATTGCAGGATAGCGTGGCCAGGGATGGTTGGCTGAGGCCCACCGCAAATGCACTACTGTCTTGGCATTGGTAACCCGCCACTTCAGGACCTATTTGGCTCCCAACCCACTAAACGCGTAACCAGATGCGCACCTGGCTCTCATTAGGCAGGATGCGCAGATATGGGCCGAGCCTTGAACATGGGGTGTGAAGCTCCTTCAAGAGTAATGGCGCACCTTCCTATACGCCACGACCATGAGAATGTACTGCATGTATCAAATTTGCATCCAAGACCTACTCGATACCTTACAACATGTTTAAACACACCAGCTTTTCCTTTCGTGCATGATATCCTAAGACGCTGCGTTCCCTGTTGTGCAACTTCCAACGTGCCAATGTCCCACGTGGGTCCTGTCCGACGAGATGTAACACCGCGTTCGGATAGCAAATAAATAACATGCATTCTGAACAAGACGCAGATCCCACTAGGTTAGGCGCGGCCCTGGTTGTTGTGGGTTTTCATGCCTAAACCGTAACGGTTAAGTCAATTGCTCACCGCAGCCGGAACACTCGGAACAGAGAACACAAGGTGATCTGGAATGAGGATCAATAATTCCCCTTTACGAACATTTTGCGTCGTGAATATGCCTCTGACACCTGCTGCATTGCGCGAAATTGTGACCTTAAATTCTCCGCCCTCCCTTTTGATCCAGTCCAGCATTATCTGCTCTTCAGCCGTGATGTATGCATTTGATCTAGGTGTAAAAGCTATCAGGAAGAGCGCCTGTGCAAACAAAAAGCCCAACAAAGTCGCGCGCATCTTCTCTTCTTCCTCCTAAGGTCGTCTTAAAAGTCCAATCACCCAACAGGTAGTATGTAGTTTGGGTCATGTATACACGCATGGGACACGTTGTGGTTGGTGCAGTGCAGTACGACTTCTTCCAACGTGGACGCAAACGCCAGACTTACAACATACTAGCTGACTGACATTGTAGTGTTTAGCTGTAGCTTAAGCTATTATTTGCCATGAATGTTCATCAGGTTGTTTCGGTTGTCTACAACAGGGTTGTGCAGCTTCTGTCCACAGCACCGAAAGGCGCCTTATCCGTCACTGGTATTCTGGGCCTAGCTTTACTGGTCTACGGATATATCCAGTATCGCGGAAACGATAATCGTGCCGAGGAGCAGCGAAGAGAGCAACAACGTGCACATCTCAGGGCGGCCGCTGGTTTAACTGCGACAGCTGCTGCACAGCAATCAGTTTCTGCAGCTGGAGCTCCATGTGCCAAGGCGCAGTCCGGATGTGCGTCCGCCACTCCCGTGGGTCGTGCGGTGTTCGCGCAACTTAGTGGCGTCAAGCGCGTGACACTCAGCTTGCCGGGAGTGGTTTTCGCTGAGAGCACACCTTCGCAACTCCAGGAGTCGGCCACGGTCCGTCCCGAAGCGGTTGAGGTATTGCATGAGATGAGCCGTGTGTCGGACGTGTACCTAATCGCGCATGTGGAGGACGATGTGGGCGAGGCGGTAGTCACTGGTGCGCTGGAAGCTGCTGGAGTCCTTGGGAAGGGCCCAGGGCAAATCAAGCAGCACCACTTGCTTTGCTGTTCCACTTTGGACGGCAAGGTTCCAATTGTGCGGCAGCTGGAGCCAGAGCTGCATGTGGACGGCCACTCCGGCTCGATTGATGAGCTTAAACGTTTCCTGCCCCACCTGCTGCTGGTTCGTGAAGGTCACACTAGCGCTGCGTCCGGCCAGACCAACGTCGGAATAGCGGCATCCTTGGCCTCATATTTCGGACTCTAGGTGGATTCCATGTATTCTTGTGGCCTGCAGCGGAAGCTTCATTGTTGGGTGCGTCATGTGCCTAGTGCCAACTTCGTAATGCGGGAAATAGCCCATATCCACATTGTTGGCGCACTTCAGCAATGTGCTTATTCTGCAAGTGGATACTTCCCCGTTAAAAAATGAAGCGGAATAAGCCAGTTGTAATGTACTGGCACTTCCAATACAATTACATAGTGCCTTTGCACATGCTTGGATTTCAGCCTACGGCGTTACCCATGTGACTCACCACAGCGCAAGAACCAGCAGCTAAGCACCCAAAACCGGACTGCTAAGCCTAACTTGTGTACATTACTATTGTGGCTGGTTATCGCATATCTCATGCCTCGTTTTCCCAATCATGTACCCAACCATCATGCCAGATGATGTCGCCCAACTGTTTGTATCGTCCTAACCATCGCCGAAAAGCCACGCATCAGTATCGATGCACCATACAGTGTATCAGTATATACATTCAGTGTTCGTAACGATGCACCATGCCTGCATTCAGACACAACGCCTGCCGTGAGGTCCGACCCAAGGGCAACCCCAAGTACGTAGCCCATTTATCTTCTGCGAGCACTCCGTGCACCATAAGGACTATGCCCTCTGGAAGGACTAGCTTGTCACAAATGGCCATTTTTGCACGCCACTGCAATGATGCCGATTCGCTGTGGTTCCGTCTACAACTGCGGAACGGCGTACGTGTAGTATGGTTGGGGCGCAGCTGAAACTTTGTTGAGGTCCCCTAGCCACCGCTGATAGCTCTGTACTACCCAACCCAAGACGTGATCAATGCAAATTAATTGTTGCAAATAAAGTGACCATAATATGACGCCGCATCACGCCCTTCCCGCTGGGTGACATCAGTGCTGCTCAACGGCTTCCGCGTCATCGCTTCAGGTGGCATAAGCTTAGATGCATGCCACCCCACCTCCTGCGATGTTGTCAGTGGTGCCTTTAAGGTCTGTTGCGGCTCATAACCCACACGAGTATGGTGAATCCATTCCACTCTTTGTGTATCGTATGAGGTGAAGGTAGCCGGGGTAGAGGTGCCAGCGCTGAATGCCACAAGGCGCTCAACCCCCTGGAGTCCGGTTTGGGCGAGGCCGGAGGTTAACAGGGTCAATAATCTCACAAAGGCAAGCGCATTGTTGCAGAAAGCTGGGGAACAACGAGCACCGTGAGATGGGACATGCAGTCCAGCCCCTTCCCCAACGATAACGCACTTTGTGACGATGGATAAGCTTGAAGTTGGCATGTAACACCGGCCCGCAAAGATTAAACACCCGTTGCTTCATGAAGGTGCGGAAGCGTTACAACACATGTGCTAAATCCTAATCCATGAAAGACAATTGTAGCTCGTGGGCTTTTTGCTGCACCCGTAAAAAAATATCTCACGTACCTTCAGGTATTCATCAATCCCCATGACCCCAGCGCGGTCGAAGTCAAGGTGCGTGAACCAACAGTCCAGCTCGATTTTACGCGGCTGCCTTCCAAGGAGGTCCTGTTTCAATTGCGGGGAGGCGCAGGATTGGAGTGAGGCAGGCAAAGCCCAGAGTTCACGGAATGATATTTTGGGAAGTATGTTGTTCTGGGTGTTCTAAGCAAGCGCTATCCGGGACGAGCTTCAGCGAAACTACCCTGAAGAATGTCCTACCTTCAGGATGTCGCCGAGTTTTGCTCGGAGGATGTGAGTGTCGCCATTTACCTCCATAACGACTGACACATCGGACTCCCCGATCACATATTTATTGAAAGCATTCACATACTGATCTATTGGCAGGGTGTGGAAGACGAACTCATGAGTTGTCTTGTTTGCTTCCCGAATCGGTTCTTGTGGACCGAGAGAAGTAAGTCCAAAGAAAGCCTGCATATAAAACCTACATATAAGATGCTATCCATCGCTCGGCAATGTGATACAAAGCGCACCATCCTGGCACTTGGGTAAACTTTTAGCCGTTTCTTAATTCCACTAGAATGATACCGATAATCGTTTGTAGACCTATCACAGGCTCTTTTTTCTGTATTCAGAAGATGATTATGTAAGTATAAGTAGCCACGACCGCCCCAAAACGTTTGGGCACAGACGTGCTGCCAAGATGCCCTTAACTTTAGGTGCGTGATGTGTATAGCTATAGCACACGGACGACAGTTTGTCGCAGGCAAATCGTTACTTCCGTACGGACAGTTTCTACTGTAAGTACTCGCTCCTCTTACTAATGGTAATAAACAACAACTGTTTACTGATTCTCAAAAATAAAACATGGAAACAAAACATGGAAAACAGGGTCTTTTGACGTACAACAACAGGCAAGTAATGTTATCTGGAATCAGTGTCGGCAGGAAAGCCGGGCTGTCCCCTGTGCCCATGTTTATATTATTCATCGGATATTTAAAGATTATGTGGAAGGGCATGATCTCCGAGTGCAACAAGCGCAAAGACCAGCTGTGCGTGGTGGGGGTAAGATGACATGGCACTCCCTTGCCATGAATCGCGCGCGAATGCAGTTCCTACTAGATAGGCTGGAAGGGATTCATGAGGCTTTTTGTGGGGGGGGCCGATGATGAGGATGATGTTTGCTGGTACCAGGCGACTTGCTCAGAAGGGGCGCAGAGGGTGTTTGGAAAGAGGTTTATCGTCCATCGGGCCAGGGAATGGCAGCGCTGGGTCCAGCGGGGTGCACCATCGGTCCCGTACAGCCGATGCATTGGGAAGCATTGCAGGGCAAAGCATCGGGGTGGAAGGCCCACGGTGAAATGGACGTGGGCCCACGACCTTCTTCGTGGCCAAAAAACATGGTGAAGGGGTAACGGTGCTCGCGTGTGGTACCAAAGTATACGACGCTAGCCATCTCCAAGGCCGACTTGCAGGTAGCCATTATTCAAGCTGCGCGCATGGAGCAAGAAGAGGCAGCAAAATGGCAAGAAGAAGCGCAGGTCTAGGCAGAAATGGCATCGGATGACATTCGAGGGGTGGAAAACTCACCGCCTTCGACGAGGCAAAGGCCAGAAATCGGCAGAGCTGCACAAGCTGAGAAGCTATGCCAATGAGTTTCCAGCAGCTGCCACCAGCCCAGCTTCAAAGCACGGTACCGTGAGTAACGGCAAGCTTAACCATGCTAGATTGCCACTGGCGTGACGGCCGGTGGGTGCAGCCATGTGCCGGTAGAAGTACTACAAGGGTTGCTGCGAGTACTGCAGCAAATTGTGTGGTCACAAGCTGTCGACCATGGGTGAAACCGTGAGTGATCTTGAGGGAGTCGCTCAAGTATTGGGATCCATAACAGTATGGGACGGCGCATCATCGTCAAGAAAGTGCTCAGCGTGGCAGACATGGCGACCGTTGATGAAGAGATTGTATGGCAAGCACTGGCGTTACTACCCGCGGGCGCCCATGAAAATCCCACGGCTCAGCAAAGAGCAGGCGAGCAGCTCCATTATCTGGTGTTATGCCATGACGGCTTCATGTTGTAGCGGAGTCAAAGGTACTGGGAGCGGGTCTACGACAGACACCAACGCGGGTGCTGTTCAATACCGGGCACGGACTGGGCGGATCTGGGCCATGGACGCTGGGACTGGTACGTGACGATTTCAGTCTGGAGCCCATCCCGTATACACCGCATGCACCGCATATCCCATCGAGCTCAATCCCCAGTATGGTACAACCATCCGTGACTTGCGCAGGTGTCGTCCCGCCAAACCAAGCAACCGAAAGGTGGCTGGGTGGCTGACCTTGCCCGATTTAGATCGTTGTTGCATAGCAAATGTATAGCACCAATACAGTCCATCCCTGAGTCCTGTTTATATATGTTCGTTCATCCTGCCACCCCAAACTGATGAACCTCTGTTCGACATCAACTCTTGCATCACCTTTTTTATTTCCCCCTCCTTATCCCGGGCAAAGGGTGCGCACAAACACGCTTTCTAGGGAGAATGCCCTGCCGCGTGACTATGTATGGTCTTTGTTTGGTCTTCGGTTTGGGCTTTCGCACGACATCTCCATTTGGAGATACTCCATCCCTTGTTTCCGCCCAATAGTCAAACCTAATGAAAGCCAAGAAGCCGCGATCATCATCGTAGAATCTTCTCCTAAACTGTGTTTCGACCGCCCTCCGTATAGCCCAGGCTCCCCTTTAAGCGCCAGTCCTGTGCTTTCACCAATAATGGTGTTGCATGCTACCTGAACAGGTTGCACGTGATTAGGGCACGCAATACACAGGCTCGCATTTTTTACCTGTTTGGATATAGGAAACACGTGCTGGCCAAGCCATGGCAGTGGCCCGGGCCAGAAGACTAGGGGAAGAAGAGGAAGTTAGGACACGTTAGGGCATGCACACCCTCCCCAGCGTACATGCCACACAGGCATCACGCAGTATTAATATGTGTTCGGCTTGCCAAGCAGGATCTGGATGCATCTCGTTATGGCGCGCCAGGTCGTGAACCGCGTCGGAACGGAAATATAGTAAGGGGCTTGAGGTGGAAGATGGATGCCACCTGCTAATGAGTGTCCCACAGTGACCTTTGACATGAGTTGATCCACGAACACTATGCAATCTCGTGGGGAGGTGGGAAATTTCTCAGTAACGGTGTTTCCCAAATTGCATTATTTATGGCGGTATGTGCGCCGCGCAACGGATTCATGCTGAGGAATACGTGTTGCTGGTCGTTTACAGCCTATAAGTCACACGATGCAGCTGTAGTTCGGACATGTACTTTATATTCCAGTAGTTTCCATTTCGCGAATTTCCGTCTTCCATTTGGTGATAATGCCCATGCCGAGCAAAGTTAGGCTCAGCCAGGTATACCGAACCGCACAGGACCGCACTTGGTTTCCTCATACCTATGCCTCCCTATGCGTTCTTGCATCATTAATCATGCGCGCATCCAGTCCTCCATGAATTCACCTATTCTGTAATGAAGGAACCGTCTCAGGTATTGTGCATCTTATGCATCAACATGTCTGCCGTGAAATTGTCGAGCCATCAAACACGAGCTAATAACATCTGCATGCATAGCATTGCTTTGAGGATAGTAATGCTTCCATAATATTGCGAAGGCTGAAGGCGTACATATTTCTTATGCGAGTAATCGGAAGTAGCAGGCTGAAATTATCGAGAACATGATTGAACCAAAGAGAACAGAATGCACTTACAGCTTATGTTTGTTCTAAACAGATTGATTAGTGGAATTGCTGTCTGCTGCGTAGCAAATTGTGCAATACATCGCGCAACAATAAATTTGGGCAGCTTTGCCTCTTCAGGGGGTTACATAAGCGAAATCCAGTCAAGTGCATTACACGAGTAATGATCAATTTGAACGTCCATCGTGATGGTCAACACTACGTTGACATCTGCACATGCCCTACTCCGGAAGTTCGTCAACAATGATCATTAGGCGACCATCAAGGTCAGCGGTGACCTGCGTGCCCAACTGTTCCAGTCGGACATTAAGCCCCTCATAAGCCCCATGCGTCAGGTTGTCAATAAGCATCTCCTGCTCCGGCGGCCATAGAAGTGGCTTAGAAGAATGGAACGGAAACACCGTTGGTGGCGAAGTTGGCACCCCATGGGTTCGCCAGGTGCTCGCCCAGGGCTGCAGGGCATACACAGAACGCCACTTAAGCTTGGAAAATGGGAAATTACAATACCATGAACCGATACCAAGTCAAGGCTAACATTACATGATGCATTATAACGCAGACAGCTTCAATTGCGCCAGAAAATTTACTCACCGGCCAGCGGGCCCTTGCCTGTTGTCCAGCCGATTCGATGCATGCGGGGGAACAGGGCGAAGAATTCAATTAGACGAACTGACGAAATTCCACGTTATTCACAAATTCCCCCTCAAGATAAATCACGCACCGGTAGCAGCGTGCTGAGCAACGAAGCCCAGGAAAGCAACCATGGCCAGGCGGCCGTTCTTGATCTCCTTGAGCTTCAGCTCACCGGCCTTGGACGAGTCCTTGGCGAAGCTGCGCACAGGTAGGCCGGTTAAGCGAAGTGTGCCATTAAAAATCCAGATACTCCCATTGTACGTACCCTAGGGGGTCGAAGGCACCGCCGGGGTAGATCACACCACCGGCGTCGTTGCGCTGGCCCTCAGCAGCAGCCATGGCGACGAACTCCTGCATGCATAGGCATGCAATAGTAATCAACAGGACCACCCTGACACAAAACGTGCACGGCATTACTTACAAACGCCAGAAGGGTGTTGAGGTCGAACGGCACCTCAATGCCGAACCAAGTGGCCTTGCCGCCAGTCACAGCCTGCGTGGGTTGGGAAAGTGCAACCCTAGGTTAGACATATAGGCAACGAACTGTAGGTCGAATTCTCTTTACCCTACTTACCCAAAGAGGGGCATCGTACCAGTTGCCATAGCCCAGCAACTCAACAGCCAGGGCGCCAGCAACGCCCAGCATTGCCCAGCGACCTGTGAAATCGTCGCAAACCACAGTGTCAACACTCAGCAAAATTTAGCCTAATATTCGCTACTAAATAAGAAGGAAACGAGCCTTGTTGAATTGGATTTCCCTTCGTCAGCTTTAGGCCAAGCGCACCGTGGATGACCTCCGACTCGGTGAAGCGCTTCAGCGAGGCCGGGTCCTTGCCCAGCGACAGAGGGTCAAAGCCATAGTTGCTACAAAAACAGAAAAAAATTGTCAACGCGCATTCGTTGACAATCCTCATATGCCAGGACGACGACTGCTCACCCCGGCAGGTCATCAGGCAGCCACGCAGGGGCATCTGAGCCCGGCAGCCAGTTGCCAGCCTTCATAACAACCCGGCAACCATTGCTCACAGCAGCGACGCGACGGCCCGCGAAGCCGCGAGGAGCGGCAGTCTTGGCCGACAGGGTGCGCATGGAGAGGGCCATTTTTGCAAATTGACTGATCGAAGACGCAACGACTGTGACCAACTGCACTAATTACAGTTTCCATGCGCAGTTTTAAAGGAAATTCTACATCTAGGATGCCGTACAGATCCCTGGCCTTCGGAGCAGTGATCGGCAAGCAGTAACCGATCTACCGCGAATGGCTCTATACCGTAAGAAAACTTATGCATTGTGACTTTGTATACTTAAAACGAAACATATGCTTTGTTTCTTGTTATCCATGATGTCCCCGCTGGCCGCCTGGATAGATACGTCCTACGAGCAAATGATATCAGCACTGTGAAGTATATCTGCGCGCATTAGTTCTACGTTATTCGTTGATTCTCATCAGCTCCTCTACCTAAATGCAAGCTCAAGCGCCTCGGTATCAGTGGGAAATTTCTTGCTTAGGGAGCCTTCCATCTGTTCAGTCGAAAAGTTTCGACACATTCTCCGTTACACGAGCACACACAAAAAAGAATAAAACATACGCCATTACATGGATTGCATTGCGACGTGCGTGTATGAGCGGAGTACCGGCTGGCTTGTTCATGCTGTATCATCGGATTCAGCTGTATTTCCTTTAGGTTGAACCCTGGCATCATCTTTAAGGGGTTACATGTTAAGTTTTGTTCTGTGAAGGGACCTGTTCGCTAACCTTGCGTGGAGGCCTTGGAAGAATGACGATGTCCCTAAGCTGCTCTACATGATATTCTCGTGTTTATTGAGATACGTGATACCTGAACAGACTTATTATCTAAGCATTTGATTGATCTGGCTTTACCATTACCACAGATATTTTAAGTCTTGCAAACTTTTGTGATGACCCGTGGGATGTAACCTTTTCGTTTAAAGCAGCCATGAAAAAGTCCACATCTCCTGTACCTTCACAGCAATGATTACAAGGTCATGCGGTATGAGCAATATTATGGTTTGACAGACCACACAGTGACTGCATGCGCTAGAAGTGCATGGCAAGTCATACAGCATCGTCATGCTGCTCCGAATGGGAGCAATGCAGGGCCATGCTTTAAAAAGTTCGCCCATGGTTAAAATTGTCCATAGATTAGATTAGTTGATATGTCCATTGGCAGGCAAGTTGTCCAGGAAGGCACATATCGCTGCAACTGCCTCCGTCTCAAATCCCGCCAGGTTATGCGGTGCCCCAGGAACGATGTGAACGTGGGCTCTGGGGCCAATCGCAGTTTGCAATGCAACTGCCCGACTCCCAATTCGATCTTGGTGCAGGACGCACTCGTCGGCCCCAGATACCAGCAGAAGACACGGCCTGACGCCGACCGGATCCAGAATGCGCTGCATTCCAGGGGAAACCAAAGAAATTCGCGAGCTAGGTTCATGATGCCAAGTTATGCCAAGCCTGGTTGCGAGGCGGAGTCGGCGTGAAATACTATGGCTCCTACATCCTTTGTGCGCCTGAGTATATGCCCTGTATTTTAAGTTCCTTATTGGCACCAAGTTCCATGTTGTGTATCATGCTGCGCCTCAAGTGCTGCCTGGTGCTTAGCGCCTGGTGGAGGAAACGCAGAAGCTATCATCCTCTATCATCAGAGGACACCTTGGGGGCAGTCGCAGGACACCATTTGTGAACTAAGTGCATGGCAGCCAGGCGTATTGTAGGTTTTCATTATAATGCTGGGCCCTCCGTAATTCAAATGTATACGTGTATGCGCACATCTTATAGCGCCATGTGATCCATGTGATCCATGTCCCAGTCCCTCCGGGGACCCGCCCTGCACGTACCTGCACGGCCTCTTGGGGTAGCCCTTCAGAGAACATGTCGTCATCTCCGCCTAGATCATACAAAGACAGCAGCCGCGCGGCAGTGATTGGTGCATTGTCCGCCACATGCAGCCGGCACACCACCTCTTCAGCCCGCCCTGCCACCATCAACTCCCGGGCTGTGCGCACGCTGGGTTCCAGATCCAAATATTGCGACAACCACTCGTGGTCCGACACCTAAGAGGCGCAGCAGGCAAGCGCATTACTGGCGACCCTCTGATTGCGCTTGAAATGTACATGAGCCAGTTTGCTGCTGTTTCAATGTAAAGTGCAAATGGCAGCTAATGTTGGCTGCACAGATTGCCTTCACCCCCAAGGTACAATTATATCTCCTCGACCGTATTTCAACGTGCGTGCGATTAGCCATACGGCCTAGCCCCACCGGTGCCTGCAACACGGTCGCCAGCAACTCGGGAGCCTGGTCTGAGGCTGTGTGTCCATATCGTTGCATGTAGCGTACTGCGTCTTGGCAGCCCGTAGAGTGGCCCAGCAGCACTACTCCCGTCACGTCATGGTATCGGCGTAGATGCTGGCACAACAGCCGAAGGTCCTCAGCGTCACGGTCCAAGTTGCCGACTCCATAGCCCTGTTGCAAGCGTGCGCAGGTTTTTGTAGGATTGAACGCGACAGTATCATGTATGGATCATGGTTCAGCCGTACACTGGCAGGGTGAGGCCAGTCGCCACATAGTTGCTACCGTATGGTAAGCTAAAATGCGTAAGTTTAAGATATCTGCGTGATGTCGCTGCCATCCAACTTGACCTGGCAACAGGCGTATCCATGAAGATTTTAATGCACACAACTCAAATTCCGACGCCTTCCAGGTATGCCACAGCCGGACTAGAGGTAAAATATGGAAAGGAGCGGGCCAGCCGAGGGCCAATATTCCTTTTTTGTTATATGGAGGGGGTATTTATAAGGAACGGTGGCGACATCTCTGGCCAGCCCAACTACAGCATCGAAAACTTTCATATTTACAGGAAAACCTGCTTAAGCAGCTTAACAATAGAAGAAAGAAACGCCATTTTTTACGTGAATAACTCTCGTGGAGGGACGTATCCGGACTCCCCAGTGACCAGGTCCTTCATTACAATGTCCAAAACCAGTCGGATCCGTTAAGAAATGGATCCTGTGATGCGCATATTTGGCACGCATGTCCACTTTGTGCGCTCGCGGATGCTGACCACCACGTACCGGGGCCATCAGAACGAAACACGATGTGACGACGAGCAGGATGAAGATGTTGGATCTCTTACCTTGCAGCATAACCGGCACGGCAGGCGCCTCTACCATCCAGCGTCAACTGTGTGGCATTTATATATCTATTATTTATATCGAGTCAACGAGAACCAGACCAAGCTTCGGTCCAACTTGACCAGATCGGCCTTCTGTTTAGGCCTGTTAAGCCAGTGTTTGCAGCTTACCCTGCCCTTATGCACGAGCTGTATCGGACCAACGCCATGACCACGACTTCAAAAACATGCCATCATCGTGGATTTGATATTTTGGGCTTTCCCCTGAAGTTGTGCTCGTTATCTGCTGTTTGCAACTGTGGTTACGGACTACGCTCTTACACTATGACGTACATGGCCCAACTTTGTCGGGGTTCACACCTGCCAAGAAGACTGGATCGATGCATGAACTGCGAGCCATCCCCGATGCGATAGGTCTGCAGATAGCGGCTCGACGTAAGGCGCAAAAAGCAGCCCGTCCGTGAGTCCACCCACCATCACGACAGCTTTCCGATGTCTTTGATGGACATATTGCGTAGCACATGCCAAGAAGGCAACCTGCGGACCGGCAGCACCATAACGTACGAGCGAACCCTGAAGTTTCATCATTATTACACCGTGATTATAAAACAACTAGCAACCATATAATGTTTATTTCTAAGGAAATATCATCGCGATGACAGGATGATCCGACTACGATTGTATGATGCTTCAGATCACCTTGGCGGTAAAATTACAACGGTCAGACGTCGTACAAAGCGTTTCGTAACCCAGCACTCATTCCTCCATTTGAACTTCCGCGCACAGCACAGGATAAGTTAATATACAGCCATCGAACAACTCTCAAGTGTATCAATTACACCGGAATGTTCTTAAATGCCTCTAGCAAGGCCAGCGAGGGAACCCACACGTCTGCCGGTTGGTTTATCTCGTCTGCGGGCCCATCGACCCTTTCAAGACCCTGCTTCGTGCAATCTGTACCGGCGCGTGTCGCCGATACTTCTACACGACCATCACCAGCCTCAACCCCTGCCTTAAGGTCTTCCAGGTTGCGCGTGGGCGCGTCTGTTGATACCATGACGGGGCCAGCTGCTTTCTCTCCCGATGTAGCCATCTCCACTTCCACCTCTACGTCTTCATTTTCGCTACCAACGGTAGCTACAGTTACAACCGCTGACCCATTTGCCGTTAATGGAGCGACCCCTTGTGTTGACGGAGCCGTAATCAACGGTGCGCTGGGGACTATGCCGATGTGGGTAGCACTGTCCCGGTGCTGTCGCTCCCCCTGCGTTCGCCCGCTAACTGACGGCTCGTCCATCTGCGGGCCCGTTGGCAACAACGGGGCTTTATCCCGAGCCAATGTTTTCTGCTCAACTGTCTGCAAGCCAACTGAAAGCTGGTATTGTTGTGGCAACAACGGCGATGGGATGTCCGATACTAATGATGGTGGCTGACTTTGCTGAAATTCGCCCGGGGGCAGCTTCAGCACCAAATCCAGTCGTGCCGGTGGCTGCAACAACTGTAGCGGTGCTGACAGTATGTTTGCAGGTTTATACAAGTAGGGGTCCATGAAGCCTGCCGGATATACGAGGCCCGGAGTTGGCGCGCCCGGAAATAAGCCTGGCGGTCCGAACGGAGCCGACGAACCCATGTTAAACTGCGTCACCAGCGTCGGCATTGGCGACGGCACCGCCATCTGAAGCTGTTGTGCAGGTTCCCTACCACTTTCCCTGAAGGCCGTCTTAACGGCGTCCGACTGTTGTCGCGTGTACACGCTAGCTGTAGAAGGTTGACCGGGATCAACTTGCGCTTCCAACCCTATGGGGGTGATGTTTTTCTCGGAAACCCCCAGTGCGGACCACGGCCCCTTCGGCGACAAGTTAAGCAGCTGAGCGCGGAGCTGCCGACTGGTGGCGAGCAGCTGTGTACTGGCATCGTCCACCACGTCCGGCACCATGGGCGCATGGAGCGCTCCTGAGGATATTAGGTCGTGGCAGGGAAGAGAATGGGTCATTCGATCTGCATGGATGAGAAGGTAGTAGATCCGCGTATGGACTGCAGTCAGCGGGCTGACAGCTTATGTCATATAATTGCAGCGGGCTGACTCTTGCTGACCAAATAGACAGAGTGCGAAGTATCGCACATCCGACCTGGTTGATCTTGCGTGAACACCCTGTGGCCGCATTGACTGGGATAGGTTGGGTCAAATGGGTTCCATGGGTTAATGCACGATTGCCATGCAGCACATCCGCCCATCAGCGCAAGGAAGTCGTCCAAGGCTCATTGATTCGGAACACTCACAGCATAGACCTGCCATACGCGCCATTAAGCATCGTTATCCTACCCATCCTGCACCCAGCCACGCATTGCCATTTTCTGGATGTACCTTGCATACGACTCCCGCCGCCCAGGGATCCCGCTTCTACCAGCGTATTGTTGGTTTCCTCCAGATCCTCCGCGAGCTGCCGCGTGCCCTCCGCCAGTGTATGCAACTCGGGAGCCAGGAGCTGAGCTACGGACTGAGGCACCTCGTGCAGCAGCAGCCGCACAGCCTTCTCGTGCCGTTGGCTCTGTGGCGTGGCGTGACGTGGCACCAGGGATGGAGGCGCCGTGACGGATAGTCATGCATCATCCCGATTTATTTCATCGTTTGGGTCCTGCCTCCAAGGCTTAGATAGGGCAGAGGGACATGGCGGCCTACGCCTATTCGGCGCCATCGACCATTTTTTCCTCGACGGTATGAGCAGATCTGTCCTCATAGCCACATTGAGTTTTGTGATGTATGCGCATTCCCAATTTTTTTGCCGAAGAAGCCATCAAGCTGTTATTGCAGCCTTCACACGTGATGAGTACATATCGGCTCACCTCTAATCGATCCAAGGCCCTGGCGGCGAAGACCTGCCGCGTTAGCCTTGTCCGGTCTACTTCGGACTGCTGCAGCATTTGTTGCGTGACGTCCAGCTGCCGCTCGAACGCTCCCAATGTCGAGATGGCGGCCTTCTCCGACTTAGTAACTTCTGTCACTAGCACCCGCTGCTGCGCGGCCAGTTCAGTAACCTTCTCTGTGGCGTGCTGTGCAGCTCGGTGAGTGTCCGCTGAAGAATTTCTGAGGTCTGCGCCACAAAACGGCCGAAGCACAGGGAAATGGATCCGTTTCGGTGCAATGCACAAGCGTCCAGAACTCCTATTCTTTTCGTTCCGCAATTCCACCCTGCTGGTCGAGCATTTGAGAGAGATTTAACACAATCGTTAGCTGCCAAAAGTGACACTATGGCGGCATGCAATCCTCTGGGTTGCATCTCACGTGAACGGCTCGGTACCCTTCTGCCGTTCTCTTGATTCAGTTCGGGCCATGATAATGATTTTCTTTCCTGTCCATCTGCCGTCCCAAACGGCTACACTCACCATCCAGCAATGCCCCCTGGACCAGAAACTGATCCCTGGTCGCGTCCAACAACTGCCGTGCAGCTTCTTGCTGACCGCTGGTCACGTCGTGTGCTAACCTCTCCAGCGTCTCGCGCAGCTCCAGGTACAGACCGCGCAGGGTGTCCACCTGTGGTGTAGCCAAGGCAAGTGGGGCAAGAAGTGCGGGGAGACGGCGGACGGGCGGGCGGGGTCTCTTCGATCTGGTCAGTGTGGGGCAGTTCGACTGCATTACTTATATATATATATATATATATATATATATATATTACAGGGCGGATGAAGGGGCATGAGTGTGTATATATATATATATATATATATTGGGGTATAAGTCCTGACGCAGCGCATCCAACGCCTTATCACAAGGCATCCTGATGTCATGGGGATAGAGCGACGCGTGCACATCTGGCGGCCTGACCTAGAGAAAGATTATATCCTAATGGACGAGGCCGAGAGTGGGGGAGCCTGGACGACTACGTTTCGTATGCATGCACGTGTCATTACTAACCGTCGTGTTCATAGACACCGCCCCTGACTTTGTTTCAATTCGCATTATGTGTACAGAACTGCGAACTTAAGTTCGAGTCCCACGGAAGCTCAACATTGGACGTCCTGCAAGGTAATGCCGATACGAGATAAACAACCTCCAAGGGGACGACCACCTGTTGTGCTTTCTCCTGTAGAGCTGCCTGCATGGCCTGTGCCTCCGCCATCGCGCGCTCCATGTTTTGCAGCGCCGAAGCCTCCGCCTCCCTGGCGGCCGTTACGCTTAGCTTCGCCTCCGCAAACGCCGCCTCCGCCGCATCTGCCCGCTTGGCTTCTGACAGCAGATGTTCCCGCAGGTCTTTAGAGCTGCGGGGAGGGCGGACAGGCAGATGGGCACGTCAGCTACAAGTGAATAAAAGGTTTTCTACTGAAGCCACACAGGCTTGGATGTCATTGACTAGGAGGCTCGAGCTTCAATCGGGGCTCCCCACCCCCACCTCAATGAGGTGGGAACCCCTTGGCGTTCACTCTATAAAACCAAAGCGGAAAGGCAAAAGACATAGAAACAGATAACTCCGGGAACTTTAGTTGCATATACCGAGACGAAGTTTTACTGCATCCTCTTAAGAAAAGTGCGACATGGCAAGACATTCCTAACTTTAGGTCACGTGAAAGTCCGTGCAAGGCAAGACTGGGTTTCAGCAGGTTCGCTCTGGACATATCCATTTCCGCGATCTAAGCTCTGAGATGGCGCATGCATCAGGCTCCTCTGTATGGCTCAGCCTGCGGATTTACCAGGCGCAAACCCATCTCTCGCTCACAGATTCTCTTGGTGCGCCAGCATGTCCGTCTTCTGACGACGCAGCTCTGACAGCTGGTCCAGCAAGCCTTCCAGCTTCATGTCCAGCACTTGATTCTGCTCCGTGAGCGCCGCGGCTTGCTGCATCAGTTGCAGCTTCTGGCCCGCAATAATGGACAGCTGTTTCTCCAACGTCTGGATGTACTTAATGGAACCATCGTCGGCCTGGGCCAGGGAGAGGGATGTCGGACAGCCGGATGGGCGCGTTCAGTGAGAACATTTGCGGGCAAGTAAGTGCCCTCACGCGTCAACTTTGGTACTCGCCCATATGCAGAAACGGCCAGTCCTCCGAGCTAGTGGACGTATCAAGGTAATCTCAGTGTGAGAATCGCTGTGACGACCGTTGAGCATGAAATTAAAAAATTAACCGGTTAAGGTTAGCTGTGCGTCCGCACATGAAAAGGTTCCCATGCAAAGCAGGCACTCGGGCATTGCGTGAGAGCAGAGGCACCCACCACCACCATGCTACTATAGTGTGCGGCTATTGCGGCAACGAAACGTGCGTTTTAAGGTTCCGGTTTCATTGGCTCTTGTCGGCGAAGCTTGGCTATGCAATGGGCCTTCTCGCCAATAGCCAGAAGCCACAGGCCATCTGAACTGAGGTAATGGCCACCACAACATATGCGATATCTACCCCAGTATAGCAAGATTGTGTACATTCGCCCTTTCGCATTTGGAAAACTCGTCGCTAGAGTCCTTGAAAGCAGCAGACGCCTACCAGCCGTGGAGGTCCGCACCTGCATCTCGGCGTGTCTGACTGTGGGAAGCTTGAAGGAGCGCTCTGCAGAGTCTAACCCCTCGATTGCGTCTCTGAGCTGAGCAATGCTTTCCATATGCGGACCCTACGGTGCAGCACGAGCGACAGCGTGTGAATGCAAGGCGGGGTAAAGGAGGATGCAGCGAGAACAGTCGTGACGCCGGGATTGGTCACGTCTGGACAGCCAGCCTTATTGCCAAGGCGCACTTGGTCCCCGTGTGGTCCCTGTGTCAATATTATGGAAAGTATGTTCATTGTCCAAGGAGAGGGAACGGATTCCTATAGCGACATATATCATAATTAATCCCAACCAGCTTCGCATGTGAGATGCCCGGTCAGTGGACCCAACATAAAGGTCAAGCAACCACTGAAGTAGATGGATGCCAAGCACTGCACCACATCCGATGCTGGAGATCCAGCGTCGGCGTGTCCGCCGCCGTATGCATGATGAGCGAAATGTAGCAGCGTCAGCTGGCACTGCTTGCTGCCACGCACCTGCATCATGTAGGCCTGCTTTATCTTGCTGTCCGCCGGTGTGGTGCGGCCCAAGGTCGGCACCCCAGCGGGTCGTGAGGTGCGACTGGTCACGAGGTGCTCCTCCAGCTGACATCGCAGCAGCCGGTTCTCACGGAGTAACATTTCCCTACAAAGTGTGCATGGCCAATACCCAGAACGCCATTAGCATTCGTCCCACTTCATGGGACTATATGCTTAGGGTTAGATGATTCGGGCCTTATGATGGGAGGTAGGTGAGGTCAGCATGACACAGGGAGTGGCGTGAACGAGGCAGCATGTACGCACCGAGAAGCGCCGTACAATGTGCTCGCCTTGAGAAGTTGCTTCTGAATGTAGGAATCCACCTGTAACGCCAACCAAATCTTCAAGGTCAAGGAAGCTCTACCGTACTTCACTGCAGTCCCATGACTCTACACCTGCTGCACCGTACTGACGGGGGTATGTGCAAAAGGAAACGGCACTGCGCCCCTCTTTCATATGCTTTTCCCTTGTGATGATCCGCTGGACATGCTCGCGCGTGGAGGGCTATCCATCGAGGTTGCAGCTTCATGCACACTGGGCCCGAACAGGACCCAGATCCCTGTCAATACACCCCACGCCACAATCTGTCCGTAATTCAGTGAGGTTCTTGGTGCATTGTGTGGAAGCATTGGCGCACTGACTTGTACCGTAGCACAGCTATCGAGCACGTGGCATAACCACTGCCCAGGCAGTGTATGCTTTGTCTACCCCTGCTTACCTCATCCGCGGTCCAGTGGCAGGACATCAGGGCGGTCCTAAGACATGCACGAACTTTGTCGCACTCCTAAAGCACAAGAAGACGACTTAAAACCTTGAGCCATGTATGTATAGTAATGGACGATCTGTACCGACTGTACTGATCTGTGCGACTGCAATACCTCCAGGTCCTTCTGTAGCTTCCGATAACGGCCAAGGCGCCCATCTGCCTTCTGTTCCTCCAACTGAGCTTGAAGCTTTCGGACTGTAGCTTGGAGCGACTTAATGGCTTCTGGACCTGGGCCATTTCAAACAAATATTGAGACATGAAGAACGCAACCCCCTGCTTTTCCCGTTTCAAACCTACCTCCGGCAGCTAGGTAATCCGTGAAAATGTCAGCTGCCCCGTGGCCTGTTGCCACAGCCTGCCTCGTCGCCTCACGCCAGCGCTGCAGGTTTGGTGTTTCTCGTGGCCGCATCTCTCACACTTAAACAAAATGTGACCGTAACTTTTAGTAACTGCTTTCCACGTAAATAATGTTTCTTGGTAAACAACGGAAAGGTGTTGCTGCATTATCATAAAAAACATAAACAACTATTCTAAGCAACTTGCGTTAGCCTCATACTTGCAAGGTTGCGGGAGAGACAGGACTGTGGCTGTACCTGCATAATGAAGTTCAAGTTCTTGGATCCGGGGCAGGTGTAGGTTGGCGCGGGCGCACCAGCGTTGCCTGGCTCCTTGCCATGTTACATGGTATCGCCCGTACAAGGAAAAGGACTGAAAAAAACTCACGTACAAAAGAACGCGAACATGTCAGTACGACCACCGTGCACAAGCTCGGTGTGCCAAGACATTTAAAGGGTTATATTCAATCATCACCCCATAATTCTCATTTGCTTCGGACTTTCCCTGCTGTGCTATCGAGGTTACTCGCCTTAAGGGGCGGGTGCGACTGCGCGAGCGGATTGCGTCTGCCCAAGCTGTCAAGAAGGTTCTGTTGAAGATGGACATCACATCTTGATATAATATCCAGGATGCGGTGCCATACGGAAAGAGCTGAGGCGAACTGGTGACATCTCAGCAAAGAATATAAGTTTAGGCGATCAACGCTGCCGGGATAAAGAAATGCATAAGATCGCGGCTTTAGCAGTTTAATGAACGCAGAACCGGTCTTTCAATCAGAAACATAGCCTTGGGTTTCCTTCCTATAGCTGTAACCTCCTTCCATTGCCGTTTACTGTTTGTCTTTTCTGTCTGTCTTCTCTTTCTAGCGCTAACCATTTTTTAGTGATCCGTAAAGCGCCCCTGCTCGTTTGGGCCAACCAAGCTTGTAATCTACAACAGCTTACACCGTGTAGGCATCAATACGTATGATGCGTATGCATGAGGTTAGCGGACCCTCCATCAAGCACGGCAGCAACAATCCCTGATCAGTACAGCTTACGTCACTGCATCGGCATAGCACCAATCATGGCCACAGGGCCAGGTTACTTCCAGGGGTTACTTCCAGGGCCAGGTTACTTCCAGGTTACATACGGCCCGGTATCTAACCTGTACCCCTGGAAGCAGCATACTGTGACTGGGGTGCATGCATTGCTAAGATGGGCACACAATGGACCCAAGACCCAACATGCGTGCATGGCACAAAACCTATCCACCAACCTTAACATATATGCGCTTTCGTATTGTAAGCTGCCTGAAATCTGCGTTGGCGGTTGCACCAGATTTCGTCAAAGGCTTACGTTCCGTTGGGCTCCTTCAAAAGGACAGGAAAGGACGAATCATCATCAGCAGCAAGCGGCGGCCCATACGACGCTCGCATGGTTGCAGAAAGCCACCAAAACACTCACCTCTTTGTTTGAATAACAAATCATACATTACCCAGCACCGTCGAAGCTAACTTCTACCGATTTATGGGCTTGCTCCGTCTTACGGGGACCGTTGGGGACAGCTGCAGCAGCACTCAATGACTGCATATACAGCACAAACGCCCCAAAGGCCTCCAACCACTCTTCACAACGCAAGTGTTTCGTTTCCTTTGTGCCTGCTGGTCTGTTTTCTCGTGCATTTTTGCTGCCTTTCCTTGGACGGAACGATTAGCGTCGGCAAGAGAACTTTGCAAAAACGAGTGGTTTATGTTCGGTATTGCATCACTCCCGCATCCGTTAGGCTCCGTTTCATAGAGCGCATTGTCACTACGTAGTTTAGGATTGCCGTCTCCTAATAATTGGCAAATACTCGGCGGTCCCTAACCGCCCTAACGAGCCAGCCACTCTTGCTTTGTAACTATTTCGCGCTTCACATCAACGGGCGCGCGATACCATCGGTGCCTGCCGGACCCAATCCACACGCCTGGCTTCTGGAAAGCAATTATTCTTTCCTTACAGACAGTAAGGTATTGCAATCATTGCGCCTCCGTCAGTGTTCTGAACAGGTTGCCGAAAAGGTCGCCCAGCGGTCCACCCGCATTACCACCGCGGCGAACGCTGAAAAACGTTCCCTCCACGCGCTGCAGTAGGGGCTCCAGCGTGTCGTCTCGCCGCAGCACTCCATCGGTGTATCGCTCCCGCACCAGCAGAAACATGTCGTGCGCGCGGGCAGAGACGGCAAGGTACTCCAATGCCTGCCAGGCAGCGCAGAGAGGAGCATGGCCGTATGGCATCGATTAGATTGCTTGGCGGCCCTCTCAAAATAAGCAGCCATGACGAGGTTGATGACCCACTTCTGGCGGCCTCACACAAGCTATACCTAAATATCCTTAAGGAGGGAAGAAATCGATGCACGGCTAAACGACAAAGGCCACGCGCCAGGGGCACAGTCTTTTCGGGTGAATGGAAAGAGGATGCAAATTAATGGACAATTGAAAGTTACTTACGGGAGCTTTTTCGTCTCACAGCTTCACACTAATCCCTACCAGCAGCATGAGTTCCGCGAAGTGACCCGTGGGGGTCTCCAGCGAGCCGTTCTTAGCAATGAAGGCGTCGTACAGTGCCCTCGCGTACGCCAATTGAGCCATACGGTTGCCATTATTTGGAGCTGCGAGCACTTGTAGCAATGCGCGCAGCAGCCAAAGGTCCAACTCCGCCCTAGGGCCCCGCTCAGCGCATGAGTGTAATGCTGCGACCGCAGAATGGCACGACCACAAATGTGGATAATGAAAAGATAACATGGAACGCATGCTCAGGTGTATCGCTCGCCTTGTGTGTTAGCATGACGGTGCAGTCATATGATAACGTTTAACACGGCAATTTGAACGTCGAGCTCTGTGGCATGCAAATACCCAAGCGAGCAGCCGTGACGTCAACGGTGCTCAGTCAACAGAACACGAGAAGGTAAGCCAAGGCATGCGTGCTTATGGTTCAGGGAACCTGCAATCTTGTGAAAAGTCCTCTTCAACCAGCGGGCTAGTCGGAGGCTTACGATGAGGAAACTAGGCCCTGAGGGAGACGGTACACGCGCGCCAGCGCCCAAAAACCTGAGTACTTAGGAGATATCCACCAAGAGAGCACGCTGTCGTACGGCAGCCTCGTAAACCAAGTAGCCCCACAGGAAAACGAAAACCGAGCACCAGCTGCTGCTTGGATGAAAGCAATGCCAGCAGCTCAGCACGCTAGCGCTGTGTCAAGCAACAGTGTTTAAAAGTGACCGCAATGTGTGTGTGTCACCAGTCTTGTGAAGCCCTGCTAAATCACTCACCTGTCGCAAACTCCTCAGCATCTTCTCCACGTATGAAGTGCAGCAGTGCGCGCCCTATGCCTTCTACACCAAACGATTTCCATAGGTAGGACGCGAAGGCCGAATGAATGCGTGAAGACGAAATTGCAGCGCCACTCCTGCACAAGTAATTTGCGCGTGCAATTAACCAACCAGCTTCTTCTGACGACGTGCTACCTTGCCATTGGCACACCGACAGAGAACCAGGGCGGAGCGATAGGAGCTCATGCCTTTCCCGATAGACGCAAGACATACCATGCCATGGAGACATCCATGGTCATTTACCGTTCGAGGGCTCATGTAAAACCAGCCTAAAGCGTAAAGAAAGGCAAGAACCTAGTCTTAAGCACTATTACTCGTACTTGTTTGCCCATTTGACCGCAGCTGTGACCAGTCGGGCATACTCATCCACGACTGGGGAAGCAGCGCCTTGTGCTGAGGATGAGGACGCTGCCGCTTGTCCGAGAACTGCGTCCGCCGTTGTGCAGGTAGGCAGTGGGAAAGCCCGTATGATTGCCAGAACGCGTGACACCGTGTCAGCATTGGCAGGCATGGACGCTGACATATAAGCCTGCGAGTGCAAGTCGATGGCCACCTTATGATGCACCCATGAATGGCGCCGACATTCTACCTTTGAACCAGGCCGCATGGATGTTACGAACGGCGTGGGACTGTCCGGCATGGACGTGATTTCCGAAAATACGTTGTTTATGGTTTTAAAATCAGCGCAACAAGCTTAAGAGTATGTGATCCAGGCGCAACAGACCCATCGTGCTGACTGCACGCCACCTGGTCAAGTCCAGGCCGTCCCTATACGATGCAGGAACGCGGGTCGCACCTCTACTAAAAGCAAACCAAGTTCTACTCCGCAAGTGGACTGGCCGTGCGCAAGCTGTGTTATCGAGCCCTCCTGCGTGAAATATACAACAGCTAATAGGATTTAAGAAGCAAAATTCAGCTGTATGTGTGACATTAACTGCGAAAGTCCGAGAGGTGCACTGCATCCGCCCCTATAGAAATTTCACCGTGAAGTACGTACGACGTGTTTCTTAGACCTGCCCTTGCACATGGATGACACAATGGAATTTTAACATACGTAGACATACATCGCAGGCAACAAACAGGCAACACGGCTATGTCTCACACACTCATGCAGCTTCAGGCATGGCACGCAGGCGAGTGTGCACATTTGCGGGTGGCCCAGCAGATGTCCGTACGACGGGATAGGATTCTGGAAACACAGGAATGCCTTCCCCTCCACGTCCCCCGAAATGCAAAGAGTATCCAGTTGACGAAAACCACTGCACCTGCAAGATAGTGATAGCGTCCATCAGCTGCTGCCGGGCCTTGCAGCGGTGATACGAAGTCTTGTACATCTGCTGAGCCTCATAAAACGCGCCAGATTCTACGGTTTCCTTAATCCTTGCAAGCGTCTACATTTGCGGATGCATGGAGTGCACACCGATAGGCGTCATCGAGCCCAGGTAAACCCCATGGGACGCGACAAGGAATAGGATAGCGGCGACACAACGCTTTCGGTAATCAACAATCAACTTTCTACCTTTTCAATGGAAGGTGGCATCCTGGCAATCCTGGCATCCAGCAGACGACCAACAGAGATATAACTTTAAGGACAGCTTACGGGGCATAAAACTCCCCCTGAGATCAACTTCTAGAGAAGAACTTTTAGCCGTTTGAATCCAATAATAAGATGCTTAAGATGCGCCCATGATTTGGAAATTCGTTGCTGGGGTCGTAGTTCGTACGGAATAAGAAGCTTTTCAAGCCCAGCCATGCCCCCAGGTGAAAAGGAAGAGCCCTAGCAGTTTCAAGGGCTAATTATTCAGCAGTAGTGATGTTGCTGTGACCTAGCTTTTGTATCACCTCAGCTCTCGGAGTAAAATGGACGCCGAGCTGGCAAGCCTTACCAAGGAGGAGCTGATATCGAAGCATAAAAAGCTCAAGGAACTGGTGTGTATGTTATAATCGTGGTAATCTTGTTTGGCTTGTCAGGCGTTCATAGTGTCAAGGTGGTGTCACGCGCCGTTACAGGCCGACTATGAGAGGCGGCGAGCGGATGGACTTGCTGAGGAGCTACGGCTTGCCAAAGAGCATAATGTCGTTGTGGTGGGTCCCGTGCCGATACTCCGGTGCGCCGTTGTCTTTTAGCAAGCGTATAGGGAGAGCTTCTTGCCGTTATGATAAATACAGCAAAAGCAAATTGAGCAAGAGGAGGAGTACATCACGAACAAGCTTATGAAGCGCCTCGACCAGCTGAAGAAGGAGAAGGCGGTGCTGGCCAGCGAGGTGCGCTTGTGCTAGCTGGAGTGCTGCCTATTATTGTTAGTTTTAACGTACATTCTTATTCTTTTAGGTAGCCCAAGAGGAGGAGTTCCTTGCGAACACGCTGCAAAAGCGGCTTGAGAAGGTAACCTCGCTCTTACCTGGCCTCATATAAACTGTGGTAACCAACCGTGAAGCTATATTACTTGCAGCTCGCCAAAGAGAAAGTGGATTTGGAGAATCGACTCGAAGCAGAGCAGGTGCGGAAGGGGTATGCGGATGCAATATTCACCTTCGGGACACGGGACTAATCGTCTATCAAAATACGTGACACCTTGCTTCAGGTTGGGTCACGAAGTATTTGCGCTGCTCGGTGTATGCACATTTTACGCTGGCATCCAGGGTTTTCACGGGGATACACGCGCATAAAATTCGTTCAAATTCCCTTACCCGATTCCCTTGTTTTTAATTGTAGGAATATGTTGTAAACAAACTACGGAAGGCCATCGATCAGCTTAGCGTGGTAGGTAAAGGGGCCCGTGCCGTGATAACAACGCGTTTATGGGTTGTTGGAATCATGGTAGCATGGCGTGCATTCTTGCGACAGTTAGCAGCCGTCCCATGTGCTTCGTTATATGTGGTCGGTATACGCACACTTTGGAAGTATATACTATGGCAAATTGTCCGCATCTCTAAGAAAGTGTTTGCACGTGGTTGCTTGGATATCCTGGCGCGGCTCCTACCTGCGTGGTGTGGCCGTTGTAGTTAACGCACTTCCTTGACACTCCGGGACCATGAGTCGATATTTCTGTATACTACAGGAAAAGAACAAGCTCATGTGCGAAAAGGTAGAGCTGGAAAACCAACTGGTAAGAGTTGTGTAGCTACTGCTGCGGGGTATATTGTTGGTTAATTTGTTTGGTAGTGAATTTTGAGGTTTTGTACGACGTTATGAAGTAATATATTTATTTGCGGTTGCTGTTGCCTACATAGGGCTCCAGTTTAGGTAGGACATACAGGTTCGCTCGGGAACATGTTGCAAGTTCTACGGACGGATGTCGTGTGTGGGCCACCATGCCTTCGGATGAATGGTGTGTCAATATTTGCGGCCGCAGGAGTGCGAACAGGAATACATCCTGAACCGGCTTCAAAAGCAGGTGGACAAGTTGGCTAGTGACAAGCTCGCGCTCCAAAAGGTGCGACTATGCTTGCGCTCCGGGCAATATTGTCGATTAGCACTTGGTATGTGGCCGATGCAACCCGCACCATGACTTTGACGTGTTCGTACAATTGTCCGGAGGTCGAGGTCTTAAAGCGATTGTCTCGTCCTTTGCTTTCTTGCGCAGGAGAAGGCAGAGCTCCAGAGAACGGTGAGCATGAATGTATTCCTCGTATAGCCGCTGCATACACCTGGTACAAGGCATTTCGGCCATGTATACGACTCGGTTAATTCCTTTAAATCATGTTTTTGTTTCGCAGGTCGCCGACCTTGCCGCGTCTGTGGATAAGCTGAACAAGGTGTGCGGTGAAAGGCGTGCACGGCAGCTGTGCTCGCTTGTGAAGATGCGTTGGGACTAACTGATTTCGTTCCAAATTCGAATACACAGGACAAAGTGAATTTGGAGAATATGCTGGAAATGGAGGAGGAGAGGTGAGCAAATATCGCAATTTGTTTGCTTGGAGGGGCAAATTTGCTGTGGAAACTTCAACAAAATGTTTAGGAAATGTGTGTTTGTTGGTTGCCAACTTGACACGTCACCCGTGCGCAACCTCTGATGAACTTCCTGCTCGTAGCATTACCAATAAGCTGCAGCGGCGCTTGGAGGGTGTCCTGGCGAACCTCCGCTTGATCGAGTCGAAACTGGAGGTCAAGGGCATCACCCTGAAGGACCTAGGCATCTCCGCGGCAGACCTGCATTCCGAGTAAGAACTTGCTTGACTCTCATGCTGGGTTACCGTTCAATTGACGGTGCAGCTTGATCCTATGTTGTCGTGGCCATTACTCAAGGGTGCTCTGCTGTCTGCGCAGCTGGCCACGAGTCTACAGTCGCAGCCCGTCGAGCACCAGCCATTCAATCGACCGCGTGCTGAGCGGTGGCATCAGCGGTTCTCTGAGTGGCGGCACGGTGCCGCCGTTGCATGGCACTGGCAGCGGCGCTGTGGCGATAACTGGCAGCAGGCGCGAGCGGCCGCTTAGCGCGCAGAGCAACACGCCAGAGGCATTGCTCGCCAAATGAACGACTTCTAGTCCTGCCTGCTTTGGAGGAGTGTACACGTACTTGCACTTGCGCTGCTTTATCATCGCTCAAAATGAATTGCACCATGCTTTGAGGCTTGTCTGCATCAAACGTTCGTTTTAATGATTTTCATTGCAACATTGCTTATTTTTATGACGGGCAGGGGTAGAGGCTACATGATGTTGGCCATAATGATAGTCTTCGCTATGTTGAAGAGCAGGTCAGGACACGGGTCATAATATTGTTCAAAATGTCAGCACCATTTTAAATACATTTGCCGACGTTTATCAACTCAGTGCAGCGCTCACTAATCGCCTGGTGCTTATGAACCTGTCTGCCGTTCATAAATATGGTGCTTAGGGCGCGGTTTTCAAATTCTGCAGCGAGTGATAAGCTGCCGTGTACACGTATTCTGTAAGCTAACCATGGCAGACAGTCATCGGCTATACGGTACAGTGTAGTTATCGAGAACAATGTAAGCAGTTACATGATTATTACATCAAGTGAGCCACGTGAAGTGTTCCCTGATGCCCTTAATGTACGATAAATCCATCTCCACAATTCATCATTTCACAACACCCTTTAAGCATGACCACGACGTGAAATGTATGTTAGCGTGTGCAGCAGAGTCTGCATGTGTGATAATTAAACACCCCAAATAATACTTGATATTTGCTCACTTATCGTGTCACCCTGACATTCTGACGCTCCAAATTACTAAAAGCAAACATACTGATGACATATACCCACGATCTATATAGTGCCGTAATCCTCCTGAGCATCTAACGTGGAATGGTCATATGCGGTTGAAGGCTTGCACTGTTCCGCTTCCTGATCTTGCAAAAAATGACTTAACTTACACACCTCAATACATTCTGCCCTACTGGCTGCGTACGACCCCAAGTTTGCCTTCAATCCCCAATATATATTAGCATATCATCCTTCCAAACAAAGGAACCTTTTTGACCTTTGGGGCCATTATGAGTCGGATGCGAAGGTCTAACGCCTTGCGCCACCTGCCGCGCCGCAGAACCACCTGCACACACACAAGACCAATTAAGATCCTTACGTAAAACAGTGTTCCGGCAAGGCCTCCGTACCTGGACGTCGCTTGGGTCGGAGGATACGACCATTAGACAGCGGCTGAGGGGATGGCCGGTTTCCATGGTCTTCCGAGTTATCACACCTGGCAACACGCTGTGGACGCTGTGTAGATGGATTAACGTGCTCAATAACCCGTGCAAGTAAAACTCCTGCCAGGCAGGCAGCGGCGGTGGCCAGAACTAAATCCAGGAGCGTCCAGCCATAGAGTCGCTTCGTAACCAGAGCGGACATGAAAGGCTGTTGAGGGATTGTTGCATCATCAGACGCATTAGACGGAGCAGTTAAAAGCCCATCCAATGCTGACACACCAGCTTCAGGAACCGAGGCAAGTAAGGAATCGGTGACGCCAACAGTTCTGGATGAGTTAGGCCCCAATACAACCTCGGCAGAGCTAGCCAACAACTCCGTATTCTTTGGGGGTGGCAGGAACACCGAGTCTGTGAGCCCAGGCTTGACGTTGGCGCCAAGACATCCTTCATCCTGCACTGGGAGAGCAATGACATCGCTGCATGCCGAGCCTGACCCAAATTCTGCCTGCTGCACAATGTCAGCGCTCATATTAGGGTCACAGAAAGTACTGGCGTCCAGTGGCGTTGATACCTCATCTTGTGATTGCGGCTGCACAGCATGCGTACTGCTGCCATCAGGGAAGCCCACGGCATCGTCAGGAAAATTTTCTAGGTTCTCGACAGGTGCCCAGGAGTCTGCCTCGAGTTCCAAAGTATCCACATGTGCAATGGTCTCGAACTTCGGCTTGCCGAAAATGTTTGCTTCATGCGCGCCTGGAACGGCAATCACCTTGAGAAATGGCAGAAGTCCATCAAGCGCGTGGCAGTTGGGAAGCTGTCTCCAACAGAAAGGGATTTGTAGCCTATTTACTGTTGTGCTGTTACTGGGCCTTGAGGGCTTCACACTGCACGTTAGGGCAGACATCAGTGTCAACGGATATTTGACATGAAGGATATATGTTCTTGGACGCCAAAACCTACATCAGCAAGCTGGGCGACTGTGTTGATGATGGTGCCAACCGCATGCTGTTCTCTCCAGGGTAGCGCTCCAGGAAGCACACAGGACCCAAATCAAACCGTTTCGCGGCCCCAGTCCTGAATACAACAACACAAGGCATAAGCCGAAGGTAACAATCCTTGAAAACACCACATGAAGACATACCTGGTAGCCGGGGCCCTCCACTCGCTGCTGCTGCGAATGCCAAGCACAACCAGCACCACAATTAATGGAAGCAGGACACAGCATTCCAACGTCCGTAGCATGCTTGGACTGTCGTGCTGCATTTTCCGCGACATTGCACCCTGCCGCGGCGTGACCTCCTGCCGTGGAAGCTTCCCAAGCCGCTGCTGCTTGCCAGCTGTCTCTTTTGGCACTATACGACCAGCACCTATATGCCGGTTATCAGTTTTATTATCCTTCCGGGGTGTCTGGTCCAGGTTTTTGCCAGCCAAGATAGTGTCATCCAGGTCACACGCCGCTAGGTTGGGGCTGAAGGTAATCTTCGATAATTCCGCGCGCGCTCGCTGCTGCACAACTACCTTACTGCCAGCGGGATCTGGCATGAGCTTATCGACTGGGTCCAGGCATGCGGAGAGGGCTGCGGAGCAAGGTGTCGACGCTGCTCCTGTTTCGCCAGTCACAACGGTACATTGCGGACGGTTGCCTAACTCCTGCTCAGAACCAGCTTCCGGACGACTCACGTCCGTGCGCTGCCTGCTGGGTGAGATGGTGCGATCTGTCGTGAGATCAACACCAGGGCCTGAATCTTGCGTCGCTGCAGAGAGGGTTTTGATGATTCGACGGGGCGTCTCCATTTCTCCTTGTGCAAGCAAGGGCAGCAATTGACGTGCCGATGAGGCTGGGGGTGATGATGTCACCTCCATGTGCGATAGGGGCGAAGTCTTGTCGTTGTGATGCGATGGGTTAAGTGATATGGACTTCTCCGCAGAAAAAGACGAGCTGCTCCACCCAGACTCGAAGGTGCATCTCGGCAGCCTCGACGAGGGGCTTCGGCCCGCACACGATGACAGCAGCAAGGCCTTAGCAACATTGTTGTCGTCCTCGCTTGAGGCTGGCCTGCAAGGATCGTCGCAAAGCGCATATGTAGGACCCATAGACTTAATATTTATCGCACATGTCCATAACCTTATAATTGAAGGTCACAGATGCTGCAACGCAGCAACTGGCACTAAGATTGAAGCAAGGCTGCAAGCGTGTGCAACAGTTATTGAGAGGATCCGTCATGCCAGGGAATCATATGATTCCATGGTGTGCAATCCAGCACGGTATATAGGTTGTGTGCACATACGTGGCATGAACGGATAGCTCACGGGGCCCACAAGTACTATGCAGTAAAACATTTAGCTAAATACACATTGCAGTCGAGTTATAAGCTTGCTGTACCTTTCGACATACAGAGGATTTTGTACACTGGAGCGCATGAGCGACGCCGGCCGAATGGCAAAAAGTACGCTTGGGCTGGCGTAGCCATCGGACCCCGGCGTTGACAGCTCAGAGTCAACTGGCGGTGGGCGACGAATCTGCACTGGCGACACTTCTGAGGGCGTAGGGTCCTGGAGTTGATCCGCTGCTGGTGAATCTAGCCACAGAGAGGCCTCCCCCCCGCTCAGAGAAAAGCCAGATGATGGTGAGTCCAGTTCCTGATCAACGTTGAAATAGCCTGTGCGCATTGGAGGATCTAACGTTTATTTGTAAGCTTGGGGACAAAGAAGGGCGTTACGTAACCCGGCCTGGCCTACTCACCACTAAGGCCTGCGCCTGCCGCAAGGGCTCTTGGAACCAACGGTGAGGCCATCAAGGGTTCTGCGCCGCTGTCGAAGTTAACCGATGCTGGTGAATGTACATCGTCTATGTTTGGGGTATTGTCCTGATAACGATCACACTGAGGGACCTGGACGGGCTCGCCATCCGTATCAGCGGCTGCGACACGCCTCCAGTCCCCTGTCCGCAACGCTCTCGAGCCGGTGCTTGCCCCGATACTACTCCGCGTAATGGATAAAGATAATTGATCCTGCAATGGACGGCAGGCGTTTTGTCAACAACCCCAGTGTTTGTAGGATAAGCAACGATTTCAGAATACCTGTACAAGAGGCGACCAGAAAGAAGGCTTGACAAGGCCAGCGCCGTCGTTTTCAACCTGCAATAACCCAACCGATACTCATTTCAAATTCCCTAGGGAGGTGTCAGCGTGCAGCAGACTGCCGACCATGTCCAGCTTGTATGAATTTTGGAGCGCACCTTTCTGGCCATGAGAGCTCCTCGTTCAATATGTTCCCAGAAAAGTCATAATGATATGTAGCTCGTTGCGTCCCAAATCTTGCTTAAATGTTTACCTTGCCGTGGTCTAGTAACCGACCACGCGCGCGGAAAGAAATCGTCTTCCGGGACAGGTGAAATAGTAACACCTTCAGTGCTCTGCGCTAAATTCCAAGGAATGAGTGTGGAAACGGGCTTTGCATGTTTCATCAATAGCGACAGACCGGGATCAAACCCAATGCAGATTCCAGTTCCTGGTCGTACAAGTGCGTAATATCACATCCAAGCACCATGTTCTGTTGTTTGCCCTGGAGGCCTTGACTTGACTTGGACGGTCCGTCTATGAGTAACAACGAGCCAAAAGCTGAGCCACCCTCCATATACAGGCACGGCGATGATATAATACAGAATTTTCAAGAAGAGGCAAGCAAGGGCAACCAGTTAGGTTGAGGCAGCCAGGAAGGACCCTTGCTTTGGCCTAAGCACAGAGCTGGTTCCAGTTGCAGCCACCAGGTCCATTGGAGAAGATGAGCCTAAATTGAGCGCCGGGATCCCGGCGTTATGATGATATTTGCTCCCTGAGAACCAATCTCCACCACCTATCCTGGATGTTTGCCTGCGCCGCGCGTGTCCCTGGACTACTGCGATGCCTGTGCCCGTTGCTGCAACGGCGTGAAAGGTACTGCGCAGCATTTGCAGGCTTGGGCTCACATAATATATTTTGAGGCTTTACATCAAACCTGCGAAGGACTAGTGCCTTTCCAGCCTAACAATGCTGCCTGCCTGCTTTCCCGTGCACTGCGCGGCGCGGCAAGATATTATTGCCCAATGCGAAGCGAAGATGAAGGAGTGGCCTCTTCAGCTTCTCGTTACGGCTGCTGATCCCTCCGTTTGGCTGAGCTCTTCTATAGCGCTAGTATCATGGAGCATGTCTTAGAGAGGAGCTGCGGCACCAGACCACAGCGATATTCATTGACGCGACCAGAAAGAGGCGAAAACGATATCATACCTGCATGTTAGCCAAGCTGAAACTTCATGTTTTTTTCCTCTCAAGTGTGTTTACCCACCCCATCCCTGACCCATCCATGTAGAAAAGAATTAATAATGCGGCCCTAAAAGTACATGTCATGTGGGTGGTTTTGTATGTAGGCTAACTGGAAGTGGGTGATGTGAAAACTTATCTCATGCACTTGCTGAAATGGGACTGCGCGGTGAATTGCTGGTGTTTGGGGTACAGCAGTAATGCTTTGGGTATGCAGAGGCCGAGTCTGATGCAAGAGCAACCGCAAAAGTCGTGCAGAGGAACTTTTAAAATGTTCTCTGTTGGCGCGGTCTGTCCAGTGCCCTGCACAAGCCCCCATTCAGCTAGCTCGCATTCGACCGCTAAAAAATACTTGCATTCCCTGGATAGTCCTACGATTTCCATGTACACCAGCTTACGCGGGAGAGAGATGGCTGTATGCATGCTGATAATATGAAACGTTATACGACTGTTCTACAGTGTAAGGGCAAGAGTGTTGCTGTGTTGACGGTTGAAAACAAAACAAACGAGGCGCACAGACGCTACAAATGTGCATCGCGCTTCTTACGCAAGAATTTTTACATTTAACTACGCTTGCGCTTTAGCATTGTATTCACTGCCGTATTAAGCCCTCACCACGTAAGGACAGTACTTGCCACGTCGAGACGCCTACTAATGATGTACACAAGCAATCAGTTAAGGAATGGCTCTCCCCCGTAAGATGCCAATCCTCTCCTCCATGATCATGACAACCGCAAGATGCTGTCGCTTAATGTGACGTGACAACACTTCAAACGCTGTGGCACGAATCCAGGTTGACCATTTGAGAGCGCACTTTTCTTTGGCGGGTTGGCATCAGAAGCAGCACCACATCCCCTTCCCGGAGAACATCTATAAAAACCTGTGCAAAACTATGTGTTGTCTTGCATTGCACGCCCTAAACGCCGGTCCTGCCTGCACGCACCCCGTCCCGCCAGCGCGCTTCCCAGTAGCACGACTTTAACCGAGCAGCACGAAGGATATCATGTGGCATCACATTCTGCCGTGCACCTTCATGACGCGACGCACAGTGCGAAGGGCCACAAAACGAAACTGAGCAACCAGCTCTGCGCATAGTTGGATGTTTAGTGCTCGAATTGATCTTCCTCCGTGCTGCCTTTAAGGGCGCACACTGACGACGTGCCCTCGCTGATAACCTGGCTAACCAAGTCGAAGTAACCTGTCCCGACAAACTTCTGATGAGTGGTGGCGCGGTAGCCCAGCTTCTCGGCGCCGAACTCGGCTTGCTGCAGCTCCGCGTAGGCAGACATGCCTACAGGCAAGAATGATAGCGCAGCAAGGAAAACAAGAGCCAGCGGGTAAACATTGGGGCTTCAGGTTGGGTTGATGACCCAACAGGTTTACGTAGCTAGCAAGGGCCATGTCCCAAAATGCTCACGTGGGTCAGGGGTCAACCCCCCTGCGCAAGCATGCATGTACCCGTCTGCGCACACATCACGCACCTCGCGAGGCATATTCCTTGGCAAGGCTGAACATCGAGTAGTTAAGTGCGTGGAAGCCTGCCAGCGTGATGAACTGGAATTTGTACCCCCAGCTGCCCAGGGTGGCCTGGAAGCGAGCAATGTCCTCATCCGACAGCTTCTTCTTCCAGTTGAAAGAAGGTGAGCAGTTGTACGCCAGCAGCTTGCCAGGGTACTGCGCGTGAATTGCCTCCGCGAACCTGTGGTGGCCGAGGGGAGTGATACGGGGTCGAAAGCTCTCCCGGACGGGATGTTCTAGAGGCCGACCACCTTTTCAGGGCCTGCAGGGAGTCTGATGCACCATGCACGCGGGTACGGCAAATGTCTGTACCGGATCGGCCTCGCTCCTTACTTCTTTGCCTCCTCCATGCTGGGCTCGGATGTCTCGAACCACACCATATCCGCGTAGGGCGCATATGCAAGGCCGCGCGCAATTGCTGCGTCAATGCCACCGCGCACGCAGTGGAAGCCCTCGGCCGTCCGTTCCCCTGCAATTGCACACGAGGGCAAGGCCAAGAGGAAGGATATGCACATCCTGATCATCCTGCTAACAGCCAGTGATAGCAATGGCGGTGGTCACCGCGTTGACCTGCACTGAAGGATGCAGAACCGGTTGAGCAGTCCGCCACGATGATTACTTACTAGAAAGCATATCCAACAACAGTTACGGACGACCACTCGCTGCAACTCACATTCCAGGGGGTCCACATACTCACCTGTCAAGAAGGCCTTATCCCGCTCGTCAGCATCGCTAGTGAGAAGGTAGGCACCAAGCGCATCAGTGCGGGCAATGATGATAGTTGGGACGTCCAACACATCGGCAGCCAAGCGCGCCGCCGTAAGCTTCTGGACGAACTCGCGCGTGGGCACCAGGACCTTGCCGCCTAGATGGCCGCACTTCTTGGCGGACGCCAACTGGTCCTGCGGGCGCACATAGCAGCGAGACGACGTGCATATCAATGACGCACAGCCCGCACCCCACGAATTTTGCGCAAGCTGCTTAAAAGACGAACTTGTTTCTGTGAACGAATCGCTCAGCTTTCCCAGTGTTGAAGCAGATTCCCGGCCCTCACGCACTAACCTCAAAGTGCACCGCCGCAGCACCCGCTTCAATCAGCGCCTTCATGAGCTGCAAGGGGGAAGCGTTACAACTCTTCGTCAGGCCAAAAGATCACTAAGATAATTTGATGGGATTACCATGGGAAATATTCAGACAATGGGAACATACGTCATTACAGCAATTTCGCAGAACCGACGCACCTCGTAGGCGTTGAGGTTTCCGCCGAAACCCGCCTCGGCATCCGCAACAATCGGCGCGAACCAATGGACGTCGTTCCGACCCTCCGAATGCTGCATCTGGTCCATGCGCTGCAAGGTTTCACAGGACGGCATGCATAGCGATGAGAGAACTTTGTCTAAGGACACATAACAACAGAAGCAACACACATTAAGCACTGCGAGCCGTGTGTAACGTGGAAAGCTAGGAATTGTCAACCTTTTAGATGCTCCCAATTGATGCAGACATTTAGGCAAATGTCGAACAATCTAAATCGCCGCATAAACAAACACGGTGTCTCGGTAACTCCATGCTAACGAAATGGTAACTCCCAACCAAGTATTACCTGGAATGCATTATTTATGCGCGACACAACGCGCGGCACTGAGTCTACAGGGTACAGACTCTGGTCGGGATAGGTCTGCGGGAAAAAATAAGTCGAACGGAATGTCAAGCACCGTGACAGGTAGAAAGACCTATACATTAAACATGCCAGGTTACGAATCACTAGGCGCCATGAAGTGCAAGACCTATAGAATGAGATATTCTGACCTGCATCGCCGAATTAGCATCAGCGGCGACCTGCCATCCCGACAAGTAGATGGCCTTCAAACCTGCCGCAACCATCTCCACGGCCTGACCACCTGATGTTTCGTGGAAACAAAAATAAATGCGAAAAAAATCAATTTAAGCTGTTGGCCTTAGTAAACATGTCCGGACGGGACCTTTGATGAGACCAGAAGATTGCCACGGCGTGCCGACGCGGCATGGAACATAGATGTGTCAATCATGATCGGGCGCATGAAATCGCATTAAGATAATTATAACAATTCATGGCGAAATACTCGAGCTGGTTAGCCCTAGTGCGCCAGTCCACCCCTTACCGGTCATCGCGCCCAGGGCCGGCACGTACGGCTCAGTGTGCATCAAGTGCCACAGTCGCTCTGCACCCATACGAGCGAGAGTGTACTCAATTTTCACGGATCCACGAAGGCGCTCCACATCCTGCCGACTGTAGACCCGCTTCACGCCATCCCAGCGAGAAGAAACGTTAGACGCCATTCTTTGTATAGGCTTCGGTTCCGGAACTGGTGCGTCACAGTGTAAGTCGATAGAAGGGAGAAAAGTAATAATACAATGGAAAATGGAGGTATGCCTTTATGCAACATGTAAGCATATGACGTACAAACCGTTATGCTGACGCTCCAAACGACTCCTTGCGTTGGTTTGCACCCTTCCATCTGGAAGCTTAAAATTATTCCTAATAAACATTAAAGAAGCTTATTGTTCAGTGAGGCTTCGCCGCGGGTGCATAATCTTGATATTGTAACGGGACGGTTCGTCATCACCAACGATTACAAGATGACGATCCTTAGGCTACAAATCTTCTGAAGTTAATTTCAGAATTTGATGTTATTTTTCACTGCATGTAAGTAGGTACGTATAGAAAATGCGAAGTTGTGTTGACAAGTAAACAGCCGTTGGCTCCATCCCGGTTTTGAAAGTGGCTTGCCTAACATAAAAGAAGGTGCACCTGAGGCTCTTTCTACATTATATGTATTTTTTCGTCATGGTATTCTGGGTCAAAGAAAGCGCAGTAGTCGAGACCGGCGCGGAATGTCAGCTAGTTGAGACAAGCGTGAAGGTGTTGTTACTTTTTGACCCTATTTCAAGTAGAGATTAAAATATGTGTGATCTCGTAATGATATACAAAGAGAAACGACAACTTGTCACCATAGGATGCATGGTGGGTGTTCACAGGAAGTGCCCGCATTCAACCAACCTGACGACATCCGAAGAAATACGTAATATAATTAAGTGTATTAATTTTCTACATTTTCCTGGATTGGACACTCTTGGCAGTAACCTGCCCTTTGCCAGCTTGGGCCTCCTAATAAATCTGGAATGGACCGCATCCGAATGGAAGACTAAAAACATGATTCGGTTGAGCCCTCCCCTGGAATCCCCCTCTGCCCGAAATGTGCGGGAAAGAATGACGATTGATTGCAACATCCTTTCATGAAGAGTTGCAAAATCGTTTTGGTGCTGCAGAAGGTGGAAACCTCCAATCAACCTACAAGTAGTATCCTTATTATGCACGTTGTCAGCTGCGTTGATCCTTGGCCTTTCTTCGGCGGTTTGTTACTCCAGCGCTGCCCTTCGCTAACTGACGATTATTCCCGAAGGAGCGTAGCGATCGTAGAGACTTGGCGGAGTTTGTTACGACAGTCGTACAGCTGCCCTAAGCTTTTACTTCGTGCTCTCTTCGTATAAGGCATTCTGCCTTCACTTTTGAGAGCAGTCACGACGCCGTGCGTGACCTAGTTCCCCCTTTTTTCCCTCCCCCTTCTCTCGCCCACCTAGTTCGGCCAAGGTGCGCCGGAGCTTTGGTGGAGGTGCTTATGGAGATGGCATCGCTGCTGGACCTGGCGACTCATGCCGGGCAATTAGTGCAGCCGTCTTTCCGAACGCTGGAGTTCTGGCCGAGTGGGATCGGGTCATGGGATTTTGTGGTACGGTTTGCTTACGTTACGCTTCTTTCGGAGGTTGCTTAGACCCAGACTTTTCTTTCTTGTCCTCAGCAAGTACAAACAGCATAACACTAAAGTGGCCCCGGCAGCAATGCCACCGGCCGCTGATCTGGTGAAATAAACCTGAGAACCTACCCCCCTGCCAAACGAAACGTACCAAGGTTCGACTCGCTGACCTGCTCCTGCTCCGTAAACCGCACTGCTGAATTGGCTCGGGACTCCCGCTTGACCCCAGCACAACTCCCTACCGAAAACACCCCATATTTAGTTTGGATCAGTGGCCGGCCGGCTGTGACACTTCGGCTCCTAATCAACGAGGCCAATCTAGGCCTGGTGGACAGCAAAACGTGAGAACATGCCATACCGGGTGGTGAGGGTGTGTACAAAAGGCTTAACTAAGGTCACAACACGGTGAACAGCAGGAGAAGTTGTGACCTGAGACAAGGAAGGTTGAAATTTCCTAAGGTAGCTGCACCACTCCAGGGAGGCAAGGAAGAATAAACTTTCCTAAGGTACTTGCACCACTCCAGGGAGGCAAGGAAGGCTGAAATCAGAAATTTCCTAAGGTAGCTGCACCACTCCAGGGAGGCAAGGAAGGCTGAAATTTTCTAAGGTAACTGCACCACTCCAGGGAGGCAAGGAATAACGAGCTAATCATTCCTTATTACTTCTAATTACTTAATAAGCATTATCCGAGGCCAGGTAATCAATATCTGAATAAGAAGCTAATCAGTCCTTATTACTTCCAGTTACTTGATAAGCTTTACCCTTGGCCTTCCTTTATTACTGGCCTAGGCGGCGGTGTTTTTTTTGGCTTGTGGTGCTCCTGTTCCCGTTTTACCCCACTGTGTTTGCTGGTTTTCGTCTCGTAAAGCATATGGGTTCAACGTTCGCCGGGTTTCCTTGCTAGTCCTAAGCTGGTGCGGTGGTAGCTCCCTTCTTTTGGCGGGTGGTCGCCAAGTAGGCTTGTTGGCAGCTAGCAGGAAGTTGGTGTTCCCGTTGGTAACTTCGTTGGTTTCGTTGCTGACTTGGTTGTTGACTTGGTTTTAATGCGCTCACTTGGTGAGCTCGCGTCGTACACTCGCTTGCTTTTTTTCTCTGGCTTGCTCGCTCGCGTCCTGTTTGCACTCCTGCAGCATAAGGTCCGTTGTCATTTCGTTTCCCTGAATTCGGCAGTCTGCTGCTCTCTCCTTTTTTGCTTCGACTTGTGGTTCACGAAGGGCAGCGCTGGAATAACAAACCACAAGCTAAATAAGCAAAAACGGGCAGCAGACTGCCGAAGGCAGGGGAACGAAATGACAACGGACCTTATGCTGCAGGAGTGCAAACAGGACGCGAGCGAGCAAGCCAGCGAAAAAAGCAAGCGAGTGTACAAAGTGAGCTCACCAAGTGAGCGCATTAAAACCGAGTCCACAACTGCAAGGCAACGAAGTCACGAACGAAGTAACCTCCTTCCTGCTAGCGGACAACACGCCCAAACAATAACCGAGCAGTCGAAAAGGGAGCCGCCACCGCACCAGCTAAAGGCTAGCAGGAAAACGGCGAACCTTGAACCCCTTTGCGTCCCGAAACAAAAGCCATCTCTTAGGCAAACGCAGCGGGAAAAAAAGGGAACAGGCGTGCCACAAGCCCCAAAACACCACCGCCGCCTAGGCCAGCATGAAAGAAATACTTCAAGGCTAAAGAACCTCTGACGGAGGGCTAACACAAGAAAGCGGACAACAATCTCCCAAGACTTCGTCCCCACTCTGCCAAAAACCCAGCCTTCGAAATGATGTCTGCACTAATTGCCCGACACGAGCCGCCAGCTCAAGGAGTGATGCCGCCTCCAGAAGTACCTCCGCCAAACTCCAGCACGCCTTGGCCAGAAGTAGGCGGGCAAGAAAAAAGGGGCGGGGACGAGCCAGGAGGCTCAGCGAAAACAGGGGGGAACTAGGTCACTCACGGCGTCGTGAGTGCTCTCAAAAATGAAGGCATAATGCCTGAAACGAAGAGAGCACGAACTAAAAGCTCAGGGCAGCTGTACGACTGTCGTAACAAACTCCGCCAAGTCCCTCCGATCGTTACGGTTGTCAGATATAACTGAGCTATAACAGTCCACATCTGTCTGCAGTCGGGCAGTAGCCAACCATCTTTCAACACCTTCTGCAAAGTACGATATTGGGTTTGATGTACGGAGTCGTGATATCAGGTTAATGTGAACGGGTTGGGATTAGGAGCATACAAGCACAAAGGTTGGAATCGTCATTTCTAGCAACGTGGTAAAAGCGGAAATTTCGGAACGTCTCGAAATGTTGTGCGATTACAATTTTTACCCGGATTTGTTTGAGACGGCGCTTGTGAGGAGTATTTGCAAATTTCAGTGAGTATGAATCTGAAACCTTCCGTGCTGTCTATGCACCACAACAGAATCCATATCGCTCGCTTTGCTGCATAGTGCACTGCGTCGTATTGCGTGGCAGGTAGAACTGCCATGCAAAATCTGCGAGCTGGCCGTCTCCAGCTGGCTTGCTAGTCCGCACGATAGCCAAGTGCGAAGTATTCTGAATGGGATTTATCATGTGGATACGCTGACTGCACCACAAAGAGTGCCTATAGGCAGTCCCACGGTGAAGCGTCAACCGTGGAAACCAAGGGAGGCAGACAGGAAGCAAATGTCCGAACGATGGAGGGCTATGGGCGGCAGCAGCCGCAATTGCGGCTCGGAGCGTGGGGCTCTCGGAAAGTTCCCATAATACCTTTATATTTAACATTGTATTTATAAAAAATAAATAAATATATTAAACAAATATAATATAATAAAAATATTGTATTTAATACCTTTGTATTCACGTGCAGGGATGTCTTTGCACTGTCGGATGCCTGGTCCCCCCCTGGTCCCCCCCTTCTGCCGACGTCAATTAGTTGATCGATGCAACAAGCCGCGCCCGAAAGCTAGTGCAGCGGAACCAACCCTCGGCTGATGTAAAGCTTCCATACCATTGCTTTCGGTTCCTAGCAGAATTGCCGCCGTTATCTCTATAAAAAACACGAACCCCAGAAGAATAACTACCACCAGGATTTATTCCTGTTCTGCTCATTCCGAGCTGTCCCAATAGCAACATCCTGGCGAAAAATAAGAACTCTACTCGCTGTTCTCCGCCAGTGATCAGTGCTTTGGTGAAAGGCAGATTGGCACACCCAAACCTACCCCTCAATTCGCAGCCTGCCTCAGAAGTATGCCCGTCCTTAAGGCCAGACCCGATAATACGTTCATTCGTGATCGCAATAATCCCAGTCAGGTAAAACAGTAAAAGCACGCAGCTCTACCATGATCAGTCCCAGACCGTTATTGATCTATGTCTCCAATGTGGGTGATCCACGTCTGGGCCTTTCCATGTCCTGGTGCGTTCCGTTACCTTCACCCATAATATGCTGCTGGTATGGGTCATCTGAGTGTACTCCAACAGAGGATAGAAACCAGAGTTCTGTCTCCAGTCTTAATACTCACCTGCTCTGAATTGTAATGCAGAAAAGAACTGGCTTTGGTATCGGCCTCCACAAACCCAATGTTCCCTCAATGACAGGGCTACTGCGGCTACTCTCAAACTCTCTCAATGAATTAAGTGAATCTTATGCCTAAGCTGAATTGGGTTAGCAGGTATCTACCTTGCGGAAGTAGGTGCTGTTACCAAGAGCCAGCTCCCTGACCTTAAAATTAACGTTCCGACCCTCATCTGAGCTAGATTGCCCTAACTTAACACAGGATTAGCTTAGCGGGATCGGCATCTCGAGCTAGATCAGCTTATCACGGTCACTACGGCTGGGAAATAAATAATCATCATTGCCCGATCCTACCTAAAGTCGTATGGTCACGACCCTTCACGGCAAAGCAGCT